>CP136057.1:171611266-172811266 GCA_032464435.1 Aegilops umbellulata | reverse complement strand
GAGGCATACGTAGATGATGTGGTCGTCAAAACAAGACATGTCGAATCTCTAGTAGACGACTTGAGGCTCACATTCGATAACCTCCAAACATACGACATCAAGATCAACCCGGAAAAATGTGTTTTCGGTGTACCAGCCGGAAAGCTCTTGGGCTTCATTGTATCCGGTAGAGGAATTGAAGCAAATCTAGCCAAGATCCGAGCTCTGTCACAATTGGATATCCCAAAGGACCTCAAACAAATACAAAAATTAACCGGATGCATGGCGGCTCTAAGCCGCTTTATCTCCCGCTTGGGAGAAAGGGCACTACCCCTTTACCGCCTCCTTCGGCGCACCGAACACTTCAAGTGGACGGATGCAGCACCGACAGACTCAACGAAATAAAAGACATATTGGCAACAAACTCAGTCCTGGCCGCGCCAAACATTGGTGAACCAATGCTATTATACATTGTAGCAACCCATCAGGTTGTAACCGCAGTGCTCATCGTCGAATGAGAAACGGACGGACACAAATTCCCCCTTCAAAAGCCGGTCTATTATGTGTCCACTGTCCTTACTCCGTCCAAGTCACGGTACCCGCATTATCAGAAGATTGCGTATGCGGTATTTATGGCATCCCGGAAGCTGCAACACTACTTTGAAGAGTGTTCAATAATAGTAGCCTCGGAAGTGCCACTTAACGATATTATAAACAACCACGACGCGACGGGCCGGATTGCAAAATAGGCCATTGAGCTCCTACCGTTCGACATAACTTACAAGCCACGGCGAGCTATTAAGTCGCAAGTTTTGGCCGACTTTGTCGCAGAATGGACGGAGGCTGAACTCCCTAAAGAGTACGTCACATATTCAAACTGGATCATGCACTTCGGCGGCTCCAAAATGTTGGCCGATCTAGGGGCTGGCATCGTTTTGACGTCCCCCACAGGAGACACAGTTCAATACGTACTCCAGATAATGTACACGGACTCCAGACTCCAACAATGCAGCCGAATATAAGGCCCTTTTACATGGTCTACGGATGGCAGTATCCATGGGCATTCAACGCCTAGAGGTGCACGGGGATTTGAACCTCGCGATATCCCAAATAAATGGAGACTTTAATGCCAAGGATCCGAAAATGGCAGCTTACCGCAACACCGTCTTAAAAATGTCAGCTAGGTTCGAGGGGCTCGAATTTCACCATATAGCCTGGGAAAATAATCAGGCGGCAGATGTCCTGGCATGCATCGGCGCAAAACGCGATGTAGTCCCCCCCAACATCTTCTTGGAAAGGCTGTTCAAGCCATCCGTAGTATGGGAAGGGGAACCCGGCAAGCCCGGACCCAACCGCACTGCCCGACACCGAACACTCTGACATAATTGGAGGCTCTGCCAATGAAATAAGACCTTCAGCCCACGTAATAATGGTTGTCATCGCCCCGTGGACAGAACCATTCCTAGCCTACCTTACTAGGCAGAAACTCCCCGATGACCAAAACGAGGCACGCTGCATAGTGCGGTGATCTAAAGCCTATAAAGTCCATGAGGGGGAGCTTTATAAGAAAAGCACTACCGGAGTCCTTCAAAGGTGCATCTCCGAAGAGGAAGGGCGGAACCTTCTGGCTGAAATTCATGCCAGACTCAGCGGTCATCACGCTGTAGCTCGGTCCCTTGTAAGCAAGACCTTCCGTACCTTTTATTGGCCGACTGCCTGGGCGGACGCTCAGGACTTAGTCCAACGATGCGTCGGTTGCCAGCCTTTTGCAAACCAAAGCCATATCTCACCCACCGCCCTCCAAACTATCCCCATCACTTGGCCCTTTGTGGTCTGGGGGCTTGACATGGTTTGACCCCTTAAAGGTGGAACCCACAAGAAAAAATACTTACTGGTCATGGTGGATAAGTTCACCAAATGGATAGAAGCCAAGCCTGTCAAGACGGCCGAATTCGGACCGGTGATAGACTTTATATCCGGGGTCGTACACCGTTACAGCGTCCCCCACAGCATCATCACCGATAACGGCACGAACTTTACGGCCGACGAGGTACAACTCTGGTGTAAGAACATGAGCATCAAGCTCGATTATGCTTCCGTCTATCACCCACAAACTAACGGCCAGGTCGAGCGAGCAAATGGTCTTATCATGAGCGGCATCAAACCAAGATTAGTGCGGTCCCTTAAGGAATCTAACACACACTGGGTAGAGGAGCTCGACTCCGTACTCTGGGGGATGCGGACCACGCCGAATCGCACCACCGGATACACACCATTCTTCATGGTGTACGTCGCAGAGGCAGTTTTGCCCTGCGACATAATTCATGACTCACCTCGTGTGCGCATGTACGAAGAAAGAGAGGCCGAGCTCGATCGGCAGGACAGTTTGGACGCCTTGGAGGAGGAGCGTGACGTGGCAAAATCCCATTCCGCATTCTATCAACAGCAGGCTCGAAGATACCAAAGCAGAGAAGTACGGGCCAAAAATTACAATGTTGGCGAATTAGGTCTACGCCTGCCGGACAAGAAAAAGGACAAACTCAAGCCCAAATGGGAAGGTCCCTTCATAATTGACCAAGTCCTGACTGGTGGAGCATACCGCCTGCGAGATGCATCGGATAACCGACTCGAGCCGAACCCATGGAACACAGCCCGTCTCCGAAGATTCTATGCCTAGCGCCAGACTCTGTGTTCGTCTCCTTCCTCTGTCCATTTTTTATATACTTTCTGTCTTACATTTCTCTCCTTCTACCCTCCCTTTCTCTTATAGCCTTTAAAGGCTCATCAACTGACGCGCTATCCGCTCTCATTAAACCCGGGGGCTTCTTTAAATAGAAGCTTATTTATACAGGCTTCGTGCCCAACACATGTGTCACACTTCCGCATGTACCTTTTATTCACCATTATATACATCGATATGACTTAAGTTTTGGCCAAGCTGGGTTGCCTGGCTCCTATGCTTGCCCCTACATTCCCGATTGTTCGGCTAGGTGGTAAAGGGAGCACCTCTGCGATTGTTACTGCCGGGTCAGCCGGATGTGTACCTCAGACTGGGTGAAGCCTAAAGCTAGCGTTCTTAAGGGAATATTCGGTCGGTGAACTAAAGATGATTTCTCACTTATTTATTTATACGCCCCCAGATGTTTCTCCTGCGTCTCTTTTCGCAGTCCGGACATGCACTTTAGGGCATGCCTCCCAGGGAAAGGAACCCCTAACGGAACTATTCACCCTGGAAGATGTTTCTTACTAACCATGTAATATAACATAACTAGTTGAGCACTTGTCTGTTCAAGCAATAAATGACCCCTACGCCTGGTCTCCACGCATGCCCCGGTTCTTATATAACCGCGAGGGTATTCGGACACACTCCAGACCGTCGGGTCCTGAGGTTGAAGCGAAAAGGTCGGCCATGACAAACGATTTACAATCCGGCTAGAAGGCATTACACATGTCACTTAAAATTACATAGTCAATCTGACTGATTGTATTCCTCTTCAATACCATCTAATAGGTTGTCTAGTTTACAGTCCTGTTGGGAATACTTTGCGGCCAATTCTACTTGGCCGTATACTAAGCTCACAGGGATCTCATTCCCATCGGGCCCCACAGGTCCGAACTCGGCCATGTGGTTTGGGTCAGCCTTCGTGTACCGCGTCCTCACCATGGCCCAGGCCTCCCTGGCGCCTTGACGGCAGGCCGATATCTTCCACAATCGGAAGCGCCGCCGCGCTCCCTTCAGCTTCTCTACAAGCTCTCCAAGGTCTTCGGGTATGGATACGGATGGCCACAAGGCCTGGGCGACGCCTTGCATCACCTGCCGAACTCGCTCATGCAGTTGTGAGAGCTCAGGAAGAAGGTCACCCGTAGAACCAGGCATTTCCTCTGCAGGACAACCTATTAGCATACCTACAGACATTACTCTGTTAGTCGACTTCCTCGCCGAACTCTTTTTCAAAGTTCATTTAAGCACTTACTAAATATGCCGCGTCGAAGGCGCTGATTCTCCTCAACGGAGTCCGACTGCTGGGCACGAACATCCTTCAGTTCAACGCCCAGCTTGGTGTTGGCATCTTGGAGATCGTTCTTCTCCCGCCTCACCTTTGTCAGCATGCTCTCACTAGCCTTTAGCTGGCGTAGGAGTTGTTGCTTATCCGGATTTAATCCGGCGTCATCTGCAATTTCATTTGTCAGATTTGCACCCACGCCGCACTTCACAAAATACTTATCTTTCGAAGCGTATATTACCAGAGGGGGTCTCCTTGGGCTCCCCTGCCGCGTCTAGTGCGGCCTCAAGTTGGGTTTGCACTCTTCTAGCTCCTGGGACAGTTGGGTATTGTTTTCCGCAAGAACCTGCTTTATAAATGATCCTTAAATCAGTTATTCTAACTGTTTCAAGTCTCGGGGGCTACTGCTATATATAACCATTAAATTTTCTCACCCGTATGTCTTTTACATATTGCTCTGTGGCACTGGCTAGACCATTTTGAGCGGCACGGAGGTACGCATCTCCCGAATTGAAGACATCCAATGCCTCTTGGGAGAAACAAGCGTCGCGAAGAACTGTCCGGGGACGCCTGTGGTTCATGGCACTCTCCACCTCGGAATTGTTGGTAGATGAAGGAAATATGCCCTAGAGGCAATAATAAAGTTATTATTTATTTCCTTATTTCATGATAAATGTTTATTATTCATGCTAGAATTGTATTAACCGCAAACATAATACATGTGTGAATACATAGACAAACAGAGTGTCACTAGTATGCCTCTACTTGACTAGCTCATTAATCAAAGATGGTTATGTTTCCTAACCATAGACAAAGAGTTGTTATTTGATTAATGGGATCACATCATTAGATGAATGATCTGATTGACTTGACCCATTCCGTTAGCTTAGCACTTGATCGTTTAGTTTGTTGCTATTGCTTTCTTCATGACTTATACATGTTCCTATGACTATGAGATTATGCAACTCCCATTTATCGGAGGAACACTTTGTGTGCTACCAAATGTCACAACGTAACTGGGTGATTATAAAGGTGCTCTACAGGTGTCTCCGAAGGTACTTGTTGGGTTGGCGTATTTTGAGATTCGGATTTGTCACTCCGAATGTCGGAGAGGTATCTCTTGGCCCTCTCGGTAATGCACATCACTTAAGCCTGGCAAGCATTGCAACTAATGAGTTATTTGCGGGATGATGTATTACGGAACGAGTAAAGAGACTTGCCGGTAACGAGATTGAACTAGGTATAGGATACCGACGATAGAATCTCGGGAAAGTAACATACCGATGACAGAGGGATCAACGTATGTTGTTATGCGGTCTGACCGATAAAAATCTTCATAGAATATGTAGGAACCAATATGAGCATCCAGGTTCCGCTATTGGTTATTGACTGGAGACGTGTCTCGGTCATGTCTACATCGTTCTCAAACCGTAGGGTCCGCACGCTTAACGTTACGATGACAGTTTCATTATGAGTTTATGTATTTTGATGTACCGAAGGTTGTTCGGAGTCCCGAATATGATCACGGACATGACGAGGAGTCTCGAAATGGCCGAGACATAAAGATCGATATATTGGACGACTATATTAGGACACCGGAAGTGTTCCGGGTGATTCCGGAGAAAACCGGAGTGCCGGAGGGGTTACCGGAACCCCCCGGGGAAGTATTAGGCCTTAGTGGGCCTGAGGGGAGAGAGAGGGCAGCAGCCCAGGAGGTGGCGCCCCCCATGAGGAGTCCGAATTGGACTAGGGAGGGGGGCGGCCCCTCTTTCCCTCTCCCTCTCCCTCTCTTTCCTTCCCCCTCTCTCTTCCTAGTTGGACTAGGAAAGGGGAGTCCAACTCCCACTAGGAGGAGGACTCCCCCTCCCTTTGGCGCGCCCCATAGTGTCGGCCGGCCTCCCCCTTGCTCCTTTATATACGGGGGCAGTGGGGCACCCTAGAACACACAAGTTGATCTTCGTGATCGTTCCTTAGCCGTGTGCGGTGCCCCCCTCCACGATATTACACCTCGGTCATATTATAGCGGTGCTTAGGCGAAGCCCTGCGACAGTTGAACATCAAGTTCATCACCACGCCGTCGTGCTAACGGAACTCCTCCCCGAAGCTTTGCTGGATCGGAGCCCGGGGAGCGTCATCGAGCTGAACGTGTGCCAAGAACTCGGAGGTGCCGGAGTAACGGTGCTTGGTTCGGTTGGACCGGGAAGACGTATGACTACTTCCTCTACGTTGCATCAACGCTTCCGCTTCGGTCTACGAGGGTACGTAGACAACACTCTCCCCTCTCATTGCTATGCATCACCATGATCTTGCGTGTGCGTAGGAATTTTTTTGAAATTACTACGTTCCCCAACAGTGGCATCCGAGCCTAGGTTTTTATGGTTTGATGTTATATGCACGAGTAGAACACAAGTGAGTTGTGGGTGATATAAGTCATACTGCTTACCAGCATGTCATACTTTGGTTTGGCGGTATTGTTGGATGATGCGGCCTGGACCGACATTACGCGTACGCTTACGCGAGACTGGTTCTACCGCCGTGCTTTGCACACAGGTGGCTGGCGGGTGTCAGTTCCTCCAACTTTAGTTGAACCGAGTGTGGCTACGCCCGGTCCTTGCGAAGGTTAAAACAACACCAACTTGGCAAACTATCGTTGTGGTTTTGATGCGTAGGTAAGATTGGTTCTTGCTTAAGCCCGTAGCAGCCACGTAAAATTTGCAACAACAAAGTAGAGGACGTCTAACTTGTTTTTACAGGGCATGTTGTGATGTGATATGGTCAAGACATGATGCTAAATTTTATTGTATGAGATGATCATGTTTTGTAACCGAGTTATCGGCAACTGGCAGGAGCCATATGGTTGTCGCTTTATTGTATGCAATGCAATCGCCCTGTAATGCTTTACTTTATCACTAAGTGGTAGCGATAGTCGTAGAAGCATAAGATTGGCGAGACGACAACGATACTACGATGGAGATCAAGGTGTCGCGCCGGTGACGATGGTGATCATGACGGTGCTTCGGAGATGGAGATCACAAGCACAAGATAATGATGGCCATATCATATCACTTATATTGATTGCATGTGATGTTTATCTTTTATGCATCTTATCTTGCTTTGATTCACGGTTGCATTATAAGATGATACCTCACTAAATTATCATAGTAAAGTGTTCTCCCTCAGTATGCACCGTTGCGAAAGTTCTTCGTGCTGAGACACCATGTGATGATCGGGTGTGATAGGCTCTACGTTCAAATACAACAGGTGCAAAACAGTTGCGCACGCGGAATACTCAGGTTTAACTTGACGAGCCTAGCATATAACAGATATGGCCTCGGAACACGGAGACCGAAAGGTCGAGCGTGAATCATATAGTTGATATGTTCAACATAGTGATGTTCACCATTGAAACTACTCCATCTCACGTGATGATCGGACATGGTTTAGTTGATATGGATCACGTGATCACTTAGAGGATTAGAGGGATGTCTATCTAAGTAGGAGTTCTTAAGTAATATGATTAATTGAACTTAAATTTATCATGAACTTAGTACCTGATAGTATCTTGCTTGTCTATGTTGATTGTAGATAGATGGCCCGTGCTGTTGTTCCGTTGAATTTTAATGCGTTCTTTGAGAAAGCAAAGTTGAAAGATGATGGTAGCAATTACGCGGACTGGGTCCGTAACTTGAGGATTATCCTCATTGCTGCACAGAAGAGTTACGTCCTGGAAGCACCGCTGGGTGCCAGGCCTGCTGCTGATGCAACTGACGACGTTAAGAATGTCTGGCAGAGCAAAGCTGATGACTACTCGATAGTTCAATGTGCCATGCTTTACGGCTTAGAACCGGGACTTCAACGACGTTTTGAACATCATGGAACATATGAGATGTTCCAGGAGTTGAAGTTAATATTCCAGAAGAATGCACGGATTGAGAGATATGAAGTCTCCAATAAGTTCTATAGCTGCAAGATGGAGGAGAATATTTCTGTCAGTGAGCATATACTCAAGATGTCTGGGTATTGTAATCACTTCATTCAACTGGGAGTTAATCTTCTGGATGATAGCGTCATTGACAGAATTCTCCAATCACTTCCACCTAGCTACAAAAGCTTCGTGATGAACTATAATATGCAAGGGATGGATAAGACAATTCCCGAGCTCTTCGCAATGCTAAAGGCTGCGGAGGTAGAAATCAAGAAGGAGCATCAAGTGTTGATGGTCAACAAGACCACTAGTTTCAAGAAAAAGGGCAAAGGAAAGAGGAAGGGCAACTTCAAGAAGAACAACAAGCAAGTTGCTGCTTAGGAGAAGAAACCCAAGCCTGGACCTAAGCCTAAAACTGAGTGCTTCTACTGCAAGCAGACTGGACACTGGAAGCGGAACTGCCCCAAGTATTTGGCGGATAAGAAGGATGGCAAGGTGAACAAAGGTATATGTGATATACATGTTATTGATGTGTACCTTACTAATGCTCGCAGTAGCACCTGGGTATTTGATACTGGTTCTGTTGCTAATATTTGCAACTCGAAACATGGGCTACGGATTAAGCGAAGATTGGCTAAGGATGAGGTGACGATGCGCGTGGGAAATGGTTCCAAAGTCGATGTGATCGCAGTCGGCACGCTACCTCTACATCTACCTTCGGGATCAGTATTAGACCTAAACAATTGTTATTTGGTGCCAGTGTTGAGCATGAACATTATATCTGAATCTTGTTTGATGTGAGACGGTTATTCATTTAAATCAGAGAATAATGGTTGTTCTATTTATATGAGTAATATCTTTTATGGTCATGCACCTTTGAAGAGTGGTCTATTCTTATTGAATCTCGATAGTAGTGACACACATATTCATAATGTTGAAGCCAAAAGATGCAGAGTTGATAATGATAGTGCAACTTATTTGTGGCACTGCCGTTTAGGTCATACCGGTGTAAAGCGCATGAAGAAACTCCATACTGATGGACTTTTGGAACCACTTGATTATGAATCACATGGTACTTGCGAACCGTGCCTCATGGGCAAGATGACTAAAACACCGTTCTTCGGTACTATGGAGAGAGCAACATATTTGTTAGAAATCATACATACATATGTATGTGGTCTGATGAATGTTGAGGCTCGTGGTGGATATCGTTATTTTCTCACCTTCACAGATGATTGAAGCAGATATGGGTATATCTACTTAATGAAGCATAAGTCTGAAACATTTGAAAAGTTCAAAGAATTTCAGAGTGAAGTTGAAAATCATCGTAACAAGAAAATAAAGTTTCTACGATCTGATCGTGGAGGAGAATATTTGAGTTACGAGTTTGGTGTACATTTGAAACAATGCGGAATAGTTTCGCAACTCACGCCACCCGGAACACCACAGCGTAATGGTGTGTCCGAACGTCGTAATCATACTTTGCTTGACATGGTGCGATCTATGATGTCTCTTACAGATTTACCGCTATCGTTTTGGGGTTATGCTTTAGAGACGGCCGCATTCACGTTAAATAGGGCACCATCGTAATCCGTTGAGACGACGCCTTATGAACTATGGTTTGGAAAGAAACCAAAGTTGTCATTTTTTAAAGTTTGGGGTGGCGATGCTTATGTGAAAAAGCTTCAACCTGATAAGTTCAAACCCAAATCGGAGAAATGTGTCTTCATAGGATATCCAACGAGGACTGTTGGATACACCTTCTATCACAGATCCGAAGGCAAGACTTTTGTTGCTAAATTCGGAAACTTTCTAGAGAAGGAGTTTCTCTCGAAAGAAGTGAGTGGGAGGAAAGTAGAACTTGATGAGGTAACTGTACCTGCTCCCTTATTGGAAAATAGCACATCACAGGAACCGGTTTCTGTGACGTCTGAACCAATTAGTGAGGAAGTTAATGATGATGATTATAGAACTTCAGATCAAGTTACTACAGAACCTCGTAGATCAACCAGAGTAAGATCCGCACCAGAGTGGTACGGCAATCCTATTCTGGAAGTCATGCTACTAGATCATGATGAACCTACAAACTATGAAGAAGCGAAGGTGAGCCCAGATTCCGCAAAATGGCTTGAAGCCATGAAATCTGAGATGGGATCCATGTATGAGAACAAAGTGTGGACTTTGGTTGACTTGCCCGATGATCGGCAAGCAATTGAGAATAAATGGATCTTCAAGAAGAAGACTGACGCTGACGGTAATGTTACTGTCTACAAAGCTCGACTTGTTGCAAAAGGGTTTCGACAAGTTCAAGGGATTGACTATGATGAGACCTTCTCACCCGTAGCGATGCTTAAGTCCATCCGAATCATGTTAGCAATTGCCGCATTTTATGACTATGAAATTTGGCAAATGGATGTCAAAACTGCATTCCTGAATGGATTTCTGGAAGAAGAGTTGTATATGATGCAACCAGAAGGTTTTGTCGATCCAAAGGGAGCTAAAAAAGTGTGCAAGCTCCAGCGATCCATTTATGGACTTGTGCAAGCCTCTCGGAGTTGGAATAAACGCTTTGATAGTGTGATCAAAGAATTTGGGTTTATATAGACTTTTCGAGAAGCCTTTATTTACAAGAAAGTGAGTGGGAGCTCTGTAGCATTTCTAATATTATATGTGGATGACATATTACTGATTGGAAATGATATAGAATTTCTGGATAGCGTAAAGGGATACTTGAATAAGAGTTTTTCAATGAAAGACCTCGGAGAAGCTGCTTACATATTGGGCATTAAGATCTATAGAGATAGATCAAGACGCTTAATTGGACTTTCACAAAGTACATACCTTGACAAAGTTTTGAAGAAGTTCAATATGGATCAAGCAAAGAAAGGGTTCTTGCCTGTGTTACAAGGTGTGAAGTTGAGTAAGACTCAATACCCGACCGATGCAGAAGATAGAGAGAAAATCAAAGATGTTCCCTATGCTTCAGCCATAGGCTCTATCATGTATGCAATGCTGTGTACCAGACCTGATGTGTGCCTTGCTATAAGTCTAGCAGGGAGGTACCAAAGTAATCCAGGAGTGGATCACTGGACAACGATCAAGAACATCCTGAAATACCTGAAAAGGACTAAGGATATGTTTCTCGTATATGGGGGTGACAAAGAGCTCATCGTAAGTGGTTACGTTGATGCAAGCTTTGACACTGATCCAGACGATTCTAAATCGCAAACCAGATACGTGTTTACTTTAAACGGTGGAGCTGCCAGTTGGTGCAGTTCCAAACAAAGCGTCGTGGCGGGATCTATGTGTGAAGCGGAATACATAGCTCCTTCGGAAGCAGCAAATGAAGGAGTCTGGATGAAGAAGTTCATATCCGATCTAGGTGTCATAACTAGTGCATCGGGTCCAATGAAAATCTTTTGTGACAATACTGGAGCAATTGCCTTAGCGAAGGAATCCAGATTTCACAAGAGAACCAAGCACATCAAGAGACGCTTCAATTCCATCCGGGATCTAGTACAGGTGGGAGACATAGAAATTTGCAAGATACATACGGATCTGAATGTAGTAGACCCGTTGACTGAGCCTCTTCCACGAGCAAAACATGATCAGCACCAAGACTCCATGGGTGTTAGAATCATTACTGTGTAATCTAGATTATTGACTCTAGTGCAAGTGGGAGACTGAAGGAAATATGCCCTAGAGGCAATAATAAAGTTATTATTTATTTCCTTATTTCATGATAAATGTTTATTATTCATGCTAGAATTGTATTAACCGGAAACATAATACATGTGTGAATACATAGACAAACAGAGTGTCACTAGTATGCCTCTACTTGACTAGCTCATTAAACAAAGATGGTTATGTTTCCTAACCATAGACAAAGAGTTGTTATTTGATTAATGGGATCACATCATTAGATGAATGATCTGATTGACTTGACCAATTATGTTAGCTTAGCACTTGATCGTTTAGTTTGTTGCTATTGCTTTCTTCATGACTTATACATGTTCCTATGACTATGAGCTTATGCAACTCCCGTTTACGGGAGGAACACTTTGTGTGCTACCAAACGTCACAACGTAACTGGGTGATTATAAAGGTGCCCTATAGGTGTCTCCGAAGGTACTTGTTGGGTTGGCGTATTTCGATATTAGGATTTGTCACTCCGAATGTCGGAGAGGTATCTCTGGGCCCTCTCGGTAATGCACATCACTTAAGCCTTGCAAGCCTTGCAACTAATGAGTTAGTTGCGAGATGATGTATTACGGAACGAGTAAAGAGACTTGCCGGTAACGAGATTGAACTAGGTATAGGATACCGACGATCGAATCTCGGGCAAGTAACAAACCGATGACAAAGGGAACAACGTATGTTGTTATGCAGTCTGACCGATAAAGATCTTCGTAGAATATGTAGGAACCAATATGAGCATCCAGGTTCCGCTATTGGTTATTGACCGGAGATGTATCTCGGTCATGTCTACATCGTTCTCGAACCGTAGGGTCCGCACGCTTAATGTTACGATGACAGTTTCATTATGAGTTTATGTATTTTGATGTACCGAAGGATGTTCAGAGTCCTGGATATGATCACGGACATGACAAGGAGTCTCGAAATGGTTGAGACATAAAGATCGATATATTGGACGACTATATTCGGACACCAGAAGTGTTCCGGGTGATTTCGGAGAAAATCAAAGTGCCGGAGGGGTTACCGGAACCCCCCGGGGAAGTATTGGGCCTTAGTGGGCCTGAGGGGAGAGAGAGGGCAGCAGCCCAGGAGGTGGCGCCCCCCCCATGAGGAGTCCGAATTGGACTAGGGAGGGGGCGCGGCCCTCTTTCCCTCTCTGTCGGTGTACTAAAGTAGGGGTACCTTAGTACCCCAGACTTGTGCACGGGCAGTTGTAGCACCCTGCGGCGAGGCCCGCCCAGGAAGCGCCAAGAGAAGACCAAGCATTCAAGACAAGGCCCCCGGCAAGAGGAGCTTGCCGGGCCAAGAAGACAAGACCCCGGCAAGAGGAGCTTGCCGGGCCAAGAAGACAAGACCCCGGCAAGAGGAGCTTGCCGGGACGACTAAGCCCGTGTAATACCATCCAAGAACAAAGTATACAGGACAGAAGATCGAGACCCCGACAAGAGGAGCTTGTCGGGAAGGCCGAACCCAGGCACCACAAGAGAAGCCCGCCACGGCGCGCCATGCGCCCCGGCAAGGCCTGATAGCCGGCAAGCTATCAGGCACAGGAAGACGACCCCCGCGGCAAGCCACTTGCCGCGGCAAATCGCCACCTCAGGACTGCGCTCCAGCTCGCCCGCCCACGCGTCGCTCCGGGGCTTCCCCCAAGGGCACGTGGCGGGGCACCGCGCAGCCTGGGGTATGCGGTGGCATGCAGCCACCATCGTGGCGAACGGTGGCGCACCTAACGGTCTGCCTCGGTGCTGTCCGGGCGACCGTGACGGGCATTTAATGCCCTTGTCCCCTACCGTCAGAAGTAGGTATGATAACACTGTGCCGCACTGTAGCGCCACTGTTCCCGCGCTGTTACAACTACCACCCCTTTTACACTTTTACCCCTTTCTCTTACGTTGACACCTGTCAGTGACCCCTTTGCGCTATAAAAGGAGGCCCGTGTGCAACGTAGAGGGGCTCCCGGGGTTCGGAGATTGGGAATCCAGACAGCCATACGCTCGGTGCAGCTAGCTCTCCAAGCTCCCGAGATCCCCAGTTCAATACAACCAAGCAGGAGTAGGGTTTTACGCGTCCATCGCGGCCCGAACCTGGGTAAACCGCCCGTGTGCTCGCCTCGATCTGCTCTCCGTGCTCCCTCCGCCCCCCTCACCGGACAACGAAAGGGGCTCCGGCCCCATAGGTGCTCGCGGGGGACGCAGTCCACCCCGACATCTTTGGCGCGCCAGGTAGGGGGCGCCGGGGGACAGCCCGCTCCTGCGGATCCCAGGATCCGTCCAGTCGAAGCAGGTGCCCCCGATAAGCCTTGCTCCGGCAAGCAGATCAGCAGTCTGAACGCTGAGGAACAGCCCGCTCCTGCGGATCCGAGGATCTGTCCAGTTGAAGCGGGGGTTCCCGACAAGCTTTGGCATTCTTTCCCACGGGCTCGTGTGCGGCCCTCCTCGAGTATCCACTCGCGCAGAGACTGGGCAAGAAGCAGCTGCTCCTTGAGGAGGACCGCCTCCCGGCCGCTGGGCGAACCGCTCGCTTCCAGCGAATCCTGCGCCGCTCCTGTAGCCGCAGCGATTAGCGCCGGAAGCCACGAGAAAGGCGACCTCGTTCCCCGGCGCGCCTCGTCCGCCGGGGTGCCGAACGAGTTGACGCCGACCGTGGGAGGAATCTTGCCAGCGCGGTTGCCGGAACCCGTTCCGCCAACCATCCTCTCTGCCCAAGTCTTGCCGCAGTTGCATGTGATCCTTGGCGCAGAGAGGGGCGCGGATCCCCAAGCATAGCTACGCCTAGCTCCGGAGGGTCGTGAGGCCCTGCGCCTTTGCCTACCCCCAGGATGGGCTGGATGCTGCCCAAGGAGGTTTTACCCTACCGGGCGGCAAGCGATAAGAAAAGATAAGTTGCCGGAGCTCGAGCAATTGCCCCATCAATTTTTAAAGAGTTATCTCCCTCGAACGACCGAGCCTTGGTTGAGAGGCCTGAGCGCGGAAGGACCGGCACGAGACTGGTTGCGCCCTCATTTCGTTTCGAGTCCGCTCAACGACTTGAGTGTGCTACACCCCGAGTAGCGTCCTCACTTTGTTTCGAGCTCGCCCGGCACCCTAAGCGTGCTGCGACCGCAGTCGCACCTCTTACTTTGCCTTGAGCCTGCTCAACAATCTGAGTGAGCGGCAACCAGCCGCGGCGAGGTTTCTTGCCGGTGGTAGCCCCGCCAGCGGGTCGCTGACGTCCCGCACTCGGCGCCCGTGGCAAGGCGGAGGCCTACGCCGGCAAGTCCCCGAAAGCGTAGGGCGGAAACAAACAAGGCGCCGGTCAAGTAGAGGAGATAACAGTGCGATGCATCGCCTAAGATAAAAAGTTATATTACAAAATGCCTTACTGCTGCTCTAACCAGCCGTTTTCTTGGCATATTTAACAGCGGCAGGGAAAGGAGATAAAAGAAAGGAGCAGCGCGACCAAGGCCACGCGTGCCCGTGCACTGTTAGGGCCTGGCCCAACGACGCTCGGCACCGTGTGTGGCCCAGGCCCGGGGGCTCCTGTCGGTGTACTAAAGTAGGGGTACCTTAGTACCCCAGACTTGTGCACGGGCAGTTGTAGCACCCTGCGGCGAGGCCCGCCCAGGAAGCGCCAAGAGAAGACCAAGCATTCAAGACAAGGCCCCCGGCAAGAGGAGCTTGCCGGGCCAAGAAGACAAGACCCCGGCAAGAGGAGCTTGCCGGGCCAAGAAGACAAGACCCCGGCAAGAGGAGCTTGCCGGGACGACTAAGCCCGTGTAATACCATCCAAGAACAAAGTATACGGGACAGAAGATCGAGACCCCGACAAGAGGAGCTTGTCGGGAAGGCCGAACCCAGGCACCACAAGAGAAGCCCGCCACGGCGCGCCATGCGCCCCGGCAAGGCCTGATAGCCGGCAAGCTATCAGGCACAGGAAGACGACCCCCGCGGCAAGCCACTTGCCGCGGCAAATCGCCACCTCAGGACTGCGCTCCAGCTCGCCCGCCCACGCGTCGCTCCGGGGCTTCCCCCAAGGGCACGTGGCGGGGCACCGCGCAGCCTGGGGTATGCGGTGGCATGGAGCCACCATCGTGGCGAACGGTGGCGCACCTAACGGTCCGCCTCGGTGCTGTCCGGGCAACCGTGACGGGCATTTAATGCCCTTGTCCCCTACCGTCAGAAGTAGGTATGATAACACTGTGCCACACTGTAGCGCCACTGTTCCCGCGCTGTTACAACTACCACCCCTTTTACACTTTTACCCCTTTCTCTTACGTTGACACCTGTCAGTGACCCCTTTGCGCTATAAAAGGAGGCCCGTGTGCAACGTAGAGGGGCTCCCGGGGTTCGGAGATTGGGAATCCAGACAGCCATACGCTCGGTGCAGCTAGCTCTCCAAGCTCCCGAGATCCCCAGTTCAATACAACCAAGCAGGAGTAGGGTTTTACGCGTCCATCGCGGCCCGAACCTGGGTAAACCGCCCGTGTGCTCGCCTCGATCTGCTCTCCGTGCTCCCTCCGCCCCCCTCACCGAACAACGAAAGGGGCTCCGGCCCCATAGGTGCTCGCGGGGGACGCCGTCCGCCCCGACATCTTTGGCGCGCCAGGTAGGGGGCCGGGGGACAGCCCGCTCCTGCGGATCCCAGGGTCCGTCCAGTCGAAGCAGGTGTCCCCGATAAGCCTTGCTCCGGCAAGCAGATCAGCAGTCTGAACGCTGACGAACAGTCCGCTCCTGCGGATCCGAGGATCTGTCCAGTTGAAGCGGGGGTTCCCGACAAGCTTTGGCATTCTTTCCCACGGGCTCGTGTGCGGCCCTCCTCGAGTATCCACTCGCGCAGAGACTGGGCAAGAAGCAGCTGCTCCTTGAGGAGGACCGCCTTCTGGCCGCTGGGTGCCTCATCGCCAGACACCCGGTTAAACACCAAAAAGCGAAAACCCTCCACAGGGCATGGAACCGTACTGGAAGGATGGCCTAATGGACCCTATAAAATTCACAGTACAGAGGGTGCCACACCAACTCATAGCCTTAGATCATGTTGGATACTCCGGCAGGTGGCCAAAATTGGCGAAGATCTTCTAATTCCAGAAGCCACAGAAAGCCAGGGATGCCAGAACGGTATTGACAGTCTTCGAGACTTTCGCATCAAATAATATGTGAAAATGAACACTCCGCAGCCTTGCCGAAGTCTACCAAGTAGCAACAATAAACCCGTGGAGCGACATGGCTATTAATTTTAATGCCAGTGATGAACCTAAATTCCGAACAGCCCGAGCACCAGCCGCATTGGTCCTCAGTCCAATAGTGGACGGCTTTCGCCTTACCAAGGTACTCATGGATGTCGGAAGTGGATTGAATCTCATTTATGAGGAAACCCTTCAAAAAATGGAAATAGACTGGAACCGCACTGAGCGAAGCAGCACAACCTTTAGAGGAATAATCCCTAGTCGAGAAGCATGCTGTACAGGAAAAATCACACTAGATGTGGTGTCGGCACGCCAGATAATTACAGGTCCGAAGAAGTCATGTTCCAAGTGGCCCCGTTTAGTAGCGGATACCATGCTCCGCTAGGGCGGGAGGCGTTTACAATCTTCCAAGCCATACCCCATTGCGGGTACATGAAGCTCAAGATGCCCGGGCCCAACGGAATCATCAGTCTCGCTAGTGATCCGGACATAGCACTCCGCGCCGAAAACAAGACAGCCGCACTGGCTCTTGAGGCACTATCTGAAGCCCTAGCGGCTGAGGAACTGACTGCGCTGTGCTCCACGGTCCACAGGGACGATGTGATCCTCGACAAAATATCCAAGTCCACTTCCTTTAAACCGGCGGACGAAATAGTCAAATTCCAGGTCCATCCAACGGACCCAAATAAAACAGCTTCCATCGGGGCACAGTTAAACCCTGATGTAGACGCCGCACTGTGAGAGTTCCTACGTGAGAACTGGGAAATTTTTGCCTGGCACCCTTCAAACATGCCAGGAATACCACGCAGGCTGGCCGAGCACAGCTTAAATATCCTAAAAGGATTCAAGCCAGTCAAACAGGCTCTTCGGCGTTTCTCCGAACCTAAGAGACATGCCATGGGAGAGGAACTAGCCAAGCTATTGGAAGCCGGATTCATCAGAGATATAAAACATCCGGACTGGCTAGCAAACCTGGTGATGGTACCAAAGAAGGACAAATCTTGGCGCATGTGCGTTGATTTGAAGGACCTCAACAAGGCCTGCCCAAAGGATCCCTTCCCCCTCCCCCGCATCGATCAAATTATCGACGCTACCGCAGGACACGATTCGTTGTGTTTCCTCGATGCATACTCCGGCTATCATCAAATTAAGATGGCAGAGTCAGACCAAGCCGCAACGGCATTCATCACACCATACGGCCCATCCTGCTTCAACACAATGCCCTTCGGGCTCAAAAACGCCGGCGCAACATATCAGCGCATGATTCAGACATGTCTGGGAAACCAGATCGGCAAAATATTGGAGGCATACGTAGATGATGTGGTCGTCAAAACAAGACATGTCGAATCTCTAGTAGACGACTTGAGGCTCACATTCGATAACCTCCAAACATACGACATCAAGATCAACCCGGAAAAATGTGTTTTCGGTGTACCAGCCGGAAAGCTCTTGGGCTTCATTGTATCCGGTAGAGGAATTGAAGCAAATCTAGCCAAGATCCGAGCTCTGTCACAATTGGATATCCCAAAGGACCTCAAACAAATACAAAAATTAACCGGATGCATGGCGGCTCTAAGCCGCTTTATCTCCCGCTTGGGAGAAAGGGCACTACCCCTTTACCGCCTCCTTCGGCGCACCGAACACTTCAAGTGGACGGATGCAGCACCGACAGACTCAACGAAATAAAAGACATATTGGCAACAAACTCAGTCCTGGCCGCGCCAAACATTGGTGAACCAATGCTATTATACATTGTAGCAACCCATCAGGTTGTAACCGCAGTGCTCATCGTCGAATGAGAAACGGACGGACACAAATTCCCCCTTCAAAAGCCGGTCTATTATGTGTCCACTGTCCTTACTCCGTCCAAGTCACGGTACCCGCATTATCAGAAGATTGCGTATGCGGTATTTATGGCATCCCGGAAGCTGCAACACTACTTTGAAGAGTGTTCAATAATAGTAGCCTCGGAAGTGCCACTTAACGATATTATAAACAACCACGACGCGACGGGCCGGATTGCAAAATAGGCCATTGAGCTCCTACCGTTCGACATAACTTACAAGCCACGGCGAGCTATTAAGTCGCAAGTTTTGGCCGACTTTGTCGCAGAATGGACGGAGGCTGAACTCCCTAAAGAGTACGTCACATATTCAAACTGGATCATGCACTTCGGCGGCTCCAAAATGTTGGCCGATCTAGGGGCTGGCATCGTTTTGACGTCCCCCACAGGAGACACAGTTCAATACGTACTCCAGATAATGTACACGGACTCCAGACTCCAACAATGCAGCCGAATATAAGGCCCTTTTACATGGTCTACGGATGGCAGTATCCATGGGCATTCAACGCCTAGAGGTGCACGGGGATTTGAACCTCGCGATATCCCAAATAAATGGAGACTTTAATGCCAAGGATCCGAAAATGGCAGCTTACCGCAACACCGTCTTAAAAATGTCAGCTAGGTTCGAGGGGCTCGAATTTCACCATATAGCCTGGGAAAATAATCAGGCGGCAGATGTCCTGGCATGCATCGGCGCAAAACGCGATGTAGTCCCCCCCAACATCTTCTTGGAAAGGCTGTTCAAGCCATCCGTAGTATGGGAAGGGGAACCCGGCAAGCCCGGACCCAACCGCACTGCCCGACACCGAACACTCTGACATAATTGGAGGCTCTGCCAATGAAATAAGACCTTCAGCCCACGTAATAATGGTTGTCATCGCCCCGTGGACAGAACCATTCCTAGCCTACCTTACTAGGCAGAAACTCCCCGATGACCAAAACGAGGCACGCTGCATAGTGCGGTGATCTAAAGCCTATAAAGTCCATGAGGGGGAGCTTTATAAGAAAAGCACTACCGGAGTCCTTCAAAGGTGCATCTCCGAAGAGGAAGGGCGGAACCTTCTGGCTGAAATTCATGCCAGACTCAGCGGTCATCACGCTGTAGCTCGGTCCCTTGTAAGCAAGACCTTCCGTACCTTTTATTGGCCGACTGCCTGGGCGGACGCTCAGGACTTAGTCCAACGATGCGTCGGTTGCCAGCCTTTTGCAAACCAAAGCCATATCTCACCCACCGCCCTCCAAACTATCCCCATCACTTGGCCCTTTGTGGTCTGGGGGCTTGACATGGTTTGACCCCTTAAAGGTGGAACCCACAAGAAAAAATACTTACTGGTCATGGTGGATAAGTTCACCAAATGGATAGAAGCCAAGCCTGTCAAGACGGCCGAATTCGGACCGGTGATAGACTTTATATCCGGGGTCGTACACCGTTACAGCGTCCCCCACAGCATCATCACCGATAACGGCACGAACTTTACGGCCGACGAGGTACAACTCTGGTGTAAGAACATGAGCATCAAGCTCGATTATGCTTCCGTCTATCACCCACAAACTAACGGCCAGGTCGAGCGAGCAAATGGTCTTATCATGAGCGGCATCAAACCAAGATTAGTGCGGTCCCTTAAGGAATCTAACACACACTGGGTAGAGGAGCTCGACTCCGTACTCTGGGGGATGCGGACCACGCCGAATCGCACCACCGGATACACACCATTCTTCATGGTGTACGTCGCAGAGGCAGTTTTGCCCTGCGACATAATTCATGACTCACCTCGTGTGCGCATGTACGAAGAAAGAGAGGCCGAGCTCGATCGGCAGGACAGTTTGGACGCCTTGGAGGAGGAGCGTGACGTGGCAAAATCCCATTCCGCATTCTATCAACAGCAGGCTCGAAGATACCAAAGCAGAGAAGTACGGGCCAAAAATTACAATGTTGGCGAATTAGGTCTACGCCTGCCGGACAAGAAAAAGGACAAACTCAAGCCCAAATGGGAAGGTCCCTTCATAATTGACCAAGTCCTGACTGGTGGAGCATACCGCCTGCGAGATGCATCGGATAACCGACTCGAGCCGAACCCATGGAACACAGCCCGTCTCCGAAGATTCTATGCCTAGCGCCAGACTCTGTGTTCGTCTCCTTCCTCTGTCCATTTTTTATATACTTTCTGTCTTACATTTCTCTCCTTCTACCCTCCCTTTCTCTTATAGCCTTTAAAGGCTCATCAACTGACGCGCTATCCGCTCTCATTAAACCCGGGGGCTTCTTTAAATAGAAGCTTATTTATACAGGCTTCGTGCCCAACACATGTGTCACACTTCCGCATGTACCTTTTATTCACCATTATATACATCGATATGACTTAAGTTTTGGCCAAGCTGGGTTGCCTGGCTCCTATGCTTGCCCCTACATTCCCGATTGTTCGGCTAGGTGGTAAAGGGAGCACCTCTGCGATTGTTACTGCCGGGTCAGCCGGATGTGTACCTCAGACTGGGTGAAGCCTAAAGCTAGCGTTCTTAAGGGAATATTCGGTCGGTGAACTAAAGATGATTTCTCACTTATTTATTTATACGCCCCCAGATGTTTCTCCTGCGTCTCTTTTCGCAGTCCGGACATGCACTTTAGGGCATGCCTCCCAGGGAAAGGAACCCCTAACGGAACTATTCACCCTGGAAGATGTTTCTTACTAACCATGTAATATAACATAACTAGTTGAGCACTTGTCTGTTCAAGCAATAAATGACCCCTACGCCTGGTCTCCACGCATGCCCCGGTTCTTATATAACCGCGAGGGTATTCGGACACACTCCAGACCGTCGGGTCCTGAGGTTGAAGCGAAAAGGTCGGCCATGACAAACGATTTACAATCCGGCTAGAAGGCATTACACATGTCACTTAAAATTACATAGTCAATCTGACTGATTGTATTCCTCTTCAATACCATCTAATAGGTTGTCTAGTTTACAGTCCTGTTGGGAATACTTTGCGGCCAATTCTACTTGGCCGTATACTAAGCTCACAGGGATCTCATTCCCATCGGGCCCCACAGGTCCGAACTCGGCCATGTGGTTTGGGTCAGCCTTCGTGTACCGCGTCCTCACCATGGCCCAGGCCTCCCTGGCGCCTTGACGGCAGGCCGATATCTTCCACAATCGGAAGCGCCGCCGCGCTCCCTTCAGCTTCTCTACAAGCTCTCCAAGGTCTTCGGGTATGGATACGGATGGCCACAAGGCCTGGGCGACGCCTTGCATCACCTGCCGAACTCGCTCATGCAGTTGTGAGAGCTCAGGAAGAAGGTCACCCGTAGAACCAGGCATTTCCTCTGCAGGACAACCTATTAGCATACCTACAGACATTACTCTGTTAGTCGACTTCCTCGCCGAACTCTTTTTCAAAGTTCATTTAAGCACTTACTAAATATGCCGCGTCGAAGGCGCTGATTCTCCTCAACGGAGTCCGACTGCTGGGCACGAACATCCTTCAGTTCAACGCCCAGCTTGGTGTTGGCATCTTGGAGATCGTTCTTCTCCCGCCTCACCTTTGTCAGCATGCTCTCACTAGCCTTTAGCTGGCGTAGGAGTTGTTGCTTATCCGGATTTAATCCGGCGTCATCTGCAATTTCATTTGTCAGATTTGCACCCACGCCGCACTTCACAAAATACTTATCTTTCGAAGCGTATATTACCAGAGGGGGTCTCCTTGGGCTCCCCTGCCGCGTCTAGTGCGGCCTCAAGTTGGGTTTGCACTCTTCTAGCTCCTGGGACAGTTGGGTATTGTTTTCCGCAAGAACCTGCTTTATAAATGATCCTTAAATCAGTTATTCTAACTGTTTCAAGTCTCGGGGGCTACTGCTATATATAACCATTAAATTTTCTCACCCGTATGTCTTTTACATATTGCTCTGTGGCACTGGCTAGACCATTTTGAGCGGCACGGAGGTACGCATCTCCCGAATTGAAGACATCCAATGCCTCTTGGGAGAAACAAGCGTCGCGAAGAACTGTCCGGGGACGCCTGTGGTTCATGGCACTCTCCACCTCGGAATTGTTGGTAGATGAAGGAAATATGCCCTAGAGGCAATAATAAAGTTATTATTTATTTCCTTATTTCATGATAAATGTTTATTATTCATGCTAGAATTGTATTAACCGCAAACATAATACATGTGTGAATACATAGACAAACAGAGTGTCACTAGTATGCCTCTACTTGACTAGCTCATTAATCAAAGATGGTTATGTTTCCTAACCATAGACAAAGAGTTGTTATTTGATTAATGGGATCACATCATTAGATGAATGATCTGATTGACTTGACCCATTCCGTTAGCTTAGCACTTGATCGTTTAGTTTGTTGCTATTGCTTTCTTCATGACTTATACATGTTCCTATGACTATGAGATTATGCAACTCCCATTTATCGGAGGAACACTTTGTGTGCTACCAAATGTCACAACGTAACTGGGTGATTATAAAGGTGCTCTACAGGTGTCTCCGAAGGTACTTGTTGGGTTGGCGTATTTTGAGATTCGGATTTGTCACTCCGAATGTCGGAGAGGTATCTCTTGGCCCTCTCGGTAATGCACATCACTTAAGCCTGGCAAGCATTGCAACTAATGAGTTATTTGCGGGATGATGTATTACGGAACGAGTAAAGAGACTTGCCGGTAACGAGATTGAACTAGGTATAGGATACCGACGATAGAATCTCGGGCAAGTAACATACCGATGACAGAGGGATCAACGTATGTTGTTATGCGGTCTGACCGATAAAAATCTTCATAGAATATGTAGGAACCAATATGAGCATCCAGGTTCCGCTATTGGTTATTGACTGGAGACGTGTCTCGGTCATGTCTACATCGTTCTCAAACCGTAGGGTCCGCACGCTTAACGTTACGATGACAGTTTCATTATGAGTTTATGTATTTTGATGTACCGAAGGTTGTTCGGAGTCCCGAATATGATCACGGACATGACGAGGAGTCTCGAAATGGCCGAGACATAAAGATCGATATATTGGACGACTATATTAGGACACCGGAAGTGTTCCGGGTGATTCCGGAGAAAACCGGAGTGCCGGAGGGGTTACCGGAACCCCCCGGGGAAGTATTAGGCCTTAGTGGGCCTGAGGGGAGAGAGAGGGCAGCAGCCCAGGAGGTGGCGCCCCCCATGAGGAGTCCGAATTGGACTAGGGAGGGGGGCGGCCCCTCTTTCCCTCTCCCTCTCCCTCTCTTTCCTTCCCCCTCTCTCTTCCTAGTTGGACTAGGAAAGGGGAGTCCAACTCCCACTAGGAGGAGGACTCCCCCTCCCTTTGGCGCGCCCCATAGTGTCGGCCGGCCTCCCCCTTGCTCCTTTATATACGGGGGCAGTGGGGCACCCTAGAACACACAAGTTGATCTTCGTGATCGTTCCTTAGCCGTGTGCGGTGCCCCCCTCCACGATATTACACCTCGGTCATATTATAGCGGTGCTTAGGCGAAGCCCTGCGACAGTTGAACATCAAGATCGTCACCACGCCGTCGTGCTGACGAAACTCCTCCCCGAAGCGTTGCTGGATCGGAGCCCGGGGAGCGTCATCGAGCTGAACGTGTGCCAAGAACTCAGAGGTGCCGGAGTAACGGTGCTTGGATTGGTTGGACCGAGAAGACGTACGACTACTTCCTCTACGTTGCGTCAATGCTTCCACTTCGGTCTACGAGGGTACATAGACAACACACTCCCCTCTCGTTGCTATGCATCACCATGATCTTGCGTGTGCGTAGGAATTTTTTTGAAATTGCTACGTTCCCCAACAGTAGATAGCCTGTCCGCATCCTCTGTTGGAGGAGCGTCCGGTGCGTGCCTCGTGTTCGCCTCCGCTGCCGGACCAGGCTTTGGAGCCTGGCTGGTGGAGGCGCGATTGGCATCCTCTCCGGATATAGTCCGGCGAGGTCTCTTTGTCCTGAAGAGAGCACGAGCATAAATATACCTTGAAGGAATAACACCTGGGAATAAGATGGTGCGCTATACCTTTGCGCCGACGTCTCAGTCCAGACCGCGCTTCTTTTCAGCCCGCTGGGCCTTATAGCCCCTCGCTGGCTAGTCGCTGTAGGCTCGGCCTCCCGTCTCAAGGACCTCCCCTGCAAAACACAGTTGTTATACGGCAATCGAAAACACGCGAGGATGGATCCCTTTTCAAAGTGCTGGGACTTCGGTCTCAGTTACCTGTGAGGCTGGGAGTAGCCCGGGGTAATCGGCCGTAATGCTCCATAGATAAGTACGGATCCTCTTGGGAGGCCGGGTCGAGGGACCGTCCCGGATCCTCGGGTTGTGGTGGAGGGCTGTTTATTTCTTTAACAGCCTGGCACAGTTCCTGCGTCGAAATCGTTAGACTGAATATTTAACGACGGGAATATAAAACGGATGGGCAAGTAAAAGTGTCCACTTACCCAACTTGGAGGACTGTACATAGAAAATCCACCCTGTGGGTTGACGCGGAGAAATTCCTCCTCTTCTCCCTTGTACAAAGCGGACAAGATCTTTATTAGAGCGGCAGCCGATTCCGGCCCCTTACGGACGTGGCGGGTGGCGTCGTCCTCCCCGTTGAAGTCCCACATGGGGTGGCCTCTATACTAAAGCAGCTGCACCCCCCGCATAATGCATGCGGCCATGACCCCGATCATGGTCAGTCCGAAATGAGCTAACAACCTTATCCGGCCCATCAGGTAAAGAACGTCCTTGTCACTTTCATCCTGAGGGCTTCGTGGACGCCAGCCTTGGCGCTTCTTCAGGGGAGTACTGTCAAACTCAGGAAGGCCGATCCGGACAGGATCCGGCAGCGGGACGTCCTCTATATAAAACCATTCTGAACGCCAGTCCTCGGATGCCTTCTTTGGGGTTCCGGATAGATATCCGGTCCCGGCGATTGCCACACTTCGGCTCCGCCCACCTGATATATTGACCCCTTTTGAGAACAGGGCACAAGGCAGAATAGCTTCTTCCACAGCGCGAAATGAGCCTCGCAGCCCAAAAACAGCTCACAAAGGGCTACGAAGCCCGCGATATGCAATATGGAGGCAGGCGTGAGGTTGTTCAAGTGGAGGCCATAGAACTCTAGGAGCCCCCGGTGAAACGGATGAATTGGAAATCCGAGCCCTCTTATTAAATAAGGGACAAGGCATACCCGCTCTCCTTTGGAGGGATTGGGGCGCTCTCCGCTTGCTATCCGCCATTATAGGTGGCAAGTCCGGCTCGAACCGGGACCATATAGGCCGAGGGGAGAAATCCCTTGGTCTGGAGCGTCACTAGCTCGCTGTGCGGGATGGAGCATCTCTCCCAATCTCCAGGCTGAGGGCTAGAAGGGCGAGAGGAGGAGCTGCGACGGCCGGCCATGATGGAATGGACCTCTGTCGGATACGCTCTGATGAATGCTCGCATAGGGGGATGGTGTGGTTTGGATCTCAATCCTCGTCCCTTTAAATAGGCGGCTCATTTACGCGGCTAGGGGTGTAAATGTAAAAACACCCTAACTTTTCGTATTCGTTTGACACATGGAAGACGGCCATTATTGGGCGTAGAAGCCAAGGAGCTCTACACTTACTAGAAATCGGACATTAGTCAACAGGTACATGGAATTTGGAGGAGAACCCGCCTTGCAATGTCGAAGACAATTTTGCGCGCCACACTCGTCGTCATTGAAGCCTGGTTCGGGGGCTACTGAGGGAGTCCTGGATTAGGGGGTGTCCGGATAGCCGGACTATACCTTTGGCCGGACTCTTGGACTATGAAATACAAGATTGAAGACTTCGTCCCGTGTCCGGATAGGACTTTCCTTGGCGTGGAAGGCAAGCTTGGCGATATGGATATGTAGATCTCCTACAATTGTAACCGACTATGTGTAACCCTAGCCCTCTCTGGTGTCTATATAAACTGGAGGGTTTTAGTCCGTAGAAAGAAGAACAATCATACCATAGGCTAGCTTCTAGGGTTTACCCTCCTTTATCTCGTGGTAGATCTACTCTTGTACTACCCATATCATCAATATTAATCAAGCAGGAGTAGGGTTTTACCTCCATCGAGAGGGCCCGAACCTGGGTAAAAAACATCGTGTCCCTTGTCTCCTGTTACCATCGGCCTAGACACACAGTTCGGGACCCCCTACCCGAGATCCGCCGGTTTTGACACTGACACACGGTCTCAAAGCAGGGGAAGAAATCTTCGTCAGAGGGTCCTGCGCTTGGGGATGCCTCGGCCGCACTGTGCCCCCAAGGGGATCAGCCCTCCACCGAGCCATAAGTAGAGAGGGGAGTTTAAAATGAGAGACATCCCTGTTCTATTTGTGAGGAAAATAACCGAAATTTTACCTTGTAGTTCGGATCTCAGCCCTACTTAGCAGAGCTCATCTTCGGGGGATCTTCTTCCAAAGATGATGGAGAGCGGAACGCCTCCCCCTGCCATACCGCCTTACGAGGCGGGCGACCCTGAGGTGTCATCACGGAGGGTTTCTTCGAATCCGGCAGGGCCGGAAGGCAGTCATATGGCCCCCCAAAGCCCTCCGTGTCCGGCCTTCGTAAAAGGCCATCGGATGAGTCCGGCACCGTCTGGTGCAAGGTCGGAGGAGCTGAAGGATCTGTTCGGCCGAGCGTCTATCTCAGAAGAACACCATACGTTGATGGGTACGGTGCTTGAAAGGATTACATCCGCAGAGAGCGGGTTGCACGAGGCCGTCAGGAGTTTACTGACAGGTTTTGAGGTACGCGAAATGATGTACCTTTTGACAGTTCCGCATATATAAGATGCGCCCTGTGTAGATAGTAGCCCCTGAGACTCTATGCGTTGTCAAAAAGTGACGGCGCGCAGAGGATCATAATCCCAGGTATAATATGTCGCCTTTCCTATGCAGGTGGCGAAGTGTCCGGTGGCTAGCCGGAATGATGAATTTGCCGAGCTAAAGAGGCAACTTGACGTGGCAGATGCCGACATCGCGCTTGTCAACAAGCGGCTTGACGAGGCACAAGGTATGTAATTTGTTCGGAGACACCTGGTAAGAGGAGCTTGATGCCCGTATCTTACAACATGTGTGCTTGATGCAGATGGTGCGACCGCCATGGAGAACCTTCGGGCGGAACACGCCCGAGCCAAGGAGCAGGCCAGGAAAAGCGATGCGGCTGCCTTAAAGGCGGTTGAAGAGCTGAAAGCCGAACAGGCTGCTCACTGCCGAAGCAAGAAGGAAATGGCCGAGATGGCTGTAAAGTTGAAGAGCGCTGCCAACCGCTGCAAGCTTCTTGAAAAAGAAGATCGGGCGGAACAGACGGACCTGGAGAAGGCCACTACCGTGGCCAAGGATGCTCGCTCTGCGATGAGAGCTATCAAGGAGGAGCTACGTGAGGCCGGAGATATCGCGGCTGGAAAGCCCTTTATGCTGCGGATGAAGTTCGGGGATCCTAAATATGCTCTGTTGGACCGGTTGTGGAGTACGGCGGACACTTATCTGGATTTGGCAGTGAGTGCCGCGGACGCGGCCGAACACTTCCGAGATCAAGAGGATCATGAAGTGGAAAAGCTTTTTTGGTCGCAGTTCCACAATCCAGAGCGTCCACTTCCATTAAACGATCGTTTGGCTGAATGGGCGGAGCTGAATAGGTTATCCGGACTCGCCATGAAGTATGTCGTGAGTCATCTGTGGCCGGAAAGGCCCGAGCCGAAGAGTTATTTTAGCTTGGTGCAGCAGTTCGTGGTGCCGCATATCAATGTGATAAAGAGGTCAGCATGCATAGAGGGTGCATGGATGGCTCTTGCCCGTGTCAAGACATACTGGGCGGAGATGAAGGCCACCGCTGTTGCATCCCAAGACTCGGACGGGAGCCGAGTACCTGCCGAGCACTATTTTCAGGAAGTTCTGCAGAGCGCTCGTTTAATAGAGACGCAGTGCTCGAAGGATATTATGTTTGAATAATGTGTATTATTGTAAAACAATGTTTTGATAGAATATAAGAGCTTTTTATACTTGTGCCTTCAAGAATTAAAATACCTCCTATGCGGCCGTTAATGTATATGTGTATATAACCGGAAAGATGGCAGTCTTCGGCTTCAGCCCCCACGCATATAATGTGGGGGTGTTCGCAGAAGGCACATTTTCACACTTGATCCAACGTCTTGGTCCCATTAAGGAGGTGATAGCGCAGTGAACTAGGCAAACGGACTATAATGCTTTATCACTTTCACTTAGCCATATGAGTTTGACAGTGGGACTACTGAATAGCCCCTGGTGGCACCGCGCTCACCCGAGCTCGGGGCGCGTGTGTTCCTGGCTGGGAAACGGCCCATCGTTAATACAGAGGAATCCTAAAGATTCCGGCGGGTCATCGAGTGGTTGACCAGTCTCACGCTATATCATGACAGTCAGTTTTTGGCTTTCTCTACTGAGGTGCTCGCCTGGCTGAACCGGGGCACAATTGCAGTAGTTCTCCTGGTGCCGCCTTAGACGATAGAGCGGAATGTAAGGCAGCAAAACACAGGAGCCGGGCAAACCCAACATTTGACCAAAGACATGATTCAGAGCTGATGCATATAAGGCCAAACTCGCGACGCCTAACACTCCCTAAGGTATTCGGTCTTTTATGAAAACAGGCGGAACAACGCCCTTGGTAATAAGCCCCTGATTTCCAGGTACGTGCAGAATTCTGACGTGGCCACATGCCAAGACGCCAGCCTCCTCCTCGGCTATTCTGACAATCTGGGGGATGTGTATCAACAAGAGACAGTAAAAAAGGTTTACGCAGGGTCTTAATCTAAAGAGAATCCTGGAGACGGGTCCCTACTGCACGTTTGCGCGTGTGTCTCCGTTGTGCCATGTCCTGGATGGGCGTAGCATGGTGTTCATCTGTAAAAGAGAGGAACTTATCTGAAAAAGAAAAAGAATAGTAGTGCGAAATGTACGCTGTACTAGATAAACAATGTATAATTTGAGATGGGTAAAATTGAGCCTTACTGTCGCGTATTTGACATACCCGGGGCCCCTTGTATAGGGGTTTACGGCTACCAAACCTTTATCAATTGTAGATGCTTTTGTTGGTGAAGCTGTTTTAATGTATGGCTGTCAAGGCAGCCACATATTTTTTTGCGCTCGAGGAACGCTCGATATTTCCCTTTAGTGAGATGATGCTTCGTGGACTGGGCATCTTAAGCGTAAGAGATGCATAATGCGGTATTGCGTTAAAGCGGGCGAAAGCTTGGCGTCCCAGTAGTGCTTGATAGCTACTTGAGAATGGGGCGATGTGGAAGGTTAGCTTTTCGCGACGGAAGTTATCGGGGGAGCCGAACATAACTTCTAGCCGGAGAGAACCCAAACAATGGGCATCCGGGCCTGGCATTACTCCTTGAAAGGAAGTGTTGCTATGGCGAATTTTTGTTGGGTCTATCCCCATTTTGCGGATTGTGTCCTGATATAGCAGGTTTAGACCACTGCCTCCGTCCATCAGGACATGTGTAAAGTGGAGTCCGTCGATTATTGGATCTAATATCAAGGCAGTCTAGCCTGCTTTCCGGATACTTCTAGAGTAATCCTGAGGGTCGAAGGTGATCGGTTTTAACAACCAGTGGCGAGACTCCTTTGGGATAGGCCGTGTGGCGCGTATCTCTATAGGCGCCACTCTGTTTTTCCCTTTTGTCACGTGAAGTAAGTTTACTGTTTTGACTTCTTGTGGGAAACTCTTTTGTTTCCTGGTGCTCTGCTTCTGTGGTTCATCATCGTCCTCACTTGGTGTGTCGAGCCCCTTGTGTTCGGCGTTGAGTTTGCCGGATTGCTTGAAGACCCAACAATCTCTGTGGGTATGATTTGCAGGCTTCCCGGGAGTACTGTGGATTTCACATATCTTGTCCAAGATTTTGTTCAGGTTAGATAGCTCGTCCATATTATCTTTAAGGGGCAGCTTTTTCTGATTCTGCCGAGAGCTTTTGAAGCCGGCGTTGACTGCCGTGCTCTTCGGGCTGCGTCACTTATTCCGGCGCTGGTCCTTGCTGCGTCGCAGTTTCCCATTTCCATCCCTGACTTCGGATGTTCTTGGGTCGCTGGTGCTGCATCTTGCCAACCAGCTGTCCTCTCCCACGCAAAAGCGGGTCATGAGGCTTGTTAATGCGGCCATTGTTCTTGGCTTTTCTTGGCCGAGGTGTCTGGCGAGCCATTCGTCTCGGACACTGTGTTTGAAAGCTGCTAAGGCTTCGGTGTCCGGACAGTCGATTATCTGAATCTTTTTAGTAAGAAATCTGTTCCAGAGTTTCTGGGATGACTCTCCGGGCTGTTGGGATATATGGCTTAAATCGTCCGCATCCAGAGGTCGGACATAAGTCCCTTGAAAATTTGCCCGAAAAGCATCCTCAAGCTCTTCCCAACTTCCAATGGTGTGTTCGGGAAGGCTTTTAAGCCAATGCTGGGCTGGCCCTTTGAGCTTGAGGGGTAAGTATTTTATGGCGTGGAGGTCATCTCCTCTGGCCATGTGTATGTGGAGGATATAATCCTCAATCCAGACTCCAGGGTCTGTTGTTCCTTCGTATGCCTCTATGTTTACGGGCTTGAATCCCGCTGGAAATTCGTGGTCTAGCACCCCATCGGTGAAACATAGGGGGTGTGCGACACCCCTGTACTTGTGTGTGCCGTCTTGTTCGGATATTTGTTGTGTTGCATTGCTTACTAGAGCTTGCTTTCTTGGCCCGTAGATAGATCTGGCTGGGCCATCTTTGTGATGCGGATCCTTGGGTGGATCGCGTGCTGGCTTGGGTGCGGCGCCGCTTGCCGCTCTATGTTGGCCATGAGGTCGTCTATCCGACCGGGTGGCCTCCTTATTTTTTGATTTAGGGGGCTCTAGGGCCTCCTCATCAAATTCAGGCAGTAGCTTTCGCTTCGGGTAGCTCTTTGTGTGGCGGCTGCCGCCGTATTTATCTGCGGTGTTGAGTACTTTGCTCCATCTGATTCTGGGTGCACCTTCCGCAGTTTTGAGCTTCGGCTTTTGCTTTTTCAGGCTACGCGCGGTGGCGACGAGCCTTTTGTGGAGGTTCATCTGCTCCAGGAACTTGTCCGACGTGAGGTCGTCCGGACTGTTACCTTCGCCAGGGACGGGTTGTTCGGCTTTTTTATCCAAGTTGCCCTGTTCAGACGGTTGCTCGATGGCATGTCCGTCATCCGCCGGTTTGCCCTGCTCTGTGGCTGGGTCTGTATGGATGCTGTCTCTGTCGAGGCGGGGTTTGGAGCGGCGCTTACATCGCCGCTTTGACTGCTTTTGAATGGAACGACCCCTCGTTGCATCCCTTTGTTCCTCGTCGTTGCTTCCTTTAGGTGTGTCCACCATGTATACATCGTGAGATGAGGTGGTTGTCCAGTGCCCTATAGGCGCTGGCTCCTGTTTGTCTCCTACATCGTCGTCCATACCGTCGACGTCTTCGGAGTCAAAGTCCAGCATGTCGGTTAAATCGTCGATAGTGGCTACGAAGTCGGTGGTGGGTGGGCGTCGAATTTCTTCTTCATCCGCACCCCAATCCTGCCGGTCATAATCCGGCCAGGACTCTCCTGACAAAGAGAGAGACCTTAGTGAATTCAGAATGTCGCCGAAGGGCGAGTGCTGAAAAATATCCGCGGCGGTGAATTCCATGATCGGCGCCCAATCGGATTCGATTGGCAGGGGCGCGAAGGGCTCGGAGTGCGGAGAGGAGTCCGGCACCTTGGAGTCACGGGCTTTGCAGAGGACAAGGCAGGTGTTCGGCTCGATCACCGTAGAGATTGTAGCCCCCGAGGCGGTGTCCAGCCATCCCTCCTCGATTGGCGTAGTCGGTTCCGAGCTAAGGGTCGGAGCGGACATCGGTGCGGCCTCTAGGGCATTGTTCGGCGGCAGAGCTAGATCATGCCCATCGTGACAATGCGGCGCGCTCGGCTGTGGCTTGAATCCGTCGAAGATCATGTCTCCGCGGATGTCAGCCGTGTAGTTCAAACTTCCAAATCTGACCTGGTGGCCAGGGGCGTAGCTTTTGATCTGCTCCAGATGGCCAAGCGAATTGGCCCGCAGTGCAAAGCCGCCGAATACGAAGATCTGTCCGGGGAAAAAATCTTATCCTGGACCGCATCATTGTTGATGATCAGAGGAGCCATCGGGCCTAAAGATGACGACACAGAGGAACTCTCAATGAAAGCACGAATGTCGGTGTCAAAACCAGCGGATCTCGGGTAAGGGGTCCCGAACTATGCGTCTAGGCGGATGGTAACAGGAGACAAAGGACACGATGTTTTTACCCAGGTTCGGGCCCTCTCGATGGAGGTAAAACCCTACTCCTGCTTGATTAATATTGATGATATGGGTAGTACAAGAGTAGATCTACCACGATATCAGAGAGGCTAAACCCTAGAAGCTAGCCTATGGTATGATTGTTGTTCGTCCTACGGACTAAGACCCTCCGGTTTATATAGACACCGAAGAGGGCTAGGGTTACATAGAGTCGGTTACATTGGGAGGAGGTCTACATATCCTTATCGCCAAGCTTGCCTTCCACGCCAAGGAAAGTCTCATACGGACACGGGACGAAGTCTTCAATCTTGTATCTTCATATTCCAAGAGTCCGGCCAAAGGTTATAGTCCGGCTATCCGGACACCCCCTAATCCAGGACTCCCTCATTAATCCTCATGCCTTTTAACTACTACTTACTCTGACTTGTGCCTTGAACTGCATGATGTGCAGCCAATGTCTATTACTCTTTCCAATTTTATAAACAATTGTCTTAGCATATAATTGCACCTTACAGGGTTTAAAAGAGAGGAGTGATGTATTGACCCGTAATCTAGTTCCGTGCTAGACTTGCCCACACAACGTTACAATTGCCTGTTTGTCTGTTCTCAGTTGTTTTGTGATATGAATGACATCATACTATGCTTACCGTATTATAAACTTCGTCTCTTTATCCTTGGAACCATGTTTTATTATGTACTTTGCAATAAAATACATCTAATTTTTTACATGGGTTCACCAGAATAAGTTCTGTATATAGACCAAAGCTATTTTGTTTGGTTTTGCTGCCTCCTTAATATCTTCTGTTCTGGTACTACTAATGTAAAATGTCAACTTCTCAGCGACCTATGGGAAAATGGTGGAACCGCCACCTTCTGAAGGTGGCGAGGCAACTATAACCGCAATGTCAGCTCTTGCTGCAGTGGGTCAGTACCTGTCCACTAACAGTGCCAAAAGCACGTTCCTGCGTAATACTAGGTTGGTTGTTAAGGCAATATCGTCCAAACTGCCTCATGATCAAGATATGCAAGCTCAAAGCAATGTTGTATCTGCGCTCCAGACACAAGTCCATTCCCTACTAGAGACCCTTTGTGAAAGAAGGAGAAACATTGCTCAATGTCGTCAAGATATGCACGATTTTGAAACTAGACTATCAAACATTTGCTATGTTGTTCAGGAGCCTAGGGGAAATGAAGGCGAGAGTTATGGTGCTCCATCGGAGAATACATCATGAAAATGTAACAGTCAGGTCAAATGAACTGAGCTTCTGAACTTCTGGTGGTGCATTTATCTGCTAGACTGTTAATTTTTATGCCAACCTTCCTTTTGTTATATAGTTGTAATTTGTTTTAGTGCGATACAAAATTTATTCTTAACGTGTAGCCACTGCTAGAAGAAAACAGCAAGCCATTTTTGTATAGTGTAGGGTGTTCCCTATATTTGCACTGGTGGCGATCTTTGATGCCGAGTGGATGTAATCTGTGCAATCGCCTTAATAGCCTAGCGTTAGTTTCGGCCTTATTTATTTCCTAGTCTTCTTTTTCCCTGGTTTGCTAGTGGCCGTAACTACCATGCGCTATATACGGGCCGTAGGATCCATGGGTCTCCTACGGGCCATCGATAAATGGGCCTGTAATCGGTGGGCCTCGGGCCGTCGGATAAATTGGTCTACATGGGCCATTATCGGGCGTAATTGGTATCGGCCCAGCACGGTAATAGGCCGTTAACAGGCCGTAGGACAGCAAAGGCTTAATTCTGTCACAGGCATAACGGGTCGTTAATGGGCCAGAATATAGAACGGGCTGGAAACGGCGCAATGGGTTAACAGGCCAAAAACGGGGCGACTCTTGCCATGGGCCGAATTTGGCCCATTAGGGTAACAGGCCAGTAACGGGCCGACTCTTACCATGGCCGAATTTTTCCCATTAGTGGAACAGGCCAGTAACGAGCCAACTCTTGCCATGGGCCGAATTTGGCCCATTAGGGGAACATGCCAGTAACGGCTCAGAAGTAATCGAGGGCCAAAAAGGAGCCCAAGAACATATGGGTCGTCAATAGGCCGAAAGCTAACACGGGCTGGAAACGGCCCATGTAAATCACGGGCCGTTAACGGGTATAAAGAAAATTACCGTTCATTATGGGCTAGAGTCACCGTGGGCCTGTAATGGGCCGAAAGATACTAAGGCCTCATATGGGCCGAAAGACGTCGTGGGCCATACATGGGCCGAAAGTGAAATGGGCTGGTATTATATTCGACGGCCCACATGACGTTGTTGGGCCAATTTCCTTTAGGGCCTAACGGGCCGTGAGTTAACGAGCCGTAAAATGGGCTATTTGCAAAGAGACCGTTAACAGGCTTTTCATGGGCCAGCCCGTTAACTTTTGACCAAGTCAAACGGGCCGGCTTTGTAAGCTAAATAGGCCACTGTTGGGCTGTGCCACGTGTCGACATATCATAGGCGCCTATCTGACCCACTAACGAGCTGACACGTGTTTCGTCCGGCCAATAAGAATTTTACACGTGGAAATTTCCCATTGGTCGGGGCTGTTAACGGGTTATCGGATCCAAAACCCGACCCAATAGATTAACGGTGTTCCGTTACGGTGGATGCCACGTGTTAGTCACCCTTGACAAAAGCACTTCTGTGACACGCGATTTATCGTCATGGAAGTGGACACTTCCATGATGATAATTTTGGTAATGTCATGGAACACTTCTACGACAGCACAGGTATGACTATCTTGATTCTGTCATAAATTTGTCATGGATGTACATGCATGACAAAAAAAGCGACCTACTGTGACAAACACGTATCATCACGGAAGTGTATTTTTTTTGTAGTGTTGTCCATGGCCTCGTCGTTGAGCACCCGAGACCGGCCGAGCGCTGGTGCAAAGGACGGAGACGCAGCTAGCGGAGATAGAGGTATTTTCCCCTTCACAGCCTGTTTCGACGCCACGTCAATGGAGTAGGCGGGGCGCAAGTCAGATTGGAAAAGAGAAGCAGAGCCACAAGGAAGCGGAGGAACTGGGGAAGCAAGGCGCAGGGGGCGACGGAATGATTGTGTAGGCCACAGGGGCCGCATAGCCGGGCGGATTCAAAGGCAGCGTGGGGAAGTGGAGACACCCACGTCCAATCAACTGCCACGCGTCAACCGAGGCCGCATGCTTTTGGGGCCGCGGTGCTCCGAACTTGACCCTTGGCTTCGCCGCGAAGCCAAGCCCGAGCGCACCCTGGGCCCGGGGGCTACTGTCGGTGTTCCGGGAACGGGGTCCCCAGACATGCCTGCCTGCGGCCCGCCGCGTGGCCAAGCCAGCAGGCCGTACGGCCATCTTCATCAACAAGGCATCCAAGACCCTCGCGAGGGTCCAAGCCTCGCAAGGCGGGCGACACAAGACCTCCTCTGGAGTGGCCTAGCACGAGGCTCTCATGACGTGAGCCATGACGAACGGCACCAGGTGGGTAACAGGCGGGCGCCAGTACGTGTAGCGTCTCTATCTCTCTTTGGTGCTAAGGAGGCCAGCGCAGACGAAGAGTACCGAGGCAGCAAGCAAAGGTTGCCATATTGGTGCAACGAGACCAAGAACAGAGGACGGCAAGGCGGAGGTCACCATGGAGCCCAAGACGGCGTCACCCTAGAGCTTTTCGCATGCGAAGACCGCTTTTGTTAGGATAGCTTGTACCAGCTGTCCCCTTTCAAATTTGTCCGCCGTTGTTGGCTCCCTTCCTGCTCAATATTTGGGAAGAGGACTAGGGCCTCTATAAATAGGACTAGCCAACACAGTAGGAGGCAACTGATCCAGAGCTGGTTCAGATCTTCCTTAGCGACACAAACACAAGAACACCTCAACCTCAGGAGGCTGTTCTTCCCTGGTACTGTTCATCATCAGCCCAAGAGGCAATCCACCACCACCACACTGGAGTAGGGTATTACACCACATCGGTGGCCCGAACCAGTATAAACCTCATGTCTCTCTGTGTTGTGAGTTTGTTGAGTTCGTCCGTGAGATCTTGATGAGCCAGAGCATAGATCGGTAGGAGGGAGAGACTTCGCGCGCACCCCAGTGTTCTAACCTTAAGGGTTTGCCGGAACCCCATATCCGACAGCTACACAATGAACCAATCCCTCTTCCTATAATATAAGAGTGTTTTGAACACTGGTGTACTGTACAAAACGTTCTTATATTATGGGACAGAGGGAGTAGCTGTTAATGTAAGTACAGTGATAGACGACTTTTAGTCCTTACAAGAGGAGCTAAACCTCTTCAAAAGCATTGAGTTGATTCTAAATTTATGTAAGAGTCCATACAGATCTTATAATGTCCACCAAATGGACGATAACGAGGCTAACATGTGCAGTGATGCTACATAATCAACCAGCTATGAAAGTAAGTATGGTCATACAGGGCAAGAGGTACTCACAAGAGCAATGTAGTGTGTAGTATAGTTGCGAGATTCTGTGGTCCCTTGAGAATGAATGTTCTTCTGTAAATAGTTTTCGTACAAGTGAGACATTAATGCACATGAAGAAATGTAGTTCAAATTGTGATGTGATATCATAGACAGTACCTTACACTGCAGACGAGACCAATGTGTAACAAGATTATTCCAGTCACTGTCTGATAAATGTAGCATCGGAGACTTTACACAAATTTCTTTTAGAGGCATGCCATCGAAGTGCGCTTGCCTAAGGTAGGAACGATACTTCATCAACGACTGCTTGAAAAGCGCAACGAACCCTTGCTCGTCTTGACAATCCAGTTTGGTCCTCGCCTACTTAAAAGAATGAAATCTTGTGTCTTATGTCAGCAGAAACATATGCAGTAATTACCATGAATAACATTAGTACATTACTTACGCGTCAGTTGTGGAGGAAGACTGGAAATTGTTCTGTGTCTGCGGTATAATCTTTCCATGAAGGAAAGACGCGCACAAAGTTCCTGACAACAATATAAGATTCGTCTTCTAAACTGGGAAGAAATGGAACCGGGGTCCTATTTGATGCAATTGCGGCTCTCTCTCGTTCGAAAAGGGATTTGGCAACTGGATTTGGTGTACTATTTGCTGGAATGGGGGTTTTGCATCGTAGAGCTGGTGCTATGTCAACTGGCATCATCGTACTATTTGTTGTAGTTGGGGTCTGCTGAGTTGGGGCATCAGAGATGACCAGTGTAGTAGGGCTACAGTCTGCTAGAGTGGGGGTGTTTTGTGGGTCAGGTGATATTGCAACTACACCTAATGGGCTATTTGATTTATCAGGTGTCACTAACTTTTCCAAATACTTTGCTCGTGCTCCTCCTCGATCAGCAATCGTCCTCTTCCTTTTGAATGTGTGATACACAAGAACAACATTTGAATGGATAAATATGGTATGATGACAGATGGAATATGTAGTGAAAATGGATAGGCAGGGCGCATTCACATACACGATGTGTAAACTAAGCTAATGGAAGTGCAACAAAGTAGAAGCAATGCAAAGCATCAGTTGCAAGATATGTGCGACCAATATAACCTTGGAAAGTTAGAGAAAGCACCTTGATGGGTGAATAAGATAGGGCATCTGCCTCTGACTCCTCCAATAGGGGGCTACATTGACTTAGGTCTCCCTCTAGCTTGGAATCACCGTTAGCATCATATTCTGAGCATGAATTTGTAGGTGGAGAGCGTTTGCATTGCAATGCATCCAAACTTGATTTCGGTCCCTTAATGCCAAGTTTGACAACCATGGCATTGTTCTGCTTTATTCTTTTCATGCGCGCAAGATCATAATCATTATGATGCTGTTCAGTATCTGAGTTTCATGAATACATAAAAAGTAGTCAGATTATCTATGGAATGCATTGGGGATTCAACTTGAAGAGTGTCTCCCTATAAACGCCTGCATATGCAAAGTTCACCCCCAACCGTGCTGGCCAGACCACACACAGAAATACAAACCTCTTATGTCTCTACAACAGATAGACACACATTTCAAAACTGAAGTAGGAACATTAGAATCATATCAAATCCGTATTTGAACAGATAAAGTAAGGGATTGTGAGTGGCATAATGTTTAACTTCAAGGATGGAGTGATGGTAGTGCGACACAAAGCAAGTAGGTAGATTGTATTCCATGTAAATGATTGTAGTCTATGTAAAAGGTGGAAATTACACTTTCTTTCTATACAATGAGTGTTCGTTTCCCACACATGATGGAAGATATCACAAAGAGAAATACTATTCACTTATGTCTGCAGTTCTAGTATTTTGAAACAGGGTGGTCCACCCTAAAAGAATATTGACAACAAATATTACAAGGCAAGCATAGATGTAGTGAATCAATCATTACTTGTGAGCTTACCAAGACAAGTATGCAGAATTGTAACTGCAGTAAGAGACCATCGAAAATCTGAATCAAGAAGTTGGTCTGGCACTTATTGTTTGCAACTATTCGACGTGAATAATTGGATATCATATCAAATGCGTAAGAAAGACAAGTAAAATTGTTAACAAACCTGGCATGCAGTAGTAATCTGGGTAAATGTCACTATGACCAACAATCCAAAATGACTAGTGTCTGTTCCTAGAGTTGGAATTTTGAAACCCTATGAACTTTACAGGTACCAAAAATTATTGAAATACATCTGAAACATTAAGTGTAGGTAGCACTCAGTACACAACAAACCCTAATGATAGTCCTGCCTAATGAGTAATTAATCAATTAGAAAATGGGTGATGAGGAGTGGCTGCTGAGTTTTGAGGACATATCTCACGATAAATCGGGTTGGCTTAGTGGCTGATACACGCCCGAGCCCTGAACGGACATGGAAGGTAGGCACAGCGACGCGCCCGGGCAGCGGTGACGCGGTTGGGCGAGAGGCTCCTCACGTCCTGTTAGTCCGACGTCTCCTCCTAGAGTCATGACGTCCGGGGACGGCAAGTCACCGGCAAGGCAGGCGGCTGAGGGCGAGTAGAGATCGGAAGCGCAACAGAACAGAGGGGAATCGAGGCCTGGGCCGACCCAAAATCCCAGGGTGGGCCACGGCCCACCATGGGCACCCTATAGAGATACACACCCAAGCGGCATACATGCATTTTCAAAACTAAATTAGGAACATTTCACTGACCAATTAAACGACTCTGTTTTAATAATATCAAATTCGTATTTGAACAACTAAGCTTGTTTAGCTTGATGGGTGGAGCAGTACTATTATGATATGAGGCATGTATGCTGATCGTATAGTTATCATAAAAGGGGGAAGCCCTACGCATTGTTTTTGAGCAAAAGAGGGTTTCCCCCTCCGATTTCTATTAAAGAAACCACCATGGAACCAATATGATCAATTAAACCCTAAGCATGATCAATTAAACCCTATTATGACTGTGCCATGGAAGATTTAAAGCTACAAACCGCAGAAATGCTATTTAGCATCCATTATTTGCTTCGAACTAAGAAATAAATTCTAGGAGCTGAAAAGAAAGTACAGTAACCAAGTTACGATCTATTTTCTGGTTGAGATCAAAAAGAGTTGAGGAGATATGAAGTACCGCCTCTCTTGCGGCGCCTTGTAGGCATCGGGGTTGCGATGGTTGTCGGTGGCGTTGAAGCAGATCTGCGATGGTAGACGGGTGCATCGGGGGATAAGTCCCGTTGCGGTGGACTAGAAGGTCGTGTGAGCGGCCCCGACAAAGAGGACGATAGCGCCGATGAAGTGAGAGGACGTGATGCAAGGCTCCTAGTCCGTCACCGTGGATGAGAAACGTCCATCTCTAGCAGTGGACGACGAGGTCTTGGTAGGCGCTCCGGCATGGTGGAGGACGGTGACGATGGATGGGGTGGAGAACAGCGGTGATAGATGGGGTGGCGGATGGAGGAGGCTCGTGTGGGGATGGTGTTCTAGCGTGGAGAGTGTATGAATGGGAAAATGGAGGGAGAGGTACGGGGAACCATGTTTTTGGGGCGCGCCTGTGTGAAATATGGGAAAGTTACGAACTTAGCCCCCGTTTAAAATTTGGACGTCTTGTCGGTTGGGGATAGGACGATAATCTCGCATCTCGCTAATATTTTCCCAGAGCGATTTCGGGCGAGGAGAGGATGTTTTGGCGCCCATGGTTGGTGCCCATGGTGTATGAATGTGGCTGACAGGTAGGGCGGTTGTGTCACGTCCGAGTGAAGTTAGAAACCCGCCCCTATTGAAAATAGTTGCCTACGTCGATTTCGGCCGAGTCGAGTTTGTTTTGCTGCCCACCGTGTATGAATGGGGAAATGGAGGGAGAGACATAGGTCTTTTGGACGAGCTTGAATCAAATGTGTTTTGCTGCCCATGTTTGGCGCCCACCGTGTCGGAATGGGCTCAGAGGCGGTCGTGTTACGTCTAATTGAAGTTACTAACCTACCCCTATTAAGAGCAACTGTCCGTGTAAGGGGTAGACAGTAATTTCCATCTCCCATACACTTGGCTTTGGGCAGCCGACATAGGAGTGGACATTTTGCCTATTCTTTTGAATTTGGGACAGTAAGAATCCACGTTTACTTTGGCAACTAAATTCGAATCCATTTTGTATTCCTATACGAATCTTTATAAATCATTCTATGTGTTTTTATATATCTTCAAAAGCATGACAAAGATGTATTCCACTGTCATATATGAATATGATTTACAAATGTTGATACTCGAATTTATAAGCTAGAATCTAGTTTAAGGTGAATTCGAATATTTGATACCACTTTATGTCCAACTCAAGTGTCACACAGAGCATAATGTGTACTCCCATTTAGATATGTACACACGTGATGTATTAAGATTCAAATACCGAGTCAATCAACCAATAATGTACAAAACTAATAGATATATACACACTTATAGAGGATATGGATCAATAATATCAGCTAACATACATAAGCCAGGCTGTTGTACATTTTTTGCTAGAAGAGCATCCTTTTTTTAGCTAAGCTCCTTTCCGATGCATGCCACTTAAGGTCCATCTATACTACTATTATTGCTGAATGCACATTCAGCCCGATTGGCATATTTGTAGGTCTCGCACAACAATCAAAATGAAATGTCTCAGAGTCTTATTAATTAATACAGGCTTGTGCTAAAAAAATTACAAACCAAAAAACAAAAAACAATTATTACATGATCTCTAAAACAAATGGTTTGATCGATTACATGAACAAACAACACAAAGGTTATTCAAAGATGGAAAGAACATTTCACCTCTGATTTACCAAGTGGGAATTTAATTTCCTTTTTCCTTCAGGACCTTAACAATGAGGTCAGTCTCAGCTTGCTTCGTATTCAAATCCACCGAATATTTAATGGTTGTCCTGAGTACTGCTTGTGATTGTGTTGTTTGCTTCCTCAACATGTCAACTTCATCTCTAAGTGCAAAAGCAAAATCCCTTTCTACCAATAGTTTAGCCTCTAGAGCATCAGCAATTGGCAATTCATGATGCACGACTGGGCCGGTGCCACTGCTGTGGGATGATACAACGTCCATGGGGACCTCACTCTTTGATCTTGGGCTAACCTGTTTTGCCATTAAAGTTTCGATTGGATTCCAAAAAGTTGAAGTTAGCAAAACATCTCAATTAGGAGTAATAACAGCAAACCAGTTAAACAAACAAGGAATTAAAGAGTTTCAATTGGATGCTTAAAAGTAGTTATTAACATCATTGTAACTGGTTGCACCAGCAAAGCAGTTAAACAAACAAGTTTTGCAAAAGGTACCTGTTGGAGCATTGGAGTTTCTCTTGGATCCTGAAAAGTTGAGTAGCCAGTAACGTGATTAGAGCTACCGGTTGCAACAGCAAAGCAGGTAAACAAACAAGTTTTGCAAAAGGAACCTGTTGGGGCATTGAAGTTTCTCTTGGATACTGAAAAGTTGAGTCGTCAGTAAGTTGATTAGAGCAACAAGTTACAGCAGCAAACCTGTTACACAAATATATTTTTGAAAATGTACCTGCTGTGTAGTTGGACTTCCAATTGGATCCTGAAAACTTGAAGTTGGTAAGATGATTACAGCAACAATTTACAGCAACAATTTACAGCAACAAACCAGGTAAACAAGGAAGTTTCTGAAAACATACCTGTTCTGCCAACGGAATTTCAGTTGGATCCTGCAAACTTGAATGTTAGCAATCATAAATAAAGTGTTGCAAGATCCATAAGAAACTAACATCAAACTAGTAAAACTAACCAGTTTTGGGAACGTATTTAATTACACATGAACTAGTAAAACTAACAAGTTCTTGGCAACATATTAAAGTAACAAGTCGGTACCGTTTATCAGCAACACAGACATCTGTAAATTTCTTTGATGTAAGAAAAATGATTCCAACACACACACACACAGATATATATACTAGTGCCACAAGTTAAAAAGACGATGTCCCTCATATAAACCTGATAGTTTTCTATCTACGAACATGCAAACATTACTAGTGCCACAATTGCTAGCAGCAAACCATTTAAACAAACATGATATTAGAACATTGACTTACATGTGAATTCTGCTGTCTATCTACGTGCTTAAGTAGCTATTTAAGTTCAAGCAAACAAGTAATTCTTAATAGTAAGTATCAAACACATAGATAGGCGCAGTCTATAAACATGTTATGGCATTATGTAATCAGTAGCAAACTAAATTAAGCCAAGCAACGTAATTGAACAATTTTGCAATAACTGGCTAACTAAAATTCCTAGAAGCAGGTAACTGAACTTACGGTAGCTCTTTGTACAGGCACACTGCAACTTCTTTTTCGCTTATAAGGTTCTACGAAGGAGTCCATGGCATCAATTGCTTGGATACGCAGTCCGAATACTTCTTTCTTCCTACACTTCATTGGTAAGCCGAATGGTTAATCTGATAAGATGGTGCATCCTTGATATGTTATATGTCAGGGCCGCCTTTCCAATAAAACATTTATTGAAAAGCCGACCTTTGTATTGGCCAGTACTGAAGAATTCTTCTTACTGGCAGACAAAACCTTGATACAGAAATCCAACAGTACTAAATATTATACATGGTTGAGCTGAGGATGCTCAACAAATTATTACAAGCACGCCTATATTATACATAAAGGCGGATATGACACAAGGGTATGGTGGCATAACTACTGACTCGTAAAAAAGGTGGTGGTGGATATGTCACAGTGAGGTGGGTGACATGACTCTGAAATCTTACAGCTCATCAAGCGTCGGAGTGAGGCTTGATGATTTTATTCGGGTGGCGGAAGCGTATATAATACAAGTGAACAACTCCAGGGTCGCACATGACTGACTGGGACTCCTCTAGGCGTCGGACTCGCCATCGAACTCTTCATCCATAAGATCGCCTTCGTCAACATCTGGCCAGATCAACAAGCCAGGTGAGTACTTTGAATGTACTCGCAAGACAGTTCAGACATAAGATATAACAAATGTAACCATGATGCACATGAGCAGATTAGTATGCACAATCAAATAATATATTTGCACTTCACGATAAATAAAAGGAAGTCAGGCGGTAGCCCTCCCGAAATCCAAATAAAAGTAACTGAAGACCAATCGGGTGTCTGAAGCGACGCCTCGAAAGGTAGAAGCAAATTAACATGCCGCAGTCGGGCGTCGAGGCGACGCCACATAAAGGGCTTATATTGAAAAGTAAACAACAGAACATGCCACAGTCGGACGTCTGAGCGACATCACATAAAGGGCTTATATCAAAAGTAAATAACAATAATGCCATAGTCGGACGTTTGAGCGACATCACATAAAGGGCTTATAGTTTATCATTCGAATTTAAAATAGCTCATGAATTTAAATCATCACAAAGAAATACTCAGCATATAATAATGAACTAGTTAGTCCATTCACATGAATAACCTTCAACCGAGTTTACCACTCTCAGTTTCATGTTTATTCTCCGGAGACTGTCACGGGGTTGACACTGAGATTTGACACTGAGACTGGTACTAACACTGAGATGATGTACAAGTCCTTGCTCGTGGACAGGGATACTCGAATGGTCTTGAATCTGCAGAGTTTGTACTCTTTAACCACAGCCAACGGATTTCGGTAGTCACAAGGACAAGTTCCGCCTACGGTGTTTTAGAAGAAACACGTCTAACCAGTACACACCCATTCCACATTCCGCTACCAGGAATCACCCTCGACAACGTTCAAGAAAAACCTTAAGACGGGGAGGCCACAACCTCGAATAGCATGGGATCAAATTTATATCGCGCGCTCTAAGGGGTGCCCCCTCTCGGTCCCAACCGGAAACACCCATGCCCCTTGACCGGATGACGGGCTTTAAAACTGGAGTTAACGGTTGACATAAAACTGGCATGCTTCAGCAATACCAGCTTGCATCCCATCATGTCACCACATGATCGTGTTCTCTTATCATCATAAGAACACATCAAACTTCGAAGCTCACCTGTAGCTTGTCTTGCATGCACATAACATTCAGAAATGCTTATATCGACATGCCATGAGAAAAACTACTCGAGCAAACATGCAAAACACTCATCATATCAAAGGTTCAAACATGCTTGTCTGGTTCGGAGAAGTCGGAGTCTAGCTCGGCGAAGTTCGCGTCTCCTCTACCTCCTCCGGTATCTACGTATTAAAAAAATCAGATTCTACATAAATACCGTGCGTGCACAAAAAGTATCCCAAATATTTTTTCAAATAAATATGACAAAAAACTAGACAGAAAAATAAATATGTCAGAAAAAGATTCAAGTTAAAATCTTCTTTTGTTTAAAAGTTATAAGGGTTTTAGTCCAGGGACCTTTCTGTAATGAAACAGAAAGTTTCCAGGGTTCATTTTATAAAAACAGAAAACATTTCAGTTAAGAATACGCCAGTCCAGAGGGGAGAAGTATTTTGCTCGAAGGCGTTTTCAGAAGACGTTTCGAAAAAAAGAAAAAGCTGACGGGGGGGTCCCACCCGTCGGGTTTGAAAACTAAAACAGGGCACTGGTGCCCGAGGGCCGCGGTGGTCGCCGGCGGCGATCCACGGCGAGGCAGGGGGATCGAAGGGTACCAACGTGTTCACCGTTTTCTTCTGCACTAGTTGGTGGTGGAGTTGAGCGTCGGCGAGCACCACGTCGACGGCGGCCCCAACTCCGGCGGACGGTGGTTCGGGCGAGGTTGGTTCTGGTCGAGGAGAGCTGCAGGCGTCGAATTGGGGTTCGGGTTAAAGCACTGGGTGTAGTAGGAGACGACTGGCACGGTCTGGGAGGCGGGGGTGGTCTTACCAGAGTGAATCACGCCGGGGCCCGAAGTGGATCGGGGCGGCCGGAGACGGAGGAGAAGACCCTCTCGAGGTCCTCCTAGTGGCTGAGCGTGACTCTGGAGGGGTGGAGGGGTGATGCTTGGTCGAGATCGAGCTCGAGACCCCCTTTTATAGCCGGCCCGAGGCGGTGCCTGAGAACGAGATCACTCCGGCGATGGTTACGACGGTGCAGAGGTTGGACGAGCCATTTAGGGGATTGGGCAGCTTTGTGATGATCCACTGGCTCCACTCAAACGCTAACCTTGGTGGGATTTGGCCTGCTCCGCGGCTTCGACGGAACGGCGCCTCGCGGGCCCGTCGGCGGCAGCGAGCACGCTCTGTGCTTGCCAGGCCACTGTGACGGTGCCGCAGTCGTGCACGGAGGAGGGGGTGGACACGCAGAGGGCTCTAGTGGCTGCGGCGATGCCGTACGGCGCAGAAAGCCTGGGCCAGCCTCTGTTAGCCGCCACGGTTGGCTCTGCCACCGCAGAAGACGCCGGAGCTGGCGAGCCACGTCGCCACCGACGTCCGCACCCGGCCAAGCGAGTGTGCGGCACACTGGATAAGAAGAGGGATTAGTGAGCATTGATCCAAGGAGGCTAGTGGCGAGATTGTCGACGGGTTCTGATGAAACGACACTGTCGACTGAACCCAGACACTGAATCTGAATTTTTTCTGAATTTTGAACAGCAACAGAGCCTGCCAGGTGTTCGATGAAATGTTTTTGGCATGATGGAAATTTTTCTGGAGCTGATCTTTGGTGAGGTGACCTCTTGGTGCATCTGGAAGCTGCATGAATTATCTCAGAATTTTTGGGAAAGGAAAAATATGAATTTCACCAAAAATGGCATTTCTGGTCCAAACTTGCAGTGGAAAAATTTTGAAAATTTTGAACTGAGGACAAGTGGATCTTGATGGGTCTAGGTTGAGGGTACTAAGGACTAGTGAGAGGAGTTTGTTTGGAGTCAAAACTCAAAAGGAAACTTGTGGTTCCTTTGTAAATCACCTTGGTCCAAAATAAATGACAGAAATAGTTTTTGAGGAAAAATAAGTTGAATAAAAATAAAAAATGGCTTGAAACTTGCTGGGGATGGGAGTCTTGACTTGATCCAAGGCAGGGATGGGTTTTAGAGGGCAATGTCAATATGTGACTTGGCAAAAGAGGAAATTTTTGAATGCGAAAAGAATAACCCATAACCCCTAGGGTTTCTTTTTAATAGAGGGAATTTCAAAAATGGATTTGTGTAGAGTCAAGACAAAAATGAAAAGCTCTCAAGACCAAAATCAAGGTTGAGAAGAGTACCAAAAATATTTTTCCTAAATTTTTTGAGAAGGAGAGGTCTTAAGAAAATTTTTAAATAGCCTCCTTCAAATCAAATAAATATTTTGATAAAGAACCAAATAATTTTTTTTGGGGTGTCACATTATATGAGGACGGGTTGTCAAACTCGTTGTAGCCACACACATCACACTGGCTTTTACTATATGTTTCATGCGATTACATTTGGTATATAGAGATCTAAGCAATCTACAACAGGATGAAAATACTGGCATCCTTTACATTGTTGGCGAACTCAGTTCATAGAAACAAGCAATTCAACCATTTTGTGGGTAAATCAAAAGTGCCACCGAAATATTTTCACTACCCCAATCATACACGCAAAAAGGGGCGACGCCACCGTAGGGGCTGGTATGGGCGGCTTCCTCGGGTGGCTGGAAAGTGTGCACCTAGTTTGAGTCATCTCGGTTGGCCCAGGCTAGTTTTGTTCGTCCCAACGCACGAGCAGGAAATGTAAAAAATAAATAAAATGTTTCAATTTGGATGGGCCAATAACGTAAGTGCAAGGCATGCCCTATAGCAGGCTCACGGCCCAAACGAACGCCTCGCATATCGATCGACAGCAGGAAAAATCCCAATTCGTACGCTCTAGCCTCCAGTCTGGTTCGCTCCTAACCTAGCCGCCGCTGGATAGACCGACACAGCACTTCCTCGCGCCCTCGTTGGAGGGCGGTCGCCGGGATTCAAGCGAATGGAAGGACAAGAAGATGAATGTCCAGCCCCGGGTGTAGCCTGCATGGGAAGCAGCGGCGGCAGCACGAGCATGGCATCGAGCTTGCGCAAACGGATAGTCGCAGCTTGCAAGAGCAGCATGCGCAACGAGTAGGTACATCACATCCCTGATTATATCTAATTCAACTGTTTAATTTCTGGCCAATAGTTAAACCTGACGGTGTTGTAGAACTGCTTGTATGTAGGGAATCTATGAGAAAATTAAACCAATTTCTGCTTTTTTTATAACTCCCCCAATCAATACTAAACTAATTGAACTTGATGTATCTAATCAAGTTTTCGGTGCAAACATACAAGCTCATGTTTTTCTTGAGCCTGAAGTGTCTAATGAATAGACTGCTAATGAAGGATTTGATGCAAACATTTTACATGCTCCTAGTGATGAACATATAGTGTCTAATGAGGGATCTAATGCAAGCATTTTCCAAGCTCCCATTGAAGGATTTAGTGTCTAATGATGATCTGCTATGTTGAGACAGACATAGAGATTTGCAGGCATTGATGACAAGCAAATTATAGTACATTTTCATGGCTTGAGGAAACGTCGATGCCATCTACCAGAAAGTCCCCGTATCATGAAAACATAGCATAAATACGTTTCTAATCTGTTGTTTGAAACTATTGGCATACTTGTGCAGGATAGATATATTGATATGCAGTTTGCGCACTGGTTATAGGTGCAATTACACTTCGATATTTTCAGCCAGAGAACGAATAATTCAAGCAGGTACAGACCATATTAGTAGTCCTTGTACACCATGTTGCATTTTGTGTTTTTTGGTGCTTACATCATTTAGTGTTTTATAATCTGAACTACTTTGGATCATTAGTTGGTTTTCAAAGTGCATGTAGCTGCACATTTCTCAAGTTATGTTGATTTCCGGAGTGCAAGTGCCTTCGTATTTTTTAAGTTAAATTTTTGCCCCTGGTAACTTGAATTCGTGGATCCGCCACTACACACAAATGATAAACGCAGGCCAGTACAAATTAAATCAAATGCAGGGACTTATGCTAGCTCATTGTACATGCTCACTACAGCTCTGCTTGTGCTTGGGATGTTCCATGTACAAGTCCATATTGCCACTTGCTTGGATGTGCAGGCCTTGTGCTCCTTGCATCCCCCTCTGCATTTTTTACACGGTGAATGGTTGATCAAATAAGAGGAATCGACCTTCTTGTTGTGCCGGAGGACAGATACTTACAAGGTTATACCAGTGTGCAGGATGTGTACCATATCCCGTAACACCGTCATGCTTCGCTAAAAATTGGTTTTGCTTGTTTCAGATGATATCTCCAGAAGAAATAAGAGTTAAAGTCAGAGTTGCATAGGCGTGTAAGCTAAGAGAGTAGTGAAAGGATATCCAAACATCGTCGGAACAGTGCAAAAGGGAGTGATATGTGGATACCTAGTCTGGGCCTGCGTTTGGGCATGCTCGCCTAGCTAGAGTGCGGGTCACTTCAGAGCCGTTGAGGGTAATGCGCTGGCGTTGGCCGGCCTTGCATGGATGCACATCTTCAGTGGCAGCAGAGTGCTATGATGCGGTGGATGAGACCGTTGGTGAAGCCCCAACGGCCTCAGGGGGCGGAGGTGCGCGATGTGCCCGGTGAAGTAGCCTCGGTGAGGTAGGAGACGGCGTCGGTGAAGCGCACCTGATGCGGTGGAAGTCGGTGTCTATGAGGCACGTCGGTTGCGGCGGCCGACATTGTCGGTGGACCACCCGGTGCGGTGGACGAGGGCGTAGATGACGTAGCTCCGATGCGGTGGTGAAGTTCGACCGTCGTCTACGTCGTCGTCATCCGGAATAGAGGTGGGGAAAGAGATGAGAGGAGGGGCAATTCTAATTTTGCTTGGGTTGGCGGCGAATTAGGGATTTGAGTGCTCTAGCGCGGAAGGGGACGGTGGAGAAGGGAGATTTTTGCAGGGCTGGAATTGGGGCCGCCAGATATTTCAATCCGAAACGTGGAAGAGCAAACTTATTTTGTCGTCGTTCTGTTTTGGGGGGGAGGTATGGAGGGGGGGGGTGGCTGGGTGCTAGCGTTCGTACGACACATGCGACCAGCACAACACGACCCTGGTCTGCTTGGTGCGCCTACATTTGAGAATGCAAACGAATCTTCTTTCATTTGCAAATGAATATGTATGTATTAACATGCCCATGTTTTCCTTGCAAATAATTAGTCATTCGAAACGAGGTACTATAAATTAATTAGCGAGGAGTTATTTGAATTAGTGTGTGTCACATAGATATCTCCAATTCTAACGTGGATTTTGCATTTCACGGTATCCACGCTACTTTTTTAATACAAATTCATATGTATATGATGAACACCATGGTAGTGAGAAAACTTTGGATGCATTCAAACATATGACCTACAAAATAGCACAACAATCGAGTCAATGTCAACTTTTCCAAACCTAGTATGGCACGAATTCAAAATAATTACCCATATGCATGGTCCTCAATTCAAATCTTACAATGTACACTTAACTAAAAGGTCGATATTAAGTCTAGTACTATCTACATTCAGATGTTGTTTTTAGCCCTAGCCCCCCTGACACACGCTACATACTTCCTGTATCGATCAATCTTCCTCTTCTAACCACCTTAGGAAGCTATCGGTTTCCGACACACGTTTATTCTTTCTCTCCATGTTTCGATCTCTAACTCTCTCAACTACACAACCCCCTTTTTCCACTCTGTTACCAAATGCATGTACCTCACGCATCCGCCATTGCACCCCATGTCGAGATCTCTCTCTCTCTCTCCCTCCCACCCTCTCTTGCTAGATACATGCATTGCCTATCTATCCTCCCCTGTTGTGCGCACACACGCATGTTGTCTATCTAGGCCACTCCCTCGAGACTGTCTCACTCTTTCTTCCGCACGGCGGGCCACACTCGCTCAATCTTGCTCTCTTTATATGAGTCTCGATTAGCCTTGCTTTCTTTCACACACAAATGATATATCTCCCTGTTCGGGCATCGATCGACACACTCTATACTCTCTCACGCAGATTGTCTATCTAGGTCAGTCCATCCAAGCCGCCCCCACTCTTTCGACCTCATGGCGGGCCAGGCTCGCTCAATCTCTCTCTCTCTCTCTCTCTCTCTCTCTCTATATGTCTCTACTGACCTCGCTCTTTCTCAGACAGAAACGATATATCTCCATGTTTGATCCCAATTCGGCATATTCATATTGTATACTCTCTCATGGACATTGTCTATCTAGGTCACTCTCTCCAACCTGTCTCACTCTATCGATAGCACGACGACCCACACTCCTTCAATCTCTCTCCCTTTATATTTGTAATCGATTTACCTTGCTTCCTCCCACGCACAAAATATATCTACATGTCTGTGACTGGATCATCTCTCAAGCTCTATCTTTCATCCCTCACCCTTCCCAAAAGCTCAATCCAACAATATCTCTCCAGAGCATATATATCTTTACAATGTATGTCGGACCACACTCACTTTGTCTCTCTATCTATCCGTGTCTCGATTGACCTCGCTTTCTCACGCCGTGTCTTCCACACATGGAAGCTACCTCTCCATCCATGGAAAAGCCGGTGCTATTTACATTGCGAGGGGGACTCCAACCTTGGATTAATTTATGAAGGCATTTATTCCGGTGGATTTAGATTATATTGTCGTAGCATTCGGCCCACAACTACTCCAAACACTGTTGTAACCCCCGCTCCTCCCCCAATTTATTTCCCTCTGGCTCGGTCATCGCTCTCTCGCACGTCCTTTGTTGCACCATGATATTTTTGCAAAAAACTCTGTTGTTCTCTTTAATTATTACAAATAAGCTACAAAACTACACACCGATAGTCCACCTAGTTACTAAAACATCCCTCCATTGTTCGATATTCATTATGGACCAGGGACATGAGGGGAATTTCCTAGGGCTGGAATTCTGGCCGCCGGATATTTTGACTCAAAGCGTGGAGGCTCGACTAGTTGGGGTTGGCTAATGTGCGTACCACGCACGCCGCCAGAAGGACATGAGCCCAGGTTTTTTTAGGATCAACACGAGGCAGGGTCTGGCTGGTACGCCGTTGGGTCCTACCATTCCAGAATAAAAAAGGAATCTTTTAAATTGCCGAACGAATCTATGTGTATTACAATACATGTATTTTCCTTGCAAATAGTAATCTCAATGTGGTAATTGATTTATGACGAGTTCTTGAATTAGACTGAGTTTGTGATATAGTGATCTCAATGTGGATTTCACATTTCATGGTATGGTAAAAGATGAACGGTATGGTGGCGAGAAAACTATGTATGTATCAAGCATATGACCACACACAAAGATGAATACAACAACAAGAAAGATGTCCCTTGGGTGCATCTGCTCTGGGACACCTACTATACAGACAAAATCCCGCATGCCTCGGAATCGGTCGGCTCGTTCTGGTGGCGCGACATACTTAAACTCACACCTCAATATCGCAGGGTCTCTTGTGTCCAAGTGGTCGATGGGACAACTACTCTCTTTTGGAAAGATCTCTGGCTAGATAACACCCTGGATGTGTCGCACCCCCGAGCCTTCTCCTTTGCCTTGCATGAAGATGCATCCGTCAAGGATTTCTTGGAGAGCACGTCACTGCTTGATCTTTTCCACCTGCCGCTTTCTCCCGAAGCCTTATTGGAAGTTCGAGACCTGCAGTCCTTGTCCACCCACATGCGCCCATCCACGACTACCGCTGATGTTTGGCACTATACCTGGGGGCAAACAGAGTCCAAAGCGGCTGATTACTACAGATTCTGTTTTAGACTTGCCCCGAAGCACCCAACCTTTAGGTTGCTATGGCGTTCCAAAAGCACCATGAAAATCAAAGTTTTCGGCTGGCTGCTCCTTTTCGATCGTTTGAACACAAGGAACATGCTGAAACGTCGTCATTACAACATTGGTGAAGTCTTTGACTGCCTTCTGTGTGGACAACATATTGAAGAAACGGTAGACCACATGATCTTTACATGCCCCTTCAGTGAAGCTTGTTGGGAGAAACTTGGCATTCACTGGCCTGAGTTTGATTCCAGACTTGATCTGATCGCACAAATCAATGAGTCTGAGCATCGACCTCTCTTCATGGAAATTTTTCTCACAGCTGCATGGAGTTTGTGGAAAGAACGCAATAACAAACACTTCAGAGGAGTCAACCCTAGCACTGGCTCTTGGTTGACACGTTTCATGGGAGATTTTGGCCTCCTCCAACACAGGGTAAAGGAGGCGCAGAGGACATTTGTAACTACTTTTTGTAACTCTCTCACCTAATTCCCTCCTTGTACCTTCTAGATAGTAACCACTTTCTGTTCCTCCACGACCCCCCCTCCATGTGATGGGGGTGTGGTCGAACACCCCCTTGTAACACTACTGTAACTCACATGTAACCTTTTCAAAAAGGTAGAAATATATACACACAGTAGGAGCCTCTCTACTGTCTTACACCTCAAAAAAATCCAGTAAGTATAGTGCATCTATTTTTCGAAACCATGCATGTATGACATGAATTAAAAAATACTCCTTCTATTCCTAAATATTTGTCTTTTAGAGAGATTTCAATAAGTGACTACATATGGAGCAAAATGAGAGAATCTACACTCTAAAATATGTCTATATACATCCGTATTGTCACATCCCTAGTTCTGGTCTGCCTAGTGCTAGCATATGGTGTTGCATCATGTTTAAATTATCAAATGAACTTGAAATGGGGATGACAAACCCTAGCACCAAATGGAATGCAATTAGGATCAAAATAAAAATATTTTCAATGAATCCAAAATGCCCTTCAAAAATGTTCATTATTTATGGAAAGAGGTTAAAACCTTTACCACAGGTCATGCACATTTTTCCAAGGCATTTAAGGTCTCTGAATTAAATCATATAATATTTGCATTTGGGCATTTAAATGCTATAAAATATTTTAACTGTCCAAATAATCATAAACTGAAATGTTTACTGTTGGATATATTCGAAACAATGTCTTTGAGTAGTTTCATGATTTTTGAGTTGGTTTAAGTATTTTAATTAAAGCCCTAAAGTTACAGAAGAATTAGAAAACAGAAATAAAAAGAAAAGGACAGCAAACCTACCTAACTTACCGGCGGCCCACCTGGCGGCCCAGCACTGTGCTGGTCCATGGCCAGTCAGCTGCTTCCTCTCGTCACGCAGGCACAGAGGTGAGCACCGGCATGCCCGAGCTCGCCACGCTGCTCCCTGGCCGCCTGCCTCGCATGGACAGCGCGGCGATGCCTCGAAGCCACTCCTCGGCGCTGCCCCGACCCCACCGACACCCCATTCTTCCCCCTTCCTCTCTCCCTCGCTCCCTAGACGCCATGGCCGACACAACCGCGCCCGCGCCATCGTGAAGCTCGCAGCCACCGCCGTCCACTCGTCGCCTCTCCATGCCCAGAAGCTTCGCCGTCGTCCGCTGCTTTGCCTCGACCAAGCCCCGAGCGCTCGCTCGCCCCAGAGACGCTGCACTGAGCTGTCCCAATCTGCCATCACCGGAGGTCCCCCTCGCCGCCGTGACCGCTCCAGCTCTTCCCCGACCTCTCTGACACACTCGTCGAGACCACTGTGAGCTGCTGCCCGTCGTCCCCCTCGTCGTTCCATCTCTCGTGCACCGTACGCACCACACCAAGCTCACCCGCACCCGCTGCCGCCTGTGCTCACCGCCGGCGTGACTCCGGCCACGCAATGGCTGAGACGTCACGTCCATCTTGCTCACCACGTCGCGTAGAGCACGTAGGTGCCCCGCACGAGCTGCCCCGGCCGCCGTAGCGTCGACCCCGAGCTCACCCAAGCTCCGGCGACCGCCAAGGTCGACGCCGGCGATGACTCCGGCCACCCTAGTCCCATCCACCGCCACTACTCGACGCGGACGAGTGCCCGCGTCACGTAGATGCCCTCCGATGGCCATTTGGTCGCCGGAGGAGGAATCCCGAGCCCCTCCACCGTCTCTGGCCCTGCCGGCGACAAGCCCCGGGTCAACTCCGGTGAGTTTGACCCGGGTTGACCCAGTTTGACCCCCCCCTCCGAGTCACTGACATGTGGGGCCAGCCCCTAACTAATTTCTTGATTAGTACTAACTAAAATAGGTTAGTTAGTTTGACACTGACACATGGGACCCACTGGTCAGGTTTGACCTGGACCGTCCCCGTTGACCGCTGACGTCACCCTGACGCATTGCTGATGCAATAAAGCATTTACTGGATTTATTCTTATATAGGAAATTCCAGAAAATGTTGCAAACTTCAAAAATTCATATAAATTAATCTGTAACTCCACATGAAAAGATTTATATATGAAAATTAATCAGAAAAATCCAATCTATCCATCTGTATTGGTTTCATACATGCCAGAACACGTTAATCTTGCTGTTCAAGTGAAACAAGTTAATGCACCTTTATAACTTCATAAAATGGGTTTGCATTTGAATCTTTGGTTCAAATGGACTCATTTCAATACGTTCTAGCTTGCATTAGCCCAAAACACATTCATATTGCCATGTCATAGCATGCATCATATTGTTGCATATCGTCATGTGTTGATTGTGTTCGATGTATCTTTCGTGGTAGGTTCTGCCTCCGAGGATACCCACGATTATCCGACCGAAGGGCAGTATCCTACTACCACTCCATCGGGCAACCAAAACCCCCTTGTTCATTCTAATACAATCCCACTCTCTCGCTCTTGCTCTCTTTTACTGCATTAGGACAACATCGATTCAACTGTTACATGCTGCGGTAGCTGAACCCCTTTTCCTCTGCATAACTTGTCATTGCCACAGTAAATAGATGAAACCCACTAGCATGAGTTGGACTTGTTTGAGCCCTGATGTGCCTACTCATTCATGCTTGTTTGTTATGCCTGCTACTGCTTAGAGTTGAGTCGGTTCTGATTCATCGGGAATGAATTGGTGTGGTGATGAAAATGTCCTACTGTGCGTGAGCTAAGTGTGTGAACACGATTTGGTAAAGGTAGCGGTGAGAGACCATGTAGGAGTACATGGTGGGTTGTCTCATTGAAGCCGTCCTCAGGAACTGAGTTCTGTGTTTGTGATCCATGAACAGCTACTACCACACATTGGGATCCTTAATTGACTCTCTCGACTTATTAATCGCCTTGATCTCTGTCCAGGAGTTGCAACTAGTATCTGGTGTTTGTAGGATATGTGTTGGAGGCTGTGCGTAGCGCTGCCCCTAGGGTGGGCTATAATGCGGTAGATACACAATGGCCCGGTGTACCGGGCGCCCGTTTGGTGTCTCGGGAACCCTGCACACATCGTTTGGGGCTGTGAGCGAAACTACGGTTGAACCCCTCACGGATGGAACCTGAAGAGGCGGTAAACCTGGACTAGAGACTTGTGTGGTTAGTCAGGTCATGGCTGACTCCCTCGCCAGGCTTCCACTTGAAGGTTGCCGAGATACACGACATGTACATGGTAGTAAGTGGCGAGAGCGTCTGTGAAGAAGTACACCCCTGCAGGGTTATAAATGATCTATTCGGATAGCCGTCTCCGCGGTAAAGGACTTCTAGGTTGCCTGTACAGTTCATAGACAAGTGAAATTGGATACTCTAAAATGCGCAAGATAAGCGTGAGTGCTATGGATGGCGTTCTCGTAGGAAGACGGGAGCGGATCCATAGTGGTGTATTGATATGGTGAATATGTGGACTCGTGTGCGCCACCTAAAACGAGTTACTTGCAGTCATAGTTTAGGATGGCCATTGAGCAAAGCTGGCTTGCTGCAGTCAAACTCCACCACCCCTTTGTTGATACCAATGCATATGTAGCTAGTTCTGATGTAAGTCTTGTTGGGTACATTTGTACTCATGTTTGCCTATTTTATGTTTTGCAGAGAGATGTCAGTCTCGCTAGTAGTTCCGTGTGGTCTCCGACATTTAGCTTGATACCTCAGCTACGATCTTGTGCCCTCGACAGGATCTAGTAGATAGTCAGGCTTCTCAGCCTTTTTCATTTGTAGATGTCTGTACTCAGACATGTTAAGCTTCCGCATGTGCTTTGACTTGTATGCTCTGAATGTTGGGTCATGAGACCCATGTTTGTAATATCTCGCTCCTCGGAGCCTAATGAATAAATACTTTCAGTCATAGAGTTTTTTTGTGATGCCATGTTATATTTACACATATCGAGCATATTGTGTGTATGATTGAAATGCTTGGTATGTGTGGGATCCGACAATGTAGTTGTTTATCCTTGGTAGCCTCTCTTATGGGGAAATGTAGTCTTGTGCTTCCATGAGCCATAGTAGTCCGCTACAGCCCGGTTCACCGGAGTCGTGCTAGCCAAGCACTACTGCTCCGGAACACTTGACTGGCCGACATGTGATTCACTTCATTCCTGTGTCTGTCCCTTCGGGGAAATGTCACGCGGTGACATCCGGAGTCCTGCCTAGCCTACTACAGCCCGGTTCACCGGAGTCCTGTTAGCCTAGTGCTACAGCCCGGATTCACAAGCTGCTGACCGACATGCTCAATGTTGATTCATGTATGCCTGTCCCCGTAAGTTAGTGCCACTTTGGGTTCACGACTAGTCATGTCGGCCCGGGTTCTCTGTCATATGGATGATGGCCACACTATCATATACGTGAGCCAAAAGCGCAAACGGTCCCGAGCCATGGTACGGCGACACCCGTGGGAATACCGTGCGTGAGGCCTCAAAGTGAAATGAGGTGTTACCGGCTAGATTCATGTGACTTGGAATCGGGGTCCTGACTGCGTTGGTATCAGAGCCTGACTGCCTGTAGGATTACCAAGCCAAACTGGTCGAAGTTGAGTCTAGAAATGCTTTAGTTACATAAGGGAATTGATTGTGGAAGGGAACGTAAGGGTCTTTTTACTCCTTTACCTTATGCCCTTCTGATGTGAGTCGTCCTCTTCCTTTCTACGAGGATTAAGAACTAGGCCTTCTCATCTATCTATCAGGATGACGAGTTACTATGATAAAGACTTATAGGATTGATGGATTCAAGTCTCAGTTTAGTTTATACTACTTCTGTATGTTCATAGCAGGCCTCTGGACCACGATATTGTAATGTTGAGTGGTCATGCCACCATTTTGTAGGATGTCTCAAATCTTTTTGGAGTATTTACAGCCGTTATGCTGTCCGAGTCATCCCAGGATTCTAAATAGTCAGATGCATTTGCAAATCTCTTCTTCCCATTCCCAATGATCCTTTTGGGCTAGATTAACCACACTAATTGTTGAGTTGAGGTACTCCATTGCCTCGACATATATGTTGGAGTTATTATTATGACCCTATGTGTCTTAGAGAACCACTCAGTAATCTAGCAATGCTTTGTATCCTCCGTGTGATGATTCTGGCCATTATTCTCGAAGCATCCCGTGATGCCATTTAGTTAGTAGGTATTTTATTCCTGGGTTCTTGAACCCAAGGTTCACCCTACTTACTTCATATTGTTAGTGTTTGCTAGTTCCTTTAGGATATTAGTAACCTTTGCGATAGTCCTCGAGGTCCGTGGTACACCCTTCTTCCAAATACCATGAACTGCTTATGGCAGAAGTTCTTGAACCAAAAGATCACAATAAGAGTGCTCTTGATGAGTCCTCCATTCTGCATTGTGAATCTTCCAGTCCTACCTTTCTGCATGGATTATCTGGAAGAAATATGTTGAACTTGTTTGACATACTAAATCTATGCATCCGCAACTCAAAAAACCATATGTTCCTTTGAGTTCTCTCTCTTTAGTTGTATTCTGACCTCTGTCTATCAATTGATAGTCAGGACTAGTTGGCAATCGTGTTTATCGATGCCTATTACTCTAGTGGTCCATCAAGCCTTTCTATTTCGGAATGACTAGGAGAAACAAACTCCAGTACCTCCTCCATATCCAGGGTTGGGTCAAAATAGTTGTGTATCGCAGATCAAAATGCCAATCCAGCTTTCGATTCTGTTCTACCCTGAAGTATTACCGTCTTATGTGAAGGATGTCATGGGAATTGCGCACCAACTCTTATGAATTCTTGATGCAGTGATACTTCTCGACATCATCATTCGCTCCTCGGTTCCGTGTTGTTGCAACCGGAATACCGACAAGCGAATCATGATGTATGAAATCAATACTCCTAGCAACTGCGTTGTTTGGTAGGTAAAGGACAATATTCTCATCCTTAGCGTGTTAGTTATTGAATCACCATCCTAGGACTGATCGTGCTACCTAGTCCATTTTTGTTGGTGCACCCTTTGATCGTTGAGTTAGGATTTTGTCAAACCCTTCCTTTTTTGATCACATCATCTTGCCTTGAAAGCAAGATCGTTCTCGAGCTTAGTAACATAGCGGTGGTTCGTGATTTTCTGATTATCTTCTCGGAAGTATCACCAGGTTGTCCCCTGAGTATTATGTGGAGCTTGTGATCAAGTTGGTTACTTGTAAATCACCCCTTCTCCAAGAATCTGTGTTGGATACCCTGAACTGGTTGGTTAAGCTAAACAACAACTTGGAGAGTTGGAAGATGAAAGCTTGTCCGACTTAGTTCATCACTAAGGGATATCCTCGTGTGTGTGTGTGTGTGTTGAAGAAAGATGATATCTTCCTCAATTGGTCCTCGTGCTTAGTTGTTGAACCTATTGTCTTATCAAAACTTTGATTTGAGTATGAGCTATCGTCAAATCAAATCAGAACCAACGGTATTCGTAATGTTGTGTTACTCGCGGTTGTCCCTCGGGCATACACCATTATATCTTTTGGGACTGACCAATGCTATCATCTTGTTCACATAATTGTGGAATTCCACTTATATGGAAACCAGGAGGAATTGTTGTTGAGCCCGTCAGCAACATTATTTTTTCTGCTAAATGATTCATGTAGAACATCCAGCTAGTATTGGAAACTTTTATAAGCATTATCTTCATGTCCCGTTCGTGAAGCATATGTTCGGATGGAAGAAGTGACTTCCTATGGTTCACGTGCAATCGATGCAAGTTGCCACCATGAATTCGAAAAAGTTTATTTTGGCTCCTCTGCAATCATCCCAAGTTAGTCATGCACGTGCAAAGTGCTTTATGGTTTGATAGGTTGGCCGCCTCCATTCTATATGTGTTCCTAGCACACCAAGCCACTGTTTGACTTGTTCAAGGATAAGAAGTTCATCGATAAGTGCAGAAGGACTTCGATATCCTTGATGATGGTTCCCCACCTGAACTCGGTAGTGTTTTATTATAAGACTACTATGTGGTCATGCTTGTGTGGGACATTGTGTTCACATGTATGCAGCAGTACCAGCTCATGTTTTGGAGCTTAGTACCATAGTTCATTCCTGAGAGTCTTGCAACGTCATCTCGTCGATTTGTGTTGCAATCCTTTCTTTCAGACATGATGAGTCTGGAATATCCTGACACCAACCAGATCTTAATCTCAGGCAAATATGATGGTTGGAACGTTTCTCAAGAACGATAATATTGGTCTCTTTGTAACCCGGTAAAGTGGATGTCGTGGCCAACACACCGAGCTGGAAGACGTATTATTGTAGTATCCTGATTGATTAAGTTGGCCACCTCCCCATAAGGATTCCGTAGGATTTACCTCTGTAGTTATTCCTTATGGATTCTTGCGCTCCCGAAGTCCGACCTTCTACTTGATGTTCAAGATACCAAACCATATCAAATGGGTTACGCTAGTACATCAAGGAGAACATTAGAAGCAGAGTGCTAAATGTCTCTCGATCGATCATCCAGATTTTGTTTCCTTGGCCTTGCTAGGGTGAAATGTGAGTAGATGTTATCTTCCTTTGCATCTGCATTGTCCATCACTATTCATCATGGTAGTATGTTGGGTTGCCAAGATCCTTGACACGGATGTTGGTAGAACCTTGATGAATATGGAAATGCTCAAGTTCTTGAGAGCACACGCAGACAAAATCATCCCTTGCGTTGTCTTCAACAAGGTAGTCCACATCATCCATTCTAGCCCCGAGTGTGTTGCTCTCCCGAATTCCATCAAATGATCGATTGTGATTGCCTTAGGTTGGTATAAAGAGTTTCAATGTTCTCTAAATAAAAAGTAATTCTTTTTTCCACTTAAGGGATGATTCTACGGGTCACCCTCCTCCAAGATGTCTCGTTTTGGGTCATGGCAACTCAACTCCTCGCTACATTGGCAACCGTTCACCACCGTCTTAGGTGTGGAATTGTTGCCTACCTAGTGAAACTTTGTCATGCGTTTCACTCCATTCCTCTGGATGTATGCTTCGTGTCTCAGCTCGATAGTTGTTTCAGCGTTTCGCTCCATGAGTTGATCCTGAGTTGTTCGATCTTCGATAAGATCGATCCTTCTAGAGTTTTCCCTTTCCTCTCATTGTCATGTTAGTTGGAGTTCTCGGGGCAAGACTTCGAGACAATGATGGTGATTGAATCAAAGTTCTTATGAAGTGCCACCTGGATCATGAAGATTGTCTTAGTTTGCGTTCCCCCTTCATCTTACCCGACGCTTGAATCTCGGGATGAGATTCTTGTTTAGTGGGGGTAAGTATACGCTGTCAGGATCCCGATTCCAAGTCACATCGATCTAGCCGGTAACACCTCATATCACTTTGCGGCCTCACGCACGGTATTCCCACGGGTGTCGCCTTACCATGGCCTAGGACCGTTTGTGCCTTTTGGCTCACGTATATGATAGTGTCGCTAGCATCCATATGACAGAGAACCCAGGCCGACATCACTAGTCGTGAACCCAAAGTGGCACTAACTTACGGGGATAAGCATACATGAATCAACATCGAGCATGTTGGTCAGCAGCGTGCGAATCCGGGTTGTAGCACTGGGCTAACAGGACTCCGGTGAACCGGGCTGTAGCAGGCTAGGCAGGACTTCGGATGTCACCGCGTGACATTTCCACGAAGGGATAGACACATGAATGAAGTGAATCACATGCTGGCCAGTCAAGTGTTCTGGAGCAGTAGTGCTGGGCTAGCAGGACTCCGGTGAACCGGGCTGTAGCAGACTACTATGGCTCATGGAAGCAAAAGACTACATTTCCCCATAAGAGAGGCTACCAAGGATAAACAACTAGGTTGTCGGATCCCACACATACCAAGCATTTCAATCATACACACAATATGCTCGATATGTGTAAATACAACATGGCATCACAACAAAACTCTACGACTCAAAGTATTTATTCATGAGGCTCCGAGGAGAGAGATATTACAAACATGGGTCTCATGACCCAACATTCAGAGCATACAAGTCAAAGCACATGCGGAAGCTTAACATGTCTGAGTACAGACATCTACAAATGACAAAGGCTGAGAAGCCTGACTATCTACCAGATCCTGCCGAGGGCACAAGATCGTAGCTGAGGTATCAAGCTAAACGTCGGAGTCCACACGGAACTACTAGCGAGACTGACGTCTCTCTGCAAAACATAAAATAGGCAAATGTGAGTACAAATGTACCTAGCAAGAATTACATCAGAACTAGCTACATATGCATCAGTATCAACAAAGGGGGTGGTGGAGTTTGACTGCAGCAAGCCAGCTTTGACTCAGTGGCTATCCTAAACTATGACTGCAAGTAACTCTTTTTAGGTGGCGCACACGAGTCCACATATTCACCATATCAATACACCACTATGGATCCGCTCCCATCTTCCTACGAGAACGCCATCCATAGCACTCACGCTTATCTTGCGCATTTTAGAGTATCCACTTTCACTTGTCTATGAACTGTACAGGCAACCCAGAAGTCATTTACCGCGGACACGGCTATTCGAGTAGATCATTTATAACCTTGCAGGGGTGTACTTCTTCACACACGCTCTCGCCACTTACCACCATGTACACGTCGTGTATCTTGGCAACCTTCAAGCGGAAGCCTGGCGAGGGAGTCAGCCACGACCTGACTAACCACATAAGTCTCTAGTCAAGGTTTATCGCCTATTCGGGTTCCATCCACGAGGAGATCCGGCCGGAGTTTCGCTCACAACCCCAAACGATGTGTGCAGGGTTCTCAAGACACCAAACGGGCGCCCGGTACACCGGGCCACGGTGTATCTACCGCATCATAGCCCACCCCTAGGGTCAGCACTACACACGGCCTCCAACACATATCCTACAAACACCAGAGACTAGTTGGAACTCCTGGACAGAGATCAAGGCAATTTATAAGTCGAGAGAGTCAATTAGGGATCCCAATGTGTGGTAGTAGCTGTTCATGGATCACAAACACAGAACTCAGTTCTTGAGGACGGCTTCAATGGGACAACCCATCATGTACTCCTACATGGCCTCTCACCGCTACCCTTGCCAAATCGTGTTCACACACTTAGATCATGCATAGTAGGACATGTTCATCACCACTCTAATTCATTCCCAATGAATCAGACCCGACTCAACTCTAAGCAGTACCAAGCATAACAAACAAGCATGAATGAGTAGGCACATCAGGGCTCAAACAACTCCTACTCATGCTAGTGGGTTTCATCTATTTACTGTGGCAATGACAGGTCATGCAGAGGAAAAGGGGTTCAGCTACCGCAGCATGTAATAGTTGAATCGATGTTGTCCTAATGCAGTAAAAGAGAGCAGGAGCGAGAGAGTGGGATTGTATCGGAATGAACAAGGGAGTTTTGCTTGCCCGATGGAGTGGTAGCAGGATACTGCCCTTCAGTCGGATAATCATGGGTATCCTCGGAGGCAGAACCTACCACGAAAGATACATCGAACACAATCAACACATGACGATATGCAACGATATGATGCATTCTATGACATGGCAATATGAATGTGTTTTGGGCTAATGCAAGCACTACAAATAAAAGACACATCCGTGACATTTTAGGCTGAACGAAATTTTTTTCTGTCATACATATGACACTTCTATGACGATAATTGTGACAAAACCCGGTATCATCATAGATGTGGTGGGATCCTACTTCTATGACAAAAAATCATGACAGAAAATGGGCTTTTTGTCCTGGGCGGGCCGGAGACGCAGCTGCATGACATTCTTTGGGCCGTCCATGATGGAAAAAAACCGTGGTAGAAGCGAGGGCAAGGAAAATTTCATGGAGTTCCCGGTTACGGTGGGAGGTCGGGTGTCGAGCGATGCGCGTTTCTCTCGTACACGTACGCACGTGTGTGCGAGGCGTTGGATCTAACTGAACCCGAGCGAGGCTTTGGGCTCTAACTGAACCCGAGCGATTGCATCGCAGGCTACACGCTACTGAACCCGAGCGATCGATCGATGGCTGTTAACTGAACTCGATCGAGCGATTCCTTCGCTACTGCTGCTAACTGAAGCCGATCGATGCTGCCTCTGGATGAACAGTGAGCGTTGTGGGGGGGGGTTGGATGAACAGTTCCCGGTGGGGGTGAATGAACAGGACCCAGTGGTGTTGCCTCTGGATGAACATGACCCCGATCGATCGAGCCGGTTGGGGCTGGATGAACAGGACCCCGTGGAGGGGTGGATGAACAGGACCACCCCGTGGAGGGCTGGATGAACAGTAGAAGGTGGAGGGGTGCCCGTGGAGGGGTGGTTGAACAGGACCCCGTGTTGTGGAGGGCTGGATGAACAGTAGATGGTGGAGGGGTGGTTGAATAGTAGCCGGTGGAGTAGCGCGCGGTGGAGGCTGGATGAACAGGAGCCCGTGGATGAGTAGTCGCAGGTGGAGGCTGGAGGAGGTCGATGGTGGATGAACAGTAGCTCGTGGAGGCTGGAGGGGGTCGACGGTGGAGATGAACAGTATCCCGTGGAGTCCCGTTTGGCGGTACGCCACACCCCTCCCGATGAACAAGACCCCCGTTTCGACCATAGCGCTCCAACACAAGTCCGTTTCCTCCGTTTTGCGGTACGCCACACCGCTCCCGATCAATAGGACCCCCGTTTCGACCGTAGGAGGTCCGTTTCCTCTGTTTTGCAGTACGCCACACCCCTCCCGATCAATAGGACCCCCGTTTCGACCGTAGGAGGTCCGTTTCCTCCGTTTTGCGGTACGCCAGACCCCTCCCAATGAACAGGATCCCGTTTCGAACGTGGCCGGTCGAACACAAGGCCGTTTCCTCTGTTCTGCGGTACGCCAGGCCTCGTTTCCATCGCCTGTTCCGTCCAAGCCCTCCTGATGAACACGACCATGCATTCCGTTGCCTCCCCATGAACACGACGACGACGCTGTTTCTCCGTTCCGACCGAGCCATGTCAACGAGCCCTCGCCGTACGTATGCGCGAGTATGCGTTCGAGACCCCGCCCGTATGTACACATACGTGGCTGTATTTTCTTTCTTGCACCCTGGCCGCCTCTACTACGACACGTGCGCGTCTCTACATTGACTAGTATATATGTATGTACACGTTCGCGACCAGAATGACAACGCTACGTACGCTTCGACCAGGTGGGTCCCGACTGTCAAGCACTTCCTTGCCTGTGAAGATGTAGCTGGTGGGTCCCAGCAGTTAGGGGGGCGAATCATTTTGGTTTTTTTTCGCACGCACTTCCTTGCGGGCAAAGATGTAGCTAGTGGGTCCCAGCAGTCAGGGGGCAAATCGTTTTGGTTTTCTTTTGCCCGGACGCACTTCCTTGGGTGCGAAGATGTAGGTTGTGGGTCCCAGCAGTCAGGGGGGGCGAATCGTTTTGTTTTTTTTTGCCCGGATGCACTTCCTTGCGTGTGAAGATGTAGCTGGTGGGTCCCAATAGTGAGGAGGCGAATCGTTTTTTTTTGCCCGCACACACTTCCTTGTGTGCGAAGGTGTAGCTGGTGGGTCCCAGCAGTCAGGGGGAAACATTTTTTTCGCGAAATACGGTGGCCCATCCGGTGGGTCCCTGCTGTTGGGTGGAGGAATTATTATTTTCCGCGTAATAAGGAGTCACTTCCTTGCTGCCGTCGTGGACCCAGCTGTCAGCCTCTCCACGTACAGTCCATGTCCGATGGAAGTCGTTCCTTGACCACGTTGACCACGTCGCGCCGAGAGCACCAGGGCGGTGGACGACGGCAAGGCCTAGGAAGGGGACGACGCAGAGCCGGTGAAGACGCGGCAGTGGATGCCCACGTGGAGAGGAGTATGAGGGTTCACTCGTTCGGCTGCGGTGTGAGGCTGCCGTTGCCGCAGGGCCTGGCCAGCGGTGGGAATAGTAGGGGGCGGTGAGGCCTCCGCGGCAGCACAGCCGGCCACGAGAGGCAGGAGCAGGCGGCACGACCGGCGCTGCTCTGGGCGGCTGGAGCAAGAAGACCAGAGGTTGAAGAAGCACTACGGCCGTTGGATGGACATCATACGGTCACTGCAGCTAGAATCGTTTATATTGACTAAGTTGACAAAGCCCTTGGTATGTCAACTTAGTAGGCCCACAGGTCAGCTTCCGAAATGGTGCGCCCCAGATGTCAGGGGGAGGAATCATTTTCTGGGCGGGTGAAGCTAGAATATCCGAGATTGAAGAAGAAGCACGACATCCGTTGGATGGACATCCAACGGCCACTGCTGCTAGAACCGTGTGTTGACTATAAGTTGACAAAGCCTTGCATACGCGTCAACTCTGTTTTTTTAGGGGACGCGTCAACTTAGTAAGGCCAGAAGTGTGTGGAAGAGAACTTATAGCCCACTTGAGATTTGTAAAAATGTGTAGCCCATTTTTGAATTCTAATGGAATTTACTACAGCCCATTTATAGTTTGTTAAAAGTACAACCCATTTCAACCAACTGTTCAAAACAGAATTCAATAAAATGTCCCACATTTTGATGGGATCCAAAATATTTTTATCCCGAAATTTCTAGTCAGATTAAATACAATTTCAATATAAATTTATATTACGTAAAAATACAACGAAACATTGCGCTCGCAACAATTAATGAAATTAAAATTTGCAATATCCAAAAATAATATTTTATAAAGTAATCACGTGTTTGGTGCATTTTTTATAGTTACTGCCCAGTTTTTATAATTACATCCCATTTATTATTCCTTAAAGCCCATTTTCTTGTTAAGCCTAATGCATACCTCCTAGGAAAGATTTGCAGCCCAGCGAGGCGGAGAATAACAACTTGACCTTGCCTGGGTATTCCTAAAAAGAAGTATAGCTGGGCTAGCCATTTTTAGCTTGAAAAAAATTAATATCTGGGCTGGATATCTGGCCTAGGCTAGACGGGTCACAGCCCGCCCAGTTAATACCTGCTGCGATGTTTTCGTTGTTGTTCAGAGGAGAAAAATTAATATCTGGGCTAAACATCGAAAAACTCTGCAGCGCTCACACCTCAAAAACACAAATACTGCTCGAGCTGCTTGGTCCCAGCTGTCGGCCGCTTCTTGTCCAATTCTCTCATTTATTGACTACTACATAGGTTGACAATGGTGTGGGAACATGATGTCAGGAAACCAGGGGGAAGCAAAATAAATCACTCCAGCGAGCGCTTCCACCTCTGCCTCGTTGTCTCCCGTGGAAACCCCTTTCCTCCCTTTTTTTTGCTCAGGCAAGGACCAATGCATGCAGCACGTCCATGCGGTTATTAGGCAAGAAATAATAGCGCTTTGCATGCTATGAATTACGATGGCCTGCAGGGTAGCTAATAAGGCATCCTCTTAACTGCTGTGATCAAATGTTGTGTTTAGAAGAGAGAAATATTCTTCTTTTCCACCAATCTGCTTGCACCTAGTTCGTGATGCACCTTCTAATACGACTTATTCATCTAGACGGAGGAAGTATAGTTTTATACATACATACATATATATATATATATATATATATATATATATATATATATATATATATATATATAAAATAAGGAGGCACTTGCGTACGTGAGGCTATGGACCTGGTGGGTCCCCATTGTCATCCTCTCCAAGTAAAGTCATCTCCTCGCCCGCGCGCGCTTTCCGCTGGAAATAGTCAGCGCCACCCGCCCCGCTTCCCGGTGCATGCGATTTCTCCGCCTTCAAACGACACAAGTGCCGTCCATCCATCCATCTGCCGCCCACATTAATGATATGCGGTTGCCGAGGCGGCTACTCCGGCGCTACACGTCCGTCCCTCCGCCCGCTCACCATTGCTATATAAACTGCTGCGCCGGCCATAGCCGCAGTCATCCGCATCTGTTCCCTTTCTCCTGTCCACACCACTACTGCCCACCATGGCTTCCTCGCGCTCCAGCGCTCTTCGGGACGGGCGGACGACGGACCACAAGGAGATTGCAGCCATTTCTGCCGACCGGCTGGCCAGTAGGCAGCCGGAGGACGATGACGTCCCAATGCAGAACATGGTAGTCGACGATCCGGCGCGAACCCCCTCCTCTGCGCCATCCTTGCCGGTGCATTGCACCATGACCATCGGTGAGGCCCGTGCCCAATATATGGACAGTGTGAGGCAGATGTGTCAGGAGCAGTTCCGGGAGGCGCAGGCTGACGCCGCCTACAACCACCATCTCCTCCAGGAGCACCTGCAGGCGGAGGAGCAGATCGCCGCGGAGCGGGCAAAGCAGGAGGCGTTGCTCGACTCGTACCGCTCCCCCCGCAAGGGCCGCCTAGAGCGCTGGCGGTACCGCATGCGGGTGGCGAAGGCTACGGCCGCCTACAAAGAGGCTAGCAAAGAGGGCGATGAAGCAGGCCAGGCGCTGTTTGGCGAGACCGAGGACGAGGCAGAGGACAGTGCCGGATCCGACGAGTCCCCGCTCCGCTGGCGTCGATGAGGCCCTGCTGCGCTGAGGCCCCACGGCGACAACAACGAGGCAGAGGACACTGCCGGCTCCACCAAGGCCTCGCCCAGCCAACAACGAGGTAGAGGACATCACCGGCTCAGCAGAGGCCCTACCCTGCTGGCAACGCGAGGGAGGATTTCCACTGCTCCGCTGAGGCGCCGCCCGCCAGCGACGAGATAGAGGACATCGCCGGCTCCGCCGAGGGCCCGCCCCGCTGCCAACGAGGCCGCGCCACACAGAAAACGAGGAAGAGTAGAACACGGTAGGTCGTCGCCGCTCGGGTCCAAGTAAGGCCACCGCTGCTACCCTCCTATTGAAGCCAAGCTAGGCGGGTTGGTCATTGACGGCCGGTTAGCTTCTTCGCGGCGACGTGGAGTCGGGGATTTCTGCTGGAGAACAATGTTGCTTCTACTTAACTGCTGGTGCAGTTGGCTGACTGCCACATGGGCCCAACAGGCCACATGTCAGTTACGCAACTGCACATGCAGTTAAGTCACTGAAGCTTCCGTTCGGCTCAGCGGGACATGGGTGGGTAGCTTCGGTTAATTAATTATACCTCCAGCGCACCCCTTTTTAGTTGAAGAATGTATGAAATGTAATGAAATCTGCCATGTTTATATGAAATCCGACCGTGTATGAATGAATTTATTTCGATTAGTTCGAATTCTTGTACCCCTGGCATTGCATGAACATGCAAAACAATACATACTAGCATTATTCCCAGGGTGATCAGCTCGTTTGCAGCAGTTTCACATGTACTCCCTCCGGTCCTTTCTATCTGCATACAAGTTTTGTCTGCAGTCAAAGTATCTCTACTTTGACCAATCTTATACAAAAAAGTATGCACTTTCACAATGTGCGAAGTAAAAAGGAACAGAAGGAGTACAAAGAGTTTGAGCAGCTTTTTAGCATTTCTGTACATTGCAATCAAACACACAGGCCTGGCAATTCATAGAGAACATTCAAAACAATCGATGATTATGCATCTCAGCGACTCACATGTGAGAGGCAATATTTACTTCACAACTAAAGAATAAAGAAAAAATTGATTGACGCTGCTGACAGAAAAGGGCGTCCCATTCGAAAATATCAAACGCATGTCTTGCTAAAATCAATGAGCAATATTTGACAAGGTTGTCCCATTCCCAAATATCAAATGCCTACGATTGTGGAATGGGCAGGGTTTACCATCAGTTCGGACATTGACATGGCACCTCGTGCTAAATAAACTAGTTGTTCTTTTTGTGTAGTTCCACCAAAATCAACCAAATTCGCGCGTAGCTTGTATGATTTCTCCCTTATATGTTGCAACGCCTTGAACTTATCGGCACCTCCTTTCTTGTGGTGGAAATGAATGATTCGATGTATTCATGAACATTTTGTGCACTTCCCATTGAAATCAAGCTGAGCACCCCTGTTTGCACAAATACAAAGAAGTGATTAGTATAGAGAAAATTGTACTATGAATTGACAGTTTCAACAGGCACATACATGGTCCATGTAGAGCACACTTTTAGAAAAATGGAACTCACCAGAAAGAATCCTAGAACAACATTGTACTCAGTCATCACACCAAAAAAATGGAGATTTTGTCAGTCCTTCTGAGATGAAGTTGGTTTGGTCTTCTGGGGAGTAATGTAACCATCCTTCAACTGCTCCTTCTGATGATAAGATACACAGGGCTTCTTCATCCTAGAATAATCGGAACTAGTCACTTCACGTACTCCATATTCTTCTTCAGAGGAAGATGATCTTGTTGTGCAAAGACAAGCGGACTACTAAATGCTAGCATCACTGTTTGCTCGAAAAAAAGGAAAGGAAATATTTAAAACAGCACAGATGAAGCACTTCTCAAGGACAATACCACTTTTTCATGACAGTATCTAAACAGTAGCACAACACCAATAGAGATGACAAAGCTCAATCATATGGATGAAATCAGTGGGTGAGTACCAACCTTTGTCAGGAGGCTTATTGTGTAGAGCATACAGATGAAGCATTTCTCCGGAACCATCTGTTGCTATCTACGGTGGTGGCCAAGCTTACTATATACTCCTCGATTAGTTTAATGTTTCCAACATCTTGTTGTGCAGTTCCACTAAAATATATGGTATCTTCAAAGAAGATCCCTGTTTGCACAAGTAGAGATAATTACATATTACATTAAGAGTGGCATCAAATCTGTGGCAAAACAATTGCTCGTTCTGGCCATAGCAATAAATTAAGATGCAAAACTATATCATCACGTGTGTCATCACAGTTCCAGTGCTTCATTACAGCACCGGGAGTTGATTTTTGTTTTTCTTCCCCTTGATCTTCCCCTTCATCATTTGGTTCAATAACAAACAAGCTTCGCCTTCAATGTAAGATTTGGCATGTTAATTAGGGAGCACAAGTATAGTACTAAACTTAGTTTTCTGATGAAAGTGGCAAAATACAGGCCAGCAGTTGTGAAATACCCTTATCTTACCTCAATGGGATATTACGGTGCACATACAGATTCGAAGTCTTGTCTCCATTTGTGCAGTTCACTAAAATCAAGCAACATTATCGTACAAGTAGCAGAACATATGAATGCACACTGCAGAATCATGTGAAAGAAGGCTAGTACTGACCTCTCATGATGTGGAATTCAAACAACTCACAAGAAGATCAGAACCAAATTCGCATTAACGGATAGGAAGTAAGATCTCCTCTTGTGCAGTTCCACTAAGATCAAGCAATCAAGCAACATTGTCGGTGTGACATTTTGGTTGAACTGCACAAAACACTCTTAAAACAAAAGTGTATTGTGCGGTGCAACAAAAGGTCACAATGGCAACGAGGTGAAGCAGATAACCCTGTTTACACAGAGGTGCAAAGGAAACAATTAGTGGTCAATAACGGTGGATGACACAGAAGCCAACAAAAAGAAGCATCTACCTTATCTAAATGGGAAAGAAAGCAAGATAGTAGCATTTCTCAAACGGAGGCATTGATTAATATTAACAATAAAATTCGTTAAACATGTAATTTGCTTTTAACTGTGGCATTGCATCAATTTTCCAGCGGCATTATTAGAGGGTGTTTGTTTATAGGGACATTTTGGTGTAGGGACTCAAAAAACTCCGTGACAGTCCGTGTTGGTCCCAGTTTTGTTATCAGACGCCTTTCCCTATGTGAGCGCAACAAATCTAGTCCCGCTCAAACTCTACAACCTTGTCCCTTCCTTTCCTTTTTGAACTAGTACTTTCGCCCCTTCCTTTCCTTTTTGAACCATGTCCTAGATTTATGCGATACAACTTTCCCCACTACTTTCCCCCATTCCTTTCCTCTTTGAACCACGTCCTAGATTAATGCTATACAACTTTCCCCCTTCATTTCCTCTTTGAACCATGTCCTAGATTCATGCTATATACAACTTTTCCCACTACTTTCCCCCACTCCTTTCCTCTTTGAACCACGTCCTAGATTCATGGTATACATGCAGCTAGAGCAATGCATGTGGAGTAAGTAAATTATACCTTAAGGTTCTTGGGGCGTGGTTCGGTGGGTGACGGGACGGCGGCGAAGAAGAAGGGGTCGGAGGCCCTCCCGCGCCGCCGCTGGGTGGAAAGTGAACAACTGCGCCGGTAGTCCCTCGCCGATGGCGACAGTGTTAAGCCTCCTTCCCTTCATGGCGGGTGTATCCTGCCGGCTCTTTGAGCAGCAGTGAGGGGAGAGAGAGGCCAATGAAGTCTTGTTTAGATCTGGAGAGGGCGAGAGAGTGTGAAGAGAGCAACTACAAGCGCTGAGGCTCCAGCGGGAGAGGGCGAGAGAGTGTGAAGAGAGCAACTACAAGCGCTGAGGCTCCAGCGTGTATATATATACTGGAGAGAGAGTGTGAAGCATGCAAACCCTAGAAAACATTTTGACCAGTCAAAGAATCCTCCTGGCACAAATTATGCTCAAGTGTAGTTATCAAACCCGAGACCTCAAGTTTGATGAGCGAACAGGCTAACCAGCTACACAACCCTCCCATTATGTTCAACAAGAGGGAAATAACCTTTTATACGTTCCTAAATCCTTATTATAACATGCACACGAATTTTGGGCACTTGTATTCGACTTAAGTCAGTGTGCCACCGTATCTCGTATACTTACTACTCCCTCCGTCTAGGTGCAATAAGTCACGTTAGAAGGTGCAACGGGACCAAGGTGCGGGCGTGCGCGCGCGCGCGCGTGTGTGTGTGTGTGCGTGTGTGTGTGTGTGTGTTTAACACCATGTGTGTGTTAGAGAGAGCGACATATCGACCTACTCCTACAAAGAGATGTTGTGTAGTGTATAATTTTAGCCGCGAGAGTCGATGCATCCTCTCGTTTCCGGGCATGCTCGGTAGGGACATGCGGACAACTGCCACGCCCCCTCCTGACCAGCCTGGCCCACCCAAAGCCCCTCCATCGCGCGCGCGCTTCCCGCCCGAAACGGTCAGCGCCACTCCAAAGAATCGGTGCCGCATTCATGCCCGGGCAGAGCGGACGCGACCTCTCACTGGACCAAGAGTGATGGTTGCTTCGTCCGTCCAACTTACTGCTGGGTCTATGTGATTTGACGGCTCATTGGTCTTTATTACTGAGGTGGTAGGACTGTTGGATGTCCCACGCTTTCGGGGAAAGGAGTACTAGATTACAATTTTCTCCTTTCTTATAGAGGAGGCGTGCAAGAGCAGTGAAAACACGCAGGCTCAGTGATTACATGGCCCACCTCACACTATCACCGTGCGACACTTTACTCTTTACATAGTACTCCCTCCGTTCCTAAATATTACTACTAGATGAATCCCTGCGCGTTGGCGTGGAACAGCGGTATTATCAATTTCATAGAACAAAAAAACTCTATAACCGCATGACAAATGTGGTAGCCAAACTAAATAAACTCCCATCATCATTTAGATCATCCCATGTAAGGAAAAAGGATCAGCCAACTCCTACTGCATAATGGGGATTATATTTTTCTTTTTGACATGTTAATGGGACTTAAAAGCTCACTTACATGCATGCTACCGGTGCATGCTTGCATGCAGACATGTTGATGTGATTTAAAACCCACTCACATGCATGTGGCACGGTATTTCTGCATGCTTGCATGTGGCTTAGTGCGGAGCCTCTCAACGTCTAGATCAGACGGCTATTATGGACTGATTTACTTCATCTAACGGCTACATCAATTTTGATGACGTGGCTCAAGGAGAGGATAGAGAATTCCTAGTAGTGGGGGCTAGCTATTACTAGTAGATAGTAAGTCTTTGTACAGATTCCACTACATACGGAACAAAATGAATGAATCTACACTTAAAATGCATCTATATACATCCGCATGTGGTTCATGGTGGAATCTCTACAAAGACTTATATTTAAGAACGGAGGAAGTACTAGTATAGTATGTACTGTAATTTATCAGCGAGATAAATTTGTACAGTGCTATGAAGCTTCAAGCTTCTGTTACATGTATCTTGCGTCCAAGGTTGCCCGTTGCAACATTTCATCAAATACAAAGGAGACTAACATGCATGCTATTGCATCTCAATGATTGACAGATCATAGCAAATATGTACTCCCTCCATTCCAAAATAAGTTTCTCAACTTTGTGCAAACTTTAGTACCAAGTTGTACTACTGCTAAAGTTGACACTTTTTTTGGAACAGAGGCAGCTATACAAAAAAACGATCCATGCAGTCCCTAGCCCTTGAACCGTGAACCTTGACCAGGCTTCAATTTGCTGGCAATGTTCGAGCTTCCTAATAAATGAAGTTTGCAACCTTTTGACCATCGGATCATTTTGTGCAGTTTCACCAAAATCGAGATGAGCATCCCTGTGACAAAGAAATTGAACAAGCGTGATTAGCATAAGATTACTGGGACTAGTTGATGAGACATAAAATCATCACAAATATAGTACGTAGAAGCTAGTAGACGTATGTGCGGGGCAAAGAAGTAGATAAATATCCATAGGGAGTGATGTGGGCAGCTGGAGCAGTGGTGCAAGCCGGCTGTAAAGGGAGTTGTACCTGAGGGACGTAGCTCAACCTCTAGGAGGGCGGCGGGAGGCGGCAACTTCCCACATCGCGGCAGTGAGCAAGGGACGAAGGCAACCTCACCGGCTTTGTGAGAGAGAATGGCGCGGACCCCTGATCGGGACGTGCCGATAGTGGGTTTTCGCCGTCGACGACGGCCACCGCATCTACACTAAGCATCCACCCCTTCCCCAAGCGGACGTGATCCGCCGGGATGTTAGAGATGTGGCCACAGTCGTTTTGTGCGAGAGAGTGTGAAGAGAGCAACCCTAGCAAGCAACCGTGTAGGCCCTTTTCTCTCCATATGAACCTATCATATTGCGTACGTGCCACTGAAGAAAAAAAACTTTATTTATAAATGACGCGGCACCTACTAATCGTTCTCCTATAACCTTGCGCTTGGCATCTCCAAAATATTAACCTTGCAATTGGCTCTTCGCCTCTTCGGGAAGTCGAGCAATAATGGTAGTGAAGTATATATTGTTCTGGCTATATGAGACCGAATGAATTACTACACGTGCACCACGTGGGCGAGGGTCGAGGGGCGAGGGAGAGTGCTACATACGGAGCAAAATGAGTGAATCTACACTCTAAAATACGTCTATATACATCAGTGTTTGGAGTATGTACTAGTAGTTCATATTGAAATCTACTAAAGGACATATATATTCCAAACAATATGATATAATCTCTATAACCAAGGTAGTAGGGACGAGGAGTAAACGGAGGGAGTAGTAAATTTTTCTCCTCGGCCTGCGAGCCACCGCGCGCATGGGCGTGGGAGTGGGCGTAAGGCGTAGTATGCAAGCTTCACCTCATCCTGCGAGCCACCGCGCCCGTGGCCGGGGGAGATGGCGTACTAAGCAAGCTTCTCCTCATTCTGCGAGTTGACGGGACACATCAAAAGTACTCAAGTGTATAGAGCCTTGCCTCTAAGGTAGGCCCAACATGGTTTGCCTCTTTTTTTAACATAACACGTCAAGTCGCAATTTGTTTGTTCACCCGTGGTAGACGATCCTCCCTCCACCAAGTGGACAACCAGTACACGCGCCAAATTACCACGTGGGCTGCCTTTTTTGTACAGAAATGAGCTCCACCATGTACCCGCGCGGGTGTGGTTGGGAAAGAGACGGGAGTACGTGCGCCGTGCATGCACCTCTTCTTTTCGTGCACGACCCCCACCTACGTGGGTGTGTGTGAGAGATACAAACCGCATTCGTGAGTGTTTTTTGTTTTGGGGTGGGGGTGGGGTGGGGGGTTGATTTCGTGAATTATTTGTGGGAATATGTGTCGATGACATCTCAAACAAAATTTTGCATGCAATGTGTGTGAAATGGAGGCCTATCCATATCATACAAAGAGGGTCAGGCAGTCCACGAGAAGAGAGGGAGGGGTCATAGCTATCAATAGAGTCGAAGAGAGGATCAAGTGGGTGGGTGCGAGATCAATGAAGAGAGCCATCGAAATTGTGTGTGTACAAGTCAAAGATATAGGGCGACTGGCCTACCAGAACGTTAGAGGGCACACGTCAAGTTTGTGTGTGGCAGGGAGACATGACTAGAGCGCTCGATGTATCGGTGTGTGTGGGGGGGGGAGGGGGTGGTGGGAGGGGTAGGCAAAGGCCTAACTATAGAGGTAGAACGACTCGTATATGTGTTGAGAAGGAGAGACCCAGCTATGTCTTGAGGGAGATCGGTCGACATCCATACATAACTGAAGGACGGGAAATATGATGGGACAGAGAGAGAGAGAGAGAGAGGAGAGACAGAGGGAGGTAGAGGGAGGGAGAGGGGTAGAGTGCTGGATGGGTGATGGAGTTGCTTCTCGAAGATGGTGGGAGAGGCCTACTAGACAAACTGAGGGTGGAACTGCAATGTTATCAATAAGAGTGGGGATGTGTTTCTGTGTGTGCATGTGCGTGATAGATTTGTCGGGACGCATCCATGGATGATGAAGGGGAACCATGTGTTTTGTAAGCAAACCTAACTAGATCCGTAGATCAATTGTTGTTTGTCGGAGGAACTGAGAGACACAACTAATGAGGTTGATCGATTGACGTGTGGGTAAAAACGAGTTATAAGGACCTAGCTAGCTATATGTATAGCGAGAGATCAGTCGGTGTACGTCCATTTGTTAGAGGCAAATAAGGCCCAGCGAGACAGATAGACAGAGAGAATGGAGCTAGGAGGTGGTGCGAGAGGCCCAACTACTAGCTAGATAGGGGGAGGAGTGCGCGGTTGTGAGAGCGATGAAAAGAGGGGCGAGAGTTTACACGTGTGTCTAACCGTATGAGAGACATGAGGCAAGGACACATAAAGGAGGAGATTGAAGGTGTTTTTGTATGTTGTAGGCAGGCATCGCTGGAGAGTTTTATTGATCGATGTGTGTCAGAAAGGAGTTGTGGAGACTCTGGGAGAACGACCTAAAGAAAAAAATGAATGTGCCCGGTGGATAGAATGCCGAGGGAGGGGGAGGGCGAGGAGGGCGTGTGCATGCACGAGAGAAAGTTAGTGGTAGCTACAAAGGTTAGAGGATTGTGTGGGTGTAAGAGACTAACAAAGATCATAATTTGATATGAAAGCGGATTCATATATTTTAATAGGAGATCATAGTATTTTAAACATTGCATGCATGAATATAGTGGTGATACACGTGCTGTGCACATGTTATACCATAATGTGATAATGCATGGCGTTTGCAACTCACAGCTAAATGCCGAACAATCTAAACCATACTATACATCAAACAATCTCACATTTTATTTGAATTTGTGATACTGTGTGGCGTTTGCAGCTTACAACTAAATATCGAACAATCTAAACAATACTATATATCGAACATTCTCAAATTTTATTTGAATTTGTGGTAATGTGTGGTGTTTGTAACTCACATCTAAATACTTGTAGGCGTAGGGGGCGGGGCACCATACATAATGTGATAAACACATTATACATATGAGACATGGTTTAGATTATGAAGATCTAGCTAGAGCTAGAAATGTAATGTGATTTGAAATCAAAATAAAGTGGATTCAAAAAATCTAGTTAGAGTTCATATAGTACACATAGTTGATATGTAACTCGAGACTAATCATGTGGTGTGCTGTGAAGATAATACACAAACGATGGTTTAACTTGACAATAATGATGATGGAGATCTTATTAAAATAGAGAAACGAATTCAAATGCTTTGACTTCACAACAATCATTACTGTAGATCTTATTCAAATAGAGAAACAAATTCAAATTTAGTTCATATTGAAGCGGTGGTATATACGTTTGGAATTCACTAAAACGTTCATTTGAGTAGTAGGTTGCATGCACTATACACGTAGCAAAATATTTTAATTGAACATAACATGAATTCAAAGTTTTGAATGACATTTGTAGGGCGCATTGATTTGGTACAATACACGTTAGGCTTGTCCGGAAATTTCAACCCGCACCTTGTTAGCCCGAAATATTTTAAGATATATCTTTGTCTCGTTGTGCTCCGACAACTCCCTCCATCTCAACCCGCGCCTTGCTATTCCGAAATTACAACTCGCGCGAAAACTCCCACCTCCCGTGAAATCCCGACACGCGAAATGCCCATGGTACCCCTGAACCGAAAGAACCGCCTCAAATTGGTGGGGGTACTTTCGTAACTTACCCCACATTTCGGACAAGCGCGTCTCTAAGCCATGGTTCCCCACTGCCATCCCATCCGCCCACCAATTCATACACCGAGGCCGCGAAAACCCGCAACAAAACCCCACACCCTGCTCCATCCGCCACCCAGCCGGAGCCTCTTCCCCGACGACGTCGTCCACAGCAACACCTCGACGTCCCTCATCCACCGTACCAGATGAGGATCCGTCGTCGATCTCATCGTCCCGCCGGTTCAGCCACCCCGTCCTCCACCTCCAAGGAGCTGCCCCGACGTTCCCCTCGTCTTTCACGCCACCTCCATTCCCACACCACCGTCTTCACCTGCACCACTGGAAGAGCATCATCATCACCGTTTCCTCGGATGAAGCTGCGGCCTAATCGGCGCCACCAAAGAGGTTGTACACTACTCGCCACATTTTCTTCTTGATTCAATCTCACGGTGCTGTCGGCGCTCGGTCCCGAGCCGACACGGTGCGGCTCCATCCACGGCGGCGTCGCCGGCCACTTCCTCCACGGCATCGCTCTTTCGGTGGCGACGTCCACATCAGTAGGACCTGCTGCTGCTTTAGCTCGCGCTCGCGCTGCTGCTCTGCTCTTGCTCTCGATCCCCTGCCTATTCTGCTCTTGCTATTGCTCTTGCTCGCCCTGCTGCTCTCGCTCTTGCTCTTGCTTGCGATGCGCCTCCGATTTAGCTACACTTCAGTCGACTGAATCGACTTTTGGGTCAGTCGATTTTCAGGGGGTGGGGGGGCTCGCCAGGGTGAAGGAAGAACTAGCCGCAGCCGGGAGGGGGGCTCGCCAGAGAGGTACCCCACTATCTATCTTAGGGTTCAGGATGGGGCGGTGGTCGCCGGCGGTGGCAGGGCGTTGGCGGGGCGGTGACGTGCGGATCGTCGGAGAAAAAGCTCGGCACGGGGGGGCTAGAGGGATGGCCGGGGCGGCGGCGGACCGGCTGTGGGGAGTGTTTTCGGGGTGGGCGGGGAGGCGCACCGCCGGTCGCAGGCGGCGGGGGGCTGCTGTTTTGCCGGCTCAGGGGGGTGGAGGTTGAAGATGAACCGCAGGCACTTGATTTCGTATCCAACCACTGACCAGAGATGAAAAAGTCAGACGACCGACGTGTAGCCTCACCTCGCTAGTGAGTTCAGTTTCGACAGCAAAATTCAGTTTCGACAACAAAATTCAGTTTCGATAGTTAAGTTCAGTTTCGACAGATAAGTTCAGTTTCGGCAGTTAAATTCAGTTTCGACAGTTAAGTTCAGAGATGAGCGGCTGATGTATTTTACATCTAGCACTTTGTGGTTATGTATTTTACGTCATGTATTGGATATGCTATTAGAATTCCACTTAGGTTAACGGTGTTCGTTGCCTCTCTTGTCCTGCTTCAGCCTCGGCGTTGTACAACTCACTGGAGCTGCTCCAACGACGAAACCCTCCATCACAGCGGAGCAGTACCTCGGGCTCCATCTCCAGATGCCTAAGATCTTCTTCCCCTCCTCCGACAGCCAAGTCAGCCGGAGCATCCTCACCGGCCAACCCAATCACATTGAGATCGACATGGCTTCGCCAAAGAGGTTGTACACTTGTTACATCTCTTTTTTACTCTACATGTTATATATATTGTCCACTGAGCACACGGATTTGTTCCTTTGGTGTCTCCTTGAAAGAAAAAATGTAGGAATTTTAATTTTCACTTGTCCTCCTTTTCAAATTCCTATTCATGAAGCACATGACTAAGAGATAGTAGCATAATAGCATTATAACCGTACATTTTCTTGTGGTTTGACTTAATCTCACCATGCTTCTTTGCATTCTGTGATCTTCCAATTGTTGTGAATCAAACACCCAGATTGGCAGAAATCCTGTGTTTTTAAATTATCTGTTTTGCACGTGCATTCCTATCCTATTCCTGTCTATTTCCTATCCCTGCATTGTTGGAATCCTCAAATTCAAACGAGCCCTTACAGAATTACTTCTCTTACAGATAGTTGTCAAAGAAAACCTTGCGTGGTTTGTCCCGCTCCTGCTGCGCCGTTGTCAACCCCAGCTCAGCTGCTCTAACGATAGAAGGGTCCAGCACAGCAGGGATCCGGCCTCCAGACTGTCTTTCGCCGCCTCAGATCTTCTTCCCCGCTGCTGGCAGCCATGAAAACTGCACTACCATCATCAAACATCGCATTCTTTCGTGTCTTCTTACGTTATGCATCGCTTAATATTACATGCTACTTTATCGTCCTGTTCACCAATTAGACTCAGAGTCAGCTCCAAACTAATGGTCAAACTTGAGTTTATAAATGGTTGTGGGGTACATATCGGGGCCGCTATCAATAGTATCTATCTACTATCTGGTTAATCTCCGGTGTCTACTATGAGTTTCATGTTGGGTGGGAAACAAATAGTAAAGAAGCCATTATCTGTATTTTTTAACTGAAGCCATTATCTGCCTGCTATTATTGGTTTTGGGTCTACCCATAGGTTGCTACCATCACTCTGGATTTCTGCATGCACTCCTTGCATAATCTCACTATATTTTATTCCTATGCATGACAGTTATTGTAAACAATGGAATTGAACAAGTAGAGCAAAAGAGATGAGCCTTGCGTGGCAATAAAATTTCATGCAGACGTCGCTCCATGGTAGGTGTCGGCATTCTGGGAACGGGCGTCCCCAGACTTGCCTGCCTGTGGCCAACGGCGTGGCTCGAATGGGGGCCCAGCGTGGCCCATCTTCATCAACACAAGCCTCAAGACCCTCGCGAGGGGCCAAGCCTCGCGAGGCGGACGACATGGCGCTTCCCAAGCACGGCCTCCTTAGGCTGGCTCGCGAGGAGGCGGAGAGATCAAGGCGGGTACCTCACGAGGTGCCCATGATGCAAGCCATGACGACCAAGGGTGCCAGGCGGGCGCCAGCCCGCGCAGCGTCTCCCTTTCCTCTTTGGTGCAAAGGGAGCAAGCGCAGGCGAGAGGATCAAGCAAAGGCACCCATTTCGGTGCAACGAGACCAAGACCAGTCGAACGGTGGGAAGGAGGTCACCATGGAGCCCAGGACGGCGTCACCACAGGGCCTTTGGCAGGCGAAGACCAACTTTAGTCAGGATAAGTGTACCAGATGTTCACCCTCAAATTGGCCAATTGTTGGCGCCCTTCCCGCTCAATATTTGGGAAGAGGCCCAGGGCCTTTGCCTATAAATAGGACTAGCCACCCCCAGGGTAGAGGCATCTGATCGAGTACCAAGAAACCAGTAGAGCAAAGAGAGAGAGAGAGAAAGAGAAGGGCGATCGAACTCCCCATAGCAGTTCATCCCCTAACCTAGAACAGGCCCTCACGAGGCTGTTCTCCCTTGTACTGTTCTTCCTCATCAGCCCAAGAGGCAATCCACCCACCACAAACTAGAGTAGGGTATTACACCACAATGGTGGCCCGAACTAGTATGAACCCTGTGTCTCTTGTGTTGTTCTTGCAGTAGTTGGATCCTTACGAGACGGAGAGGTAGAGGGCACGATCTCCGCGCGCACCCCAGAGTTCGAACCTTAAGGGTCTGCCGGAACCCGTGATCCGACATTTGGCGCGCCAGGTAGGGGTGCGCCAGAATCTGTCTTCCACCGCTCCGCTCTCCTCCGACCGTCACATCCATGTCTGACGCTCGTCGGGCCCGCGCCGAGCGCCGGGCCGCCATCGCTTCCCACGTCGTCCAGACGGCCCCCGTCGGTGGGTGTCCTCGTCTTTCCCCGTCGCCCGCCGTCAACGCCGCCACCGGCCCGGCGGGGAAGAGCAGCAAGCATCCTCTCAGCACCCATCCATGCGGCGAGATGGCCGCACCGCCACTCCGTCGCTCACCCCGGCCGGTTCTTCGTCGCATGCGCTTCGCGCGCCCTTGGAGGCTCGAGCTGCGCTCATCGCGGCGAACGAGCTCCTGCGCTACCGCCCCGTCGACGACGTCTACGAGGAGTAGCTCGACCGCGTCGCCGAACTCGTCCGCGCCGCAGGGGGCTCTCCCGCGCCTTCCGCACCGCTGCGCCGCACTCCGCCCCGCTTGGGCAATGAAGCCCCGGGGGCATTCCAGCCGCCTCCTTTCCAAGAAGATGCCATGGCCCCAAGGCGCGCAGCTCCTGGGCGGAACCCGCTCCGTCATGCGCCGGCCCAGCAGGAACGGAGCTGCCAAGAAGTCCCGCGACCGCAAGAGGCCACCCGGGCGCTCCCAGCCCCGGCTCGCCGAGACCCCGCTCCAGCTCCGGCACGTCAAGACCCCGTGCTGCTCCCAGCTGCAGCGCAAGGGGACCCGCAAGGCCAAGCTCTCCCTCAACCAAAACCTCCCGCGGCCACGGCTGGCTGCCGCGCCTACATCGCCGAGCTGCGCGGAGTCGCATGGCCCGGCAAGTTCAAGCCGGACCTGCCCCCTCGCTACGACGGCACGACTGATTCCACAGAGTTCCTCCAGCTTTACGAGCTGGGAATCGAAGCTGCTAGCGGGGACGAAAAGGTCATGGCAAACTGGTTCCCCATGGCGCTGAAGGAAGGTGCTCGCACATGGCTCCTGAACCTGGCTCCAGGCACGATCTCCTCCTGGGACCAGATGCATACTCGCTTCATCGCCAACTTCCAAGGTAACCGCGACCGGCCTCCCACCGTGAGCGACATGCGCCGCATCAAGCAGCAACCTGGGGAGACCCTGCAAAAGTACATCCAGCGCTTCAATAGTGCACGCCTCAAGATCCCCAGGGTGTCCGAGGAAGCCATCATTTCGGCCTTCTCCGATGGCGTGCGCGACGTCAAGATGAAGGAGGAGTTGGCGATGTATGAAGACCTCTGCACCTCCCTGGAGCTGTTCAACCTGGCGACCAAGTGCGCCAGGGCTGCGGAGGGACGCCTCTCCCTCCTCGAGTTGCCTGCCGCAGACCCAGCAGAGAAGAAGCCCAAGGCCAAGGACGTGAAGCGCAAGGGGGCTGCCGTGCTCGCGGCAGAGCCGGACACCAAGCGGGGCAAGGATCTGCCCGAATCCTCCAGGGGTAGCCGGTACTGTGTGTACCACGACCTCCACACCCACAACACCAATGAATGCCAAGAACTCCGCGCCGTGCGAGAAGGAAGAGTCGGCCGACGCCCTGACCGTGCTGACCGGGGCTACGGCCGAGGAGGAGGAAGGAACCCGGGACGCTGGGAAGATTGTGGCCCACGTCAAGGCTGGCGTGCCAACCTCGCGAGGACCGCTGGCGTGACCCGCCTCGCGAGGGGGACTGGAGGGACCAGCCTCGTGAGGATCGCCCTCATGGCAACCCAGGCCTGCCGCCGTTGCCGCCTCAGCCAAGAAGGAATGAAGACCGCCTCCAAGACGAGGGGCTGGGAGCTTCCAAGAGCCTCGCGCAATCGCCTGCATCCTGGGCGGAGCTCAAGCCCCAGCCTCTCAAGGTATCTTCAAGCAGTTTGCTCGCGAAGTGAATGCAGTTCTTCCCAAGCTCGAAGCAACGCGTCCCCTCAGGTGGTCGGCCTGCACCATCATGTTCAGCTCAGCAGACCAGCTCAAGTGCGCGGCCACAGCCGGAGTCCTCCCAATGCTTTGTTCCCCAGTCATCAGCAACGTTCTGGTCACCAGAACCCTCATCGACGGAGGGGCAGGGCTCAATGTCTTGTCCGTGGAAACATTCAACAGCCTCCAAGTGCCCTATGACCAGCTTCAGCCAACCAAGCCCTTCTCCGGAGTCACCGACGGTTCCACGGTCCCGATCGGGCAGGTCCACCTCCCAGTCACCTTCGGGGCCCGCAACAACTACCACACAGAGCTCATCGACTTTGACGTCGCCCACATCCGCCTGCCGTACAACGCCATCCTCGGGTACCCAGCGCTGGCCAAGTTCATGGCCGTGACTCACCATGGCTACAACGTCCTCAAGATGCCAGGAAGCGGCGGCATCATCACGGTGCCCTATCAAGAGAAGGATGCAGTGTGTACCCTGGAGCGAGCCTTTCAGGCCGCGTCACTAGAAGACCCAGACCGCGGAAGCAGAAGGTTTCCTAAGACCACCCCCAAGAAGAAGAAGACGACGTCAGGCTCAGCCCCTCAGGAGGCAGGCCCTTCCGGGCCCGCGTCTGCCCAGGGGGATCCTCCTTCAATCGCATAGGAAAGCGCGCCCGGCGCCCTCCTCAGGCAGGGCTCGGGGGCTCTCACCAGGTGGGCCACCGACCTCGCCAAGGTCACGAGGGAGGCGCTTGGGCACCATGTGGAGGCGTGTTTCGAAGCACGTTTCCCTCGAAAGGAAGCCAGGGAAAGAAGGTCAGACCAGCAGGAGTTTGTTAGCAAGGCCATTCAAGAACTACAGGAGTCAAGGACCAGGAGAGGTTGCCGTCGCCCGCCAGCTGTGGCTCCCCATCCAGGCGAGGATGGTGGGCTGCGCGTCTGCGTCGACGTACCAGGGCTCAACCGGATCGCCACGGCGGAGCTCCTCTGGCCCTCACAAGTGGGGCGCTGCGGAGGACCACCCGACAGCTATGCTCGCATGCCTTATGGCCTGCCGAGCATGGCTGCGGCTTACCAGCGCCTCATGAGGAGCGTCTTGGAGGCGCAAGAAGACCGGCGTTCCACAGCCCTGACGGAGATGGAGGCTGCTCGCGAGGAGCCACCAGTGCCTCCGGAGCCTCCCGAGGCCCTTGGGCCTGGGGGCTCGTGAGGATTGGCTTCCGCAGCCCACCGAGTCTGCTGCACCAACGCCACTGCACCGACGACATCTTCAGGTGAGACCTTTCAAGTTTCATTCCCAGCTGGGAGCGCCCTCCCAGGGTTGCGTCATTCCCAGGCTGCGTGGGTCCGTCCCTGTGGCATGTATCCCTTTTTATCTTTTCAGTCGCTAGCTTGCTTTGCTGGGGGCGCCCCTCGGGCTGCATCATCCCCAGGCCACTCGGGCTAGGCCCAGCGGCATGTATCCCTTCCGCGTTTATTTCCAATTATGCATCATGCTTGATTACTTGATGCCGTCCATGGCACCTCTTCTTCTTCTTCTCCAGCCCTCACCCTCTGGCCTTGTCCACGGCATCGCGACCTGGCATACCAGCGACGGCTGAGACAAGCTCGAGGGCCGGGACCCGAGGACGTAGAGTGCCGGCATCTAACCAGATTTTGCAGGAAAACATCTCAAGATACGGCCCAGTGCCAGGCGCAACCCGCCTAGAGGTAGGGCCTCGTGAGTCCCGCGCTGGCTCACGGGTGCCCAGATACACCTCACCTAGCTCTACCGTGCCAGCCACGTGTCAGGGCGGGGCTGTACACGCCCCGGGGGCTCCTCCCGGAGGGGAGCCCCCTCCCACGTACCAGTGGAAGCACCATGCTCCGCGCTGGCTGACGACACTGCCGAGGAGCGGCTATGCCCGTACACATACAGAAGCGCTATGCTCCGCGCTGGTGATAAACAACTGAGGGTGGCCTCCGGGTCGCGTTAACCTCAGGGAGCCCAGAGCTCAGTGGCCGGCCTCATCGCAACGCCTCCCCCCCGGGAGCGCCGCGCGAGGGGGCTGGGCACGGGGGCTACGACTGGGTCACGCCCAGCCGTACGCCCCAGACAGGCACCTCGGGCCTGGATCGTCGCGCGTCTCTCCCCGAGCGGAGCCAAGGTACGAAGGCCGTTTGCGCGTCAAGGGGGACTCCTGAGCATCGCGACTCAGGAGCCTAACTGGCTCCGTAGCCCCTCACTCCTTAGTTCCGAAAGGCTATGCTGGGTGAGGTACGCGCGGGGTCGGGCTCTGCAGACGTAGAACGGTAGCCCCGCCTACATTCCATCTCATGTTGTTTGCGCGTCAAGGGGGACTCATGAGCATCACGACTCAGGAGCCTAACTGACTCCGTAGCCCCTCACTCCTTAGTTCCGAAAGGCTATGCTGGGTGAGGTACGCGCGGGGTCGGGCTCTGCAGACATAGAACAGGAAACACACCTACATCGCGCTTCCCTACTTGTGTTCGTGCGCCAAGGGGGACTCCTGAGCATCGCGACTCAGGAGCCTAACTTGTCACGTGGCCCCTCATTCCTTTGGTCCCGTCCTAGTTTCCGGTCGGGGCTGATGCTGGGTGAGGCATGCACGGGGCCGGGCTCTGCCGGCGTAGGACATAAGCAAGTAGGGAAGGGGAACATAAAATTCAAGGAACTTAAAAGTAAATATTGCAACCCATACTGTCGCCTTGGTACCAGACGAAAATTTAAATGACTCCCGGAGGCGTCGTGCATGTGCAGGAATCGAAAGAAGAACAGGAACGATAGCGGAGTCACTTGTCGGCAGCGGAGTCGCGTGGAGTGGCTTCGCCTTGTGGGGTAGTGGGGCCGGCAGCGCCTCGCTTCGGCTTGGTGCTGAAGGCCCGGAACTTCCCTAGCCCCTTCACGGCCTCGACAGCGGCAGCGGCGCCCTCGCCGCTCACCGGCTCCAGCAGGCTGTCGAGGTCGGCGCTGGGGTCGCGAAGGTAGACATGGGCGAAGACCCGCGTCAGCGCGGCGGAAGACAGGACACGCGCCTCGGCCTCAGCCGTGGGGGCGAGTCCAAGGGCGACATCTCCAAGAGCCTTCACCAAGAAGGGAAGCAGTTTGGCGGGGCCGTCCCCGTCACCAGCCAGCGGGCTATCTAGGCCACTCTCGTAAAGCGTCTTCAGTGAGGCGCGAGCATCCTTCTCCATGTCCGCGAAGGCCACGCGATCTTCGGCAAGGACCCGGGCCTTGGCGTCCAACTCGGCCTTCGTCGTCTCCAACTCCTTGTTCAACGCGCCTAGGTGGCTGCGGTGTTTCTTGAGGTTCGCCTCCCCGTCCTCGAGCGTCGCCTCGCGCGCCTTCACCCCCTTCTCCTGCTATTGGCGAAGGCGGGTCTCCTCTGCAAGCTGATCCTGCAAGCCTTGCAACTCGTCCTCCAGCTCCTTGCAGCGGGCGCGGATGCCAACCACCTCTCCCAGGGCCGCGTCACCGGCAGCCTTCGCCTCGAGGGTGGCCTCCCTCTCCCCGTCACAGGCCGTTGAGGCCTGAACCAGTGTTGCCCAAATCGAGGCGTCGGAGCGAATCCACCCCAAGGCCAGCTCCAGGTGCCCGGCCACCAGGCGAGGGTCGGCGCCTAGAAGATCCTGCCGCAGCCGATCCAGTCCAGCAACAGCCCGCTCCAAGATGGAAAACGAAGGCGGAGAAGCATCAGTACGCCCCGAGGCAGCAGGAGGGGCCGTGGAAGTAGCGGCAAGTGGAACGGGAGGAGAAGATAGCGGCGGCGAGGCCACAGCGTCCGGAGGTGGAGTCCGCTACGCCTCCCCTGCCGTAGCAGCAGCGCCAGACAAGGGCACCTCGGAGGTCACTTGAGCCATGGGGGCTGTTGCCCCGGCCAGCTCGGCCAAGCCCCGCAAGGACGAGTGGGCAGGAGAAGCCCGTGCGTCGCGGTCGCCCTCCCCTGCAGGCAGAGGTGTCGCCGCAGCTGGGGCCTCAGGAGCTCCCTTCAGCTTCTTCGTCGCGGGCGCCAGCCTGCTCAGGAGAAGTAATCGTCAAGCCTCGTTGGCGGAACAAGAAACCAGGGATCAAGGATCAAGCACTTACAGGTCGTCGCCAGAAAGCTCCAGCGGTCTCCTGCCAAACTTGAAGCCGGAGAGCCGGCTGGAGGGGTCGACCTCGGAAGCAGAAGGCGCATCAGCGGTTCGCCCCGGAGTTAGGGCGGACCCGCGGGGAATCAACCAGGTCATGCCCTTCTTCAGGACCGGGGGTGAGCTCCCGCTGCCCAGCACGTCGTCATCATCGTCATCATCGCTCAGCGAAAGGCGGAGAGCGCGGGGCTTGCGCTGGAGCGGGGGAGCCCTAGACTGTCCGTCAGTCGCCTCGGAGTCGGGACCTCCCTCCCGCTCCTCCTCGCCCGCTCCTCTGCTGGAGTTGCCAGAAGACACATCCACCAGCTCCTCAGGAGCCACCACGGGCACGAGTCCGTCCCCGTTGAAGACGGGCATGGAATTCACCACTTGCTCCCAATCGTCGCGGAGGAACAGGGGCGAAGGCGCGCCCTCCAACCTCGCTACCTCGCCCCCGACCAGGGATTGGAGAACCGCAGTCACGTACTCTTCGCCCACGGCTGCGGGGCTCGGGTGAGGCCTCCACATCGGGGGAGAGTACTGCCGAAGCGGAGCCAACTGGTGCTCCAGGAACTCCCTCAGCAGCGACGCCCCAGTCAGCTTCGCCGTTGCCATGTTGGCTGGCTTTAGATCGGCGTCCATCTTCGCCAGCATCGACTTTGCGCGGGGATCCGTGAGCTCCGCTCGGCACCAATCGCCCGAGCTCACGGGCGGCTCCGTAGGAAGGGCCAACCGAGGGTGGACGCGCCCGGCGTCAACCAATACCCACTTGCTCCGGAAGCCCTCGATCCTCTTCCCCGAATTCAAAATGGCCATGGAGCTGCCGCATGCAACGAAGCCCGCGCACGCAGAAGGGGAACCTTTGGAGGTCCGGAGGTAGAAGTAATGGCGCAGCAAGGCCACCGAAGGCTGCACCCCCACGTGAGCCTCGCAGTAGTAGGCGAAGATCGCCAGGAGAAGGACGGAGTTTGGGTGGAGGTGCAAAGCTTGCAAGTTGTAATGGTGGAGGACGGAAAGGAAGAACTCAGAGAAAGGAGGCACCAGGCCCGCTGTAATGGAGCTCACGAAGAAAGGATAGAAGGTGCTCCCTTGGCCTTCAGGGGCATCGGAGCCGACCTTGAACATCTGCACCCCGTCAATGCCCTGCGCCGCCACCATCCGGTGCAGCAGGGCGAGGCTCGCCTCCGACACGTTGGGCGAGTCCAAAGCAGGCGAGAACCAAGCTTCGGCCGGGGCCCGACGAGGCGCCATGGCTACCTGGGTCGAGCAAGTGGAGCAGATCTGGAAGCTTGGAGGAAGGGGGAGGAGCACAAGAAAGGGGATCTGAGCGGCGGATGAAGAAGGAGAAGAGCGGAGCCCGAGCAGATGCCACGCCTTTAGTATCCTGCGCAGTCGCAAAGGCACCCACGTCCAATCAACCGCCACGCGGCGCCCTAGGCCGCAGGCTGTTAGGGCCCGCGGCGCTTCGCCCTTGCCCTTTCGCCTCTCGGCACGGCCAAGTCCGTGCACGCCTTGGGCCCGGGGGCTACTGTCGGCGTTCTGGGAACGGGGGTCCCCAGACTTGCCTGCCTGCGGCCAGCGGCGTGGCTCGAATGGGGGCCCAGCATGGCCCATCTTCATCAACACAAGGCTCAAGACCCTCGTGAGGGGCCAAGCCTCACGAGGCGGACGGCATGACGCTTCCCAAACACGGCCTCCTTAGGCTGGCTCGCGAGGAGGCGGAGAGATCAAGGCGGGTACCTCACGAGGTGCCCATGATGCAAGCCATGACGACCAAGGGTGCCAGGCGGGCGCCAGCCCGCGCAGCGTCTCCCTTTCCTCTTTGGTGCAAAGGGAGCAAGCGCAGGCGAGAGGATCAAGCAAAGGCACCCATTTCGGTGCAACGAGACCAAGACCAGTCGAACGGTGGGAAGGAGGTCACCATGGAGCCCAGGACGGCGTCACCACAGGGCCTTTGGCAGGCGAAGACCAACTTTAGTCAGGATAAGTGTACCAGATGTTCACCCTCAAATTGGCCAATTGTTGGCGCCCTTCCCGCTCAATATTTGGGAAGAGGCCCAGGGCCTTTGCCTATAAATAGGACTAGCCACCCCTAGGGTAGAGGCATCTGATCGAGTACCAAGAAACCAGTAGAGCAAAGAGAGAGAGAGAGAGAGAGAGAGAGAGAGAGAGAGAGAGAAGGGCGATCGAACTCCCCATAGCAGTTCATCCCCTAACCTAGAACAGGCCCTCACGAGGCTGTTCTCCCTTGTACTGTTCTCCCTCATTAGCCCAAGAGGCAATCCACCCACCACAAACTAGTGTAGGGTATTACACCACAATGGTGACCCGAACTAGTATAAACCCTGTGTCTCTTGTGTTGTTCTTGCAGTAGTTAGATCCTTATGAGACGGAGAGGTAGAGGGCACGATCTCCGCGCGCACCCCAATGTTCGAACCTTAAGGGTCTGCCGGAACCCGTGATCCGACAGTAGGCACAAAGGCAGCCCCCCTCCACGCATTTCGGAATGTAATCGAGAGGAAGATATCTGTTCTGAGGGGAATTCAGAAGGAGAAGACAACTCCTATTTACCCCCTGAGGTCTTCGCTCTAACTTGGCATGCTGATGTTGGTTATATCATGCATATGGTGTCTTGCATTGCTTACTTTATACATCAAATATGTCATCTGCTTAGTTTAGACATCCTTTGTGCGAATGCCATCTGTTTAGTTTATTCATCGTTTATGTGAATTATGCAACACCATCTTGTTTAGCCAGGCATCATATATGTGAATTTTGCAATGCCATCCTGCTTAGCCAGTCATCTTATATGTAAATTATATCAGGCCATCCTTTTTTTCGTTACATATTACATTTGTCAACAATGTTATTACATTCAACTGCTCTTCGTGTGCATCAGCCATTTGACACGGTGATGGCAAATTCTGGAATGAAAACAAGGTCTTCAGAGCAGACTATGCTATCTGACGAAGCGCATATCTCGCTGGTTACGGATAGCTCCTCAGAGGAGGATTCAGAGACAGATGACCAGTCCTATTCCCCCCCCCCCGAGGTGTATGCTCTAACTTGGCTGGGTTATGTTGCTCATATCGTGCGTATGGTGTCTCGCATTGCTATGTCATTTGATTAGTTTAGACATGCTTTGTGTGAATGCCACGTGTTTAGTGTCTAATTACCATATATGTGATTTATGCATTGCCATCTTGTTGCAAGACATTATATATGTGAATTATACAATGCCATCTTGTTGCAAAGGCATTATATTTGTGAATTATGCAATGCCATGTTGTTTAGCCAATCATCATGTATGTGAATTATATCATGCTATCATTTTTTTGTATTACGTATTCCATTTGTCGACAACGTTTGTATATTCAACTACTCTTCCTGTGCATCAGCCATTTGAAGCGGTGATGGAAGTATCTGGAGTGAAACCAAGGTATTCACAGCAGACAATGCTACCTGCTGAAGCAGACATCTTGCTGGTTACAAAGAGCTCCTCGGAGGAGGATTCAGAGACTGATGACCAGTCCTACTTCCCCCCTGAGGTCTATGCTCAAACTTGGCAGGGTTATATTACCCATGTCATGCATGTTGTCTTGCATTGCTTTGTTTTTACATCATATATGGATTGCCATCTCCTTACTTCCTTACTATATAAATCATATATTTGAATTATATCATGCCATCATGTTTACATAGTACATACACATCATCTATCTGAATTATAGCATGGCAACCCATTTAATAAACACATCATATAGTTATATCATCTCATCCTGTTTAGTGTTTACAGTCATCATATTTTGAATTATGGCATTCTATCCGTGAATGTATGTGAACTATGGCATGCCAACCTATTTAATAAACACATTATATAGTTATGTCATGTCATCCTGTTTACATAGTCTCATATTTTGAACTATGTCTTTCCATCTTTTTTAGTTAGCCATCATAATGTCAAATTGTGTCGTGCTATCCTGTTTAGTTAGCTATCATATATGTGAAATTGTGTCATGCTATCCTGTTTGGTTAGACAACATAAATATGAATTATTTCATGCCCTCTTTTATTCCCCACTATCCATTGCACCTGTCTATCATACAATGTCTATACTTTAAATTACTTTTCTTGTTTATCAGCCATTTGAATTGGAGAGCGTGATGGCAGTATCTAAGGGAGTAACAACACGGTCTTCAGAAAAGATAGTGCTACCAGTTGATGCAGATAGAACCACGGTTGTACTTGCCCAAGGACCAGATCCACCACACATAACCCAGACTCTCGCAGATTGTACCCCTACCCAGTTGGACAGAGAACCAACTACACCCCTTCTAACCCAAACCCCGGCAGATAGTAACCCAGTTCCAGTTGACACATCACCGTCTCCACCACAGAGCACCCAAACACGAGTAGTTAGTAAGGGAACTGCAGTGCCCAAAGCACGAGGACCACCACGCCGAATCCCAACTCAAACGCTTAAAGGAGAAGAAGATTTGTTCTCAGGTTCTATAGCTATGCTTCATACTCCTTTGCTCTTGCATGATTGTATTTACTCATACCAACTATTTTCAATTTGAAGGATGGAATTGAAACTCCAATGGCGCAACAGGTATGTTTTAAACCTGTTTCTGTAACTGGTTTGCTGTTGTAACCTGCTCTATGTTGATTTCAGTTTCAATTGAATAAATAGTTATGTTCTCATGTCATGCACATTACAAGTGTTGTTATTGCTCTATAGTTACCCACACTTATATTCTGTCTATTCTGCTTTGTCTTGAACAAATATTATTTGAACTGTGTCTCTATCTTGATTTGGAAACAAAAACTAGAATGAAATAGACCATAAAGTGACCACGGTACATAGATATATGTTTGTTTCATGCTGTTATCCTGTAACTTTATTACTGAACTCATTTACCAAAATTAGTTTCATATACAACATGGTAAACATGTGATGTGTCTGCTTGTTTCTCTTTTAGAATGCGGAAAAATATTGGAGAACAGTACCGCGTTATCCAATGGTAAAGGAAGTAATGCAGATAAGGTTCAAGATAGTGAGACATCCCTGTTGGTCTCCAAGAAAGCTGACAAAAACTATCTTGACGACAGTGAGGGAACCCAAAAGTCTTGTCTTGATGTAGTGTTCGAGTTACTGGCCACTACTGCTGGCACAAGCTCTAAAAAGTGCTTCCTGAATCAGTTCATCTTCTTGAGTCTCAACTTCAAGTTGAAAGACATCGATCAGATGTGCTGCGCCAGGAAGCTGAAGGACCGAGGAAGTCCCTGCAGAATTCAGATGCATATTTTCTGGTGCAACAGCAAGCGCAGGAGGATTTAAGCGCCAAACAAGAGAAAGTTAATAAGCTTGCTAAGCATCTTGCCAGCATTATGGGTACCCAGGATATTGTTTCTTGAGATCTTCCAAAGTGGTTTCAGTTCTGGATTTGTTTTGTTGCGGCGTTTATTTGCGCTGGTCGCCAACTTTGACAACCAGTGTATATGATATGCTGCTTTGTTCCCTATATTTGCACTGGTGGCGAACTTTGATGCCCAGTGGATGTAATATGTGTAATAGCCGTGATATCCTACCGTTAGTTGCTTGTTTATTTATTTCCTTGTTGTCTTGTTTATTTGTTTGGTTGTAGTCATTGCAGTTCTTTTTCCGCGGTTAGCTAGTGGCTGCAATAACCTATTTTTTAAAACTAGGCCACAATAACCATGGGCTAATATTTACTATAGTGACACTAGGCCTCCTACTGGCCATAGAAACAGTGGGCCTTCTACGGGTCGTAGAAACAATGGGCCTTCTACGGGCCGTATAAACAATGGGCCTTCTGCGGGCCGTATTATCAATGGGCCTTATACGGGCCGTATAATTGATTGGCCAAACATGGGCCAAACAGACCGCATTATGGCTGTAAACGGGCTAGAGTTGGAATCGTCCGTTCATGGGCCGACCATAACAGGCCATTGTTAATAGGCCGTATTTGATGATGCTATGAAATCGTCCCAACGTATTAACGGACCACAAACGGTCTGACTGTAACCATAGGCTGAATTTGGCCCACAAGCAGAAAATGACAGTAACGGGCCGTAAGTAAACGAATGCTGGAAATGAGCCCAAGAATAAATGGGCTCTGAGAAGGCCAAAAGATAATATGGGCTGGAAACGGCCCAATGGAATAACGGGTTGTTGATGGGTATAAAGAGATACACTTTCCATTACGGGCTAGTTTCACCACGGGCCGTTAATGGGTGTAAAGTGATACACTGTTCATTACGGGCCAGTTTCACCACGGGCCGTTAGTAGGCCAAGAGTTGCATAGGGCCTCATATGGGCCGAAAGACGTCATGGGCCATACATGGGCCAGAAGTGAAAACAGGCTTGAATCATATTGGATGGCCCAGATGACGCTACTAGGCCTAATTCGGATAGGGCGTAATGGGACTTGGGTTAGCGGGTTGTAAATGGGCTATATGCGAATAGGCCGTTAACAGGCTTTCCATGGGCCGGCCCGCCACCTTTTGACCAAGTCAAACGGGCCGACCTTTTCACAGGAATGGGCCTCTGTTGGGCCGAGCAAAGTGTAAACGTATCATAGGCGCCTATCTGACCCACTGACGAGCTGACACATGTTTCGTCCGGCCAATAAGAATTTTACACATGGAAATTTCCCATTGGTCGGGGCTGTTAACGGGTTAACAGATCCAAAACCCGACCGATAGCTTAACGGTGTTCCCTTACGGTGGATGCCACATGTCGGCCACCCTTGACGAAAGCACTTCTGTGACGCGCGATTTATCATCATGGAAGTGGACACTTCCGTGATGATAATTTTGGTAATGTCATGGAACACTTCTACGACAGCACAGGTATGACTATCTTGATTCTGTCATAAATTTGTCATGGATGTACATGCATGACAAAAAACGCGACCTACTGTGACAAACACATATCATCAAGGAAGTGTATTATTTTGTAGTGAAGCTAGAACAGATTGAAATGAGTCCATTTGAACAAAAGATTCAAATGCAAACTCATTTTATGAAGTTATAAAGGTGCATTAACTTGTTTCACTTAAAGAGCAAGGTTAACGTCTTCTAGCATGCATGAAACAATTACAGATGGATAGATTGGATTTTTTTGATCAATTTTCATATATAAATCTTTTCATTTGGAGTTAAAGATTAATTTCTATGAATTTTTGAAGTTTGCAACATTTTCAGGAATTTCCTATATAAGAATAAATCCAGTAAATGCTTATTGCGTCAGCAATGCGTTAGGGTGACATCAGCGGTCAACAGGGATGGTCCAGGTCAAACCTGACCAGTGGGTCCCGTGTGTCAGTGTCAAACTAACTAACCTATTTTAGTTAGTACTAATCAAGAAATTAGTTAGGGGTTGGCCCCACATGTTAGTGACTCGGAGGGGGGGTCAAACTAGGTCAACCGGGGTCAAACTCGTGGGAGTTGACCCGGGGCTCATCGCCCGCAGGGCCAGAGACGGCAGAGGGGCTCAGGATTCCTTCTCCGGCGACCAAATGTCCGTCGGAGGGCATCTACGTGACGCGGGCACTTGTCCGCGTCGAGTAGTGGCGGTGGTTGGGACAGGGGTGGCCGGAGTCGTCGCCGGAGCACGGGTGAGCTCGGGGTCGAGGCTACGGCGGCCGGGGCAGTTCGTGTGGGGCACCTACATGCTCTACGCGGTGCGGTGAGCAAGATGGACGTGACGACTGAGCCATTGCGTCGCTGGAGTCACGCTGGCGGTGAGCACAGGCGGCGACGGGTGCGGGCGAGCTCGGTGTGGTGCGTACGGTGCACGAGAGAAGGAACGGTGAGGGGGAGGACGGGCAGCAGCTCACAGTGGTCTTGACGAGCGGGTCAGAGAGGTCTGGGAAGAGCTGGAGCGGTCACGGCAGCGAGGGGGATCTGCGGCGATGGCGGATCGGGACGGCTCGGTGTAGCATCTCAGGGGCGAGCGAGCGCTCGGGGCTCGGCCGAGGCAAAGCAGCGGACGACGGCGAAGCTTCTAGGCATGGAGAGGCGACGAGTGGACAACGGTGGCTGTGAGCTTCACGACGGCGCGGGCACGGCTGCATCGGCCATGGTGTCCATGGAACGAGGGTGAGAGCAAGGGGGAAGAATGGGGTGTCGGCGGGGTCGGTGTGGCGCTGAGGAGTGGCTTCAAGGCATTGCCGAGCTGTCCAAGCGAGGCAGGCGGCCAGGGAGCTGCATGGCGAGCTCGGGCATGCCGGTGCTCACCTCTCTGCCTGCCTGGCGAGAGGAAGCAGCTGACTAGCCATGGGCCAGCACAGTGCTGGGCCGCCAGGTGGGCCGCAGGTAAGTTAGGTAGGTTTGCTATCCTTTTCTTTTTATTTCTGTTTTCTAATTCTTCTGTAACTTTAGGGCTTTTATTAAAATACTTAAACCAACTCAAAAATCATGAAACTGCTCAAAGCCACTATTTGGAATATATCCAACAGTAAACATTTCAGTTTACGATTATTTGGACATTTAAAATATTTTATAGCATTTAAATGCCTAAATGCAAATACTATATGATTTAATTCACAGACTTTAAATGCCTCGGAAAAATATGCATGACCTGTGGTAAAGGTTTTAACCACTTTCCATAGATAATGAACATTTTTAAGGGCATTTTGGATTCATTGAAAATATTTTTATTTTGATCCTAATTGCATTCCATTTGGTGCTAGGGTTTGTCATCCCCATTTCATGTTAATTTGAGAATTTAAACATGATGCAACACCAGATGCTAGCACTAGGCGGACCTGAACTAGGGATGTGACACGTATGTGGCAGTACATTTGAAATCTCTAAAAAAGACTAATATTTAGGAACGAAGGGAGTAAAATGTAAGACATGCATGGTCCTCAATTTAATATTTAAGATGAACAGGAAACTGAAAATTAAGTCTAGTACTACATACATGCAAATGTTGTGTTTAGGCGGAGCTATGTAGATTGTCGGGGGTTAACCCCTCGACCTTAGATAAAATTGTTAAGCTCTATTTAGGATTGTTTAGATTGTATTATTTGAACATTATATTTGTCCCCACCCTCCCAAACACCTATTGGTTGTGCACCCCCTCCCCGGGAGAATACCATGTGCCCCCACACCTTAGATGCTATATGATGATACGAGTTGCTTGGAGCTTGTAGATCTAAGATATATCAGCTCACATGATGTCTTAATATTTTTAAAGGAAACCTTAATGAGTTGGAGAATTGCACACAATTTGTACAAAAACTTCTCAGATGCCCTTGGATCCCATATCCAACGACCTCGAAGCTCGTATCACTGTAGCACCTAAGATGAAGGAGGACCTCATATTCTCCTGCATGTAAGAATATCATGTGCTACCACACCTTACATGCTTTGGTGATACAAGCTCTTTGGAGCCATTGGATTTGTGTAGGATCGAAAGTATGTCTAGAGGGGAGGTGATTAGACTACCTGACCAAATAAAAATCTAGCCTTTTCCCAATTTTTAGTTCTTGGCAGATTTTAGCTATCTTAGCACAAGTCAAGCAATCTCCACACAATTGAAGCAAGCATGCAAAAGAGTATATGAGCAGCGGAAAGTAAAGCATGCAACTTGCAAGAATGTAAAGGGAAGGGTTTGGAGGATTCAAATGCAATTGGAGACACGGATGTTTTTGTCGTGGTTCCGATAGGTGGTGCTATCGTACATCCACGTTGATGGAGACTTCAACCCACGGAGGGTAACGGTTGCGCGAGTCCACGGAGGGCTCCACCCATGAAGGGTCCACAAAGAAGCAACCTTGTCTATTCCATCACGGTTGTCGCCCACAAAGGACTTGCCTCACTAGTGGTAGATCTTCATGAAGTAGGCCATCTCCTTGCCCTTACAAACTCCTTGGTTCAACTCCACAATCTTGTCGGAGGCTCCCAAGTGACACCTAGCCAATCTAGGAGACACCACTCTCCAAGAAGTAACAAATGGTGTGTTGATGATGAACTCCTTGCTCTTGTGCTTCAAATGATAGTCTCCCCAACACTCAACTCTCTCTCACAGGATTTGTATTTGGTGGAAAGAAGATTTGAGTGGAAAGCAACTTGGGAAAGGCTAGAGATCAAGATTCATGTGGTAGGATTGGAATATCTTGACCTCAACACAAGTGTAGGTGGTTCTCTCTCAGAACATGTGTATTGGAAGTGTAGATGTGTTCTGAGGGCTTTCTCCACGAATGAAGAGTGAGTGGAGGGGTATATATAGCCTTCACACAAAATCTAACCGTTACACACAATTTTCCAAACTCGGTGGGACCGAACGGTTAAACTCGGTCGGAACGATTCAGCAAGGCTAGTGACCGTTAGGATTTTCGGTGAGACTGAGATGCAACTCGGTAGGACCGATATGGTTAGGGTTCGGGCATAACGTAATCTCGGTGTGACCGATTACACAAACTCAGTGGGACCGAACTTGGTAATGAGCTAGCTAGAGAGTTGGTCAGGTAAACTCGGTGGGACCGGTTCGCTCTTTTCGGTGAGACCGAAATGTTACAAAAGGGAAACAGAGAGTTTACATTGCAATCTTGGTGGGACCGATCGCTCACTTCAGTTAGACCGAAACGTTACAAAGGGAAACAGAGAGATTGCAATCCCATCTCGGTGAGACCGAGATCCCTATCGGTGAGACTGATTTGCCTAGGGTTTGTGGCAGTGGCTATGACATTTGAAACTCGGTGGCTCCGGATAGAAAGAATCGGTGGGGGCGAGTTTGACTTTTGGTTTAGGTCATATGTGGATGTGGGAAGGTAGTTGAGGGTTTTGGAGCATATCACTAAGCACTTTGAGCAGGAAACCATTAAGCAACACCTCATCCCCTCTTGATAGTATTGGCTTTTCCTATGGACTCAATGTGATCTGAGATCACTAAAATATAAAATGTAGAGTCTTGAGATTCAAGCTTGAGCCAAACTTTTTGTCCTTAGAATTTTGAGGGATCCACTTTCCTCATCCATGCCATGCCATTCATTGAGCTTTTCCTGAAATATTAATCTTGGAATAATGTTAGCTCAATGAGCTATATTGTTGTTAGAAATTACCAAAACCACCCAGGGATAGTTGCACTTTCAATCTCCCCCTTTTTGGTAATTGATGACAACATATAGATCAAAGCTTCGACAAATGATAATAAGAGTGAAAGGTATAGTTGCTTTGAGAAGTATGTGAAAAGCAAGAGCTCCCCCTAAATTTGTGCATATCTTAAGATTTGCTTTGGACTGCAATTGCACAATGAGTTAGGCTCATGGGTTACTCTTCCATGTCACATACATCTTGGTGGAGCGCTCAAAATGATAAGAATTAAATACATGCACTCATCACCAAGCGAAGTGAATGATCAAATAGGGATAAAATGATAGTATCATCCAACAAGCATAAGGGTAGCTTATGATCAACCACATGATCATCAATGTCTCACAGATAATAGCATAGTATCTCAAGCAATCAAAAGAAAACAAAGTATCAACCACGAAGACAAGAGAGAACAAAAGCAAACAAACTCTCTCTCTCTCTCTCGAAGCCTATGATCTATACATTTTTCTCCCCCTTTGGCAACAAGTTGCCAAAAAGTTCACAGAAAATGCATAGCACTAAAACGACTCTCAGGCTTGGTCTTCAGGTGGTGGAGTCCGGATAACACCGAGGACGAAGGCTTCACTTGAAGTAGATGGAGCTGGAGCTGGTGTAGGTGCTGGAGCTGGTGGCACTAAAGTTGTAGCTGGTGCAGATGTAGTGGCTCTGGTGTCAGAAACTGGCACTGCAGATGATCTTTGAGATCTAGGCACTCTGGCAAATGCATCAGTGGTTGTCTTGCCCTTCCTCTCCTGCATGTCATCCTGTAGTTGCTCCACAGCAGATTGAATCTCAGTTACTTTCACATCTAAGTCATAGAACTTTTGTTCCATGATTCTTTCCAAGCTCTTTTGGTTTCGAGTCAGGGTGGCCAGTCCTTCCTCAATCCTTAGAGTTGATGCTATCAGATAACCGAGCTGCTCTTGCTTGCTCTTCAGAAAGTACTCAGATGCCTCCTCTTGAGTTGGCATCTTGGCAGCTTTCTCCATCTTTGCCTTCTCCTTCTTTGCTTAAGCTTGTACTGATGATGGTTCATTCTCATTCATCACAACTTGATTGTCCTCAAAATCTGGATGGATGGGCAAGTGTTCCTTATCCAACAGGTATGTGCCTGTGCCCATCTTCGAGTTAATCAACTCCTGAATATGTGGGGCATATCCACAACTTCTCTTCTGGTCAGCTGCTGTCCTCTTGATAGTCTCAACTATAAGGCTCATGACCTTGAACTTCTGTGGCACATCAAATATATGTAGCAACTTAATTGCATGGCCTCTGATCATTCTGTGATCTCCAGACTTGGGCAAGAGAGTGTGCCTAAGGATCCAATTGATTGTAGGCAGCCCTGACAGCAAGTGTTTTACTGACCCAAACTGGTGAGTCTCAAGATCATCTTTAGGAATTTCGTTGTACATGTTTGCCATATAGTTGTGATCCATCTTCTTCTTGGCATAAACATCCAAGTCATCTTCTTGCTCTTTTGGGGCATTGATCAGATTTGCCCATTCCTCAATAGTTGAGTGGTACCTTGTACCTTCAGACATCCATACTATCCTGCCATCTGGATAGAAGTGTGATGTGGAGTAGAATTGCATTATGAGCTCCTCATTCCACTTTGTGAGCTTCTGCCCAACAAAGTCTGCAACTCCACAAGCACTGAAGTTGTCATACACACCAGGATAGTGTGCCTCATTTTCCTTGATATACTTCCAGTCGACCCACCTCATTTCACACACTATGGGTTTCTTGTCCAACAATACTGTCTCATAGAAATCCTGCTGTTCCTTGGTGTGGAACCTATAAAACAGTAGTCCTTCTCCTTGTAGCATATGGATCTGTCTCTCTCCATTTTCTCAACCCTGAGTCTCTCCTGATCTTCATGTTCTCAGCTACAGGATGAGCATCATTGTGGTCTGGAAAATCTTGGGTTTGAGCTTCCTCGGGACTTGTCCTTCATCATCTTCATTAGCAGCAACGTCAGGCACTGGGGCCTTGTTCTTCTCAGCAGCTGGTATACTCCTGGTATTCCTCTTAGGTGCACTCTTGGGCTTGGAGGCAGCTTTGGGTGCTTCTTTGGGCTTTGATGTTGCAGCCCCTGACTTTATAGCATCACCCATAAGCTTCTGTGCCTTGGGTGCTGGTGCAGCAACCTCTTCTTCCTCTTCTTCTTCCTCTGAAGAGTGCTTCTCAAATTCAGCCATTGGATCAACTTTCTTGCACCATCTTCCCCTCTTTCTTTCCTTCTTCTCTTTTGCAGCCTCATCTCCTCCAGTTGACTTGGAGGGTTTCTGAGAGGATGCCCTGGCTATGGACATTGGTTGTCTTCCTGCTGGCCTTTTGATCTTCATCCCTGGTTTAACTACAGCAGTAGAGCTATACTCCTTCTTGAGCACCATCTTCTTTTATGTGGTTCCTCTTCCTCTGCCACATAATCTTCATCCTCAGATTCTGAAGTTCTTTTCTTGCTTACTCTAGTGGCAGCCTTTGGCAAGTTGCTTGGGGTGCTTCTGCTACCCTCATCTGAGCTGCTAGAGGGACTAGTGCCCTCACTCAAGTGAACCTGCTCCTCTGACTTGTTCTGGCTGTCACTTTGGTCAGACATGTTGCCAACACTGACTGCAGACCCTGTGAATAGATTGTAGATGAGATAGAGTGGATGAGCATCACAAAATGCAGAGATTTTTGCAAAAGAATGAGTCAAAACTTGGTTTTAGTTTTCCACAAAAAGCATTTCGGATCAACCGATTTGCAAACTCGGTGATACTGAAGCAGCTGTTGGAACCAAAACTAGTGAACTCGGTCAGACCGAGTCACAGTTCGGTGGCACCGAGACTGCTAGGGTTTCACAAAGTCCTGAACTCGGTCACACCGATTTGCAATTCTCGGTCAGACCGAGAACCACATGTGCAATGGCCTTGGCCGAATCGGTGGAACCGAGTTCTGCAACCCGGTGGGTCCGAGATGGTTTCGGCGGAAACCTAACCCTAAATTTTCGATTCAACTCTAATCTACGGAGTGTTTTGACTGGATAGAGGCGTTTCAATCGTGGAAAGAATCATAATGAACACAATATGCTAGGAATCAGACGGGGATAGCACTGTGATCGAGTCCATACCCTAGTTCGGCGATGAACTCGCTACGGCGGCAACGGCGGAGGAGAATTCCATTGACGGCGGCGGAGACCAGCGACAGGAGGCGGCTTGCGACGAGGAGGACGATCTGGAGACCCAGGAGGCAGAGCGAGCTATGCGCGGGCGAAAGGTTTCGGAGAAATTTCCAAAATTTTGCCCATGAGTATATATATAGCCCGACCCTGTCGGTGTGACCGAGTGGAACAACTCGGTGGCACCGAGATGCATAACTCTTGACAGTTACAGCAACTCGGTGTGACCGAAAAGTTCAAATCGGCTGCACCGAGATTGAAAACCTAGATCGACTTAGTGATCTCGGTATGACCGAAATGGAGGAATCGGTCAGACAGAAACACACAAAGAAGTTTTGGAAGTTTAAGTCTATGACGAATCGGGGACTCTGAGTGCTCCTCACACAGAGTGGTTCGAGTCTGACTTGATCAAATTTTGTGATGTAGCATGAATAGAGTCTGAGACGAGAAAAGCATAGATAGCTAGAGAAGGTTCTAAGGCATTCTTGTCCATCCACTTGGCCAAAGAAAAAGAAACCAACCAATCAAAACAACAAGTGGACGTCCTCGAATGAGTGAAATATGCAACCAACATGCTCACACAATAAAATGGCAATAGAAATATGTGGCAAAGCATGCACAACCAATTCTAGCATCTATCAAGCAATTTGCGATGACTAGGTCATCTATATATGAGTATATTGACTTAGGAGTCAAATGAGAACATTTGATCATAGGTCATACTCATTGTTTAAGCGCAAGTGGGGTTACCACTTTTACATAAAGCATTGTTGTGTTCACATCATTAGAGTTGCTTTAGCTCAATTCTTAGAATAAAGCTCCCCCTAGATGAGAGATCCTCCTTAAGAGGGATGAACTAACCTTGGGTTTTGTCGGTGATGACTTCATGTAGATGTTGAAGATGTGGATGCTCAATGTTGATGTAGATCATTTGGAGCTATCCATTGGAGTGAGTTGCACTTTCAATAACTACACGGGTTAGTCCCACAAGGAAAAAACAAGGATATCCATAGACATAGAGTGATGCACACAAAACATGATGTCTATGAAAGCTTTTAGGTTACCTTGTCCCTTGTCTTACCAACAAGAGGGTTTGTGACTCCTTGAACTAGTGCAAGATGTGGAAGTTGATTGCACTTGTTCTTGCCAAGATGATAAGAGTGAAATATGTTGGCGGAGTCACCCTCAAGAACTCTCTAGTTCTTCTTCTTCTAGATCCACACCATCTTGATGGGAATCCTCGGAGTTGTAGTTGTATTTGATGAAGTGGAACTTGAAGTAGTCTTGGGAACCCATTTGACCAATGCCTTAGGAGCTTCTTCAAATGTATCAATTTCCTCTTGAAGCTTGTCCTTGCCTTTTTGCTTGTGGTCTTGTGGTGGAAGATCATCTTGAGCTTGTGTCCCTTTGAAAGAAGTAGGATCATACTTCTCTTGTTGAGGAACAAACTTCGTCTTGGGGTATTGATCTTCTTCCCACTCAACTTCATTGCATTGAACTTTCGTTCAAAACCAACACCTTGATTCTTCCGGTGCCTTCCTTGCTTGCGTACAATTTCTTCGAATTGCTTACTTCCAGCAAGGCTCTTGTAAACACCTTTCTCTATAATCCCCTTCAATAAGCTATTTTCTTGCTCAAGTGTAACTTGGCTAAGAGAATCATTAGTAGAATCAAGAGAACTACTAGAAGCAACAATATTGGATTTCGCATGATTATTGTTACTACTAGAGGAAGAATCATTCTTGTTCTTGTTACTAGACTTGACTTGAGGCATGTAAGTGGATAAGAGTAAATGCTTGGCAATGTAAGAAGAACTTTTCTTATGAAGATCATCATTGATTGCTTTTAAGAACTCATGCTCTTGCTCAAGGTTAGGCTTTTCAAAGCGTAATTTCTCATGAGCCCTTAATAGTTCTCGATGATCTCCTAAGATAGTTTAGTGAGCTAACTTAAGAGTGTTTAGTTCTTTAGTTAGAGACTCAATCTTCTCCTTATCATTGTCATTCGTTTTATCTAGATTAGCATGATCAATTGACGTTTCATCATAGTATACATCACTAGAATTGTCAACAAGTAAATCATCATCACCTAACAAGTCATCTTCATCACTATTGAAATCAACATACTCGGGGTGTGATACCTTTGGGCCTTTAGCCATTAATCATTTTCCAACTCCTTTATTTGGTGAGTCAAATATGTCGTAGGAGTTGGTTGTCACAAGTGCTAGACCGGCAACACCTTCATCTTGAGTATATTCATAGTCGGAGTGATAGCTTCTCTCGGAGTGGTTGTCGGAGTCGGAGCCGGATACCCATTCACCAACATGAGCTTGAGGTCTTCGTTTTGTGTAGCTCCTTGATGACTTGTCCTTTCTTTCCGAATCCTTGCTTCTTCGTGAGGGTCTTTGTTCATAACGATCATCTCTACTCCTTCTTTCACTAGATGGTGATTCTTCTCTTCTACTTCTTCTCTTAGGAGAATCTTCTCTTCTCTTGTAGGGGGCCGTACACTCATTGGAATAGTGTCTGGGCCTTCCACAATTGTAGCAGTTTCGCTCTCGACTAGAAGATCTTTTGTCATCGTAGGACCTTGACTTGGAGCTATTCTCTTTGCTTCTACTGTTGTAGAACTTGTTGAAGTTCTTCACCATTAAGCTCAATTCTTCATTGACGGTTTGTTTCTCACTTGATGATGTGGGGGTTTAACATGAGGCTTTGTAAGCACCACTTGATTTGTTGTGAAGTTCCTCTTTGTCCTTGAGTGACATCTCATGAGCAACAATTCTTTCGATGACTTCCGTTGGCTTGAGATCTTTGTAATTGGGCATCATTTGGATAAATGTGCACACGGTATCATATCTTCCATCCAAGGCTCTTAGGATCATCTTGATGATGAATCTATCGGTCATCTCTTCACTCCCTAAGCCGGCAATCTCATTTGTGACAAGAGCAAGCCTAGAGTACATTTCAGCGACACCTTCACCATCCTTCATTTTGAACTTGTCAAGTTGACTTTGAAGCACATCCAATTTGGATTCCTTGATGGAGTTGGTACCTTCGTGCATATCAATCAAAGTATCCCAAATTTCCTTTGCATTCTCAAGATGACTGATTTTGTTGAATTCTTCGGGGCACAATCCGTTGAAGAGGATATCACAAGCTTGAGCGTTGTATTGCAGCATCTTCAACTCTACCGCGGTAGCTTCACGGTTCGGTTCTTTCCCATCAAAGAAGTCACCTTGCAAGCCAACACACACAATAGCCCAAATGGCGGGGTTATGTCCAAGAATATGCATTTTCATCTTATGCTTCCAACTAGCAAAATTAGTACCATCAAAGTAAGGACCTCTATGACGATAATTTCCCTGGCTAGACGCCATACTCTCCTAGGTTGTGAAACCAAGGCTATGACCACCAAAAGCTATGGAAATCAAAGCAAATGGAGACCAAAGCTCTGATACCACTTGTAGGATCGAAATTAGAATCTAGACTTTTCCCAATTTTTAGTTCTTGGCAGATTTGAGCTATCTTAGCACAAGTCAAGCAATCTCCACACAATTCAAGCAAGCATGCAAAAGAGTATATGAGCAGTGGAAAGTAAAGCATGCAACTTGCAAGAATGTAAAGATAAGGGTTTGGAGGATTCAAACGCTATTGGAGACACGGATGTTTTTGTCGTGGTTCCGATAGGTGGTGCTATCGTACATCCACGTTGATGGAGACTTCAACCCACAGAGGGTAACGGTTGCGCGAGTCCACGGAGGGCTCCACCCACGAAGAGTCCACGAAGAAGCAACCTTGTCTATTCCATCACGACCATCGTTCACGAAGGACTTGCCTCACTAGCAGTAGATCTTCACGAAGTAGGCGATCTCCTTGCCCTTACAAACTCCTTGGTTTAACTCCACAATCTTGTCGGAGGCTCCCAAGTGACACCTAGTCAATCTAGGAGACACCACTCTCCAAGAAGTAACAAATGGTGTGTTGATGATGAACTCCTTGCTCTTGTTCTTCAAATGATAGTCTCCCCAACACTCAACTCTCTCTCACAGGATTTGGATTTGGTGGAAAGAAGATTTGAGTGGAAAGCAACTGGGGAAAGGCTAGAGATCAAGATTCACGTGGTAGGAATGGAATATCTTCACCTCAACACAAGTGTAGGTGGTTCTCTCTCAGAACATGTGTATTGGAAGTGTAGATGTGTTCTGATGGCTTTCTCCATGAATGAAGAGTGAGTGGAGGGGTATATATTGCCTTCACACAAAATCTAACCGTTACACACAATTTGCCAAACTCGGTGGGACCGAACGGTTAAACTCGGTCGGACCGATTCAGCAAACCTAGCGACCGTTAGGATTTTCGGTGGGACTGAGATGCAACTCGGTAGGACCGATATGGTTAGGGTTCGGGCATAACGTAATGTCGGTGTGACCGATTACACAAACTCAGTGGGACCGAACTTGGTAATAAGCTAGCTAGAGAGTTGGTCAGGTAAACTCTGTGGGACCGGTTCGCTCTTTTCGGTGAGACCGAAATGTTACGAAAGGGAAACACAGAGTTTACATTGCAATCTCGGTGGGACCGATCGCTCACTTCGATTAGACCGAAACGTTACGAAGGGAAACATAGAGATTGCAATCCCATCTCGGTGAGACCAATTTGCCTAGGGTTTGTAGCAGTGGCTATGACATTTGAAACTCGGTGGCTCCGGATAGAAAGAATCGGTGGGGGCGAGTTAGACTTTTGGTTTAGGTCATATGTCAATGTGGGAAGGTAGTTGAGGGTTTTGGAGCATATCACTAAGCACTTTGAGCAGGCAAGCCATTAAGCAACACCTCATCCCCTCTTGATAGTATTGGATTTTCCTATGGACTCAATGTGATCTTAGATCACTAAAATATAAAATGTAGAGTCTTGAGCTTCAAGCTTGATCCAAACTTTTTGTCCTTAGAATTTTGAGGGATCCACTTTCCTCATCCGTGCCATGCCATTAATTGAGCTTTTCCTGAAATATTAATCTTGGAATAATGTTAGCTCAATGAGCTATATGTTGTTAGAAATTACCAAAACCACCCAAGAATAGTTGCACTTTCAATTTGTGATCCAACAACTCCTCGGTGGTTCGAATGTTTTTTGCAGAAAAGCCCCCAAAGTGTTCGGCCATTGCTTACAAGCACAAAGATTGCTCAGATGCCATTGGATATCAGATCGAACGACCTCGAAGCTCGTATTACCATAGCATCCAAGCTGCGAGAGCACCTGATGTTTTCTCGCACGAGAGAATACGAGGTGCTCACGCACCATAGATTCTATGGTGATACGAGTTCTCGGAGATCTAACAACTCACAGTAGGAATGTTTTTGCAATATACACCTGAGAGAGTTTGGGAATTACGCAAAAAGTACAAGTACTAAGCATGTGGCATCTGAGCATAGATCATACGACCTAGATGGTCGTATCACCGTTGGGGCTAATTAAGCTATGGGGAGCACCTAATATGAGCAACAGGGAGCTGCTGGATCCAAGATGCAGCGGCACACACGAGGCCGGAGTGTTTTATTTGCAAAAAAACCCTTGGAGAGTTTGGAAATCATGCATAATTAAAAAGACTACTCCCAAGCCATTGGACCTCAGTTCCAATGACGTAAAACCTCATATCACCATAGCATCTAAGTTGTGGGGTGGATGTGATATTCTATGCCGCTGTCATTTTTGTTCCTAAACTTCCAAAATATGTGTAACTCGTGCCGTTACTTGTCGAACCGCGCAAAGTTTTTGTTTTAAAAAACCATCCTACACTGAAATATCGAAACAACACACGGGGGTCCCACTTGTCATTAGTCAAATTTGGACCTAAAACTAACAAATCTGAAAGACGAGCTTCGAACTTGTAACCTGGACTACAAAGTGTAAGTCGATAGCCTGAAACAACAATGGTTGTTGGCTTTGTACCATAACTTGATTTTATACAGTATTACGTTGAGTAGAGTAGAGGGAGTGGATCATCAACATGTGCATGACCGTTGACTCACTTACTGGTGGGTCTTAGGTCTGTGATCTCTCTCTCCTCTCCATCGTCTAACCTTTAGACGCACAGGCACACATGAAGAGCGGCGCTAGCTTGCAGTGGTGTTATTATAACTAAAAAAAGCTTGGAAAATTGAACAATCGCATTGAACAAGAGATGTTGTGGCTGGTCGAGATGGAGCTAACAACACCTATCCTCCGAGCCACGTTAGCATGATGAAGGTGTGTGGCTAGTGGGGTGTTTTCGACCAACTGGTAGGTAGTATGTCTGATATAGTATATTTTTCACGCTCATTTTTCCTCCGTGCCGAGAAGTAGCACATTCTACCGCATGGTTTCGGGGTCCTCCCGGGTGGTGCACGCATATATTCTTCCTTGCCGAGACGTGGGACGCCCTACCACGCGTTTTCTGGGTCCTCGTTGATCGTAGCGCCGAAGCAAGTAAATGAGTTGTCAAATCATGAAAGACCACTTTTCCTGCCGAGTACATCAGTGAAGAACGGTGGCTAGCTAGTTGGGCTAGTGCGACCGATTAGCTAGCACTACAAAAAAAGACACATCTGTGACATTTTGGGCCGAACGAATTTTTTTTCTATCATACTTATGACACTTCTATGATGATAATTGTGATAAAACCCGGTATCATCATAGATGTGGTGGGGTCCTACTTCTATGACAAAAAATGGACTTTTCGTCCTGGGCGGGCCGAAGATGCAGCTGCATGACATTCTTTGGGCCGTCCATGACGGAAAAAATGGTGGTAGAAGCGAGGGCAAGGAAAATATCAGGGTGTTCCCGGTTACGGTGGGTGGTCGGGGCCGAGAGATGCGCGTTTCTCTCGTACATGCACGCGCGTGGGTGCGAGGCGTTGGGCTCTAACTGAACCCAAGCGAGGCGTTGGGCTCTAACTGAACCTGAGCGATTGCACTGCAGGCTATGCGTTACTGAACCCGAGCGATCGATCGATGGCTGTTAACTGAACCCGATCGAGTGATTCCTTCGCTACTGCTGCTAACTGAAGTCGATCGATGCTGCCTCTAGATAAACAGTGAGTGTTGCTGGGGGGGGGGTTGGCTGAACAGTTCCCGGTGGGGGTGGATGAACAGGACCCCGTGGTGTTGCCTCTGGATGAACAGGACCCCGACCGATCGAGCCGGTTGTCGCTGGATGAACAGGAACCCGTGGAGGGCAGGATGAATAGGACCACCGCATGGAGGGACGAACAGTAGACGATGGAGGGTTGGATGAATAGTATCCCGTGGAGGGGTGGTTGAACAAGAGCCCGTGGAGAGGGCTGGTTGAACAGTAGCCGGTGGAGTAGCGCGCGGTGGAAGCTGGATGAAGAGGAGACCGTGGATGAACAGTCGCAGGTGGAGGCTGGAGGAGGTCGACGGTGCATGAACAGTAGCCCGTGGAGGCTGGAGGGGGTCGACGGTGGAGATGAACAGTATCTCGTGGAGTCCCGTTTTGCGGTACGGCACACCCCTCCCGATGAACAGGACCCCCGTTTCGACCGTAGCACTCCAACACAAGTCTGTTTCCTTCGTTTTGCGGTACGCCACACCCCTCCCGGTTAACAGGACCCGCGTTTCAACCGTAGGAGGTCCATTTCCTCCGTTTTGTGGTACGCCAGACCCCTCCCGATGAATAGGATCCCGTTTCGACCGTGGCCGGTCGAACCCAAGGCCGTTTTCCCCGTTCTGCGGTATGCCAGGCCTCGTTTCCATCGGTTTTTCCGTCCAAGCCCTCCCGATGAACACGACGACTCATTCCGTTCCGACCCAGCCGGTTGGCTCCCCATGAACACGACGACGACGCAGTTTCTCCATTCCGACACAGCCATGTACACGAGCCTTGGTCGTACGTATGCGCGAGTAGGCGTTTGAGACCCTACCATTATATACATACGTGGTCGTATTTTCTTTCTTGCACACTGGCCGTTGTACATACGTGTACATGCTACGTGTGCGCCTCTACTACAACACGTGCACGCCTCTACATCAACCATTATGTAAGTACATGTTCGCGACCAGAATGACAATGCTACATATGCTTCGACCAGGTGGGTCCCAACTGCCAGGCACTTCCTTGCGTGCGAAGATGTAGCTGGTGGGTCCCAGCAGTCAGGGGGGCGAATCGTTTTTATTTTTGCCTGGACGCACTTCTTTGCATGCGAAGATGTAGCTGGTGGGTCCCAGCAGTCAGGGGGAAATGTTTTTTCGTGAAATATGGTTGCCCGTCCGGTGGGTCCCTGCTGTCAGGTGGAGGAATAATTATTTTGCGCGTAATAAGGAGGCACTTCCTTGTTGCTGCTGTGGACCCAGCTGTCAGCCTGTCCACGTACAGTACTCTTCCGATGGAAGTCGTTCCTTGACCACGTTGACCACGCCGCGCCGAGAGCACCAGGGCGGTGGACGACGGCGAGGCCTAGGAAGGGGACGACGCGGAGTCGGGGAAGACGCGGCTGTGGAAGCCCGCGCGCAGAGGAGTACGAGGGTTCACTGGTTCGGCTGCGATGTGAGGCTGCCGTCGCTGCAGGGCCTAGCCAGCGGTGGGAATAGTAGGGGGCGGTGAGGCCTCCGCGGCAGCACAACTGGCCATGGGAGGCAGGAGCATGCGACACGACCGGCGCTGCTTTGGGTGGCTGGAGCAAGAAGACCAGAGGTTGAAGAAGCACTACGGCCGTTGGACGGACATCGTACGGTCACAGGAGCTAGAATGGTTCATATTGACTAAGTTGACAAAGCACTCCATCCCTGTCAACTTAGTAGGCCCACAAGTCAACCACCCAGCAAGGTGGGTCCCAACTAGCAGGGGGAGTATTCATTTTTTATGCGTAATAAGGCGGCACTTCTGGTGGGTCTGAGCTGACAGCGGGGGAACGTTTTTTTCGCGAAATACGGTGGCCCGTCCGGTGGGTCCCAACATTCAGGGGGAAACGTTTTTTCGCCAAATACGATGGGTCTGTCCGGTGGGTCCTTGCTGTCAGGTGGAGGAATAATTATTTTCCGCGTAATAAGGAGGCACTTCCTTGCGGCTGCCGTGGACCCGGCTGCCAGCCTCTCCATGTACAGTACTCTTCCAATGGAAGTTGTTCCTTGATCATGTTGACCACGCCGCGCCGAGAGCACCAGGGCGGTGGACGACGGCGAGGCCTAGGAAGGGGACGACATGGAGCCGGGGAAGACGCGGCAGTGGATGCCCACGCGTAGAGGAGTATGAGGGTTCACTGGTTCACTGCGGTGTGAGGCTGCGGTCGCCGCAGAATAACAGGGGGTGTTGGTGAGTAGAGGGATGGCCTGGCCAGCGGTGGGAGTAGTAGGGGGCGGTGAGGCCTCCGCCGCATCGCAGCCGGCCACGGGAGGCAGGAGGATGAGGCACGACCGGCGCTGGTCTGAGCGGCTGGAGCAAGAAGACCAGAGGTTGAAGAAGCACTATGGTCGTTGGGTGGACATTGTACAGTCACTAGAACTAGAATCGTGCATATTGACTAAGTTGACAAAGCCCTCCGTCCCCGTCAACTTAGTAGGCCCACAAGTCAGCCTGCCATTATACTGGGTCCCAGCTAGCAGGGGGAGTAGTCATTTTTTGTGCGTAATAAGGACACACTTCCTTGCGTGCGAAGATATAGCTGGTGGGTCCGAGCTGTCAGCGGCGGTAAGTTTTTTTCGCGAAATACAGAGGCCCTTTCGGTGGGTCCCAGATGTCAGGCGAAGGAATCATTATTTTGCGCGTAATAAGGAGGCATTTCCTTGCGTGCGGTCGTGGACCCAGCTGTCAGCCTCTCCACGTACAGTCCACTTCAGATGCATATCGGTCATTGACCACGTTGACCAGGCCGCGCCGAGAGCACCAGGGCGGTGGACGACGGCGAGCCCTAGGAAGGGAATGACACGGAGGCAGGGAAGACTCGGTAGTTGTTTCCCACGCAGAGCAGAGTACGACTGTACGAGGGTTTACTGGTTCGTCTGCCGTCGCCGGAGAATAACAGCAGGTGTGGGTAAGTAGAGGGATGGCTAGGCCAGCGATGGGAGTATAATGGGGCGGTGAGGCCTACGCGGTAGCACAGCGGGCCGCAGGGAGGAGGGAGGAGGCAGTCCCACCAGCGCTTGTTTGAGCGGCTAGAGCAGGAATAGCAGAGATTGAAGAAGCACGACGACCATTGGATGGACATCCAACAGTCACTGCTTGTACGTCAACCTTTTTTTAGGAAAGCCTCAAATCTGTGGAAAACAACATACAGCCCATTTGCCATTATTTCTAATAATTTACAGCCCATTTGCTAATTCTTAAGGTTTTTTTGGAGCCCATATTGTTTTTGTTAGCATTACATCCCATATTGTGGCCACGGTTAAAAAATTATACGAAATGTTGCATATTTCGGTGAGGTCCAAACTGTTTTTAATCCCGAAATTTTGAGTCACGTTCAAACTGATTTTAAAAATAAATGTATATCAATATAAAATCCAATAAATTGTCCACACATAAAAATTAATGCAATTTAAAATCTCGAAATGAAAAAAAGAAATTTGAAACTAATTGTCGGTTTGATGTGTTTTAAAAATGTACAGCCCATTTCTCACTACTGATAGGCCATTTTCTCGTCCAGCCAAATGAAGCTCTCCTCGTCTTGAAAGATTTGCATCCCAACCGGCCTGACAAAGTGACTGCAAATCACAAAAAAACTGGGCTAACCATTTTCAGAAAGAAAAAAAACTACTGGGCTGGTCTGTGGTAAACATAAAAGAGAAGGGTATCTAGACAAGCCAGAGTGCCCCGCACAGCCCAGTTGACACCCTGCTTCCGTCTCAAAAACAAATTAGATAAATGCCACTCCAATTATGGCGATTCATAAAAATGCCACTGCAATTTCCAAACTTTGAAAAATGCCACTGCAATTTTTGCAAACTTTGTTAAATGCCACTGCAATTTGCAAACTTTGAAAAACGCCACTCCAAACTTCGAAAAATGCCACTCGAAATGGCATGAAATGGCATTTTTCAAAGTTTGGAAATTGCAGTGGCATTTCTCAGAAACACCAGATTTGGAGTGGCATTTATCAAATTAACCCAAAACAGAAATAACTGGGCGAGCTGCTGGGTCCCTGGTGTCAGCCGCTCGTTGTGCAATTCTCTCATTTATTGACTACGTTGACAATGGCATGGGACCCAGATGTCAGAAATCCATTAGGAGGAGCCATTTTTTTATTGGCTTGAAATAAGGAGGCACTTGCTTGCGTACTGCCATGACCCTGGCGGGTCCCTGCTGTCATCCTCTCCATGTACAATCATCTCCTGATTGTGTATGCGTCAACTTGGTAGGCCCACAAGTCAGCCTCTTAATCCGTGGAGGACAAATACAACCCATTTAAAAAAATAACAGCCCATTCCATATGCTCAAACGGAAAGTTCAACATTCAGAGCAAAGTAATAGGTCTGATCCACATATAGAGTACTGAACTTCCACGTTGACAACCATCATAGCCAAGTTAACTATCTACTCCCACTAATACTCTAGTAGCGTACAAGTACTAACTTACTCTAAGATAACAAGACGATGCCGACTGCCATCTGCGATACACGCTAAACGCTGGTACCGACGTCCTCCGACTCGTCTCACACTCGCCAGAGGTGCGATAGGGCGCGTTGCTCGCGCACGTTGGCCCTTTCCATGCCGGTGTGCTCCACCGAAGCTTCGGCTTCTAAGCGGGAAACCCACTTGACGAGCTGGTAGTAAAAATCGACGTCGTGAACACATGTGTGCCTGACAACCTCCATGGCTATTTGCCGGGCGCCAACCTCCATGTAGTCGGCCCCAATTGTGGGCGCTCTACTCGCGACTCAGAGCGTCGGTGCACTGCTGCTCCATGTCCCGCTGGCGGCGCAAATCAGCGATATGCTGCTCCTCTGCCAAGCGGTCGCGCTCCAACAAATCCCGCTCCTCCGCCAGGCGGTCGTGCTCCAACAAGTCCTCGATCTCCGCATTGCCATCTAAAGACCGATAGAATTCCTCCTCCATCCGTCTACCTTCCGGTGAAAAACCGAACACTAGTTCCGGCGGTGACCGCCTCCGGCCTCGCCTATCGCGGACGGGCGAGGGCATGGCGGACGTGGCGAGAGCGAGGATAAGTGGCGAGCGACGTCGGTCCGGTTGGGGCTTATGAGGATGGGCGAGTTGGGTCATGGTGCCACCATAGAAGGGCGGGAAATAGTACTTATAGGCGGATGGTAGCGCGACAGTCATCGGAATTCAATGCATAATTAAGCAAGCATGGCTTAGCGCGCCAGCTTGCCGTGGAATACTAGAGAAACTGAAATTTTGACTATGCCGTACCGTCCCGTTCGTGCTGGGTCGCACGCCGGCATGACGGTCAAACGAGTGCACTCGAATCATCTCCCTCCTTGTCAATAATGATTCCATGGATTTAAAAGGCCCGCAACAATTAAAGCACATCTTTTTTCACATCAGTTAGCTGCCTTAATTACGGCCGGCTGCATGCATGCACTCAAAATCGCTTGCAGCCAGTACGCGGAGCAGCATGCAACGAGTCACAGCCGAGGGCATTAGTTGATGAACTTTAGCTGGGAGATAAGGCATTTGCGAAAGTTTTCGCTGGCAGTTTCTTCAGATTAGCATGGCATTTTCTTCAGAGTAGCTTGTTAGTTTCTTCAGAGGTAGGCATTTTAATTCAAAAAACTGCCACTTCGGATCTTGCGCCGCAACTAAAACTGCCAGGAGCGCATTAGTAGGCTAGCTAGTGATCGATCAGTAACTTGTAAACATTGAGCGAACAGATATAAGGAACTATTAATGCATCTCAATGATTCACAAATCATATACAAATATGTAGCTCCAAAAGCAAAGATCAGCCACAACTAAAACCAACTAGTATGATTCCCATACATCAGATCAACATGTTAATGCATCTCAATGATTCACAGATCATGTACAAATATGTAGCTCCAAAAGCAAAGATCTAGAAAAAACATATGTTCTTCCTACTAACATGGATGTTTCTCTTGGCCAACATTCATTACAGACTGAAAGACAAATTTGTTTGTGAAGTCTACAATTCCTCTTGCAAACGTAAGTGGTTTCACCAACAGCTGGAACCATGAGAATGAACCACACATGATGGAGGAACATCCAATGCAATATGATTTGGTCTTCTCTCGATCACACGGCAAGACTATTTTCGGAATACAAACTTTAACTTAGGCAAAATGATGCCCATTGTATAATCAGACCAAAGCAATGAAGCACCTAGTGTTGCCCAATAAATAGTACAGTACTACTTTTCTGTCCATGAAGTGACTATCCAATCTTTCTGTGTCTATTTTCAAATGGCACTGCATGCAGTGACTATACTATTCTCTTGTGCAGTTCAACCAAAATTGTGGTCACTTTGTGTGTTTTCCAAATAGCAACGGGCAGACATCTCTGTCTGCACAAATATCAAGCATCTAGTAAACATATACCCCACCTTGTATTTTCAGTTTAAACATGTCTCTTCCGCTTAGCATATGTCATGTTTTGCACTGGACAATTTGATACAGTCATGTTTTACCCTGGACAATTTCATACTGAATTGATTTTCTTGTTTAGAGCAGAAATATAGCGCCTATTCTTCATCAAACCAAGGATATCCATGTTCGCTGTGATGGAAGAGGTGAAACGATACAACCGAAATTGAGCATCCAATCATTGAATCCTGTCCTGCACCTCCAATGTAGGTCCACCCTGCCAATAAATTCACGTGCAAACCACTAGTATTACTATCTAATCACAGTTCAAAAAGAGTAGCAAGATAGTAGCAAACCATGTACCTTCTTAATGAACAACTCATAGTGCCACCAATTGGATATAAAGGTTTGGAAGAAAACGTGCTCCTAGTGTTGAACCAGTTGGACTTTTTGTGCAGTTCCACTAAAATCGAGCATCCCTGTTTGCATAGATATTGAAAGTGTGATTACTATAAAAGTGGAACTAGTTGAATCATAGACTCACAAATATAAGCATTCCAATTTCTTAATGGGAAAAAGGTAGCAAGACTGTTTCTAACCACCCATTTGAAGGAATAAATAAGGCAACAAAGGCTGATGTCAGAAAGGCATATATAGTTCTTTCTGAAATAATGATAGATTCCTGACCTTTCCTCTTCTTTTAAGCATATTTTGTGCAGTTCAACTAAAATAAATGCCATCATGATGACACGGTACACAAGGAGATGACTTAACGTTACATCATGATGTCAGGTATGTAGTCGACAGGCATTAGAGACAAACTTACAGACCTCCTCCCATAACATAATGAACATTAATTTTAAGAAAGGTGTGACTAGCTTTACCGGGATAATTTGAGTGAACTCTACACCCTCTGTTCCTTAATATAAGACGTTTTCGCGGTTCAATTTAAAGTACCCAAACGTCTAATCCCTCCATTCCTCAATATTTTTCTTTCTAGAGATTTCAACAAGTGACTATAGACAGAGCAAAATGAGTGAATCTACACTCTAAAATATGTCTATATACATCCGTATGTGGTAGTCCATTTGAGATCTCTAAAAAGATAAATATTTAGGAACGGAGGGAGTAGTATTTATAAAAACAGGTAGTAGTTTTCTTGAGCACATATCTGGGAAAGCTTTCCACACTTTATTTATGTCCATACGCTAATGCAACACCATTCGAAGTTTCGAATACTACAAATATACACTAGTCCAGTGGCTAGTGCAACAGTAGAGTAGTTATTGTTATGTTTAGCCACCTTTTTTCTATGTGAGGACAAAAAACCGATCGACCTGGTCATTCTCTATTGCATTGTCATGCCTTTCTACCCTTCTTCAACCAAGAGACACGAGACTCATTCCTTAGCTACTGATTTTGCCCTTTTCAACCTAGATGTGGTTTTGATGCCTACTCTCTTGGACAGTACAGTCTCCCTTCCTTTCCTTATTCAACCCAGACATGGATTAGTCTACATGAAGTATGGTTTCCTTTAATAGTGCAAATTAAGTTTTTCGTCTACATGACCAGCAGAGCAGAGGATAGCAAATTGGGAAGATGGTGGAGTGGAAAAAGATCCACATGCAGCGACATGGCAGATGGGGCACTAGAACAAGGGTATGGTTCGAAAAGAGGTAGCATACCTGAGGGTCGGCGGGAAGTGGCTTCGCTCGTTGTTGTCGTCCTCTGCACGCACTACGGTAGGGAGCTTGGGGACGGAGGCCATCCCGCGCGGGCGCTAGGTCCGAGAGGACGGCCTTGTCGTCGGTGCATGACCTCGCTCGCTGACGACGAGTGCGTCAACGCTGCACGTCCTTTTCTTCCCCGGTGGATCTGTGACCACCGGTGAGGAGGGAGAGAGAGGCCATCTTTTTTAGATCTAGAGAGGGTGATAGTGTGAGAAGCAAGTGGGCAACCCGTAGCAAGAAAGCTCTGAAGCTCCATCCTATATATCTTTTTTATACTACTAGCACTAGAGGTGGAGTAGTGGTAGAGTAGTTTATATTTTCAAAACAGAACGACACGCCATTAAAAAAATAAAGTCGAGAAATAATGCGGCACCTCGGGCCAACGCAACCAGATCGCATTTTGCACGAGAAATTACACACCATGTTTCGTTGACATGTGGTCCCGTTCCAACATGTAAGTGAGACGACGGCGAGTCCTTTTGTACAATTTCCGAAAGGACGTGTAGGCCGGGGCGCCTCTTCATGTACCGTGGCAAACTAGTAACCGTCCACCGACTCTTCGCCTTTCCCTCTCGATTTGGAACTGCTGTCACACGCTCTTCCTACCTCCTCCATTTGCCTTCACCCTTCCTTCTGCCATTGTTCGATCGTCTTCTCCATGGAGGGAACAAGCCGGAAATGACCCCGTTATTCTTGCCCCGATCTGAAAGATGACGTGGTGGGGGAACTCATTGATCGGTGCAACATCATCACCTCGGCTAGCATGGCAGGTTCGTTCAAGAATATTCTCGACTCAACTAATAACATCATTATAAGGAACCCAAGGGTCCAGGAGCGGTTTGATCTCCCTTATCTTCTTCGCTATAAGCCTGTTCGCATGAGCGGGGACGAGGGAAGCCTCGCCTTGTGCAAGTTGATGCCACTTGATAATGATATGTGTGATGTTAAGATGCCATCGCTTGAGGGCAAGGCTTGGGCAGGCGCAAATGGAGATTGGGTTGTTTATATTGGGTACAATTGCGAGCGGGAACTTGTGAATGTGTACACTCCTCAGCGGATTCCACTTCCAAAAATCTCCGAGTGCCCTGAGGTTGAGCACACAAATGATCTACGTACGTTCAAATATGATCATGGTGACTGTCGTCTACGAAATATAGCAATTTATCGAGTTCCCAACCGCTCTTGGAATTATGAGAACTATCAAGTTGTTGCTATCTCGACAAGCTTGTTGCCGTCCTTCGTGGTTCGACTGGATGGATATTGCTCAAAATTCAGTTTCTGTACACGGATGAGTACTGTGATGCAATTGAATATGAGGATCTTGTGTTTGCTGCCACCACTCATGGCACTATTTTTGCATGGGATCCTTCTAGTTTCGGTACGTTTGTCTTCCACCGTAATTATAATTGTTTCCGCCACATGCATGCGGGTTAGCAAGTTTCCCTTTACTAATTAACCTTCTTCTTGTGTTTCCAAGGTCCTGTGAACATTCCACCACCTATACTTGAAAATTTTTATAACCAAGGGGGAGATGACGATGGTGTTGATCACGAGCATGAGGACGAGCAGAACTTATATACTCACCGGTGCCTGGCAACTAATTCCGATGGATCACCTCTTCTTGTCTGTATACAGTGCACTGTGATTGTTACTACTGAGGTAGCAGGTGTTGTCTCCCATGGTCGCCCTCTCCTGACCTATTCCAACACCCGTTGCAGGGTATTCGGGATGGATACTAGTGTGCTAGCGCCAACACCTTCTCCCTGGTAAAGTATTGGTAGTCTTGGAGCAAACTCGCTCTTCCTTGGACCAAACTATCCAATGATGGTTAAAGGCGATCCAGCTGCTGTTGACACAGTGTTACTACCATTTATGAGAAGCAAATGTATCTATACCTCGGATTTGCGGTGGTTCCCTAACCTGCTCCTGATATATACCGCTTCATCCTAGATGATCGGTCCTGCGTTGCTCTCGATATTGACTAGCTGGCCCTTCCCAGAGCACCTATGGTTCAAAGCAAGTGTTTCCAATGCCAAGGATTGGTTGAGTTGAAGTTCATTTCATCGCTTGTTTTTTGTTGTGTGATGAAAACTTCAGTATTTGCTGGAATGTTTTGTTGGAAATAATCTATAATCCAATATGTATCATCGTTGTCGTTGTGTGTTGATGATTTGTTGTATGTAATGAATGGTACATTTGCAAATGCGTGTCATAGACTCAATTTATGAATGGTTTTCGAGTCACTTCTTGGAGTGTGAGTACCATAGTAGTATAGCCAGCATCCGGTTAGTATATGAAGTTGCCACATCACATTGATCCAACCTAAAATTGGAGTACTAGATCTGAGATGCCACGTGTACCAGATGAATGACTCCAAGTTCGACCACCGTGATGCTAGGTGCGAGCCAAGGAACACTGTTGGAGAGACCCCCTTCATAATTTTCCTACATTGGTCATTTGATTCATAGGATAGAATGCTATATGATTTTTTTCCTATGTAATCAAGTTTTAGTTGGCAATCTAGCATCCACTCCAACTTTTATTTCACTTCCTTTGATCCTACGAAGAGAGTACTTGCTCTAAATGATGTGCCGCTACAAGAGCCGCCTATATTAATTAACCATGCTCTAAAAAGGTGGACCAGCTTTGGCTATAGTAGTACTGTACTAGGTTAGTAGGTGACCTTGCGCTTGGCTCTTCTCCTCTTACGGAAGTCGAACAATAGTGATGGTACTGTACTACTTCTGGCAATCTGACACCAAATGAACTGTTGCATGTCCACCGCTTGTAAGCAAAAGTTTCTCCTCGTGCTGCGAGCCACCGCGCACGTGTTGGCGAGGGAGAAGGCGTAGTAAGCAAGCTTCTCGTCGTTCTGCGAGTTGACGGGACACATCAAAGTTACGTATTTATTAGTACCCTCTTCAAAAAGGGCCGGCCATGTCCATGGCTACCATCCCGTGCTCTGTCATTGAGTCCGTGCACTATTCACGTGCCATCGAGGAGAAAATATATTGCGTAGTACTAGGTACCATCGAAGTGCACGACTCACTTACGCACTGCACATCTCCATTTTCTTGCATGACACGCCACCTTGATGCTAGATGTCCCGCGTGTCATGGAGGCATATAGTATGATTTTGTAAAATGGAGGCATATAGATGCCCCGCGTGTCGGCAACAGGATGAACAAAGCTGATGTCTTAAACGAAAGAGTGGAACAACATAGATTCCCGACGACCGAGAAGGAGCTACAATCCTCGGGGTGGAGCGTCTGCACTCACAATATTTTATATTATTCAGCGATATAAATCAACCAAATCTCTCCACGTTCCTATATCATTCTATAGTATGAGAATAACTTTGAACGTATGCCATTGATTCGCTCTATCCAATGGTCATAGTTGGAAAATCCAAACAAAACCAAGCATTGGATCAACTCTTTTAGGACTTAGATTGTTGCCGCCTGCCCACCTAGCCCACCTATATATCCGCTCACGTGTGATGACCACAGGAGCTATCCACTCAGATTGTATGTTAAAAAATAAAGGTCGATAACTAATGCGGCACCTCGGGCCAACGCGCCAGATCACATTTTGCACGAGAAATTACAGACCACGTTTCGTTGACATGTGGTTCCGTTCCAACATGTCAGTGAGAAGACGAGAGTCCTTTTGTACAAGTTCCGAAAGGACGTGTAGGCCGGGGCGCCTCTTCGTGTACCGTGGCAAACTGGCAACCGTCCACCGACTCTTCGCCTTTCCGTCTCGATTTGGAACTTCTGTCGCACACTCTTCCTCCCTCCTCCTTTTTCCTTCACCCTTCCTTCTGCCATTGTTCGATCGTCTTCTCCATGGAGGGAACAAGCCGGAAACGACCCCGCTATTCTTGCCCCGATCTGAAAGATGACGTGGTGGGGGAACTCATTGATCGGTGCGACGTCATCACCTCAGCTAGCATGGCAGGTTTGTTCAAGAACAATCTCCACTCAACTAATAACATCATTACAAGGAACCCAAGGGTCCAGGAGCGGTTTGATCTCCCCCATCTTCTTCACCGTGACTCTGCTGACTGGCTAGGGGACGAGGGAGGCCTCGCCTTGTGCAAGTTGATGCCGCTTGATAATGATACATATGATGTTAAGATGCCATCGCTTGAGGGCAAGGCTTGGGCAGGCGCAAAGGGAGATTGGGTTGTTTATATTGGGTACAATTGCGGGTGGGAACTTGTGAATGTGTACACTCGTCAGTGGATTCCACTTCCAAAAATCTCCGAGTGCCCTGTGGTTGAGCACACAGATAATCTACGTACGTTCAAATATGATCATGGTGATTATCGTCTACAGAAGATAGCAATTTTTCAAGTTCCCAACTGCTCTTGGAATTACAAGAACTATCTTGTTTTTGCTATCTTTGACAAGTTCGTTGTCGTCCTTCGTGGTTCGACTGGATGGATATTGCTCAAAAATCAGTTTCTATACACGGATGATGCAATTGAATACAAGGGTCTTGTGTTTGTTGCCACCACTCATGGCACTGCTGTTGCATGGGATCCTCGTAGTTTCGGTACGTTTGTCTTCCACCGTAATTATAATTGTTTCATCCACATGCATGCGAGTTAGCAAGTTTCCCTTCTCTACTAATTAACCTTTTTGTGTTTCCAAGGTCCTGTGAACATTCCATCGCCTATACTTGAAAATTTTTATAACCAAGGGGGAGATTAAGATGGTGATGATCACGAGGATGAGGACAAGGAGGGCCCATATACTCAGTGGCACCTGGCAACTTCGATGGATCACCCCTTCTTGTCTGTATACAGCTCACTTCTGATGTTACTACTGAGGGAGCAGGTGTTGTCTCCCATGGTCGCACTCTCCGGACCTATTCCAACACCCGTTGCATGGTATTTGGGATGGATACTAGTGTGCTAGAGCCAACACCTTCTCCCTGGTACAGTATTGGTAGTCTTGGAGCAAACTCGCTCTTCCTTGGACCAAACTATCCAATGATGGTTAAAGGCGATCCAGCTGCTGTTGACACAATGTTACTACCATTTATGGGAAGCAACTGTATGTATACGTCGGACATTGCGGTGGTTCCCTACCCTGGTCGTGATATAGTAGGCCGCTTCAGCCTGGATGATTAGTCCTGCGTTGGTCTCGAGATTGACAGTAGCTGGCTCTTCCCAGAGAATCGCTTATGGTTCAAAACAAGCATTTCCAACGCCAAGGATTGGTTGAGTTGAAGTTCATTTCATTGATTGTTATTTGTTGTGGGATGAAAACTTTAGTATTTATAATGTATCCTCGTTGTCGTTGTGGGTTGATGACCTGTTGTATGTAATAAAATGATATGACTGTGATAAACTTACTAAATTTATGAATGGCTTTCGAGTCGCTTCTTTGAGTGGGTGCTGCGATGAGGCAAAAAAATATTTTCCGAATACATAATTGTACGTGCATTGCAACAGGTTATCGGATGAGGCCAATCAACAGTAGTACACTATTTGTACTAGCTTCACATCCTGCACTATCTCTACGTGTACGTACGTAATACAACAAGTTTTAAACTTGAGACCAGCCACCCATCCTCACAAAGAATACTTTTTAACCTAGCAGAGACTCCAGGAAATTTGGCCATAGTGTGAGGTGGGCCATATGTTAATGTGTTCGTTGTACGTAACCAGCACCTCGAATCCTCGATACTACTACTATAAGTAGTAGGAGTAGTAGGGTGGCATGGGCCAGAACAAGCATTCACGTCCAGGAGTACGGCACATGCCACCAGCATGACTTCCATCTGACACCATATTTCTTGGAGTCCGTGCTACAACAATCTCTTCAACCTCGTCGTTTCTCTAACTCAGCCATCGCGCGGCGGGCGAGGTGGGGGTTTGCCGATAGTCGGTTTCCTCAACTGTGGTCCCACTTTTAAGGCCAACTCCAACGCACGACCCCAAACGGACCTCAGTTTTGCCCGGATTCTGTCCGTTTGAGTAGGGAATGGGGTCGTGCCCGGGCCATTTCTCGGATGAGGTGGTCATGCGCTGAACACGCGACCGTATCCCGGCCACGTACATTTTTCTTTGCAAACACATATCTTTTTTCATCATTGATTTTTGTTGGATCACGGGTTCCGGCAAAACCCTCAAGGTTCAAACACTGGGGTACGCACGAAGATCTCCCCGCTATCGATTCACGCCCTAGCTCTCAAAGATCTCGCGAACGAACTTGACGAACTCGCAACACAAGGACACAAGATTTATACTGGTTCGGGCCACCGTTGTGGTGTAATACCCTACCCCAGTGCGGTGGTGGTGGATTGCCTCTTGGGCTGATGATGAACAGTACAAGGGGAAGAACAACCTCCTGAGGTTGAGGTGTTCTTGTGCTTGAAACTTGTGTGGGTGAGATGCCTCTGAATGAGTAGTCCCCTACGGTGGTGGCTAGCTCTACTTATATTGGCCCTGGTCCTCTCCCCAAATATTGAGCGGGAAGGGAGCCAACAACGACCAATTTGAAAGGGGACAACTAGTATAGCTTATCCAGACAAAAGTAGTCTTCGCCTGCAAAAGGCTCTGGTGGTGACGCCGTCTTGGGCTCCATGGTGACCTCCGTCTTGCTGTCCTGCTGGTCTTGGTCTCGTTGCACCAATATGGAAACCTTTGCTTGATGCCACGGTACTCTGCGCCTGCGCTTGCCCCCTTGGCACCAAAGAGGAAACAAGGACGCTGCGCGTGCTGGCACCGCCTGGCGCCCACCTGGTCTCGACCGTCATGGCTCACATCACGAGGACCTCGCGAGGTTTGCCTCGCCTTGATCTCTCCACCCCTCGTGAGCCCGCCTGGCGAGGCCGCTCTAGAGGAGGTCTTGCATCGTCCGCCTCGCGAGGCCTGGCCCCTCGAGAGGGTCTTGAATGACTTGTCGATGAAGATGGGCCGCGCAGGCCTGCTCGCTCAGCCACGCCGTGGGCCGCAGGCAGGCAAGTTTGGGGACCCCCATTCCCAGAACGCCGACAGTAGCCCCCGGGCCCAAGGCGCGCTCGGGGTTGGCTTCGAGGCGAAGCCAAAGGTCAAGCGTGAAGCACCACAGGCCCCAAAAGCCTGCGGCCCTGGTCGATGCATGGCAGTTGATTGGACGTGGGCGTCTCCACTTCCCCACGCTGCCTCGGCAACTGCCAGACTTGACAAGTCCCTGCGACATGCAAGGAAAACCATCATTACCTGTGATCGTGGGGGGCGCTGGTTGGCCTTCTTCTTCTATAAATGAGGGAGGGGGCGGAGCCCCCGTCACCCATTTCTTCCCATTCCGCCTGCTTCTTCTTCCCTCGCTCCACCGCTAGTAGTCAATGGCGCCGATCCGGAGATTCTCAGTTGACGAGAAGGGAAAGATTCCCCTCGACACGCTGGCGCCGATTCCGCCGAAGAAGAGGTCGGTCCATCGCCGCGACGCTGCGGCTACGCAGGTGGTGACGAGGCCTTGGTGTGAGCGGCCTCCTCCTGGGTATCCACTGCCCTTGCACGCCCAAGCTGGGGGCTCAGGAGGAAGGGGTAACCAGTGCCAGCGCAGGCGCCGAGGCCCAGGTCAACGCGCCGTGATGACGAGCGTCGTTGCCCCTGGAGTCCATGCTGCGGACTCCTCACGCGAGCTCGTGCTGTGGGCCGCGATGCCCCCAAGCTCCTGGATCCGCTTCCCGCGCTTCTTCTCCGATGTGATGCCGCCGAGGGGGCCTCTCGAGCTCTGGTTGCAGCATGCCGACTGCTACGCTCCGGCGACCGGCGCAGAGGTTGAAGCGGTCTCCACCGGCAAGATCTTCTTGACCCGTGGCTGGGGCGAAGTCGCGTGGGTTTGCCTTGCGGAGGGAGCCCTCGCGATCCACTTCGAGTACGACGGCGCCTCCACGCTGTTCTTCAAGGTCTTCGACGTGAAGGGTCGCCGCTTGGAGTGTTGCCCCAAAGGGGAGCGCAAGGATGAGGCGCCCTCCGCTCGCGGCTACTCCAGCAGAAGTGACTCTTGGGAGTCCAGTGGTTCTCCCGAGCTCTACGAGACTCCGAAGACGAGCGACGACAGCTACGTGCCCCCGAGCTCTCACCGCGCCTGAAGCAGGGCCGCAAGGTCCGTCCGCCGCCGTCGCTGATCTGGATGGGGTTGGCGCCGGCCTCCCGCGGCCCACTATTGATGATGGCGTCGGCCGCGGGGGTGTATAGATAGGATTCTCCTAGGTTCTCGTCTTTTGTTCCTTGCGAGGAATCAAGAAGTACCCGATGGGGGCGTGTAAAGAGTCTGCAATGTCTTCTGTTGATATTATCCTGATTATAGAAGCCTTGTGAGTGCAAGTCCTGTTTAGGCTCGGTCTTCCCTTTCCAATCTCGCGACAGCTTGTTGCTCTACGCTGACTGGTCCCGGTCCCCAGGCAAGCTTCAGCCGTCGCTGGTATGCCAGGTCACGTGCCGTGGTCAAGGCCAGGAGGTGAGCGGCCCGAGGTCCAGTAAGAGCTCCTGAGGCGCGATGCTCATGGGGTCCCCTTTAGTGCTCAAGCAGGCATGGCAAGATAAGAAAGGGAGGCGACGTTCCAGCAACAGGGCCACGACGAGCGTGTCCCCTAGGTTCCAACGATTGGTTGATTTGAGCTCGTGACTTATCTTGGCGGTGCGGGGTCGATTCCTCGTGATGCGCTAGACCTATGCACAAACATCCGCAGCATAGCTAGGTCAGGCCCATACAAGTCCCTCCCCTTCCCATGCTCTCCTTTGTGCTCTACGTCCTCAGGTCCCAGCCCTCGAGCGAGCTCAACCGCCGCCGGTATGCCAGGTCGCGTGCCGTGGTCAAGGCCAGGGGGTGAGGGCTGGAGAGCCAGTAAGAGCTCCTGAGTTGCGATGCTCAGGAGCCCCCCTTTTAACATGCAAGCGGATTACATGGAAGAGGTGGGAGCTCGTGGTGCCGCCTGATGTTGTCCTCGTGAGATTCCTGCGAGCCAGCACAAGGAAGAACACGATCTGCCGTTATGGTTGCCAGCCTGCCACTGGTTGCTCCGCGAGGGGGTGAAGGCACTAAGGGCCTGGTGAGGTGACGTGCGCGGGGCGTGCCGCGAGCCAGAGCTCGACCGCTCAGGTTTATCGACGTGGTAGGGACCCCTGCACCAGTGCCATGCCAGAGTGAGGAGGCCCCATGGGAGGCGAAGATCGAGCAGGTAGCAATCATAGGTAGATTAAACATGAAGGCAGCAGGCTTAAGTAAATGCAAGAGAGATACACGCCACTAGGTCAGGCCCGAGCGGCTTGGGAATGATGCTGCCCGGGGGGCGCTCCCAACAAGGTAAGCTAAAGACACAAAAAGGGATACATGCCACAGGGACGGACCCATGCGGTCTGGGAATGATGCAGCCCGGGGGGGCGCTCCCAGCTATACGAACTTGGAAAACGTCACCTGGTTCTGTTGACGAAGGAGAGTTGGGGCAGCTGAAGGTGCGCAGCGAAAGGATTGCTCCTCACGAGCCACCGTGGCCCTGGGCCCCAAGAGGCTCTGGGAGCTCAGGTGGTTCCTTGTGGAACGTCTTCATCTCTATCAGGACGGCGTGGTGCCTGGCCTCCTGAGCCACCAGGATGCGCCACAAGTTGCGCTGGTAGGCGGACGACACGCTCGGCAGGCCAAAGGGCATGCGAATGTAGCTGTGCGGTGGGCCCTCGCAAAATCCCACACGCGAAGGCCAGAAAAGCTCCTGAGAAGCGGCCCTGTTGAGCCCTGGAACGTTGATGCAGACGCACAGCTCGACATCCTCGCCTGGACGGGAAGCTACGCCTCGTGAGCGGCGGTCGCCGCGCATGGCCCTTGCGCCTTGCAATTCCTGAGTGGTCTTGGTGATGAATTCCTGAACGGTGGGCGATCCTTGCCCTGTGTCCTTTTGAGGGAAACATGCCGCGAAGCACGCCTCCAAGTGGTGCCCAAGCGCCTCCCTCGTGATGTGGGCAAGGTCCGAGGCCTTCCAGAAGAAAGCCCCTGAGCCCTACCCGAGAAGGGCGTCGGGCGCGTCTTCCTATGCGATGGAGGGAGGCGCCCCTGGAGCGAGCGCTGATCCTGACGGGGCTCCAGCTGAGACGCCACCCTCCTGAGGTCCTGCACGGTGCAGCTGCTTCTTCTTCTTCGGGATGACCTCAGGAGGGCCCTCGCTCTTGCTGTTGGGCTCGTCAATTGCTACAGCTTGGAAGGCACGCTCGAGGGAGCACACCGCATCTCTCTCTTCACATGGGACTGTGATGATCCCGCCGCTCCCCGGCATCTTGAGGACATTGTAGCCGTGATGGGTCACGGCCATGAACTTGGCCAGGGCTGGATACCCGAGGATGGCGTTGTACGGCAGACGGATGTGTGCGACGTCGAAGTCGATGAGCTCGGTGCGGTTTTTCTTGCGTTCTCCGAAGGTGACAGGGAGGCGGACCTGCCCTATCGGTGCGGTGGAACCGTCGGTCACTCCTGAGAAAGGCTTGGTAGGCTGTAGCTGGTCATATGGCACTTGGAGGTTGTCGAACGTGTCGACGGACAGGACGTTGAGCCATGCGCCGTCGTCGATGAGGGTCTTGGTAACTTGCACTTTGCTGATGACTGGGAAGCAATGCATCAGGAGGGCGTGTGCAGTAGCAGCACACTTGAGCTGATTTGCCGAGTTGAACGTGATGGGGCACTGGGACCATCTGAGCCGACGTGTGGCCTCCAGCTTGGGGAGAACTGCATTCACTTCACGAGCAAACTGCTTGAAGATATGCTGCAAGGTTGGGGCCTGGGCTCCGCCCAAGATGCAAGCGATAGCACGCGGCGCCTGGAAGCCCCCAGCCCCCTCGCCTTGATGGTGTTCGTCATTCCTTGTTGGTGGTGGCGGCAGCGGAGGGAGTCCAGCGTTGCCTTGAGGACGATCCTCACGAGGCTGATCCCTCCAGGCTCTCTCACGAGGCTGATCCTGCCAGCGGTCCTCATGAGGCCGGTCGCGCCACTCCTGGCACGGGCCACGGTCGTCCCAGCATCCGCCACCACGTCCTCCTCCTCGGCCGTAGCCCCGGTCGCCGCGCTCGGGGAGTCGATCGAAGCATCCTTCACGAATGGCTCTAAGCTCTTGGCAGTCGCTGGTGCTGTGGGTATTCAGGTTGTGGAAGGCGCAGAACGGACGACTATTCTTGGATGACTCTGGTTGGTCTCTGCCATGCTTGGTGTCTGGTTCTGCTAATAGCACGACTGCTCCCTTGCGCATCACGTATTTGGCCTTGGCTTTCTTCTCCTCCGGGTCTACACCTGGGAGCTCGAGGAGGGAGAGGCGCCCCTCCTCAACTCTGGCACACTTTGTCGCCAGGTTGAACAACTCCAGGGACGTGCACAGCTCCTCGTGGATAGTGAGCTCTTCCTTCATCTTGACGTTGCGGACGCCATCAGAGAACGTAGAGATGATGGCCTCGTCTGTCACCTTGGGGATCTTGAGGCGGACGTTGTTGAAGCGTTGGATGTACTTCTAGAGGGTCTCTCCCGGTTGCTGCTTGACGCAGCGCAGGTCACCCGCAGCCGGCGGGCGGTCGCGAGTGCCCTGGAAGTTGGCGACGAAGCGGTCGCGCATCTCGTCCCAGGAGGAGATCGAGCCCGGTGGCAGGTTCAGGAGCCAGGAGCGGGCGCCATCCTTGAGAGCCATGGGAAACCAGTTCGCCATGACTTTCTTGTTGCTGTTGGCCGCTTTGATGCTCAGCTCGTAGAGCTGCAAGAACTCCACGGGGTCGGGGGCGCCGTCGTAGCGAGGAGGCAGATCCGGCCTGAACTTGCCCAGCTAGGCGACGCTACGCAGCTCAAGGGTGAAAGCGCCGCAGCCGGCTATGGTCACCGAGGCCCGCCTTGGAGCTGGAGCTTGGTCTTGGTGGGGTCTGCGCCCTGCCGCTAGAGGTGGCGTGCGGTCTTGCCGCAGCAGCCGGTCCTGGCGCGGTGGTACGAGGAGTGGCGGAGCTTCTTCTTGCGGCGAAGAGACTTCTTGACAGTTTCTCTCTTCACGCGCAGGCGCTGGACGCGGTGGGTCGCGTCATGGAGCCGCGCATCTTGGCGCTAGGGCGTCGTCTTGATGCATAGGTGGTGGAGGCGGTCCGTGAGCCACGTCGCCCGTGGCTGGCGGAGAGCGAGGCAGAGAGAGGGACAGCACCGGAGAGCTCCCTGCGGCACGGACGAGTTCGGCGACGCGGTCGACCCAGTCCTCGTAGAGGTCGTCGACCGGGCAGTAGAGCAGGAGCTCATTCGCCATGAGGAGCGCGGCCCGCGCGTCCATGGGAGCGCGACGTGCATGGGACGAGGAACTGGCCGGGGTCAGTGATGGAGTGGCGGTGCGGCCATCTCGCCGCACCGAGGGGTGCAACGAGGATGCTTGCTGCTCGTTCCCCGCAGGGCCGATGGCGGCGTTGGTGGCAGGCGACGGGGAATGACGAGGTGGCCCGCCGACGGGAGCCGTCTGAGTGACGCGGGCGGCAAGGGCAGCCCGACGCTCAGCACGAGCGCGGCGAGCGTCCGCCATGGAGACGATGGAGCAACAGGGCGCGGAGCGACGGAAGGAAGCTTCGGCGCACCCCTACATGGTGTGCCAAATGTCGGATCACGAGTTTCGTCAAAACCCTCAAGGTTCAAACACTTGGGTGAGCGCGAAGATCTCCCCCCTATCGATTCATGCCCTAGCTCTCTAAGATCTCGCGGACGAACCTGATGAACTCGCAACACAAGGACACAACATTTATACTGGTTTGGGCCACTGTTGTGGTGTAATACCCTACCCCAGTGTGGTGGTGGTGGATTGCCTCTTGGGCTGATGATGAACAGTACAAGGGGAAGAACAGACTCCTGAGGTTGTGGTGTTCTTGTGCTTGACGAACTTGTGTGGGTGAGATGCTTCTGAATGAGGTGTCCCCTACGATGGTGGCTAGCTCTACTTATATAGGCCCTGGTCTCTCCCCAAATATTGAGCGGGAAGGGAGCCAACAACGGCCAATTTGAAAGGGGACAACTAGTTCAACTTATCCTGACAAAAGTAGTCTTCGCCTGCAAAAGGCTCTGATGGTGACACCGTCTTGGGCTCCATGGTGACCTCCGTCTTGATGTCCTACTGGTCTTGGTCTCGTTGCACCGATATGGAAACCTTTGCTTGATACCTCGGTACTCCACACCTGTGCTTGCCCCCTTGGCACCAAAGAGGAAACAAGGACGCTGCGCGTGCTGGCGCCCGCTGGCACCCGCCTGGTCTCGATCGTCATGGCTCACGTCACGAGGACCTCGCGAGGTTTGCCTCGCCTTGATCTCTCCGCCCCTCGTGAGCCCGCTTGGCGAGGCCGCTCCAGAGGAGGTCTTGCATCGTCCGCCTCGAGAGGCCTGGCCCCTCGCGAGGGTCTTGCATGCCTTGTCGATGAAGATGGGTCGCGCAGGCCTGCTCGCTCAGCCACGCCGTGGGCCGCAGGCAGGCAAGTCTGGGGACCCCCATTCCCAGAACGCCGACAATTTTTTGGTACATGTAAATACATCACCAAATTTTGACTAGAAAAGCAAGACCAAAGAAAACAAGAACCACAAGAATACATTTTAGAAGATATCCAACTTCCATAACTGCTCCTGTAAGTTGGATTAGTGCCTTCTCGATGCATTCATTGCTGATCTGTGGAGGCTCGATCTTGCGTGCTTCTTTCTTCTTCGAGTGTAAAGAAGTAGACGTGTCTAGCCTCTATTCTATGAACAAGTGCACTAGTCTCATCTCTAGCCTCTATGCTAGCTAAAAGTGCTAGAACATCTACTAAATTGCGCTCTATCAATATATCGTTGTACTCTTCTTCCCAATACCATAACTTGCATCCATTCTACACAATAAAGTTTTAAGTTAGCACAACTAGTCTAATCCGAGAGCACAACCGAATATTTGGTCGAGTTCTTCCTCCTTTTGCCGACACGTGGGACATCCAGCATCCAAGCCGTCTCATGCAAGAAAATAGAATGGTAGTTGAAGCCACGTGATGTGCATCTTGGGTTAAACTGTAAATAGAATCTTACCACTCTTGAGTAACTCCAAAAGCGGCCACCGAAGATCTTTATTGGATTTGTTTTTCATCACCAGCACGTCGAGGTGAAAGATGTGTAGGTTCAGTGGGTCCTCTTGCGTTTTCACTGACATGTGGGACCGCATATGAGCAAACAGACGATGAGCTCTGCATGTCTGCTGGCTGGCTTAGAAGAGAGATAGAGGAGGGCTAAGCACGGACTCCAGGAAATTTGTTCTATGTAACCAGCACCTCAATATAGTGGGGTGGCATGGGCCATAACTAGAATTCATGTCTAGCAGTACGGCACACGCCACCCACACGAGTCCCATCTGACACCAATTTTCTTGGAGTCCGTGCTACAGCCATCTCTTCTCCCTCCTGTTTTCTTAGCCATCACGCGGTGGGCGCGACGGGGGTTTGCCGATAGTCGGTTTGCTCGACTTTGGTCCCACTTGTAAGTGAAAATGCAACACAGCACGCATTCCCCCTTGAGCGGCATGCCGGACCAACCGTGTGGGGGTGCGACACGAACACGGCAAGATTTTCCATTTGAACTTGTAACTTGTAAAATTTGGTTCTGCTCCATGGCGCGACCGATAGATAGAAATAACGATTTTCCCTAGAGTAATGAGAAGTTTGGTTCTGGCACGGTTCATGCATGGAGTACGTAGGAAAATTATGAAGTTGATGCGAAAGGTAAGATAATTACTAGTAGTACCATATACTACTACATGGATTTGACGGAAAGATAATGATACATACGGATCCATCAACGACATCCTCACGCCCTAGTGCACCGGGTCACCAACCGACATGTGAGGAGCAGTGGCGTTGGCGGCAAGCTCAACGAGCTTCTGAACAATGCCGTCCAAGGTTGCTCTGCGGTCCAAGAAGGCCAGCGTCCTATCGTCCTCCGCGTGCATGTAGTAGTCCTTGTGGATGATTTGCGCGTAGACGTGGGTGATTATGTCGATGGTGTCTTGCTGCGCCAGGCGCTGCGCGGCGAGCGCGACCTCGAGGTTGACATTCTCTGGCGCGACAGCGGGCAGTCGCAGGGCCACCAGTGCGTCGAAGAGGTTGTCACCATAGAGGCCGTTGAGGGTGGCAGGCATCGCAGAGCGTGGGCGCATGGGCTGGAGGCATACGTCAAGGTCGTTCGCGAGCTTCTTGACGACGGTGAACTTGTCGAGGAAGCCGACGACGACCTCGTCGAACAAGGAGACGAAGTTGTCGTCCAAGCGGCCCCTCGCCCTGGAGGCCTCAAGCACTACCTGGAGACGTTCCTCGGTGCCGGGCCGCAGGCTGGCGTCGTGGACCATCTGGCACAGCCGGCTGATGCTCGCAGTCATCGCCACCATGGGTCTAGCTTCTAGTCAACTGATCTTGCGATTGGAGTGATCACTCTTGCCCTTGGGTGCGTAGGTGCGTAGGATTTCATAGATTGGACTGGTGGGAGCCTTTATATGAGAAGTGCACACTGCGTTTTATTCACATGCGTGTTGGCCATCTACTCCTCGCCCCTCTACTTCACCTGCCTTTGGCTGTATGATAGGTTGGCCAGCCACCCGTTGGGCCCACGTGTCATACACCCAAAGGCAGGTGCAGTAAGTCAATGAAGTTGCGTCCCCTCCGTGCCCGTGCATTCTTTCAATGACTTGAGACTACCAAACATTACATGCAGTGGTTAGTTCACTGCATGTAATCCTATTAAGTAGCAAAAATACATTAAGTTATATCGCCGATAGGAATAAAACAATACACCATGTATTTATTTATAGAGGGAGTAGTACATTTTTTGTGACATGCATTACTAGATATTGCTAGTCAAATACTAAATCTAGATGGACGTGGTAGTACTACTAAATCCAGATGGTGGTGCTAGTACTAGTAGTAGAAGTACGACCAATGTAGAAGCACTGTACTACCCGTTGGTCAAATTATTACGTGTTGCTCCTCCCAGTGAAGTGACAAGACCCTACGCCGAAGATGACACCTGATTATAGGCATCGTGCTCGGCATACCATAGCCAGCCTCACCGTTTGCAGTCACTATCATCATGGCTGTAGACCTAGCCTACTTATAACTGGCCGTGTTCGACATAATTTCCCGTGCGTAGATTTCCGTGCATTGCACGGAACACCAAGATTGGGGGGTGGACGGCACCGGCAGCGGCCATCGCGCCAGATTTTTGCATGGCCTTCTAGATGTGGCGGGGAGGAGATAAGGCTGATTGTGAGAGACAAGGAGTTGTTTGTAAATAGGGAACAAGTGCGGGCATATTTTTGCAAAACTGGAGAAGTTTGGTTTGTATGCGTCAGATCTAGATCCGACGGCTATTGGTGAAAGATGGCAGGCACAACATCATCACCAACTCACGACTTGTTTGATTCGCAGGATTTTGAAAACGCAGGAATAGGACACGTAAATATTACAAGTTTCAAACTGATATTACAAATGTTAGGACTAATGCTGCACCTACGAAGAGGGAATTACTAGGAAGTTTACGTAAGAACTTTTGTTCCTTTAGGTGGATGCAGCATTATCGTACAAACTAAAATCCACCGCCCTGATAAGTCACTAATGGGCAAATAAGTTTTCGATTCTCTGGCCACTTGATGTTTCAAAAACAAATTCAGCTTCTACGGAGACTTTGTCATTTAGGCTTAGACGCTTGCGGTGATCAGCACGCCATTCATTGTTGCGCCAGAGAACACCAAACCTCATTACCTTGAGCACACTTGCCTCTAGAACAAAGAACCTAGCCAATTTAATCTCAGATGTGCTGCCTCGGTAGTCGATCAAATCAATTTATGTTAGATGGCGATCAAGGCATTCGATGAGATTGTTATAGTGCAGCACATTTTTCACTTTCGGCTCTTTTTTTATCTGCAAAAGAATAGAACATATTAGAGCAGCTGGCTGTATAAGATTGCCGTGTCATCAAGAGGTACCAATATCATTCACTCATACGATAGGGTTGGCTGGCTAGTGATATTTTTTCACTCTCTCTCTCTTTCTCTTTGCTCTCATTTACCTAGGAGTACGTGAAGAGCTTGGGCATTTGTTGCCTTCCACTATGTGGCCGATGCCATATTTCACAAAAGTATGCCACATAATACGCATCAATGTCAGATCAAAAGATTTTGGCACCGCTCTCGCGATGTGAGAGAGTTGGCACCGTTGTTCACACAGACCCATAAACAAATATATCAAACCAACTACACCAGCCTCTCACTCTCCCAAACAAGTGTTTTTTATTGCCTCAGACCTCTCTCTCTCTCTCTCTCTCTCTCTCTCTCTCTCTCTCTCCCACGCAAGTGTTTTTCATTGTGTGAGTTTATTTGGCACCGGAGCAAAGTAGGTGATCCAGATTGGGGCACCAGGTGAGCAATGGAGGGGCATCGATGCCAAATGCATCACAAGTGAATTTGGCATGTGTTTTGGCCTACATAGTGGAGGGCCATTATAGCCCACTTTTGTACTACCTCTTATTTTGTCAGGACCCCGATCCTAAGCCACATCGATCCAGCATGTAACACCTCATATCACTTTGCGGCCTCACGCACGGTACTCCCACGGGTGCCACCTTACCTGGCCCGGGACCGTTTGCGTCTTTTGGCTCACGTATATGATAGTGTCGCTAGCATCCATATGACAGAGAACCCGGGCCGACATGGCTAGTCGTGAACCCAAAGCGGCGCTAACCTATGAGGACAGGCATACATGAATCACATCGAGCATGTCGGTCATCAACGTGTGAATCCGGGCTGTAGCACTGGGCTAACAGGACTCCGGATGTCACCGCGTGACATTTCCCCGAAGGGACAGACACAGGAACGAAGTGAATCACATGCCGGCCAGTCAAGTGTTCCGAGCAGTAGTGCTGGGCTAGCAGGACTCCGGTGAACCGGGCTGTAGCGGACTACTATCGCTCCGAAGCACTAGACTACATTTCCCCATATGATAGGCTGCCAAGGATAAACAACTAGATAGTCGGATCCCACCCATACCAAGCATTTCAATCATACACACAATATGCCCGATATGAGTAGATACAACATGGCATCACAACAAGACTCTATGACTCAAGTATTTATTCATTAGGCTCCGAGGAGCGAGATATTACAAACATGGGTCTCATGACCCAACATTCAGAGCATACAAGTCAAACACATGCGGAAGCTTAACATGTCTGAGTACAGACATCTACAAATGAAAAAGGCTGAGAAGCCTGACTATCTACCAGATCCTGCCGAGGGCACAAGATCGTAGCTGAGGCATCAAGCTAAACGTTGAAGTCCAAGCGATACTACTAACGAGACTGACATCTCTCTCTGCAAAACATAAAATAGGAAAACGTGAGTACAATCGTACTCAGCAAGACTTACATCAGAACTAGCTACATATGCATCAGTATCAAAAGGGGGGTGGTGGAGTTTAACTGCAGCAAGCCAGCTTTGACTCGGCTATCCTGAACTACGACTGCAAGCGACTCTTTTGAGGTGGCGCACACGAGTCCACATATTCACCATATCAATACACCACTATGGATCCACTTCCGTCTCCCTACGTGAAGGCCATCCATAGCACTCACGCTTATCTTGCGCATTTTAGAGTATCCACTTTCACTTGTCTATGAACTGATATAGGCAACCCAGAAGTCCATTACCGCGGACACGGCTATTCGGATAGATGATGTTAACCCTGCAGGGGTGTACTTCTTCACACACGCTCTCACCACTTATCGCCGTTTACACGACATGTACTCGGCAACCTTCAAGCGGAAGCCCAGCGAGGGTGTCGGCCACAGCCTACCTAAACACTCAAGTCCCTAGTCCAGGTTTATCGCCTATTCGGGTTCCATCCATGAGGAGATCCAGCCGGAGTTTCGCTCACAGCCCCAAACGATGTGTACAGGGTTCCCGGAACACCAAACGGGCGCCCGGTACACCGTGCCACGTGCCTACCGCAACACAGCCCACCCCTACGGTCAGCGCTGCGTGCGGCCCCCAGCATACTACAAACACCAGAAACTACTTGCAACTCCTGGACAGAGGACAAGGGTGATTAAGAAGCCGAGAGAGTCAATTAAGGATCCCAATGTGTGGTAGTAACTGTTTCATGGATCACAAACACAGAACTCAGTTCCTGAGGACGGCTTCAATGAGACAACCCACCATGTACTCCTACATGGCCTCTCACCAATACCTTTACCAAATCGTGTTCACACACTTAGCTCACACACAGTAGGACATGTTCATCACCATTCCAATTCATTCCCGATGAATCAGACCCGACTCAACTCTAAGCAGTAGCAGGCAGGACAAACAAGCATGGATGAGTAGGCACATCAGGGCTCAAACAACTCCTACTCATGCTAGTGGGTTTCATCTATTTACTGTGGAATGACAGGTCATGCAAAGGATAAAGGGGTTCAGCTACCGCAGCAAGTAACACATGAATCGTTGTTGTCCTAATGCAATAAAAGAGAGCAGGAGCGAGAGAGTGGGATTTTATCGGAATGAACAAGGGGGTTCTGCTTGCCTGACACTCCTGAAGATAACATTGAGTCTTCATCAGTGTCAACGATCACATCGTCGGAACCACGTCTATCGAGAGGGGACAAACACCGGCAACTGAGAAAGAACACAATCAATGCAATGCCACAATATGATGCATGATCATGACATGGCAATATGCTGTGATTTTAGCTAATGTATCTAGCTATGATTTAAATGAAGTTGGTTTGAATACATGATTCAAAATCCAACTCCATATATGAGTATTTAAATGTCCTTTATTTGTTTTGTCCAAAACAGAGGACAAACATTGTTCAAACATGCATGAAAGTGGTACAGATGGATTCCTTGGATTTTTCTGATAATTTTTCATATATAAATCTTTTCATTTGGAGCTATAGATTAAATCCTATGATTTTTAGAAGTTTATAGGATTTTCTGGAATTTCCTGAATAAGAATAAATCCAGAATATGAGTTATTGCGTCAGCAGGGTCAATAGTGACGTCAGCGGGTCAACAGGATTGACCAGGGTCAAACCAGACACGTGGGACCCGCGTGTCAGTGTCATTAGTTTTAACTAATTATAATTAGTACTAATCCTAGATTAGTTAGCCGGCTGGGCCCCACCTGTCATTGACCCAGGGGTCAAACTAGGCCTCCCCGTGGTCAAACAGGGTCAGCGGGGTCAACCCCACCGGCGGCTTGACGCCGGCGAGGCCAGGGCCGGCGGAGGGGTGCGGGTTTCCTCCTCCGGCGACCAATTGGCCGGCGGAGGGCGTCTATGTGACGCGGGCGCTCGTCCGCGTCGAGTAGTGGCAGCGGCTGGGCCTAAAATGGCCGGAGTCATCACCGGCGTCGACCTTGGCGGTCGCCGGAGCTCGGGTGAGCTCGGGGTCGACGCTACGGCGGTCGGGGCAGCTCGTGCGGGGCACCAACGTGCTCCACGCGGCGCGGATAGGAAGCTGAGCACGACGGCCGGACCGTTAGGTGGCCGGAGATACATCGGCGGCGAGCATAGGCGGTGGCGCGTGCGGGTGAGCAAGGTGCGGTGGCTACGGTGCACGAGAGCGAGAACGGTGAGGGGGAAGAGGATCAGTGGCTCACGGCGAGTGCAGGGAGCGTCGAAGCGGGCTCGGGGACGGCTGGAGTCGGCGGGGCGGCGAAGACGATCTCCGGCGACCGGAGATGAAGGCGGCGTCGATGGAGGCACTCCAGGGACTCCCGAGGTGCGTGTCTTGGCGGAGAGGACGAGGCAGACGCGGCGAAGCTCTCGGGCTTGTCGGAGAGGCAGGGGGAGCTCGGCGGGCACGGCTATGGCAAGTGGCGGCGACGGCGGCGCTCGGGAAGAGAGGGGAATGGCACGGGAGAGAGTGAGAGGGGTCGAGGGTGACGCGTGGCGTCACCAGGGCGTCGGGGAGGAGCCACGCAGGCTGGGAGGGAGGAGGTGGCCAAGGCGCGTGCCCACGCGCGGCGACCACACGCCCTCCTGCCCACTGGCAGGAGGTTGAAGACGGTGGGGGCGCCTGCTGGGCTGGGCCAACAGTGTTGGGCCGGCCACTTGGGCTACAGACGCGCCAGGTAAGTTACAGGTAAATTTCTGTTATTTTATATTTTCCGTTTTGTTTATTTATTTTGCCACTGTTTTGAATTCAAAACAATCCAAACAAGGCCAAGAACTCCTCTGAATATTTTTATTTTGCTAGATGGGCTTCTCCAAAAGCTCATAAAATATTTCAGGGGTATTTGAAATTATATTCTAATTGTATGAATATAATTCAAATTCAAATAGTTAATGATTTAAATTCAAAATCCCAAAATTAAGTCCTTAAAAATGTTCAATATTTTTGGTTGGGACCAGAACCCTTTCCAAAAATATCAAACTTATAAGAAGAGCATTTTGGAAACAAGTGAATGAGATTTTAGGGTTTTTTTTCCTTCTTTTATTTAAGTTTTTTGAGGCTTCCAAAATTCCTCAGTTCAACTTGAATAGAATTTAAACATGATGCAACAAAATGAAGACACCTGGCAGTACCAGAAGCTAGGGATGTGACAACTCACCCCCACTAAACAAGAATCTCGTCCCGAGATTCAAGACATGAGGTAAGGAGACACTGGGGACACATAGCTAACACTATCTTCGCGATCCAACTGTCCTTCTCGAAGATGTTGATTCATTGCGTCAATTGATCTTAACATCCTTGCTTTTGAGATCTTCATCCAACACGATGAAGACAGAAAGAAGCTCTACAAGAATCGATCTTCTTGAAGATCGAGCAACTCAAGATCAACTCGTGGAATGAGATGTTGGAACATCTCGAGTTGAGACACAAAACACATCGAGAGGGACGGAAGAACAAACAACGAGGTTTGATTTGGTAGGCACCAACTCAACGCTTAGAGAGACGGTGGATGGTGTCAAGGTGGCGAGGAAATAATTACCACGATTCCATATAGGGGCACCCTAGAGGAGGTGACTCGAAGAACTATTCCCTTAAGTGGCAAAAAGGATTACTTTTGATCCATCGATCACTGGAACTCTTTTCACCAGCCTGAGGCAATTTACGATCGATCGTTTGGAAGAGCTCGAAAAAATGGCATACTCGGACTAGGTTGGATGATGTGGACTACCTTGTTGAAGACAACGCAATGGATGACTTTTGCTTATCACCGGAAATGGATGAGACTCATGGTAGGTCCACTTTTGAAAATGATCCTAAACAGTACCTGCTGGGGTGCAAGCTGGGAACAAGATGCAAATGCTGGGAATGATTCTGGTAACTGGGAATAACTCAACGAGGGTGATTCCACCGTTTGAATGGTTATAGCTTAATCAAAGAAACTAGGAGCACAAGAATCCTAGGAAGCAACTCCTGGAATAAGTCGCACGAGATCCTCATGGAGAAGATGTCAATAGCTCAATCAAGATACTACAATGATAGATCTTCCGGCTAGGTGTGTCGGCCAGACATCAACCTTGTCGGGACCTACATAATAGATCTTGGAGAAAGTGCCAACCATCATATCTGCCTGAGATTCAGATCTGATTGGTAACGGAATATTTCATACAGCCTGTCTGGAAAAGGAAGTTTGTAACACAAACCGACGAGATGACGTTGCGAGATTCTCAGGAAATGAACTACGATAGCAAGCTCCAAAACATGAGCTGGTTCTGCTACAAGCATGTGAACACGTTGTCCTAGACAAGCATGACCACATGATAGTCTTATAATAAAATACCACCAGGTTCTGGTTGGGAACCATCATCGAGGACATCGAAGTCCTTACATAAGTCTTGCTCTTAAGAAGGAACTTCTCCTCCCTAAACAAATCAATCAGTGGCTTGCTGTGCTAGGAAATACATATGGAGTGGAGGTAATCAATCTACCAAACCATAGAATACTTCGCACGTATGCATGACTGATTTGAGATGATTCCAGAGGAAACAAAACAAACCTTTCCCAAACTCACGGCGGCAACTTACACCTAATGCACGTGAATTCGAGGAAGTCACTTCTTCCATCCAAGCATAAGCTTCATGAATGGAACACGAAAGCAATGCTTACAAAGTTTCTAACACTAACTTAGATGTTCAACATGAATCATGGGGGAGACAAAATGCTGCTGATGGGCTCAACAACAACTCATCAGAATTTCCATATCACTGGACTTCCACCATCATGTGAACACGGTGATAGCATTGGTCAGACCAAAAGATGTAATGGTGTATGCTCGAGGGATCAACCACGAGTAAGACAACATTACGAACATCGTTGGTTCTGATTTGAATTGACGATAGCCCATACTCAATTTAAAGTTTTGACAAGGCAATACATCCAACAACTGATCACGAGGACCAATTGGTGAAGATATCATCTTTCTTCAACACACACCACAAAAGATATCCCTTAGCATGAACTAAGTTAGACAAGCTTTATCTTCCAACTCTCCAAGTTGTTGTCTAGCTCAACCAACTAGCTCAGGGATATCTAACACAGATTCTTGGAGAAAGGGTGGTTCACAAGGAACCAACTTGATCACGAGCTCAACATAACAGTCTGGGGACAACCTGGTAATACTTCCGAGAAGATATTCGGAAAATCACGAACCACCGATATGTCTCTAGGCTTGAGATCAATCTTGCCTTTCAGAGCAAGATGATATGATCAAATAAGCAAGGGATTGAATAATCCTCACTCATTGACCGAAGAGTGCACCAGAATAAGGACTAGGTAGCACATTCAATCTTAGGATGATGATTTAATAACCAACACGCTAAGAATGAGAATATTGTCCATTTACTACCAAGCAACGAGTTGCTCGGAGCATTGATTTCACACATCACAATTCACTTGTCGGCATTCCGGTTACAACAACACGAGGGCCGAGTAATGAATGACGATGGTGAGAGTATCACTGCATCAAGAATTCATAAGAGATGGTGCAATTCTCATGACTCTCTTGACATAAAGATGGTAACACTCCAAGGTAGAATAGAGCAGAGGCTGGATTGGCATTTCGATCTGCGGGATACAATTACTTTGACCCAACCCTAGAAATGGACAAGGTACTGGAGTTTGTTTCTCCTAGTCATTCCCGGATAGAATGGCTTGACGAACCACAAGAATACTAGGATCGATGAACACGAATGCACGACCACTCCTGACTATCAATTGATAGACGAGGGCCAGGAAATAGCTAAAGAGGGACAACTCAAAGGAACATATAACTTTCTGAGTTGTGGATGCATGGATTAGTATGTCGAGCGAAGCTCAACATTTCTTCCAGATAACCCATGCAGAAAGGTAGAGCTGGCAGAATCACAATATGAATGGAGTACTCCTCAAGAGCACCCTGGTTGTGATCTTTTGGTTCAACAAACTTCTGCCATAAATGGTTCATAGTATTTGGAAGAAGGGAATACCACGGACCTCGAGGGCTAATGCAAAGGTTACTAATATCCTAGAGGAACTAGCAAACACTATCGACATGAGGTAAGTAGGGTGAATCTCGGGTTCAAGAACCCAAGAGAAGAATACCTACATACTAATGGCATCACAGGATGCTTTCGAGAATGGTGGCCAGATTCATCACACTGAGGACACAAAACATGGCTAGGTTACTAGGTGACTCCCTAAAACACCTAGGGTCATAATAATAGCTCCAACATATATGTCGAGGCAACGGAGTACCTCAACAGACCGATTGGTGTGATTAATCTAGCCCAAAAGAACATCGAGAACGGGAAGAAGGGGTTTACAACTGCATCAGACTATTTAGAAACCTGGGATGACTCGGACAGCATAACGGCTGTAAATGCTCAAAAATATTTGAGACATCCTGCAAAATGGTGGCATAGCCACTCAACATCACAATATTAATGTTCTGAGATCAACTAAGAACACATGGAAGTAGTAGAAACAAAACTGGGGCTTGAACTCAACAATCCTAGGCAACTACGGTTTAGTAACACGTCATCCTGAGAGATAGAAGAGGAGCCTAGTTCTTAATCCCCGTAGAAAGGAAGAGGACGACTCAGATCAGAAGGGCATAAGGTAAAGGAGTAAAAAGAGCCTTACGTTCCCTTCCACAACCAATTCCCTTACATAACTAAAGCATTTCTAGACTCAACTTCGACCAGTTTGGCTTGGTAATCCTACAGGCAGTCAGGCTCTGATACCAACGCTGTCAGGACCCCGATCCTAAGCCACATCGATCCAGCATGTAACACCTCATATCACTTTGCGGCCTCACGCACGGTACTCCCACGGGTGCCACCTTACCTGGCCCGGGACCGTTTGCGTCTTTTGGCTCACGTATATGATAGTGTCGCTAGCATCCATATGACAGAGAACCCGGGCCGACATGGCTAGTCGTGAACCCAAAGCGGCGCTAACCTATGAGGACAGGCATACATGAATCACATCGAGCATGTCGGTCATCAACGTGTGAATCCGGGCTGTAGCACTGGGCTAACAGGACTCCGGATGTCACCGCGTGACATTTCCCCGAAGGGACAGACACAGGAACGAAGTGAATCACATGCCGGCCAGTCAAGTGTTCCGAGCAGTAGTGCTGGGCTAGCAGGACTCCGGTGAACCGGGCTGTAGCGGACTACTATCGCTCCGAAGCACTAGACTACATTTCCCCATATGATAGGCTGCCAAGGATAAACAACTAGATAGTCGGATCCCACCCATACCAAGCATTTCAATCATACACACAATATGCCCGATATGAGTAGATACAACATGGCATCACAACAAGACTCTATGACTCAAGTATTTATTCATTAGGCTCCGAGGAGCGAGATATTACAAACATGGGTCTCATGACCCAACATTCAGAGCATACAAGTCAAACACATGCGGAAGCTTAACATGTCTGAGTACAGACATCTACAAATGAAAAAGGCTGAGAAGCCTGACTATCTACCAGATCCTGCCGAGGGCACAAGATCGTAGCTGAGGCATCAAGCTAAACGTTGAAGTCCAAGCGATACTACTAACGAGACTGACATCTCTCTCTGCAAAACATAAAATAGGCAAACGTGAGTACAATCGTACTCAGCAAGACTTACATCAGAACTAGCTACATATGCATCAGTATCAAAAGGGGGGTGGTGGAGTTTAACTGCAGCAAGCCAGCTTTGACTCGGCTATCCTGAACTACGACTGCAAGCGACTCTTTTGAGGTGGCGCACACGAGTCCACATATTCACCATATCAATACACCACTATGGATCCACTTCCGTCTCCCTACGTGAAGGCCATCCATAGCACTCACGCTTATCTTGCGCATTTTAGAGTATCCACTTTCACTTGTCTATGAACTGATATAGGCAACCCAGAAGTCTATTACCGCGGACACGGCTATTCGAATAGATGATGTTAACCCTGCAGGGGTGTACTTCTTCACACACGCTCTCACTACTTATCGCCGTTTACACGACATGTACTCGGCAACCTTCAAGCGGAAGCCCAGCGAGGGTGTCAGCCACAGCCTACCTAAACACTCAAGTCCCTAGTCCAGGTTTATCGCCTATTCGGGTTCCATCCATGAGGAGATCCGGCCGGAGTTTCGCTCACAGCCCCAAACGATGTGTACAGGGTTCCCGGAACACCAAACGGGCGCCCGGTACACCGTGCCACGTGCCTACCGCAACACAGCCCACCCCTACGGTCAGCGCTGCGTGCGTCCCCCAGCATACTACAAACACCAGAAACTACTTGCAACTCCTGGACAGAGGAGAAGGGTGATTAAGAAGCCGAGAGAGTCAATTAAGGATCCCAATGTGTGGTAGTAACTGTTTCATGGATCACAAACACAGAACTCAGTTCCTGAGGACGGCTTCAATGAGACAACCCACCATGTACTCCTACATGGCCTCTCACCAATACCTTTACCAAATCGTGTTCACACACTTAGCTCACACACAGTAGGACATGTTCATCACCATTCCAATTCATTCCCGACGAATCAGACCCGACTCAACTCTAAGCAGTAGCAGGCAGGACAAACAAGCATGGATGAGTAGGCACATCAGGGCTCAAACAACTCCTACTCATGCTAGTGGGTTTCATCTATTTACTTTGGAATGACAGGTCATGCAAAGGATAAAGGGGTTCAGCTACCGCAGCAAGTAACACATGAATCGTTGTTGTCCTAATGCAATAAAAGAGAGCAGGAGCGAGATAGTGGGATTTTATCGGAATGAACAAGGGGGTTCTGCTTGCCTGACACTCCTGAAGATAACATTGAGTCTTCATCAGTGTCAACGATCACATCGTCGGAACCACGTCTATCGAGAGGGGACAAACACCGGCAACTGAGAAAGAACACAATCAATGCAATGCCACAATATGATGCATGATCATGACATGGCAATATGCTGTGATTTTAGCTAATGTATCTAGCTATGATTTAAATGAAGTTGGTTTGAATACATGATTCAAAATCCAACTCCATATATGAGTATTTAAATGTCCTTTATTTGTTTTGTCCAAAACAGAGGACAAACATTGTTCAAACATGCATGAAAGTGGTACAGATGGATTCCTTGGATTTTTCTGATAATTTTTCATATATAAATCTTTTCATTTGGAGCTATAGATTAAATCCTATGATTTTTAGAAGTTTATAGGATTTTCTGGAATTTCCTGAATAAGAATAAATCCAGAATATGAGTTATTGCGTCAGCAGGGTCAACAGTGACGTCAGCAGGTCAACAGGATTGACCAGGGTCAAACCAGACACGTGGGACCCGCGTGTCAGTGTCATTAGTTTTAACTAATTATAATTAGTACTAATCCTAGATTAGTTAGCCGGTTGGGCCCCACCTGTCATTGACCCAGGGGTCAAACTAGGCCTCCCCGTGGTCAAACAGGGTCAGCGGGGTCAACCCCACCGGCGACTTGACGCCGACGAGGCCAGGGCCGGCGGAGGGGTGCGGGTTTCCTCCTCCGGCGACCAATTGGCCGGCGGAGGGCGTCTATGTGACGCGGGCGCTCGTCCGCGTCGAGTAGTGGCAGCGGCTGGGCCTAAAATGGCCGGAGTCATCACCGGCGTCGACCTTGGCGGTCGCCGGAGCTCGGGTGAGCTCGGGGTCGACGCTACGGCGGTCGGGGCAGCTCGTGCGGGGCACCAACGTGCTCCACGCGGCGCGGATAGGAAGCTGAGCACGACGGCCGGACCGTTAGGTGGCCGGAGATACATCGGCGGCGAGCATAGGCGGTGGCGCGTGCGGGTGAGCAAGGTGCGGTGGCTACGGTGCACGAGAGCGAGAACGGTGAGGGGGAAGAGGATCAGTGGCTCACGGCGAGTGCAGGGAGCGTCGAAGCGGGCTCGGGGACGGCTGGAGTCGGCGGGGCGGCGAAGACGATCTCCGGCGACCGGAGATGAAGGCGGCGTCGATGGAGGCACTCCAGGGACTCCCGAGGTGCGTGTCTTGGCGGAGAGGACGAGGCAGACGCGGCGAAGCTCTCGGGCTTGTCGGAGAGGCAGGGGGAGCTAGGCGGGCACGGCTATGGCAAGTGGCGGCGACGGCGGCGCTCGGGAAGAGAGGGGAATGGCACGGGAGAGAGTGAGAGGGGTCGAGGGTGACGCGTGGCGTCACCAGGGCGTCGGGGAGGAGCCACGCAGGCTGGGAGGGAGGAGGTGGCCAAGGCGCGTGCCCACGCGCGGCGACCACACGCCCTCCTGCCCACTGGCAGGAGGTTGAAGACGGTGGGGGCGCCTGCTGGGCTGGGCCAACAGTGTTGGGCCGGCCACTTGGGCTACAGACGCGCCAGGTAAGTTACAGATAAGTTTCTGTTATTTTATATTTTCCGTTTTGTTTATTTATTTTGCCACTGTTTTGAATTCAAAACAATCCAAACAAGGCCAAGAACTCCTCTGAATATTTTTATTTTGCTAGATGGACTTCTCCAAAAGCTCATAAAATATTTCAGGGGTATTTGAAATTATATTCTAATTGTATGAATATAATTCAAATTCAAATAGTTAATGATTTAAATTCAAAGTCCCAAAATTAAGTCCTTAAAAATGTTCAATATTTTTGGTTGGGACCAGAACCCTTTCCAAAAATATCAAACTTATAAGAAGAGCATTTTGGAAACAAGTGAATGAGATTTTAGGGTTTTTTTTCCCTTCTTTTATTTAAGTTTTTTGAGGCTTCCAAAATTCCTCAGTTCAACTTGAATAGAATTTAAACATGATGCAACAAAATGAAGACACCTGGCAGTACCAGAAGCTAGGGATGTGACATATTTAGTATAAAATTTTGACCATAGATTTAAGTAAGAAAATGCCAATGCATGTCACTAGAAATTACACCATTTGAAATTATGTTCAAATACGAATCCAACGATACAGTTCTTAGTGGCATGCATTAACATTTTGTCAGTTAAATCTATGGTCAAATTTTGATACTACAAAATAGGAAGAGAAACCAGGATGGAGGTAGTACTTGCTCTTAGGGTAACCATAGAGTTAATGGAGTAGTCTAAGTTACTCTCCACCATGACTAGCCTAGGCTACTATAGTAGTACAACAACAAAAAAGATGTAGGTGATCACGTGAGAAAAAATACTAAAAACATTTCTTTCGGTGCAGTGCGTAGATGCAGTTTTGAACACTACACTTGTCATCGTAATTTGGGAAAATTTCAAAAAAATTGAGCTACGTTGTGATTACCGTTTACTAATAGGAAAGAAGTTTCACCTCGATGAGTAGCTTCTCCGTGCACGAAAAGCATGTAAGGAATCCAACAACTTGATCCAGATTGGGGCAGATAGATTTTGTTGCCAAGATCTTCACTGTGCGCATAGACTGGGTCAAGCTTGTGGGAATCATTTTCTGGAAGACGGTCGTAAATACATCAAGAAGAAATTTAAAAATGTAAATTTCAAGAAGATGGAGAAGAATATGAGTGTTGTACCTGAACGATTAAGGATCTAATAAAGAGTTTGGAGAATTTGGCAGACGAGTGCACCAACGCTGTCAATTTCGCCGCATCAATGACCCTGATTTTTGTTGGACCTTCTAGATCCGATACAAGCAATCTCTCAAGGAAAGGCGCATTCTCAATGACCATAACATGGAACAACTGGAGTGATCTCTTCCCAATTGATGTCTTGTTGCGGGGCCAGCGAGACACATAAATCCATTGGAGATTCATCGAGGCGATGTGGAGGCTAATGAATCAGTGGATCTGCTCAAGACGAAGGTACTCGAGCACAGTACAGCTATGGAGCAGGTGCTCCATAGCCTTCTTCGAGATGACAATGTCGAAGAGGTCGAGCTGCTTGAGTTGAGGGAGAAGAAGGGCAGGCGCGACATTAATCTGGGGAAGACAGCAGGAGCTGAAGCTGGCGCGGCGCAGCGTTGGCGCGAGGCGGAGCGCGGACGGCGGCAGAGAGGGACATCGTCCAGCTTCAAAGCTGAGCTCCTCGAGTTGATCTAGGGCAGGGGATAAGAACCACTCATCGAACTTGGGTTGGAACTTGCAGTTGGTACTGAACATGCGGATGTCAAGGCATATGGCTGGCCCAGGGTGCGATGAAAGGATCTTGGAGACTGCGGCCATACGTTTGCAATCACCGTCGCAGAGGCAGCTGTCGACGGTGAGGTTGAGGGGGACGCGGCGCCAGAGGGGGCGCCACCGCCGGGAGAGCAGGGCGGTCCGCACGGCAGATTTGGTGGGGATGAGGCCGATGATGATGAGCAGGATGTCATCGGGGAGGCTGTTGATGAAGTCCAGGCTCGCCGAATGCGGTTTTGGCTCGAGTCGCCTCCGCTTTTTGGCTGCCTCGCCGTCCATCTCAACCGGCGGCGACGCCGGTGTACACGTGTGCTCGTGTGTGTTGTGTGCTGGGTGTGCGCGAGTGCGTCCTTTTGTGCATGCCGCCGCGCAGTGGTGAATTGTGCACGAGTGCGTACTCCACGCGGAAGAAGTGTGTCCTCAATGCGCCCTCAATTTACTAGCGTGCGGGGTGCGGGAACGGATCCTCTAACATCATGGAGGGATGTCACGAAGCTATAGTGCAATCCCAGTGCAAAATGAAGAAGAGATGTCATGAGCACTGTAGCAAAGATACTGTGCGCAATTACTGTTCATAGAAAAAAATCCAAATTAATTTTATTGCATCATAATTTTGTTTGTATGTAATTTTTGTAAATGTATATAGTAGATTTGTAATTTGCAAATTAATTCAAGTAATTGTAGGCTTAATCATATGGATGTAAAGAAGGAATGTCAGGGTACTGTAGCTTCCCTGACATCCCTTCGTGATGTTAGAGGATCTCGTTCCGCGGGGTGATACCCCGAGTGGTTTCAACTTTGTTTACTTCACCGCGTGTCAGATGGGCCTCTAGTTTACTTATTTTCACCCACTGCCACATGGGCCAGCACACAAAGATACAGAACACGAGCTGACAAGGCAGCATGTGGACTGGTTAACCGGTCAACTAAACAATATTCGGAGCTATACGCTGACATAGTGAGCGTATAATCCGTCGGTATAGAGTGTTCGTGTGAGAGGGGAGGCCCGTGAGAGATAGTAGAGAGAGAGAGAGAGAGAGAGAGAGAAATAAAGAGCTACTCCCTTCGTTCGATAATGTAGTTCCAACATTTTTTTAAAGTCAAACTTTTGAAACTTTGACCAAGTTTATAAAGAAATTACTTATATCTACAATACCAAAGGTAAATGATAGCATGTTGTGATGAATCTAATGATCTTTTCAGATGTAAATGTTTTTCTCCACATATACCTGGTCAAACTTTTCTAAGGTTTGACTTTTCAAAACATCCATATGCTTATGGACGTGAGAGAGTCCCTAACTAGAGAGAGAGAGAGTGAAATAGAAAGAGTGAATGAAAAAAGTGTGTGTGCATGTGTGAAAGAGACTTGGACAACACTCGATAAAAGTCGAGAAAAAATGTGTGTGTCTTATGCAAACATATCACACATGCATCTTCGACAACGGAAGTAAGGTGAGGAGATAGTGTGTGGTTGTTTGGAACCAAGAGAGCAAGACCCCTAGCACGTGACCAAGAGGGGTCTGACAAAGAATGGAGAGAGGTCGAGAGAGACGTACGGACAAAATGCAGGCATGGGGAGGAGAGAGTGTATGTTTGTCATAGAGAGATCCCCTGGAGATCGTGATGCGACTAGATGGGTGGGAGATCGAGTGACAAGGTGTGTGCGCGATAGAAGATACCCCGAGAGATATCGAGATAGACGTATGGATGGAAGGAGACAATACATGTGTTCCTGATGGCTAGTGAGAGATAATCATACTTAGTGGGGGAGTGCTTGCGCCTATGATGGAGTGAGGATTATGGTACTTATTAGGGGGGTGCGTGTCACATAGAGAGAGAACAAGGGCGAAGAGTGTTGGATGGGTCTATATGTATAGCGCGAGCGAGACATGTGTATGTGTGAACCAGGGAGATATAAAGTTTGAGAGAGATTGAGGAGCCCCGATAAGGCTAAGTGGTGCATCAGATAGCTGAGAGGGGGGAAAGAGATATTCCATCCGCTCAATAATGCAGTGCATGTAATTTTTTAGAAGTCAAACTTTGGAAACTTTGATCAGATTTACACAAATGTTATTTATATCTTCAATACCAAAGATACATCATACGAAACTACATCTCATAGTGAATCTAACGGTATATGTTTGCCGTTCCAGATGTAATTGTTTTTCTCCACGTACATGGTCAAACTTTGTGATGTTTGACTTTTCAATAAATCAATATGCTATGGACCGAGGAGAGTGCCTAAGTCGAGAGGGATCAAGTGCGTGTGAAAGAGAATGAGTAAGTGTGCAAAAAGAGTATGTGTGTGAAAGAGAAAGTGACAACAAACGATAAATTAGAGAGAGTGTGTGTTTTTTCGTTTCTTAGGCGAACATATCACGCATGCATCTTCGAGATAGAAAAGCGAGGCGAGGAGATACACGAAGATAGCTAGTGTGTGATTGTTTGCAACGGAGAGAGACACCCCTATAGCACATGTCCAATAGAGGTCTGGTCAACAAGGAACAAAGGTCGAGAGGGACACATGGAGAACATGGACGCATCGGGAGGGCGAGAGGGTGTGTTTGTGATAGAGAGACCCCCTCGAGATCGTGAGGGGACTATATGGGTGGGAGATCGAGGGAGGTGCGTGCGCGATATAAAGATGCCCCGAGAGAAATCGAGATAGACCAGGCACATGTTTGTGATGGAGACTAAGATTAGCTAGTCATATACATATAGGGGGACTGCGTGTGCCTACAATTGAGTGAGAGACCATCATACTTGGCTAGCTAGGCATGAGATTGTGTGTGTGTGTGCGTGTGAGATGGAGAGAGAACGAGGGAGAGAGATAGAGTTTTAGATGGGCCTATCGAGTGCGAGTGAGATATGCATGTGTATGTGTGAGCCAGGTAGATGGAGAGTTTGAAAGAGAGGGGGAAGAGCTCCGAGATGACAGAGTGGTGCGTGAGAGAGTTACGGGCAACGAGCCAAGGAATTTGTGTGCGTACAATGAGTGCACCCAAGATATCTATCTTGGACTAGAGAATCATACATAGTGTGCGAGAGAGACCTATAGATGGAGTATATATGCATGCGAACTAGAAAGACCCCCCATGCACACACACAAAGAGAGAGAGAGAGAGAGATGGAGAGAAAGAGAGAGGACCAACAAGGTTTGTGTGTTGGATGCATGCGACATAATTGAAGATTGTCGGCGAGAGAGAGAGAGAGAGAGAGAGAGAGAGAGAGAGAGAGAGAGAGAGCAGGAGTCCGGGAGATGGGGAGGTCGTGTTTTATGCAGCAAATACTGATATAAACCATGTTTCGATATAAACTTGCATTCAAATATTTAAATTGGAGAGCATGTTGTCTGCAATCCACACATGAACGGATATATGCGTATATCAAATAAGTTCATTAATTTGACTTTAAACATGTTCATGGAGTACTATAATACTGTACAACATGCTATTCGATTGAGGTGTTCAATTTTGGATTTATTTCACTATTTTGACCTGGTGAACGAGCTACTTCATTGAATCGAGATATTTCATTTTGGGTTCGATTCTCGTTTTTGAGTGGGTCAACTATTTGTCATATAGTAAATCGCTAGCAACGAGCATGTAAAAACACATTACTCCCGAGCATTATCTCTCCATATAAAAATGAAGTGGCAAGCTAATATTTCTAAATTTGATTCGAATCCACTTGGTAAGGTACATGTGTATGCTCGTTCTCCCAAATTTTGAACGAACCATTAAACATCCTCTGCTCGGTGGAATTCGCCCGAGCAAATAAATGGGAGACGAGAAATTACCGTCCTATGTGGGAGACACATTAATTGGCCCGTTGTGCATCGAGGGTAGGTTTGTAACTTCATCCAAGCGCGCCTTCTCCTCAGTCGAAATGACATGTGCCGAATAATTCATAAACCATGGTCAGCAAAACATGCTCTCCTCGCCTGAAATAGCTTGCGCCCACTATTTCAAAACACGCTCTCCTCGCCCGAAATCGCTCGCGCCCACTATATTTCAAAACACGCCCTCCTCGCCTGAAATTGCTCCTGCCCACTATTTGGGGAGAAGCAAAGTTAGTCTACTATCCCCGACCCTCAGTACACAGACCCAAGCCGAGAAGCCTAAAGGCAGGGGTAGAACTGTAACTCCCCCTCACATTTCAGACAAATGCGTCTGTAAAACATGGTTCCACTCCCCTCCCAATTCCCCCCCCCCCATTCATACCTCGTGGGCGCCAAATCACCTTCTCCCCGGAAGCTCCCTTCTCCGGAGCCACGAAACCTCAGCCCCTCCTCCATGGCGCCCCCACCGCACCAATTTGACAGCCGCCCTCCGCCCTAATGCCGGAGACGCTGTCCATTTGCCGTCATGCACTGGGTCGTGTGCCTCTTACTCTGTGCTGCTGGAGTTGCCTTGACGATGGCCGCGTGAACCGTACCAGAGCCAATCCACTCATGCCGTTGTTCACGGCGCCGGAGGGGCTCCAACTTCAGATCTGTCCAGAGTCCCGGCGATGTTTCCCTGTAGCCGCCGACCGTCGCGACATCGTTGTTTCCCTGCCGCCAGTGGCCATCGCAACCGCGCCGGCCTCACCGACTCGGCAGCTGGACCTGCCTACTTCACCATGCCGCCAGATAGGTCACACCCTCATCTCAAATCACTTCATTTAGGCGTCAGTTGTCTGAATTTTTATTCTGGGCCAATCGATTCCCAATGGGAAGCAACACCCCTCGAGGCAGCGGAGCTCCTAGGCTACCTGTTGGCTGGTGTCTAAGGTAAGGGTGCGGGGCCGCAAGTTCACCGTGGAAGCAGCGCTTAGATGGCTATCTTAGAGTTTCATGGGTTCAAGGTACTGCCGCCGCTGGATCTGGATGACGGGGGGTCTTTGCGGATTGGCCCGGGGGCGGCGCAACCACGGCGGTGCGGTGGGGCGGGGAGCGGGGTTTTGGCCGGGGCCACGGACGACGGAGGCAAGCTGCTCTGCCGTTGGTCGCTGGCTCTTCAGGGAAGATTCCTAATAGTGTCAGCCGAGAGGCACAAGACGACCATCAAGCCATCCGACGTAGATCGGACAGTACCAAAATAAAATAAAATCGTCTGACCCCAATTTAGTCTCAATCAACAGACGTGTGACCACTCTCGTACCTTGATGTTGATCTCTTAGTGTATTTCTTCAGATCAAAGAGATGTGTTGTTCTTAACATTATGCGTTATCTGCATCTTCAGCCACACCGTCTTCCGACTCACCGCAGCTGCTCCAACAAGGGAAGCATACACCAGAAGGCGACTCACCGCAGCTGCTCCAACAAGGGAAGCATACACCCGAAGGGAGCTATAGTCCCCACTCAACAGTTCACTTCATCGAATGCGTGTGCCCGACATGGACAGCCACAACAACTGCAGGGCCATTGACAAGTCAGCACATGATGCTCACTCCTATGGATGACGGCAAGATAGGTTGTACCCTCATCTTACTTGTGTGCAACATTTATGGATTTGTTATTCATCTAAGCATGGAAAATACATTATCACATTTCACTGTATATTCATGCTGATCTCTTACGGGTCTTGTTCAGGTGTTAACGCTATTCCATAGTTCAGCTAAGATACTTGTTCTTTAGGTAACGTTGTTCCATAGTTATCATCCATCAACCAATGTTATCCCACAGGCTGGACATTATAGTATTATACCACTTCTAGTATTACCTATGTTGTTCTTTAATAGTTTTGTGTGCAATCTAGTTAATCTCTAGTACAAATGATACATATTCTCTAGCTTTCATCTGTGTTCTCCCTTTAGTGTTTGAGACATGTTGCTGCTAGTTAACCCCAGTCCTACTATTTATGTCGTCTCCTACAGGCACTCATTACATAAATCTAACTACTAGTTGTCTTCCATGCATGTCAGATATAATTGCACACATTGATATATCCACAAGAACCTCACAGAGCAATGTAAAGGCCAATAAACTTGATGTCAATGATACCCAATATGATGGAACATGTAAAGGCAGTTCTTCAGAAGACTTGCAGAAAGATGTTGAATCCTCTTCACCCCACAAGGTCCTTGCTCTAATTTGGCCCGTGATATGGGTACAACATGTATATAATGTCCTGGAGTGTATCTACTCTGTTGCAATGCCATGTACTTAGCATGTTGATCATGCATGTCAATATGTCATACCTTCCTATTTTTCAGTACCTATTCCATTCATGATAACATGTTTTCAAATTCAAGTACTGTCATTCTACTCTATCGCAATGCCATCTATTTAATTTGGACATCATGCTTCTGAATATCTTATGCATTGTTATTCATCAGTATGTACTTCATCTGTCTACCATACCATGTTTTTTTACATTGAAGTGTTGTTCTAGTGCTCTGTTGCAATGCCATCTTAGCTTCCCAATCATACACATGTATGTTGCCTTAGTTTTTTCTGTACGTATTCCGCTAGCATGCAGTTTTACATTCAACTAGTGTTTTTTTAATGTGTTGTCTTGTCGTATCCCTAGCTCTTACGCCATACTCCCTCTGTCCGGATTACATGTTGCCGAAATGGATAAAAAAGGATGTATCTAGAACTGAAATACGCCTAGACCCATCCATTTTTTCCGGATGGAGGGAATACATGTCAATATGTCATGCCTTTATATTCTTGAGTACCTATTCCATCTCTCTGCTGTAGCATGTTTTATAATTGAAGCACCATTCTTCTATACAAGGCATGCAAGGGGAAGACGACTATGTTAGAATCTAAAGGGTTACAAACCAGGTCTTTGCAAAAGATCGAAACGCCAGGAGATAATAAACCAACTCCAGTTTTTATAGATAGTGCTCCAGCATAGAGAAACCCAGCTCCTACTGATAATAAGAAGATTCCAGTGGCCAAAGAACTAGTCCGCTCCAGTCCAGCAAAAATATGTCAACTCCATTCTAAGAAGTGTGTGTGTGTGTATCCTTGCATCATGAAATTTTATAGCATGCTGATCATATTTTCTACATGTTTCTTACCCATCTCTCTTTTAGAAAATAAGCTTAACAGATAGAAGAATTTCTGCACTGGTATCGTCTGTGAGGAAAGATTATTGTAGGAATTCGCTGTACTCCAATGCAGATGTGTCGATGTACAAAACTAGGGGCACATTTTTGTACCCCTTTACCTGTGCACGGGCAGTCGGAGCCACGCCCGCGACCACACCAAGCAGAGCGAGGGAGGTCAGCTAAGGTAAGACCGAAGCCCAAGATAGCCAGAGCAATGCCAAGGCCAAGACCACAAAGAGCCGAGGGACGAAGCAGGTTCCCCCGGGCAAGACCCTTGCCGGGTAGCCTCGGCAGCCCCGGCAAGGCCCTTGTCGGGGCAACTCGCCCCACATGAACGGAGTGAGCCACCCTTGAGCCCACGGCCCCCAGCGCCATCATTAGCGTGGGGCCAGGGCTCGGGAAGGCACCTCTGTGGTGGCGTGTAGATCTTTGTGAAGGCAAAAGGATAGTCAAGATCAACTAAGGATAGGAAGGTAGCCATCCTCACCGAAGAAACCCACAAGACCCCCGACAAGATCCTTGCCGGGGACGCCTGCACGCCACGGCAAGACCCTTGTCGGGCCACCCGGAAAGACCCTTGCCTGGCCACCCGACAAGGCCCTTGCCAAGCGCACCAGCAGGGCCACCATCAGGCCCGCACCATACAAGTATCCGCCCCCGTTGGCATGCAGCTGCCGACCCAACCAGCTGGGCGGGCACCTGCATGGCAACATGCAGCCCTTCGTGGAGGCTCCGCCACTGCGCCACCTCAGCTGCCTGCCTGCTTACATGGCACCGCATGCATCGCTGGCCAGAGCGCGTGTCGAATCTTGGAGGAGCGGCGACGGAAGGGACGGGCCTCGCCCCCGTCCCCGATAAATTGAGAGGAGACCTAAGCGATGCATTAAATGCACCTTGTCCTGTAATACGAGGGATAACCTCGTGCCACTGTAGACCTTTACACCTCCTATGTGCCACTGTGGCAGCCCCTTTCACCTATAAAAGGAGGCCCATGGCGCACGGGAGAAGGATTCAGCTTTTTGGAGCTCGTTACACCACGTAGCTAGCTCAAGAACACATAATACATCCACCAAAGCAGGAGTAGGGTTTTACGCATCCTCGTGGCCCGAACCTAGATAAACGAACCGCGTGCTCTCTGTTAGACCCGCTCTTCTGTCAACCCCGCGCCCCGCAACCGCAGTAGGGATTCTTGTGATCCCATAGGTGTTGTTTCCCACCAACATCTTTGGCGCGCCAGGTAGGGGGCGCGTTTGTGAGAATCTGGTCTGGTAGTTAGCCTAGCGGTTGTTCGTCGCCATGGCCCCTAAGAAGAAGATGGCCACGGCGATCGGTTCTTTGGGGCCGAGCGGCCCGTGCCCGTGCAAACGAGCAGCGGTCCGGTCGCGGACAGGACTCGGGCCGCGGCCCGCGAACACCAGGACCACCCAAGCAGTCAGAGCCTGGCGAGCTGCGTCGTTCATGCACCAGACATCCGGCCCCACGCCGTCGAACCCAAAGACGGAGCTGGGCCCCCGGCCGGCGGCGCGGGCCCTCCGGGGGTGTTGGTGCGCCGACTCCGGGCGGCTCGGCGACCTCCAGGACGCATACACCGGCGACCACCGCATGTTCTTCCCAAGGGGTGGACGCCGAGCAGCATCACCACGTTGGTGACCCTGGGCACCGCCGTGGGAAGAGCCCTGTGCGTTGTCAGCAAGATGAAGGAGTGTAGCACGCTCGCCGAAGCACTGGCGAGGATGGCGCGCAGCTGCTGGGTCGTGATGGAGCTCCTTCTAACATAGTTAGAAGTCGAAGCGCGCCGCGATCCACTCAGCTGTCGCCGCCACCCACGCCAGCGGAAGCCTTGGCGTGCACGCAGCTGCTCCTCAACTTCCCTCCTACTTCAGAGAAGCTCGATGAGTGGAGGGCCACCATCCGGAGCCTCGTCGCCATCGCGAACAAAGACGATCCGCGACCGGCAGGGCCCTCGGGTCGGCACTCCACCGAACCACCACATGCTGGCGCTGGGAGGACCGGGGGAGCTGCGGCCACGGTGCACTCTCCTCCTCCTCGCCAGCCAACGCGGGCGTCGGCCCATCGCGACGATGCTGGTGACAACATCTCCATACACTACAAAAAAATACACTTCCGTGATGATACGTGTTTGTCACAGTAGGTCGCATTTTTTGTCATGCATGTACATCCATGACAAATTTATGACAGAATCAAGATAGACATACTTGTGCTGTCGTAGAAGTGTTCCATGACATTACCAAAATTATCATCACGGAAGTGTCCACTTCCATGACGATAAATCACGCGTCACAGAAGTGCTTTCGTCAAGGGTGACCGACACGTGGCATCCACCGTAACGGAATGCCGTTAAGCTATCAGGTCGGATTTTGGATCCGATAACCCGTTAAAAGCCCTGGCCAATGGGAAATTTCCACGTGTAAAATTCTGATTGGCCGAAGGGAACACCTGTCAGCTCGTTAGTGGCCAGATGTCGCCCGTCCATTGGAGGAGACATGCCTATGATACGTCGACACGTGGCTGGGTCCAACCGAGTCCCATATAGGTTAAAAAGGCCGGCCCAGTCAAAGGCCCGTAGAACTTAATCAGGTACTAGTGGGCCATCCCAATAACAGCCTGCTTAATAAAGGCCCATTTACAGCCCGAAGCCAGATCTGGCGAGTGAATTGTTCGCCCAATATTTGGGACCATTTGCGGCCCGAAGCAGATCTGGCCCATTAATTGTTCGCCGAATATTTGGGCCCAACTACAGCCCAGTGACTTTCGGCCTGTTAGAGGCCTGATGTAGACATGGGCCCATTTCAGCCAGGTGTGACTTTCGGCCTGGGAATGGCCCGTGCTGCCCATGGGCACCACGGACATCGGGCCCACTAACGGCCCGTGCTAAAGGTGGCAACAGTTAAGCCCAACGTGGCTTTGGGCCTGTTAAAGGTCTGTCGTGTAATTCGGCACGTTGATGCCTACGCTAAGCTTTTGGCCTCTTAAAGGCCCATGATATCAGTGGGTCAACTAAGGCCCAAGATATGTTTCGGCCTGGTAATGGCCCATGAGCTAACTGGGCCCAAAACGGCCCGGTCTACATTCCGGCCTGCTGAAGGCCCGTCGATAGTGAAAAATGAGGCCCAACATGCATTTTGGCCTGCTAAAGGCCTGTGGTTTCATCTCGGCCGTAACAGGCCAGTACAATATTCAGCCTATTAATGGCCCAACGCTACCTGGGCCAAACTAAGCGCTGGGTCGACAAAAGGCCTAACTAAAATATAGGCCGGTGTAAGTTTGGGCCTGGTGCAATGTGTGAAGGCCCCAATCATTCGGGCCCAAGAAATACGCAGGCCGGCCCAATTGTGGCCCGCTAAAAACCTGGCCCGTTAGAGTCGAATGTTTCGATCCGGTCGACTACATCTGATTTTTCTTCAGATAGCGAATGATGGCAGTAACTAGTAGGAATTAAGAACAAGCCTACTCTATACAATAAAGAAATTACGGCATAGTAACTAAGAATAAACCTACACTATACAATAAAGGATTTAAGGTATATTACATCCACTGGGCATCGAAGTTCACCACCAGTGATGATAAAGCGCAACGAAGAAGCAGATTACAAAAACTGGGCACCATTGCAGCGTAACAAAATAATACTGAACCGAGACCACTTCCAAGACAGTTCAAGAAAGGTTAGCCTTGCGGGGGAACTGTTGCGCAAGCTGCTGAGGAAGGCTGTGATATCGGCCTAGCATATCGGTCATAGCTTCTAGGTGTAGCTGTTTAGCAATGAGGTTCTCATTGGTGTTCTCCGCAATCTTTCTTAGAGATAGGACTTCAAGTCGAAGTTGAGTGGCAGAATGCCTTTCTGCTAGAACTTGGGACTGAAGAAGTCGAACTGATTCAGACAATGAATTTTGTGAGCTTGTCTGACTGTTAGTCTCAAGTAACTTGAACACTGCATCAAGACAAGACTTTGGGGTTGTCTCGCTATCTTCAAGATATTTTGCCTTCTTTGTTGCAATATATGTTGGGTTTGTCTCATAGCCTTCAGCAGACTTGTGCATGCCATCAGGCATATCACCCTGAAACAAAGCAGAGAGATGACAGGTTTTGCACGTGTATAAACAAAGATGATAACTATTCTGTCAATTCTATCCAATTTCAAATTAGAAAATAAAGAGTAAGTTCAAAATATCAATAGCATAATTTGGCATTGTTCATAATGCGGGGAGCTTCGCCACACTACTGGATTACCATGTCAACATAACAAGCATAGATGAAGGGCAAAGAAAATCATTGTATCTATTTTGGATAATGTGCATGGCATGTTGTTCATATCATCAGCCACATCAGTAAGATAAAACAGGAGATGACAAGGTGCAAACGTGGGCTGCTTCACCACACACTGGATTATAGATCCACAAAAACAAGCATACATATAGGGAGTATTAAGTAATGTGCATGGTATGAATAAGGAATTTGGTTTTACAAGTAAAACTTAGAACTTACGGTTCTTACGAACATGCATTTTGGTAGAAACAGCAAACTAAACAGCAGTAAACGATAGGCAGTATGAGAAAATTAAACAACAGTTGAGGATAAAGGCTTTAGAAGGACTAACTTACATTAACAGTTAACACTGGCTTTAGAATGCCCTTCTCCATGACAAGGGAAGGATAACTCAAGAATTTCAGCACAGAATCTTCTTCATAAGCATTGCCTGTACTCTACATTTTGTAGAGAGTAATTATAGATATGATAATACTGGAAGGGATAGAGGATAATGAAGATAAGATGCAGTTTGATGCTACATAATCAACTACCAATCCCTGGAAGTACAAGCGTTACAGGACAAAATGTACTGACAAGAGCAATGGGCTACACTTCTACACTAGCATTGTTTGTGTATTCTACTTGTTGGTACGATTAAATATAGATCTAATCTTTTTTAGTAAATGGTGGGCGAGGGAGATAAGATGCAGAATGCTACAAAATGAACCAATCCCTCTTCCCATAATACAAGAGTGTTTTGAACACTAGTGTACTGTACAAAACGTTCTTATATGATAGACCACGTTAATGTAAGTACAGTGATAGACCACGTTCAGTCCTTATAAGAGGACTGCAGAGCTAAACCTCTTCAAAAGCAATGGGTTGATTCTAAATTTATGTAAGAGTCCATACGGATCTTATAATGTCCATCAAATGGACGATTACGAGGCTAACATGTGCAGTGATGCTACATAATCAAACAGCTATGAAAGTAAGTATGGTCATACGGGGCAAGAGGTACTCACAAGAGCAATGCAGTGTGCAGTATAGTTGCGAGATTATGTGGTCCCTTGAGAACGAATGTTCTTCTGGTAACAGTTTTCGTACAAGTGAGACATTGAGGCAAATGCAGAAATGTAGTTCAAATTGTGATGTGATATCATAGACAGTACCTTACGCTGCAGCCGAGACCAATGTGTAACAAGACTATTCCAGTCACCGTCGGATAAATGTAGCACCGGAGACTTCACAGAAATTTCGTTCAGAGGCTTGCCATCGAAGTGCGCTTGCCTCAGGTAGGAACGATACTTCATCAATGAGTGCTTGAAAAGCGCAACCAACCCTTGCTCGTCATCACAATCCAGTTTGCTCCTCGCCTATTTAAAAGAATGACATCTTTTGTCTTATGTCAGCAGAAACATATGCAGTAAGGACCATGAATAACATTAGTACATTACTTACGCGTAAGTTGCGGAGGAAGACTGGAAATTGTTCTATGTCTGCGGTATAATCTTTCCATGAAGGAAAGATGCGCACAAAGTTCCTGACAAAAACATAAGCTTCGTCTTCTAAACTAGGAAGAAATGGAACAGGGGTGCTATTTGCTGCAATTGGGTCTCTCTCTGGTTCGAAAAGGGATTTGGCAACTAGATTTGGTATACTCTTTGCTGGAATGGGGTTTTTCTGTTGTACAGCTGGTGCTATGTCAACTGGCATAATCATACTGTTTGCTGCAGTTGGGGTCTGCTTAGTTGGGGCATCAGAAATGACCAGTGTAGTTGGGCTAGAGTCTGCTATAGTTGGGGTATTTTGTGGGTCAGGTGATATTGCAACTACACCTAATGGGCTATTTGATTTATCAGGTGCCACTACCTTTTCCAAATACTTTGCTTGTGCTCCTCCACGATCAGCAATCGCCCTCTTCCTTTTGAACGTCTGATACACAAGAACAGCATTTGAATGGATAAATATGGTATGATGACAGATGGAATATGTACTGAAAATGGATAGGCAGGGCGTATTCGGATACACGATGTGTAAACTAAGATAATGGCAGTTCAACAAAGTAGAAGCAATGCAAAGCATCAGTTGGAAGATATGTGCGAGCAATGTAACCTTGGAAAGTTAGAGCAAGTACCTTGATGGGTGAATAAGATAGGGCATCTTCCTCTGACTCCTCCACTAGGGAGCTACATTGACTTAGGTCTCCCTCTAGCTCAGAATCACTGTTAGGATCATATTCTGAGCATGAATCTGTAGGTGGAGAGCGTTTGCATTGCATTGCATCTAGACTTGATTTCAGTCCCTTAATGCCAAGTTTGACAGCCATGGCATTGTTCTGCTTTATTCTTTTCATGCGCGTAAGCTCATAATCATTATGATGCTGTTCAGAATCTGAGATTCATGAAAACATAAAAAGTAGTCAAATTATCTATGGAATGCATTGCGGATTCAACTCGGAAAGTGTCTCCCTATGAACCCATGCATATGCAAAGTGCACCTCCCCAACCGTGCTGACCAGACCACACATAGAAATACAAACCCCTTATGTCTCTATAACAGGCAGGCACACATTTCAAAACTGAAGTAGGAACATTAGAATCATATGAAATTCGTATTTGAACAAATAAACTAAGCAATTATGAGTGGCGTAATGTTTAGCCTCAAGGGTGGAGTGTTGGTAGTGCGACACAAAGCAAGTAGGCAGATTGTATTCCATGTAAAAGATCGAAACCTATGTAAAAGCTGGAAATGACACTTTCTTTCTATACAATGCAGTGTTCATTACCCACACATGATGGAAGAGATCACATAGAGAAATACTATTCACCCATGTCTACGATTCCAGTATTTAGAAACAGGGTGGTCCACCCTAAAAGTATATTGACAACAAATATGACAAGGCAAGCATAGATGTAGTGAATCAATCATTTACTTGTGAGCTTACTAGGACAAGTATGCATAATTGTAACTGCAGTAAGAGACCATCCAAAATCTGAATGAAGAAGTTTGTCTAGCACTTATTGTCTGCAACTAATCGACGTGAATAATTGGATATTATATCGAATGAGTAAGAAAGACAAGTAAGATTGTCAACAAACCTGGCTTGCAGTAGTAATCTGGGTCAATGTCACTACGACCAACAATCCAAAATGACTAGTTTCTGTTTCGAGGGCCGGAATTTTGAAAACCATGTGAACTTTAGAGGTACTAAAGATTACCGAAATACATCTGAACCATTAAGTGTTGGTAGCACTGAGCACACAACAAACCCTAATGACAGTCCTGCCTAATGAGTAATGAATCAATTAGAAAATGGGTGATGAGGAGTGGCTGCTGAGTGTTGAGGACGTATCTCAGGATAAATCGGGTTGGCTTGGTGGGTGTTGCACGCCTGAGCCCTGATCGGACTGGGAAGGTAGGCACGGCGGCGCGCCCGGGCAGTGATGACACTGTTGGGCGAGCGGCTCCTGGCCTCCTGTTAGTCCGGCGTCTCCTCCTAGAGTCATGTCGTCTGGGGACGGCAAGTCGCCGGCGAGGCACGCGGATGGGGGCGAGTAGAGATCGGAAGCGCGCAGGAGAACAGAGGGGAATCGGGGCCTGGGACGACCCAAAATCCCAGGATGGGCCGGCCCACCATGGGCACCCTGTAGAGATACACACCCGAGCGGCGAACATGCATTTTCGAAACTAATTTAGGAACATTTAGCTGACCAATTAAACAACTCTGTTTTAATAATATCATATTCGTATTTGAACAACTAAGCTTGTTTAGCTTGATGGGTCGAGCAGTGTTATTATGACACGAAGCACGTATTCTGATCGTATAGTGATCATAAAAGGGGGAAACTCTAAGCATATTTCTTTTAGCAAAAGAGGGTTTCCCCTCCGATTTCTATTAAAGAAACCACCACAGAACCAACATGATCAATTAAACCCTAAGCATGATCAATTAAACCGTATTATGGCTGTGCCATGGCAGATTTGAAGCTGCAAACCGGAGAAATGATATTTAGCATCCATTGTTTGCTTCGAACTAAGAACTAAATTCTAAGAGCTAAAAAGAAAGTAGAGTAACCAAGTTAAGATCTATTTTCTGGTTGAGATCAAAAAGTTGAGGAGATATGAAGTACCACCTCTCTTGCGGCACCATGTAAGCATCGGGGGTGCGATGGTTGTCGGGGGCGTTGAAGCAGATCTGCGACGGTAGACGGGTGCATCGGGGGATAAGTCTCGTTGCGGTGGAAGAGAAGGTCGTGTGAGCGGCCTCGACAAAGAGGACGACGGCGCCGATGAAGCGAGAGGACGCAATGCAAGGCTATTAGTCCATCGCCGTGGATCGGAAACATCCATCTCTAGCAGTGGACGACGCGGTCTTGGTAGGCGCTTCGGCATGGTGGAGGACAGTGGCGATGGATGTGGAGGACGGCGGCGATGGATGGGGTGGCGGACGGAGGCTGGTGTGGGGATGGGGTGTTCTAGCGCGGACGGTGTATGAATGGGAAAATTGAGGGAGAGGTACGGGGAACCATGTTTTTGGGACGCACCTGTCTGAAATATGGGAAAGTTACGAACTTAGCCCCCGTTTAAAATTTGGACGTCTCGTCGTTTGGGGATAGGACGGTAATCTCGCATCTCGCCAGTATTTGCCCAGAGCGATTTTGGGCGAGGAGAGGGTGGTTGGCGCCCATGGTTGGCGCCCATGGTTGGCGCCCACGGTGTATGAATTGGTGCAAACTTCGCTGGTGCATCCAAACCCCATCATATGATATGCTCTATCACACATAAGCCTCTTTATATCTTCCTGAAAACATCCACCATACCTACCTATTATGGCATTTCCATAGCTATTCCGAGATATATTGCCATGCAACTTTCCACTGTTCCGTTTATTATGACACGCTCCATCATTGTCATATTGCTTTGCATTATCATGTAGTTAACATCGTATTTGTGGCAAAGCCACCTTCATAATTCTTTCATACATGTCACTCATGAGTCATTGCACATCCCGGTACACTGCCGTCAGCGTTCACATAGAGTCATATTTTGTTCTAAGTATCGAGTTGTAATATTGAGTTGTAAGTAAATAAAAGTGTGATGATCATCATTATTAGAGCATTGCCCCAGTGAGGAAAGGATGATGGAGACTATGACTGACAGGTAGGGCGATTGTGTCACGTCTAAGTGAAGTTACAAACCTGCCCCTATTGAAAATATTTGCCTACATCGATTTCGGCGGAGTCGACTTTGTTTTGCCGCCCACCATGTATGAATGGGGAATGGAGGGAGAAACAGAGGTCTTTCAGACGAGCTTGAATCAAATGAGTTTTGCCGCCCATGTTTGGCGCCCACCGTGTCGGAATGAGCTCAGAGGCGGTCGTGTCACGTCTAATTGAAGTTACTAACCTACCCCTATTTAGAGCAGTGTAAATCAGGCCGATGGATTGTCCGTGTAATGGGTAGACAATAATTTCCATCTCCCAAACACTTGGCTTCGGGCAGCCGACGTGGGAGTGGACATTTTTCTGCTTCTTTCGAATTTTGGGACAATAAGCATCCACGTTTACCCTGGAAACTAAATTGAATCCATTTTGTATTCCTATATGAATCTTTATAAATCATTCTATGTGTTTTTATATATCTTCAAAAGGACGACAAAGATGTATTCCACTGTCATACATGAATATGGTTTACAAATCCCGATACTCAAATACAGAAACTAGAATCCAGTTTAAGGTGAATTTGAATATTTGGAACACTTCATGTCCAACTCAAATGTCACAAGCAGCATAATGTGTACTCCCATTTAGATATGTACACAAGCGATGTATCAAGATTCAAATACCGAGTCAATCAACCAAGAATGTACAGAACTAACAGACATATAAACACTTATAGAGTATATGGATCAATAATATCAACTAACATACGTAAGCCAGGCCACTGTACTTTTTTTTGGCTACAACAGCATCCTTATTTTAGCCAGCATCTTGGCCCTTTCCGATGCGTGCCACTTATGGTCCATCTATACTACTACTATTGCTGAATGCACATTCAGCCCGATTGGCATATTTGTAGGTCTGGCACAGCAATCCAAATGAAATGTCTCCGAGTCTTATCAATTAATACAGACTTGTGCTCAAATAAAATTACAAACCAAAAAAAATAATTATTACATGATCTCTAAAAAAATGGTTTGATTGATTACATGAACAGACAACACAAAGGTTATTCAACTATGGAAAGAACATTTCACCTATGATTTACCAAGTAGGAATTTAATTTCCTTTTTTCCTTAGAGACCTTAACAATCTGGTCAGTCTCAGCTTGCTTCGTTTTGAAATCCACCAAATATTTAATGGTTGTCTTGAGTACTGCTTGTGATTGTGTTGTTTGCTTCCTCAACATGTCAACTTCATCTCTAAGTGCAGAAGCAGAATCTCTCTCTACCACTAGTTTAGCCTCTAGAGCATCAGCAGTTGGCAATTCATAATGCACAATTGGGCCGGTGCCACTGCTGTGGGATGATGCAACGTCCATGGGGACCTCGCTCTTTGATCTTGGGCTAACCTGTTTTGCCATTAAAGTTCTGATTGGATTCAGAAAAGTTGAAGTTAGCAAAACAGCTCAACTAGGAGTTATAACAGCAAACCAGTTAAACAAACAAGGAATTAAAGAGTTTCAATTAGATGCTGAAAAGTAGTTATTAACATCATTGTAACCCGCTGTTGCAGCAGCAAAGCAATTAAACAAACAAGTAGATATTTAAGTTAAGACAAACAGGTAATTCTTAACAGTAAGTATCAAACACATAGATAGGCGTAGTCTACAATATGATTAACAGGCTCTGCCAATATGTAATCAGTAGCAAACCAAATTAAGCCAAGCAACATAATTGAACAATTTTGCAATAAGTGGCCAACTAAAATTCCGAGAAGCAAGTAACTGAACTTATGCTAGTTCTTTGTACAGGCACACTGCAACTTCTTTTTCGCTTACAAGGTTGTACGAAGGAGACCATGGCATCAATTGCTTGGATACGCAGTCCCAATACTTCTTTCTTCCCACACTGCATCGGTAAGTCGAATGATTAATCTGGTAAGATGGTGCGTCCTTGATATGTTATATGAGGACGTGTAGTCAGACTAGTTGTAGCCAAACACATCACACTGGAATTTATTGTATATTTCATGCGATTACTTTTGGCATATCGAGATCTAAGAAATCTACAATAGGATGAAAAGACTGGCATCCTTCACATTATTGGCGAACTCAGTTCATAGAAACAAGCAATTCAACCATTCTGTGGGTAAATCAAAAGCGCCACTGGAATATTTTTTACTATCCAATCATACACGCAAAAAGGGGCGACGCCACCACAGGGGCTGGTATTCAGACACCAGAGTAACTCGTGGCTCCATTTAATGGCACGGTTTCTTCTAACGCCGGACACGGTTATGCAGCCCGTCCCGAGCCCGTATCGACGTGTCCTCGTCGAGCGTTTCTTTGGACCCGTCGGTCATGAGCAGCGGAGGATCACTTCCGACCGCTTCCACCCCTCGCCCGACGGACAACACCGAGGTGTTGTCCCAAAGGGCACCGAGCTGAGGGGAGGTAGTCCTGGAGGCACCATGAGGCGACCCTCCAGACTGCAAGCGCAAAGGGAGAAAGGCTCCCAAGGGCTCCAAGTTCGGCCCTGGGCCGAACACCGCACCGGAACCTTCAGTGGTTCCGGAGTTCGGCATGCGTCCCCCCACTAAGAAGGGCAAGCCTACCGCGCCGGTGACCTCCGTCCAACCGGAGGCACCGGATAATTTGCTGGAGGTGCTTAACGGCGCCTCCATCGTTGAGGAGCACCGCACTATTATGAGTGCGGTGATCCAGAAAGTTCAGTCCGCCAAAAGTGGACTGATTGAAGCCTGTGCCAGCCTTCTAACAGGCTTTGAGGTATGTATTTAAAATGTATAAAAATATTACCGCATAGACAGTAGCCCCTGATGCTCTTTTCGGTGTTCATAAAGAGAAGCCGAATAGAGGATCTAAGAATATCCGCAGGAGTCTAACATAAGTACGTCGATATGCGTAAGCAGGCTTCGTTGCTGACCTCCGCCGCACTGACTGCGGAGGTCGGTGTGCTGAAGGAGAACCTTGAGCAGTCCGAGAAAGAGCTCAGCCTTGCTAAGAAGGAGCTTGAGGAGAACCAAGGTAAGTAATGCCTTGTCTATATGTGTATGTAAAAAAGATGCAGTTGCAAAAAATGATAGGATCGTTATTAACGTGCCAGGGGCCACGACCGAAGTGGCGGCCCTGAAGCAAGCGCTTACCGAGGCCGAAAACAAGACGGCCACGGAGCGCACCGAGCGGGAGAAACATGAGGCACGAGTTGGCGAGGTGCAGCAAGAGCTCCGTGCTCTCGTGAAAAAGCATGAGACTTTGGAGCTTGACTCGAAGACTCGAGAGTCCGAGCTCGCTGCGGCCCTCGAAAGCGCCAAGTCTGCCAAGGCCGAAGCCCAAAAAGCCCTCCAGGAAATTGAGGCGATGAAGAAGATAGCACCGGGTAAGGCATTCATTATGCAAAGCAAGCACGTGAAAGTGAATTACTTGTTACTTACCCGAGTCCGGAGCTCTCCAGGAGCATTCGCAGATTTGCCCCACAGCGTGTCAGATGCCACAACCTACTACCGGGCCGAGGAAGGGAGCTCGACGGAGAAGGTGTTCTGGTCTCAGTATGCTGAGACCGGACACCCGGTGCCCTTGAGCGACCAGCTGAAGCAATTGGTCGATCTCCATAAGGTGGCCGAACAGGCCATGAAGGGTCTTATAGTCCGGCTATGTCTTGGAGAGGCCATGCCTGGGATCTACTTCGGGCTGGTAAGGTGGCTGGTGGATGCCTGTCCGTGGCTTGAAGTCATCAAGCGCTCTGTCTGCATCGAGGGCGCCCGCAGGGCGCATGCCCGTGTGAAAGTACACTGGGGCAAAATGGACGCGGAGAATCTGGTGAAGGACTGACCACCGCAGGGCAAGGAGCATCGCCACCCCGAGATGTACTATGAGGGCGTCCTGAAGGGTGTCCGCCTTATGGCGGATGAGTGTTCCAAGGATGTAATTTTTTAGTAAACTTGGTCGTGTGATCCTATATTTATGAAAACTTGTTTCATATGCGCTATGCAACGCTTGTTTGAATTTAAAATATTACCTTCTGTGCGGCTGTTTATCAAATCTGAGAGATGGCCAGTCGTCGGCTTCCGCCACCATGCCACGAGTGTTGGAGTGTTCGGGATAAACCTGAGCACTCTTGTTCCCATTCTCGGGTCCTTCGAGGGAGGTGCTCGGTGCAACGAACAAGGCAATCAGACTATAATGCTTTATCACTCTCACTTAGCCAGAGAATTCTATAATTTTAAATTTTGGCGAAGCCCCTAGTATTCGGAAGACCGAGTTCGGGGTGCTATACACGCCTAAGCCGGACAAAGCCAACTCCTCGCCCAAAGCGGCATAAGTCTTTAGGGACTCGAAACCTCTCGAACAGCGACCAGCTCTCGCCTTATCATGACAGTCAGTTTTAGCTTTCTCTACTGAGGTGCTTAGCCCAGCTAAAACGGGGCACAATCACAGTAGTTCTCCCAGTGCTACCTTAGCCGATATGGCGGAACGTAAGGTACCAAAACATGGGAGCCGGGCAAACCCAACTATTGACCCAAGACATGATTCAGAGCTGATGCATATAATGCTATAAGGTCGGGGTGCCGCACTTGTGAAAGTGTTCGGACTTCTCACGCCGCATTATGTGGTGCTTAAGCCCCTGGCGTATTGGCCGTACCAAAGTGTACGGGTGCTGAATGTCATGAATGAACATATATTTAAAAGGGTAAGGAATAGAGAATGCAATAATAGACTGAAGCTATGCATTGTTTATTCGAAAAGGTGCATTAAAAGAGGAACGATACAAATAGTGTGATAAACAAAAAAATGGGACTATTTGACATGTCCCCTCCGGGTGCAAGCTGCGGAATGGTATTTAAAGCAGGTATTTTGCTCGTTACAGAGACCACCTAGGAATTCCATAGTGTGACTTAGCTTTTCTGCCTCCCTGGTTGTTGTATCGTGTGTTCGGCAATTGTACTGCCGAACAGGGCTTCCAGAAAGTAAAGTCCTGAAAGTGAAAAAAACAATAAAGTAGGAAGCCCCTAGTGCAGTTGAGCTGCATTTTGGGGTGTGCCGTGGTCGTGCCCCTCCCTGCCCATGGTATTTCCAGAGCGTAGTTATGTACACGTGGCATGGATTCTGCCGTTCGGCTGGGAGTGGAGTTGGGGCCGCATTGCTACGCTTGCTCGGAACGTGCCAGGCGGTCTTGTTGCAGATTGCTCCGAGCGCGCTTGACGGCGTTCGGACGTTTCATCCCCGGACTAGAGAATTGCCTTAGGAGGCTGCTTTGTACTTCTGCTGCGAGGGCCGCCGTGTGCTCCTCCGTTCGGAGAGAGCGTTCGGTGTTTCCATTGACTGTGATGACCCCCCGAGGTCCTGGCATCTTGAGCTTGAGGTATGCATAGTGCGGCACCGCATTGAATTTTGCAAATGCGGTTCACCCGAGCAGTGCATGATAGCCACTGCGGAACGGGACTATATCAAAGATTAACTCCTCTTCGTCATCCGCATCCCAACCCTGTCGGTCATAATCGGGCCAAAACTCTCCTGACAAGGAGAGAGACCTTAGTGAATTTAGTATGTCGCCAAAGGGCGAGTGCTGAAAGATACCCGTGGCGGTGAACTCCATGATCGGCGCCCAATCGGATTCGACTGGTAGGGGCGCGGGAGGTTCAGAGTCCGGATGAGAGTCCGGCAACTTGGAGTCACGGGCCTCGCGAAGGGTAAGGCTGGTATTCGGCTCGATTGCCGTTAAGGCTGCGACCTCCATGGCGGGGTCTAACCACCCGCCCACGGATGGCGCAATTGGCTCCGAATTGAAGGTTGGAGCGGTTGTCGGTGCGGTCTCCTGAACACTGTTCGGCGGCAGAGCTAAATCATGCCCATCGTGACGGTGCGACGCACTCAGCCGGGGCTCGAATCCGTCGAAGATTAAGTCTCCGCGGATGTCGGCCGTGTACTTCAAGCTTCCAAACATGACCTGATGGCCAGGGGCGTAACTTTCAATCTGCTCTAGATGGTCAAGCGAATCGGCCCGCAGTGCAAAGCCGCCGAATACAAAAATTTGTCCGGGGAGAAAAGTCTCACCCTGGACTGCATCGCTAATGATGATCGAAGGAGCCCTCAAGCCTAATGACGACGACACAGAGGAACTCTCAATGAAAGCACCAATGTCGGTGTCAAAACCGGCGGATCTCGGGTAGGGGTTCCCGAACTGTGCGTCTAGGCGGATGGTAACAGGAGACAAGGGACACGATGGTTTTACCCAGGTTCGGGCCCTCTCAATGGAGGTAAAACCCTACTCCTGCTTGATTAATATTGATGATATGGGTAGTACAAGAGTGGATCTACCACGAGATCAGAGAGGCTAAACCCTAGAAGCTAGCCTATGGTATGATTGTTGTTCTGTCCTACGGACTAAACCCTCCGGTTTATATAGACACCGGAGGGGGCTAGGGTTACAGAGAGTCGGTTACAAGGAAGGAGATCTACATATCCGTATTTCCAAGCTTGCCTTCCACGCCAAGGAGAGTCCCATCGGGACACGGGACGTAGTCTTCAATCTTGTATCTTCATAGTCCAATAGTCCGGCCAAAGGTTATAGTCCGGCTGCCTGATACCCCCTAATCCAGGACTCCCTCAGTATGCTTGAAGTATTATTGTTTTTATGTCAACATTAAACTTTTATCTTGAATCATATCAAATCTGAACATTCGTGCCACAATAAGAAGAATTATATTGAAATTATGCTAAGTAGCATTCCACATCAAAAATTCTGTTTTTATCATTTACCTACTCGAGGACGAGCAAGAATTAAGCTTGGGGATGCTTGACACGTATCCAAGGTATCTATAATTTCTGATTGTTCCATGCTATATTATATTCTGTTTTGGACATTAATGGGCTTTATTATACACTTCTAGATTATTTTTTTGACTAACCTATTAACTGGAAGCCCAGCCCAGAATTGTTGTTTTTTGCCCATTTCAGAGTTTCACAGAAAAAGAATATCAAACGGAGTCCAAACGGAATGAAACCTTCGGGAACGTGATTTTTGGAACGAACGTGATCCAGAGGACTTGGACCCTACGTCAAGAAAGCAACCAGGAGGGCACGAGGTAAGGGGGCGTGCCTACCCCCCGAGGTGCGCCCTCCACCCTCGTGGGCCCCATGTTGCTCCACTGACGTACTTCTTCCTCATATATATACGTACGTACCCCCAAACTACCAGATACGGAGCCAAAAACCTAATTCCACTGCAGCAACCTTCTTTACCCGTGAGATCCCATCTTGGGGCCTTTTCCGGAGCTCCGCCGGAGGGGGCATCATTCACGGAGGGCTTCTACTTCAACACCATAGCCTCTCCGATGATGTGTGAGTAGTTTAACTCAGACCTTCGGGTCCATAGTTATTAGCTAGATGGCTTCTTATCTCTTTTTGGATCTCAATACAATGTTCTCCCCCTCTCTCGTGGAGATCTATTCGATGTAATCTTCTTTGCGGTGTGTTTGTTGAGACCGATGAATTCTGGGTTTATGATCAAGTTTATCTATGAACAATATTTGAATCTCCTATGAATTCTTTTATGTATGATTGGTTATCTTTGCAAGTCTCTTCGAATTATCAGTTTGGTTTGGCCTACTAGATTGATCTTTCTTGCAATAGGAGAAGTGCTTAGCTTTGGGCTCAATCTTGCGGTGTCCTTTCCCAGTGACAGTAGGGGCAGCAAGGCACGTATTGTATTGTTGCCATCGAGGATAACAAGATGGGGTTTATATCATACTGCATGAGTTTATCCCTCTACATCATGTCATCTTGCTTAAGGCGTTACTCTGTTCTTATGAACTTAATACTCTAGATGCATGCTGGATAGCGGTCGATGTGTGGAGTAATAGTAGTAGATGTAGGCAGGAGTCGGTCTACTTGTCTCGGACGTGATGCCTATATACATGATCATACCTAGATATTCTCATAACTATGCTCCATTCTATCAATTGCTCAACAGTAATTTGTTCACCCACCGTAATACTTATGCTCTCGAGAGAAGCCACCAGTGAAACCTATGATCCCCGGGTCTGTTTTCCATCATATTAATCTTCCAACACTTAGCTATTTTTATTTCCTTTTGTTTTACTTTGCATCTTTATCATAAAAATACCAAAAATATTATCTTATCATATCTCACTCTCGTAAGTGACCGTGTAGGGATTGACAACCCCTTGTCGCATTGGTTGCGAGGATTTATTTGGTTGTGTAGGTGCGAGGGACTCGTGCATGGTCTCCTACTAGATTGATACCTTGGTTCTCAAAAACTCAGGGAAATACTTACGCTGCTTTACTACATCACCCTTTCCTCTTCAAGGGAAAACTAACGCAGTGCTCAAGAGGTAGCATGCCTCCCGCGAGGGAAGGTTATGCGCGGGTGCTACCCTGATCAGGTAGGACGACATAAGCCTTGTGTTCCCGTTGTTGAGTATGGATCTTTGTCCCCGTTTGGGACCATTTTGCCACGACGGTGGCCGTTGGTGGCTTTGGTAGGCATGGGGCCACCCAGGACTTAGCCCAAAGGGAAGTTGGTCGGAGTGGCTGGGAGGGTGTCATGGCAGTAGGACGGTTTTGTCGAGACACTTTGGTCCACCTGAATGGGAGTACAAGGCCAGGGTTCCGTGGTGTGGGTACAGTGTGGTAACCTCTGCAGAGTGTGTGTGTTAAATCTATCGATAGCCACGCCCGTGGATATGGGCCCAGTTCGTAGTTGGTCACACGATGGGTCAACAGTAATAATAATAATGTGCTTAATAACAACCCCAGTTCGACGATGAAAGAAGTTGGTTGATATTTATGTGATCATAAGAGGATCCCTGTGGTATCGTGAATACCGACTTGTTGGATACTTGTGGTGTTATGTGAGAGTCAAGGGTAAAGGTCAAGATCCTTGTGGTCATGAATGATTACTACGGTATTGTCAATACCAAGCTTGATTGGATCCTGAGATGATCGTGTGATGTCCGTGCACTACAAAAAAAAGACACATCCATGATATTTTGGGCCGAACGAAAATCTTTTCTGTCATACTTATGACACTTCTATGACGATAATTGTGACAAAACCCGGTATCATCATAGATGTGGTGGGGTCCTACTTCTATGACAAAAATCATGACAAAAAATGGGCTTTTCGTCCTTGGCGGGTCGGAGACGCAGCTGCATGACATTCTTTGGGCCGTCCATGACGAAAAAAATCGTGGTAGAAGCGAGTGCGCGGAAAATATCAAGGAGTCCCTGGTTACGGTGGGTGGTCGGGGCCGAGCGATGTGCGTTTATCTCATACATACGCGCGTGTGTGCGAGGCGTTGGGCTCTAACTGAACCCGAGCGATTGCACTGCAGGCTACGCGTTACAGAAGCCGAGCGATCGATCGATGGCTGTTAACTGAACCCAATCGATGCTGCCTCTGGATGAGCAGTGAGCGTTGCTAGGGGGTTTGGATGAACAGTTCCCGGTGGGGGTGGGTGAATAGGACCCCGTGGCGTTGCCTCCGGATGAACCGTGAGCGTTGCTGGGGGATTTGGATGAACAGTTCCCGGTGGGGGTGGATGAACTAGACACCGATCGTTCGAGCCGGTTGGGGCTGGATGAACAGGACCCCGTGGAGGGCAGGATGAACAGGACCACCCCATGGAGGGCAGGATGAACAGTAGATTGTGGAGGGCTGGATGAACAGTAGCCCGTGGAGGGGTGGTTGAACAGGAGCCCATGGAGAGGGCTGGTTGAACAATAGCCGGTGGAGTAGCACGCGGTGGAGGCTGGATGAACAGTAGCCCGTGGATGAATAGTCGTAGGTGGAGGCTGGAGGAGGTCGATGGTGGATGAACAGTAGCCCGTGGAGGCTGCAGGGGGTCGACGGTGGAGATGAACAGCATCCCGTGGAGTCCCGTTTTGCAGTACGCCACACCCCTCCCGATGAACAGGACCCCCGTTTTGACCGTAGCGCTCCAACACAAGTCTGTTTCCTCCGTTTTGCGGTACGCCACACCCCTCCCGATCAACAGGACCCTCGTTTCGACCGTAGGAGGTCCGTTTCCTCCGTTTAGCAGTATGTCAGACCCCTCCCGATCAACAGGATACCATTTCGAACGTGGCCGGTCGAACACAAGGCCGTTTCCTCCATTCTACGGTATGCCGGGCCTTGTTTCCATCGGCTGTTCCGTCCAAGCCCTCCCGATGAACACGACGACGGATTCCGTTCCGACCTAGCCGGTTGGCTCCCCATGAACACGACAACGACGCTGATTCTCCGTTCCGTCCCAGCCATGTACACGAGCCCTGGCCGTACGTATGCGTGAGTAGGCGTTCGAGACCCTGCCCATATGTATGTACGTGGCCGTATTTTCTTTCTTGCACACTACGATGTACGTACGTGTACATGCTACGTGCGCGCCTCTACATCGACCAGTATGTACGTACACTGTCGTGGTTTTGTCACGGCAGATGTCCTCATGAAAGGAATTAGTCGTGGAGCCATTGCAACGGGTTAGCCTGAAGGGGTTAAAGCAGACACAGGGACGCAAGAGAGTTTATACTAGTTCGGCCCTTCGATGAAGGTAAAAGCTTACTGTAGCGACCAGACCTCAAACAGTCTGACCTCTGTGCTCAGGTGTCATCCCTGGATCAGTAATGCTTACACCACACAGTACTTTGAAGGATTTATAACAGAGTAGCAATCACACACTTATTACAACGATGTCTCAAAGAGAACTTATTACAATAAATATGGCTTAAGGCCATCTAATAACAATAACAACGGAAGGCTTGGAAGATAAGCGAGTCCATCAACTCCAACGGCATCACTGAGTATAGAACCACGACCTAAAAGGTACCTTACTCGTCGTCTGAAAAGTCTGCAACATCAAATGTTGCAGCCCGAAACGGGTCAGCACATGGAATATGCTGGCAATGTAACACATATTGAGTAATGAATTATAAGCCTATACTACATGCATATGTGGCTGGTGGAAAGCTCTATGGTTACAGTTTTGCGTAAAGCCAATTTTTCCCTACTGCAAAGGAATAAATTTATTTAACTAACATGGTGGTTGTTAAACATTGAGAATGGTTGACATCATCCTCAATCTCATTAAAATAATCATCATTAAAACCCAACAAAGTTTATTAAAGTAACATGATGAGATTCACATGATATCCAAGTACTAGATACTCAAAACGTCCATAACCGGGGACACGGCTAACCATGATTAGTTTGTACACTCTGCAGAGGTTTGCGCACTTTTCCCCACAAGACTCGATCTCCTCCGTTGGGATTCTCGCACTACAAGGTGTTTGAGAAACGGATGACCGAGACAAAGTCTTTCAGAAGCGCTAGCACCTTACGATGTGATAGACCGTACCAACCTACATCCCCTACATCTACTAGTCTACCACTGTAAGAGTTCGCACGACTTAGTCAACTATGCCAGAGCCCATAATGGCTTGTGGGTGCACACGGAAGTTTCTAGTATGAATAATCTCATGATCCCTTTGAGCCTGGGTGGCGGTCCATAAAGAAAACAACAGGTAACCTGGAATACCCAAGTACCTCAATCCACCCAGTTTTGTGTTTAAGTAGCCACCTTAAGTAAACCATTAAATTTACAAACTCACAACTGTCATGGATATTACTCACCCAATCCACGTCTACTAGTATAGCATGGCATAATAAGCAAACGTAGAAGTAACTCCCAAAGGTTTCATAATAAATCAGGTAATAGGTACTACCTCAACTACTTCCCATCCCACAGTTTAATTAGACCCTAATCATGCAATGTTTGAGGATTGATCTAATGCAATAAAACTGGGTAGTAAAAGAGGTATTATCAAAGTGTTACTTGCCTTGCTAATGATCCGTGAAACCTAGAGATTCGAAGTAACAGGCGGCGCACTCCGGGTATTCTATCGCAGACAAACAAACAAGCATACAATAAGTACTCATCTAATGCACAGGTAAAACTCAAATAAGAGATCTAACCAGAAAGTTCAACTTAAGAACTCCGGTTTGCAAAAAGAATCAAATTGAAGGAAGCAACGAAAGTCAAACGGCGAAAGAAAACAACTTCGTTCTACTAATCTGGATCTAAGTCAAATTTTAGAGAAACAAAAACTTGTTTAAGTTGGTTAAACGGATAGAGGGTTTCGAGACATAACTCCAGGCGCTTGAATCGCCTGATTCCGATAAACGAGCGAAAAGTTATACTAGAACGAAAATCGGATGAGAAATCATGATCAGAAAATAACCGCGGAAAATCCAAGAAAAAGAAAAACGATGAACGGATTAACGAACGAACTTTCGCTAATTAACCTAAACCAAAAAAATAAATAAAACCGATCTAATGAAAAAAACCCGAAAATAAAACCGACGAAAACCAATCGGTTTTTTTTAAACGGCAAGGAAATCGAGGCGGCGGCGAACCTCGGGCGACGCGCGGCTCCGGCGGCGGCGGCTAGTGTTTCGGGAGGGCTGGGGCGCGGTGTGGGCTGGGGGCTCGGGTGCGGCGCTATTTAAAGGCGCACCCCGGGCGGAGTCCCGCTCGGGCACGGCCCAAGGTCGGTTTCGTTTTTTTTTTAATAATTACGCTTGGAAATAATATAAAAAGAAATACTAAACGGACTCCAAAAATCCCGAAATAAATTTTCCCGGGCTTCTAAAATCAAGCCTGATAAAGTGGACATTTATTTGGGCCCTAAATGCAGTTTTGAAAAACGTGTATTTTTCCTAAATTCAAATAAAAATACCGAAAAACTCCGAAATAAATCTTATTTGATTTTTTATTAAATCCTCAATATTTCTATATTTTTGGAAGTCATTTTATTCCCTCTCTCATATTTTTGTAATAGAAATAATTGATGGAAAAATAAATAAAATCAAATGATCCTATTTTCAAAATTTGAGAAAACTCAAATATGAAAATAACGAAATCCTCAACTCTCTTCGTGGGTCCTTGAGTTGCTTAGAATTTTCTTGGAGCAAAACCAAAAGCAAATAAAAATATGATATGCATGATGATCTAATGTATAACATTCCAAATTGAAAATTTGGGATGTTACAAACCTACCCCCCTTAAGATGAATCTCGCCCTCGAGATTCGGGTTGGCTAGAAAATAGGTGAGGGTGGTCCTTGAGCAAATCTTCCTCTCGCTCCCAGGTGGCTTCATCCTCCGTGTGGTGGCTCCACTGAACTTTGCAAAACTTGATAACCTTGCTGCGAGTGACTCGGCTGGCAAACTCGAGAATCTTAATTAGTTTCTCCTCATAGGTCAAATTGTTATCCAATTGAATTGCTTCCAATGGCACTGTGTCTCTCAATGGTATGTCAGCCATCTCCGCATGGCACTTCTTCAACTGAGAAACGTGGAATACATCATGAACTCCTGACAATCCTTCTGGCAATTCCAACTTGTAGGCCACTTCTCCCATACGCTCCAAAACTCAATATGGTCCTACAAATCGTGGCGCTAACTTTCCCTTAACTCCAAAGCACTTAATCCCTCGAAGTGGGGATACTCAAAGATAAACTCTGTCTCCGACTTCGTAACCTTTCTCCTTGCGTTTAGAATCTGCGTAGCTCTTCTGCCTGGACTGGGCTACCTTGAGCCTAACACGAATCAACTTCACTTTCTGTTCAGACTCCTTAATCAAATCAGGTCCAAACAACTGGCGGTCTCCAACTTCGTCCCATGATAACGGTGTCCTGCACCTCCTTCCGTACAAAGCTTCGAAAGGGGCCATCTTCAAACTGGTTTGATAACTGTTGTTGTAAGAGAACTCTGCATATGGCAAATTGTCATCCCAACTAGATCCATAATCTAGCGCACAAGCTCTCAGCAGATCCTCCAAAATCTGATTGACTCTCTCGGTCTGTCCATCTGTCTGCGGATGAAAAGTTGTACTGAATTCTAGCCTTGTTCCCAAAGTCTCATGCAACTACTTCCAGAACTTTGAGGTAAACTGGGTTCCTCTATCTGATACGATACTCCTCGGAACTCCATGCAGACATATGATCCTGGTCATGTATATCTTTGCCAACTTAGCACTGGTGTAAGTGGTCTTTACTGGGATGAAATGAGCTACCTTCGTCAACCGATCGACTACAACCCAAATCGAGTCATAGCCTGAATGAGTCCTTGGTAATCCCGTAATAAAATCCATGCCTAGCTTATCCCACTTCCATTTGGGTATAGGCAATGGCTGTAACAATCCTGCTGGCTTCTGATGCTCTGCCTTTACTCTCTGACATACATCACAAACTGCTACATACTTCGCAATATTTTTCTTCATTCCGGTCCACCAGAAAGTATCCTTCAAATCCAAATACATCTTCGTATTTCCTTGGTGAATCGAATAGGGTGAATCATGAGCCTCTTGCAGAATCAACTTCCTGATCTCTGGGTCATTGGGCACATAAACACGGTCTTCAAACCATAGGGTGTCGTGCTCATCCTCACGAAATCCTTTAGCTTTTCCTTCGCTCATTTTCTCCTTTATAGAAGCAATCTCCTTGTCAGTCTTCTAAGCTTCCCTGATTCTATCCATCAAAGTTGACTGTATCTCCAATGCTGCTACATAGCCTCTCGGAACTATTTCCAAATATAGCTCACGAAGATCCTCGGCTAACTCCTTTGGTATTTCAACCGTCATTAGTGTATTGACATGGCTCTTACGGCTCAATGCGTCAGCTACTACATTAGCCTTTTCGGGATGATAATGCAATCTCGTATCATAATCCTTGATGAGCTCCAACCATCTCCTTTGTGTGAGATTCAACTCCTTCTGCGTGAAAATGTACTTCAAACTCTTGTGATCCGTGTACACTTCACAATGGTTTCCAATGAGGAAATGTCTCCATGTTTTCAATGCATGCACTACGGCTGCTAACTCCAAATCATGTGTGGCATAATTCAATTCGTGAGGCTTCAGTTGTCGTGAAGCATACGAAACAACTCTTCCCTCCTGCATAAGCATTGCTCCAAGTCCTCGACGTGAAGCGTCGCAATATACCTCATAATCCTTGGTCTGATCTGGTAGAATTATGACTGGTGAGGTGACCAAATGTTTCTTCAATTCCTGGAAACTAGCCTCACACTCCTCAGTCCATATGAACTTGGTATCCTTTTTCAGCAACTCCGTCATAGGCTTTGCAATCTATGAGAAGTTCTCAATAAATCTCCGGTAGTATCCTGCGAGTCCAAGAAAACTCTGGATCTCTCCAACTGTTGTTCGTGCTTCCCAATTGGTCACAGTGATAACCTTTGTGGGGTCAACTGCTATTCCTTCTCCGGATATAACGTGTCCGAGGAATCCTACTTCCTTCAACGAAAACTCACATTTGCTGAACTTGGCATATAGCTGATGTTCTCTGAGCTTCTCGAGTACCAATCGCAAATGTTCCTTATGCTCTTCTTCATTCTTCGAGTAAACCAGAATATCATCAATGAACACCATGACGAACTTATCCACAAACTCCATAAACACTTTGTTCATCATGTTCATGAAATAGGCAGGTGCGTTAGTCAGTCCAAATGACATAACGGCATACTCATACAATCCATATCTGGTGGTGAATGCCGTCTTAGGTATGTCCTGCTCTCGAATCTTCAACTGATGGTACCCTGATCGCAAATCAATTTTGGAAAACACTTTAGCTCCTTACAACCGATCAAACAGATCGTTGATCATTGGTAGTGGGTACTTGTTCTTGATTGTTACCTCGTTCAATCCACGATAATCAACAACCATTCTTAACGATCCATCCTTCCTCTCCACTAGAAGTACTGGTGATCCCCAAGGCGAAGAACTTGGGCGAATGTAACCCTTATTCAGTAACTCTTTAATCTGCTTCTTAATCTCCACCAAATCCTTTGCGGTCATCTTGTATGGTCTCTTCGATATTGGCCCGGTGCCTGGTAAAAGCTCAATCAAAAACTCAATATCTCTATCTGGTGGCATGCCTGGCAACTCTTCTGGGAATACGTCAAGAAAATCCTTTACCACTGGCACTTCCTCCTGTACAACTCCTGATAAGGAATTTACTTGTGTCCTGTTCGGCGCATGCCGGGATACATACTTGATCCTTCTTCCTTTTGGCGTTGTAAGCAAAATTGTCATACTGGCACATTCAATTTTCCCTTCATACTTTGACAACCAATCCATGCCTAATATCACATCCAATCCTTGAGATTCCAATACTATTAGGTCTGAGGGAAACACGTAGTTACCAATCCTTAATGGTAACCGATCACACCATCGACTAGCCATATACTCTGCTACAGGCGAGGTTACTAACATGGGTGACCTAAGGGCTTGGGTTGGCAGGTTATACTTATCCACATATCCCCTTGATATGTAGGAATGCGATGCACTAGTATCGAAAAGAACGAGTGCAGTAAATGACTTAACCAAAAACTTACCGATTACTGCATCAGGCTGAGCTTCAACCTCCTCCACATTAACATGGTTCACTTGTCCCCTGTTGAAAGGGTTCGGATTCTTTCCAGAGCTTCCATTGCCATTCTGGCCTTCGGGACATTCATTGGCATAATGTCCGGTCTTTGAACACTTGAAACAGGTGACTTGGCTCAGGTCTCTCTTAGCTGGGGTTGATGGGGTGGTCCGATTCTGGACGTTGCTTCCTCCATTCCCATTACCATTCTTGGAGCCATTATGGTTGTGCGAGCTACCTCCTCCATGGGTATGCTGAAAATGAAATCCCGGTTTAGGGGTAAGACAGGGCTTCTGCTGAGCTCCTAAGTTATACTTCCCCTGTCCATACTTCCTCTTGCGGTTTTCAATCTGCTGCTGCTTCCCCTCAATCATAAGAGCACGATCTACCAACTCCTGGTAGTTGTTGAAGCTTGCTACCATCAACTGCATACTCAGCTCGTCATTCAGTCCTTCCAGAAACTTCTCCTGCTTAGCTGCATCCGTAGCAACGTCATCTGGGGCATAACGTGCCAGCTTACTAAAGTCATCCACATACTAGCCAACTGTTCGTCCTCCTTGGCGCAAGTTGCGAAACTCACGCTTGTTCATGGCCATAGCTCCTGCTGAAACATGGGCAGTACGGAAAGCTTGCTGAAACTGATCCCATGTGACAGTGTCCATAGGGTAAGTGGCTGTAAAATTCTCCCACCATGCTGCTGCGGGTCCTTCAAGCTGATGTGTGGCAAATTTCACCTTTTCCCCATATGTACATCCTGCAGTGGTCAACTCCCTCCCTGTATTGCGGAGCCAATCATCTGCTACTATCGGCTCAGTGCTACTGGAAAACACCGGCGGATTTAGCCTAAGGAAACGGGTCAAGTGATCAACTGGTGGTGGTGGCGGTGGGTTGTTGTTGTTGTTGTTGTTGTTGTTGTTGTTGTTGTTGTTGTTGTTGTTGTTGTTTTTGTTGTTGTTCTAGTTCTGGACTAACAACTGCATCAAAGCATTCTGCTGCTGGATCAACTGAGTGAGCTTCGGTGGGAAAGCGAATCCATTGTCACGTCTCGGAGGCATCTGAGGGTTTAGAAAAGATGAGAATTAAGAATAGAATGAGGTCTAAAGAGAAAACACTACCCATATGCACATGAGACAAATGCACACAAAACCACTTCATTCAATGAAACAAGGGCATACAATCGATCTAGAACTATCGCAAAAGTGCGTGGACTATAATATGTACATGGTGGAACACTACTACTGTTATGGTAGTCTACTAGAAAAACTGCTCCGATGAAAACTCCATGATATCTGCTCCAGCTTCGTCTTCAAAATCATCATCACTTGGATCGGAATCGGTGTCGTCGATGATGATGTAGTTATCTGGATAGGTGCAATCTTCATCTTCTCCTCTGGGTGCTGAGTTCCCCATGAGTTCTTCAATCTTCTCCTTAAGATCGCCGTTTTCTCTCACTAGAGCTACAATCTCATCCATGTAGTCCTTGCGAGTGTCCTTCCATTCTCCTTCTAGCTCGATAATCTTGGCTTTTTCTTTCTTCAACTCCATCATGTTGGCGCACATCTGGTTCTCCTGGCGTCGAATGTGATGGTTTAACTCCTGGATGAAAGCTGCAATGGATCTATCCTTCTTGGTGCTAACTATCTCCCATTGTTCATCTCGGCGTCCGCAAATCTGGTAAATGGTATCCTTGAGGTCTGCTTGGTAAACTTCTCCAATGCGTCCCATGGTGATGTGAGCTGCCATGCTCTTTCCCAGACTCCATGTTGGTGCATTGAAAACACACTCTATGGGCTCCGTGGCTGGTGCGAACGTTCTTCCTGGAACTTGAGCTTGAATCTTCCAACGCTCCTCTTCGGGTAAAGTGGCGTTGTAGGTCCCGGTGAAGCTTGGTATTGCAATGTTCAGGTACTTAGTGACTTCCTTCAGGTGTCGTCCAAAAGGTGTATCTTCATCCGGCTAGGTGAACTTGATCCTCGCTTCCGTCATCCTAAAAGAGTAGAAAAGATGAGGAGTCAGAAATGAGAAGAGAGTAGTGATCTAGGGCTTTAGCTTAGTGGTCGTGTCCTACAATCAGCGTGTGCTCTGATACCATCTCTGTAGCGACCAGACCTCAAACAGTCTGACCTCTGTGCTCAGGTGTCATCCCTGGATCAGTAATGCTGACACCACACAGTACTTTGAAGGATTTATAACAGAGTAGCAATCACACACTTATTACAACGATGTCTCAAAGAGAACTTATTACAATAAATATGGCTTAAGGCCATCTAATAATGATAACAGCGGAAGGCTTGGAAGATAAGCGAGTCCATCAACTCCAACGGCATCACTGAGTATAGAACCGCGACCTAAATGGTACCTTACTCGTCGTCTGAAAAGTCTGCAACATGAAACGTTGCAGCCCGAAACGGGTCAGCACATGGAATATGCTGGCAATGTAACACATAGAGAGTAATGAATGATAAGCCTATACTACATGCATATGTGGCTGGTGGAAAGCTCTATGGTTACAGTTTTGCGTAAAGCCAATTTTTCCCTACTGCAAAGGAATAAATTTATTTAACTAACATGGTGGTTGTTAAACATTGAGAATGGTTGATAGCATCCTCAATCCCATTAAAATAATCATCATTAAAACCCAACAAAGTATATTAAAGTAACATGATGAGATTCACATGATATCCAAGTACTAGATACTCAAAATGTCCATAACCGGGGACACGGCTAACCATGATTAGTTTGTACACTCTGCAGAGGTTTGCGTACTTTTCCCCACAAGACTCGATCTCCTCCGTTGGGATTCTCTCACTACATGGTGTTTGAGAAATGGATGACCGAGACATAGTCTTTCAGAAGTGCTAGCACCTTACGATGTGATAGACCGTACCAACCTACATCCCCTACATCTACTAGTCTACCACTGTAAGAGTTCGCACGAATTAGTCAACTATGCCAGAGCCCATAATGGCTTGTGGCTGCACACGGAAGTTTCTAGTATGAATAATCTCATGATCCCTTTGAGCCTGGGTGGCGGTCCATAAAGAAAACAACAGGAAACCTGGAATACCCAAGTACCTTAATCCACCCAGATGTGTGTTTAAGTTGCCACCTTAAGTAAACCATTAAATTTACAAACTCACATCTGTCATGGATATCACTCACCAAATCCACGTCTACTAGCATAGCATGGCATAATAAGCAAACGTAGAAGTAACTCCCAAAGGTTTCATAATAAAATTGGTAATAGGTAGTACCTCAACTACTTCCCATCCCATAGTTTAATTAGATCCTAATCATGCAATGTTTGAGGATTGATCTAATGCAATAAAACTGGGTAGTAAAAGAGGTATGATCAAAGTGTTACTTGCCTTGCTGATGATCCGCGAAACCTAGAGATTCGAAGTAACAGGCGGCGCACTCCGGGTATTCTATCGCAGACAAACAAACAAGCATACAATAAGTACTCATCTAATGCATAGGTAAAACTCAAATAAGATATCTAACCAGAAAGTTCAACTTAAGAACTCCGGTTTGCAAAAAGAATCAAATCGAACGAAGCAACGAAAGTCAAACGGCGAAAGAAAACAACTTCATTCTACTAATCTGGATCTAAGTCAAATTTTACAGAAACAAAAACTTGTTTAAGTTGGTTAAACGGATAGAGGGTTTCGAGACGAAACTCCACGCGCTTGAATCGCCTGATTCCGATAAACGAGCGAAAAGTTATACTAGAACGAAAATCGGATCAGAAATCGCGATCAGAAAATAACCGCGGAAAATCCGAGAAAAAGAAAAACGACGAACGGATTAACGAACGAACGTTCGCTAATTAACCTAAACCGAAAAAAATAAAACCGATCTAATGAAAAAAAAACGACAAAAACCAATAGGTTTTTTTTAAACGGCACGGAAATCGAGGCGGCGGCGAACCTCGGGCGGCGCGCGGCTCCGGCGGCGGTGGCGGCGGCTAGGGTTTCGGGCGGGCTGGGGCACGGTGTGTGTCAGGACCCCGATCCTAAGCCACATCGATCCAGCATGTAACACATCATATCACTTTGCGGCCTCACGCACGGTACTCCCACGGGTGCCACCTTAACTGGCCCGGGACCGTTTGCGCCTTTTGGCTCACGTATATGATAGTGTCGCTAGCATCCATATGACAGAGAACCCAGGCCGACATGGCTAGTCGTGAACCCAAGGCGGCACTAACCCATGAGGACAGGCATACATGAATCACATCGAGCATGTCGGTCAACAACGTATAAATCCGGGATGTAGCACTGGGCTAACAGGACTCCAGTAACCCGGGCTATAGCAGGCTAGGCAGGACTCCGGATAACACCGCATGACATTTCCCCGAAGGGGCAGACACAGGAACGAAGTGAAACACATGCCGGCCAGTCAGGTGTTCCGAGCAGTAGTGCTGGGCTAGCAGGACTCCGGTGAACCGGGCTGTAGCGGACTACTATCGCTCAGAAACACTAGACTACATTTCCTCATATGATAGGCTGCCAAGGATAAACAACTAGATAGTCGGATCCCACTCATACCAAGCATTTCAATCATACACACAATATGCCCGATATGAGTAAATACAACATTGCATCACAACAAAACTCTACAACTCAAGTACTTTATTAAAGAGGCTCCGAAGAGACTTACACATCGTCCATACAGATAGGGGTCACATGACCCGACACTCAAGTCTTACAATCATACAAGCACATGCGGAAGCAAAGTAGTCTGAGTACAGACACTAGAAAGAAAGAAGGCTTGACGAAGCCTTTCTATCTACATCGACCCTTCACAAATCTTGGATCACCACCTGGGTGATAAGTCACTCGTCAATGTCGAGGTCTACGTACAACCCATCAGAGGGGTTGGTGCAGTCGTCTGAAAACATTAATTAAATCAACATGAGTATGAAGGTACTCAGCAAGTCTTACAACACAATCCTACTATACATGCACATTCTCAAGAAGGTAGTGGAGTTATTGCAGCAAGACAGCTTTGACTCTTGGCTAAGCTATCCTACGACAGACACAACTTGTAAAGCATTTGTCGCACACGAGTCCACTATCACCAACACAATACTCCACCGTGGATCCTCTCTCGCCAACCTACGAGAGGGCCATCCGCGGTACTCACACTTATCTTGAGATTTTAAGTAGAATCCTTTTACTTGTCTATGAACTGTATAGGTGACCAAGTAGTCCTTTACCGTGGACGCGGCTATTCGAATAGTTTTATACCCTACAGGGGTGTACTTCTTCACACACGCTCTCACCACTTATCGCCATTTACACGACATGTACTCGGCAAACTTCAAGCGGAAGCCCAGCGAGGGTGTCGGCCACGACCTGACTAAACACACGAATCCCTAGTCCAGGTTTATCGCCTATTCGGGTTCCATCCGCAGGGAGTCCGGCCGAGGTTTCCACTAACGGCCCCGAACGATGTGAACAGGGTTCCCGAGACACCAAACGGGCGAATCGGTACACCGTGCCACGTGCCTACCGCAACACAGCCCACCCCTATGGTCAGCACTGCGTGCGGCCCCCAGCATCCTACAAACACCAGAAACTACTTTGCAACTCCCGGACAGAGGACAAGTGTGGTTAATAAGCCGAGAGGGTCCATTGGTTTCGGTCCCAATGCATGGTAGTAGCTGAATCTTAAATCACACACAGAGATCTCAGTTCTTAAGGACGGCCACAATGAAACAACCCACCATGTACTCCTACATGGCCTCTCATCGATTCCTTTACCAAATCGTGTTCAACACTTTCACACTCTCGACAACGTCACAACCTTTCACTCTAGTTCATCTTCCCGATGAGCCAGACCTGACACAACTCTAAGCATAGCATGGTAGGATCACACACACATATGGCTCATTCAACTCCTACACATGCTAGTGGGTTTTATCTAGTTACTGTGGCAATGACAGATCATGCAAAGGAAGTGGGTTCAACTACCGCAACACACAACAGTTTGAATCGCGTTGTCTTAATGCAGTAAACGAGAGCAGAAGTGAGAACATGGGTTTGTATCGGAATGATCAATGGGTTGCTTGCCCAATGGAGTGGTAGTGGGATACTGCCCTTCAGTTGGATACTCGTGAATATCCTCGGAGGCAGAACCTACCACGAAGAACACATCGGAACACAATCAATACATGACGATATGCAACAATATGATGCATGCTATGACATGGCATTATGAATGTGTCTTGGCCTAATGTAAGCTAAACCAGAAAGGGGTGAACTTATTTGAATCAAAGATTCAAATATTAGCTCATTAGGCATGGTCTTAATAGTGCATTTCCTTAATCTGCTTAAACAGCAAGGTAAACTTGTCTTGTCATGCATGAAACCACCACAGATGGATATATTGAATTTTTCTGATAATTTTTCATATATAAATTATTTCATTTGGAGTTACAGATTAATTTCTATGATTTTTTGAAGTTTGAAACATTTTTTGGATTTTCCTGAATAAAAATAAATCCAGAAAAGGATTTACTGCGTTAGCCCGGCGTCAGTGTGACGTCAGCGGTCAACTGACACAGACCAGGTCAAACCTGACACGTGGGTCCCGTGTGTCAGTGTGATTTAGTTAAACTAAAAATAATTAGCACTAATCCTAACTAATTAACAGGGCTGGGCCCACCTGTCATTGACCCAGGGGGTCAAACTGGGCCCACCCGTGGTCCAATGGGGTCAGCGGGGTCAACTCGCCGGCGTTGAGCCGCCGCCGACGACCAGACGCGGCAGGGCAGCGCGGAATTCGCGCTCCGGCGACCAAAACGACGGCCGAGGCCATCTACGGGAAGCTGGGGCTCGTGCGCGTCCAGCACGGCACGCTGCTGCAGCGGGGACGGCCGGAGCTCGCCGGAAACGAGCTCGGGGCGGCGCCGGAGTTCGGGCGGGGTCGGCTTTGGCGCTACGGGGCACTAGGGGGCCAGGTGGTGGCTGCTTTGGCCTCCTGGAGGCTCCAGGAGCACGTTGACGCTCTCTGGCGCGGGTGGCAGGGGTTGTGGCCGCGGCGACGCCATGGCCGGCGGAGCCAAGCTCTCGGGCTCGTCGAGGACGGGCGCTACGGTGAGGTAGCGGGCATGGGAGGAGGGGGAGAAGGTGCGGGGGCTCACAGAGAGGTCGGCGAGCAGCTCAGCGGGCTCGGGGGCGAACGGAGCGGCGCGAATCGACGAACGGCGGCCGGCGGGCACCGAGGTCTAAGACGATCTGCTGGCGGTGATGCAGGGCCTCCGGCGAGGCGTGGCTCGGTGGGGAGGGCGAGGGCGAAGTGGTGGAGCCTCTGGGCAGGTCAGAGGGGCGAGGGGTGACGGTGGGCGCGGCTATGGCGGCGAGACGGCGGCGGTGCGTCGGCCATCTTGGGAGAGGGGGAGGGAGATGAGGGGGAGAGTGAGCGAGGACGAGAAGGGGACATGGGGGTCACGTGGCGACCCATGACGTCTCGGGGCGTCGGCGGAAGCAGGAGGTGGCCATACCGGAAAGCGTTAGAGTTCTTGAACTCCTGCATAATGTAACAATCCTTCCAAAGGTGGTTGGCTGGCACCTCCTTCGTCCCATGCTTTGGACAAGGCTGGTTTAACAGATAAGACATGCGGTTCGGATTAGGATTAGGCGCTCCACTGCAATTTGGCGGTTTACCCTTACGTCGTTGTCCCTTGTCCTGTGCATTGGTATTAGCCACAAAGTCCATGTTGCCATCCGCTTTGCGCTTGCCTCCGTTTCCATGACCTGCCGGGTTATGCTGATGTCCCTTGGAGTTGTCGTTCTTCTTTCCCTTCCCTGTCTTGTCATCATCAGACTCGGGATCCTTGGTACTATCAGAATCAGCATACTTCACTAACGCAGCCATGAGGGTCCCCATATCAGTGCAATGGCACTTCATCCGCCCTAATTTCAACTTTAGAGGCCCAAACCGGCAGTTGCCTTCCAGGGTGATAACAGCGGTGTTAGCGTTGATGCGGTCTGATGAATGCATAACTTGCGAGACCCGGCGTACCCAATGGGTCGTCGATTCTCCTTCCTCCTGGACACAGGCTGCTAAGTCCACTATAGACATAGGCTGCTTACATGTATCTTTGAAATTACTGATAAATCGGGCTCGCAATTGGGCCCATGAACTGATAGAATTGGCCGGTAGGCTTTTTAACCAAGTACGGGCCGTTCCTTCGAGCATCATGGTGAAGTAGTTCGCACATGCCGCATCATCCACATCAAGCATCTCCATGGCCATCTCATAGTTTTCTACCCATGTCTCTAGAGGTTGATCCGCCGTGTAATTTGGTACCTTGCGCAGGCCCTTGAAATCCTTGGGTAGGCACACATTGCGTAAAGCGGGGACAAGGCAAGGCACCCCCAAAGAACTAGAAGTAACACCAGGCTCGATCGAGGTAGTTGGACGAACCGGCGTGAGCTAACGAGCCTGATACTGCGCTGCTAACTCGGCCTCCCTGCGCGCTTGGGCCCGGTCCACCACTTCCTGAGCATTATCAGCACCACCCGCCAGGTTGTTACCATGGGGTGCTCCACGTCGTGCATTACTCGATACGGCCGGTTCATCCATATGTCTGCTATAGCTCCGGCTTGGACGAGGGGTGGAGTGGATCCGTTCACGGCTGTACGAGTATGCTTCCTGTTGGATCAAAGCTGTCCTAAGAAGCTCCTTGACCTGGCGTGTTTCCACTGCCTGCGGCGAATCACCTTCAATTGGGATGGCCTCCAGTCGTGCAGCAGCCGCAACAAGGTTGTCCATCGGGTTGGAGTAGTGACCCGGAGGTGTTGGAACAACCTGAGGTACAACAATATTATGATGAGGCGGGTCCGCCAAACGGGGCTGAACCGGTGCGCCCGTCCCAGGCGCTTCCGCCCGATTTACCACCGGCGGATTACTGGTTCCCGCTCCTAGGGTGTTGAAGAGGTATCTGGCTTCGAAAACCGGAGGCAAACGGGATCTGTACTTCCTTTTCATGAGTTCATGCGACGCGTTCTGATCTAGCATAAGCCTATAGGCTTGCGCATCCAAAGCGGCCCGCTCTGCAGCCATTCTAGCATCTTCAGCCGCTAAGTCAGCCTTGGCCTGAGTGATCTGTTCCCTCACCTTTGCAATTTCCTCATTGTGGGCATCCTGATCCGCCGGGTTAGCCTCTGCCATAAGCGCAGCCAACGCATCAAACAGATCCGATAAAACTTGAGACGGCGGACGCATAGAGCCTCCTGCCCCGGCAGCCGTCGCCGCTACTGAACCGGAGATCATCGCTGCTACGGTGGAAGAGTGAAGCACTGCTTGTGTACCGGCCATAAATATTCCAACCTAGTTGGGCAGATTAAAGGGGTCCGGAATACTGTCGCCATCGGAACAGCCCCCAATCCGGCCATCTTGTAGTTGATACAGAGATTCAGTTTCTCCGGTTGATTACTCGTCACTAGAGTAAACGACGGTCTCGCCACCAGATTCCGATCCATCCTCATAACTTCCTCCATGGATCACTCCCACGAAGGCACGCTTCATGGCCGGTTTAACCTGGGCAGATCACGCACGCTGAGCCGTTTCGACGAGGTCGATGCAGATGTCCGGCTCAGGGCCCGCTTCACTGATCTTGCCAATGAAGACATGTATGCCACCAAAGGGGACCCGGTACCCGTACTCAATCGAGTCGGCGTCGGGGCCCCAGCCTGCATCTTCGATGTAGAGCTTGCCGCGACGACTCTTAGTCATCCGGCCCACAGTGTAGCCCTTGAGTCCTTCAAAGGGGCCCTCCAAGAACTTGAAACCATCTTGCGATAGCCCCACGGTGGGCGCCAACTGTCGTGGTTTTGTCACGGCAGATGTCCTCATGAAAGGACTTAGTCCTGGAGCCATCGCAACGGGTTAGCCTGAAGGGGTTAAAGCGGACACAGGGATGCAAGAGAGTTTATACTAGTTCGGCCCCTTCGATGAAGGTAAAAGCCTACATCTAGTTGTGATGGAATTAATGGGGTTTCGAGGACTAGGGAGCAAACAAGCTTCGCCTAAGTCTCGAGTTGTTGGCTGTTGTCCTGAACCGCCGCCGGGTCATCCCCTTATATACACGGGTGACGCCCGTCGGTTCACAGAGTCCCAACACCGGTTCATATTCGTATCCGGGTTGGTCTCTCCTTATTCCTTACTTACAATACAAGTTTATACACAAATGCTGGTTTACGGCTACAAGTCTTAAACCGACTATGGTCCTTAGGCCCTCATCTGTCTTCTTGGGCTTTAATACTCTTGAACTACTGATGGAGTTGACCCGGCTTTGATAGTCCGGTTTACGCCCAGTAGTAATATCCCCAACATACACATTCGCGACCAGAATGACAACGCTACGTACGCTTCGACCAGGTGGGTCCCGACTGTCAGGCACTTCCTTGCCTGCGAAGATGTAACTGGTGGGTCCCAACAGTCAAGAGGGCGAATCGTTTTTTTTTTTGCTCGGACGCACTTCCTTGCGTGCGAAGATGTAGCTGGTGGGTCCCAGCAATCAGGGGGAATGTTTTTTTGCAAAATACAGTGGTCCATCCGGTGGGTCCCCGTTGTCAGGTGGAGGAATAATTATTTTGCGCGTAATAAGGAGGCACTTCCTTGCTGCGGCCCTGGACCCAGCTGTCAGCCTCTCCACGTACAGTCAATGTCCGATGGAAGCCGTTCCTTGACCACGTTGACCACGCCACGCTGAGAGCACCAGGGCGGTGAATGACCGCGAGGCCTAGGAAGGGGACGACGCGGAACCAGGGAAGACGCCGTAGTGGAAGCCCGCGCGGAGAGGAGTACGAGGGTTCACTGGTTCGACTGTGGTGTGAGGCTGCCGTCGCCGCAGGGCCTGGCCAGCGGTGGGAATAGTAGGGGGCGGTGAGGCCTCCGCGGCTACACAGCCAGCCATGGGAGGCAGGAGCATGCGGCACGAGCGGCGTTGCTTTGGGCGGCTGGACCAACAAGACCAGAGGTTGAAGAAGCACTACTGCCATTGGATGGACATCGTACGGTCACTGGATGTAGAATCATGCATATTGACTAAGTGGACAAAGCCCTCCATCCCCGTCAGCTTAGTAGGCCCACAAGTCAGCCTGCCACTATACTGGGTCCCAGCTAACAGGGGGAGTATTCATTTTTTTGTGCGTAATAAGGAGGCACTTCCTTGTGTGCGAAGATATAGCTGGTGGGTCTGAGCTATCAGCGGGGGTAATGTTTTTTCGCGTAATACAGAGGCCCTTTCGGTGGGTCCCTGATGTCAGGTGGAGGAATCATTATTTTCTGCATAATAAGGAGGCATTTCCTTGCGTGCGGCCATGGACCGAGCTGTCGGCCTCTCCACGTACAGTCCACTTCAGATGCATGTCGGTCGTTGACCATGTTGACCAGGCCGCGCCGAGAGCACCAGGGCGGTGGACAACGGCGAGGCCTAGGAAGGGAACGATATGGAGGGAGGGAAGACTTGGCAGTTGTTTCCCACGCAGAGGGGAGTACGACTGTACGAGGGTTTACTGGTTCGTCTGCCCTTGCCGGAGAATAACAGCAGGTGTGGGTGAGTAGAGGGATGGCTAGGCCAGCGATTGGAGTACGGTGGGGCGGTGAGGCCTGCGCGCCAGCACAGCCGACCACGGGGAGGAGGGAGCAGGCAGTCCCGCCGGTGCTTGTTTGAGCGGCTGGAGAAGGAAGAGCAGAGATTGAAGAAGCACGACGGCCATTGGATGGACATCCAACAGTCACTGCTTGTGTGTCAACCTTTTTTTTGGAAAACCTCAAATATGTGGAAAACAGCATAAAACCCATCTGCCATTATTTCTAATAATTTACAGCCCATTTGCTAATTCTTAATGTTTTTTTTGGAGCCCATATTCTTTTTGTTAGCATTACAGCCCATACTGTGGCCACGGTTTAAAAATTATACAAAATTTTGCATATTTCGGTGCGGTCCGAACTGTTTTTAGTCCCGAAATTTTGAGTCACATTCAAACTGATTTTAAAAATAAATGTATATCAATATAAAATCCAACAAATTGTCCATGCATAAAAATTAATGTAATTTAAAATATCGAAATGAAAAAAAGAAATTTGAAACTAATTGCCGGTTTGAGGTGTTTAAAAATGTACAACCCATTTCTCATTACTGATTGGCCATTTTCTCGGCCAGCCGAATGAGAGCTCTCCTCGTCTTGAAAGATTTGCAGCCCAACAGGTCTGACCAAGCGACTTACTTGGCAAATCACAAAAAAACTGGGTTGTGGCAGTGGACCCAGCTGTCAGCCTCTCCACGTACAGTACTGTTCCGATGAAAGTCGGTCGTTGACCACATTGACCACGCCGCGCCGAGAGCACCAAGGCGGTGGACGACGGCGAGGCCTAGGAAGGGGACGACGCGGAGCCAGGGAAGACGCGGCAGTGGATGCCCACGTAGAGAGGAGTACGAGGGTTCACTGGTTCGGCTACGGTGTGTGGCTGCCGTCGCCGTAGGGCCTGGCTAGCGGTGGGAGTAGTAGGGGGCGATGAGGCCTCAACGGCAGCACAGCCGGCCACTGGAGGTAGGAGCAGGCGGTCTCGCCGGCGCTGGTTTGAGAGGTTGGTGCAAGAAGAGCAGTGATTGAAGAAGTAGCGGGACCGTTTGATTCAAATCCAATGGTTACTGCTGCTAGAATCGTTTGTTGACTAAGTTGACGAGCCCTACGTACGCATCAACTTAGTAGGCCCACACGTCAGCCTCCCAATCGGTGCGCCCCAGATGTCAGCGGGAGGAATCATTTTTTTTTCGCGTAATAAGGAGGCAGTTGATTGCGTGCCGCCAGGCCAGCGGAGGGAGTAGGGTGGGCCGAGGAAGCCTACGCGGCATCACAGCGGGCCACAAGAGGAGGGAGCAGGCAGTCCCGCCGGCGCTAGTTTAGGTGGCTGGAGCAGGAAGATCAGAGATCGAAGAAGAAAGTCGGCCGTTGGATGGACATCCAATAGTCACCGCTGCTAGAATCATTTGTTGACTCACAAAGCCTTGCGTAAACAAGTAAGCCTCGAAATCTGTGGTGTGTACAGCCCATTTGCTATTATTTTTATAAGTTTTACTCATTTTCTAATTCATATGGAATTTATTGCAGCCCGTTTTCCATTTTTAGAATTGCTGCCCATTTTCTGGTTAGTACCAGGGTCAAAAAATTAACTAAATATGTGGGAAATTTTGAAAATTCGCAAATTTTTGCTGGGGAACAAAATATTCTTAATCCAAAAATTAGTAGCCATACTAAAACAAATTAAAAATAAATTATTACTATGTCATGTTAAATCCAATGAAATACGTATAAGATATCAGTGAAGAACAAAAACAAAAAAAGAAACTAATATCCCATTTGCTATAATTTTTTTGGAATTTTCAACCCCTTTTGATATTACTTTTAACAGACACTGACCATAATCTTTTGCCAGGCCGGAATGCATCCCTCCTCGTCTTGAAAGATTTATAGCCCAGTAAGTCAGAGAAAACAAATAGGCCTAGCTTGGGTATTCTTCAAAAAGAAATACTGGGCTACCTATTTTCCCAAAGAAAAAAACTATTAGGCTGGTCATGTTGTTAGACGGGCCACAGAGACCGCACAACCTAGTTTATAGCCTGCTCCTCTGAATTACTACTAAAAAAATTTGTGCAATTCTATCATTAATTGACTATACGTTGAAAATGATGTGGGTCCCAGATATCAGCAGGGTGGATTAGAGTAAAAAATGAGGGGTTCATCTAAGTAGTAAAAGAGGCGCTTGCTTGTGTTCGTGACTGGACCTGGTGGGTCCGTACTGTCATACTCACAAATACAGTCCTCTCCCGATTCACTATGTTGGAATAGACCGTTTTGAAAAAAACTATGTTGACAGGGCCGGACGGCGGCGCCGCGGCGAGCGCACCAAGGCGGAGGATAAAGTGATGTCGGCAATGTGCTGGGCTGGGTTGGACATTCTTATTGAAAAATAAAAATGGACCATTTCTATTTACGAATTTGACTACGATTTGCATGGGTCCGCTGGTTGCAGGAAGAAAATGCTGGGAGAAATAAGACTAGTCGCTATCTTTGCCGAAGAATAATATCGACTGAATGTAACGACACTATCATAGGAAATAATATCCTCCTGTGAAATCGTGAATTTAAAGAACTGGTGCATGAGCATTTAGCTTTATTTATTTATTTACTTATTTATGTTTAGGGGACCATGAGCATGTACCTGGGCCGGATTCATGTGAGAGCCTCCCTTCCAGTTAATTATGGGCTTCTCTATTGGGCCTGCGTTTGTGGGCTGCATGTTATCAACAAGTGGAAAATGTGTTCCGTACGAAAAATAGTATGCGCTACGTACGGTACGGGGCACTAAAGGATCGAATTGTGCAACGACTTCCAAAGCATTGTGTTTGTCGTTCTAACAACACATTTATTCAACCAACAGGCGAAATATTGTACATTGAAAACAGCAGCAGCAGCAGCAACCAGGGCTGGGGGTGCAACAGAAGCAGTAAGCAGGCTAGAAGAGTGAAGACGCAGCTCTCTCTTCCAAACCAAACATCAGCCATCATTACAAAAGGGCTACCAAAAAAGAACAAGTGTATGCATCAAACTAAATAAAGATCCTACTACACCAAGTGTACGCATCTAACTAACTGGCTCAGTTAGACGTTACTATTTATTAAGCTGTGGAGATTGGCTGACGGCTTGAACCAGATGGGTGCCTGCCGGGGGAAACTCCAGCCAGCAGTTCGAAGTCTGATACTTGCGACCCTCTCTCCTACTTTGGGGTGTAGAGCGTGGCGGCATATATCAGGGTATGGTGCATGCAGAGACGCATGGTACGTTGTGTACACACAGTTTTGCTTGATGAACGAAACCGCGCTGCCATCATGATCCTTGCCGTCGGTTATCTCCTGGTTAATCAGATAATTCAATCCGATAAACAGAGAGCGTGTACCAAGGCTACTTACCAACCTCCAGTCAAAAAATCCTGAAGGCCCAGAGAAGCTGGGATCCTGCTCAAAGACCTTGCAGTGACTGTGATTGTAGTCCGCGAAACAACACGTCTGGTACGTGCGAACGATCATCAATCGTTCGTTGTCGTCTGATCGAGCCAGGAACCACCTGCAACTGCCATGCCTCTTTTCTTTGAAAGGTTCTGGGATTAGGAAGGGTAGGGACACCAGGCGGCCTACAACATCATATCAAGTTGGAGTCAAATAAACCTAAAAAAAAGTTGGAGTCAAATAAAAAAGGGCTCTTGATGTAGTCAATCTTAAGAACAACATGTTATGAGCATGAATATTTTTTCAGTAAATGTTGACAGTAATATAAGCAAGCCATCATGATATCATAGGAAAGTAACATACTACTGTAAAAGCCGTTTGTAGCGATGACTGGAGTAGGCCAGCAATACGTCCAGCCATAGAAGGAGTCGACAGCATAATTGAAGCCCTTGTGTTCAATGGCATCAGAGAACCATGGAGGATGTATGATCCTGCGATGGACGTGCAGATTTATCCACTTACCGCAGTGACCTGTCAGATAGGCGAGACCGCGGTTGAAGAACGCAATTAGCCTCAAGTCCTTATAATTCGCAGATCTTGTGGGCACTTGGCAGATTACAACCTTGAGCAAATCAAAGTTGGTATCGTGTTGGCTACTGTAAGATTCCGAGTATTCTGGGCCGCGGTGCCAAAGCAGTGCAGTGTTAATCGAAGGAAGGGGGATCAACCGCTGGGTGTAGACCTCCACGAGCATCCAGCTGGCGCGACCATCGACGAGCACCATCCAAGACGTGTTCATGTCGACCCAGTACATACCATTAATGTAGTTGAGGGTGACTGGGATCGGATCATAGTCAAGGGGGTTTATGCTCGCCACCCTACGATCGTTATGCTGCGTGACACACCGTTTCTGAAGATCAGGCGGCATCATCAAGCAAAGAGCTGGTTTAAAAAGCTCCGGCCTGAGGGCTTTGAATAAACGGTACAGCCCCGACGAGCACGTGGCGAGTGGCATGGTACTGAGATTGTCCACACGCAAAACAATGAGCTTGATTACCTCTGTGGGGAGCGAATTCTAGCCACTCTTTTGACGGACGCTGCTCGGTTCTACCATTGCTAGTGCTTGGGTTTCGGACGAGGAGGGGAGGTGCCTTAGCGGGGATGGAAGAGCGGACAAAGATGGAGAAGCGAATATGTGCTGCGGGAAGTGGACAGGTGATGATGACTACAGCACGCCGCATGATTTACGAGACACATACTAGCAGCGTAGGGTCATATCGAAGTCAGACAACTTGCTTGAGTGATCACAGTACTAGTACTCCCTACAGTACCTGCTACTATGCCCTAACTTGCTTGAGTAGAGTAGTAGTGGAGTAGGACTCTGCTCTACTACTAGCACCGGAGGAGTAGTATGTTCTAATCTAAAATAGTTACAAACTTCAATGCCTAAGTGTGGAACGACTACGAACTGTCATCGGTGCTAACTCCAATCCTGCAAGTCATGGATTTGTTTCCTTTTAACTTTCTATACGAATCTGTAGCTAGCCTGCAAGTCATGTACACTGTACTAACAGTGGAACCCACAGAGTACTTAGAATACAAGATTAAGGATGCAATTAACTTTTTATAGAGGGAGAATCATACACGCAATTAACTCAAATGGTTGGACGTGACTCTATTATTCTCCAACGGCAACTGGCAAATTTCCTCCCGCGGGCCGGAGTAGGTTTCTCGGTTTGCATGCGGGTTTAACGAAGGGGTTTGATGGAGGCGAGGAGGCGTGTTCAGCCGGGCGTGCAGTGGATGGCGCAGTACTATTCGATTTGACAACTACAACTAGTATATTATAAAAAAAACAAAGAAGAGTAGTAGAGATAGACATAAGAATAGAGACTAGGGAGGAGCACCATCTACTGCTTCGTGGGCTACTCCTGCGCTCCATTCGGCGGCCGCAACGTCCCCTACAGCCACTCCCTCATGTGTTCCATTTGGGGAGCGCACTCTCACGACTGCTAGCAGCGACGACTTCACCGACGACGACTTCTTCCCCGACCTCAGCAACCTCTTCCTCAACGACATGGGCGACAACCTCAACTCCAATGGTGCTGCTCCCGTTGCACCGTATGTGTTTCTGTCCTTCCTGTTCGAAATCGTGGTAGAATTCATGTTTCTAGTCTGTGTCCTAGATTCGATCTATTCATCTACTATGCTAGTCCGCATGATTACTTTAATATCTGTTATAGCCATCATGATTTATTTTGTAGTAAATCTCGTAGTAACTTGCTCATATATTCAACTGGCGGAACGTCCCCTACAGCCACTCTCGTTTCATGGACGGCCTGGTCGATGCCTCCAAGGAGCCCTTCGTCTACTGTTATGAGTGCCCGGTGCCGTTTTGGGGCTCGCCGACGGACATCGTGCATCACCTGACGCAGGCGTGCGACAATCACTACTGGCCCTTGGCAAAGAACATCAAGTACGAGACGTGCTACCCGTTCACCGTGCGGGAGTCACTGGAGGATCAGCACCGCCTGCTAGTTTCGGAGGAGGACGGCAGCGTCTTCCTCTTGATCGTGGCCACTGGCGAGGCCTGCGCAGGCCGCCGCCACATCTTTGTAGTGTGCGTCAGGGGGTGACGCCACTGACGCTGACATTGACACGAGGCCGATGTACGGGTGCGTGCTCACTATTACTACCCCTCGGAGGTCCATGGGCGACGACACTGGCTACGCCTAGCATACTTGGACTCTGTCGAGCTGGGACTTTCCCGCCGATGTGGACATGGAAGACGCACGGTGTTATTTGACCACCCCCAACAATGTGCACGGGGACTCCAAGGAGGTTCACCTGGACATCTGCATATTCAAGTTAAATGTTGATCATTAATCTTCGCTCAATGCAATCTGATGTCTAAGCATGTGGAGACTTCCATGCATGATCTTTCTCTATTGGAGTATCGCGCATGAATAAAAGTGTATCCATTTATGGTTTAGTCTAGAATCTTCCATGTATGAATTTTTACTACAGTACTAGTGAAAGACTTATGATGAACCATTTCTTACATATCCTCTGCCCCCTTCCAAGTAATCCTGATTTAATCCCTCCGTCTAGGTGTATAAGGGCATGGTTAATACTTAAATAGTATAGCCAACTGTTGACTATAAGAAAGTGCCATGTCATCTGTAGCGATCATGTATAACAATGGATACTCAAAAACTAATTCTTGAAGATCATTTCCTGCAAAGCACAATAAGAGTTATTTCCTCACAAGTTTTGGATGCAGGTTGAACAGTTGAACGCTTTTGTTTGCAAAAGATACTTTTTGATCTATTTCACCCGGATGTTTGTGAGCTCTAGAGATGAAATAATATCCGAACAAACCTATCATGCCCGTTACACATGAGATGACCCCCACATCCTTTGTCAAAATAAACAACTCCCCGATCAATGCATTTCACTCTTTCGTGCAACGCACGGGCACCTTACTATAGATTAGTACGACCAAAAATTGAACTAACATTATATATAGTACGATAAATGTTGATGCATGTCACCTAAAATTATATCATTGAAAACTATGTTCAAATACGAGTCCAACGATATTGTTTTTGTTGACATGCACTCACATTTTGTTAGTTAAATCTTCAGTCAAATTCAATGGGGGATAAACCACGACCGATGTACTAGTAGTACTAGTGTAGAGGGCGGCGCTGCACGGGAGTCTCACCTCTCACCCCGCTCGAGGCGCGGCAGTAAAGCCGTCATATCACAAAACCCAACCACTCCCAGTAATAAGTGGCCTGGTAAGATAAACGGACAAGCAACCATCACATCCCTCCGTCTTTTTTGCATTTCATCTCTCTACTTTACTTTCTCCGGTTCATCTCGCACACTCGATCCCTAGCTACTACTCCTAGGACCAGTTCTTTTGGTGGCTTCCCCAGCTTTTCCCATAAGACTAGTCACAGTGGAGAGTAACATTAAGGCGCCTCACTCATTTATTTGGGCTTCTAAACTACTACTAGTAGTATCGTCCTGGTTTATTCCTCACCATTGTAATTTGTGCTAAATTTTGACCAAAGATTTAACTGATAAAATGTTAGTGCATGTGACATGCACTAACATTTCATTAGTTAAATTTATGATCAAAATTTGACACAGATTATAATGGGGACCAATAAACCAGGATGGAGTTAGTAGTTATGGGATTACTAATCTAGAAGCCTAAAAGAACTGGCCCATGGTACTCCTACTAGTAGTAGTACTCAAGTTGGAATTCCAATTGCATGACACAACTTGTTAGGCAAAAAAATCGATACAGGTGTAGGAAGCGGTTTGGGAATTTGCATGCCTTTCCATCCAGTGAGATACTCCGTACAAAGTACGATAGAGAAATAACCACAGAGAAGGAAGCTAAAAGTAAAGAATCAAACGAGCATTTTTGCATTTGTTTTGCATTGAATTGTTTCACAAGATTGACTAGTGTTGTTTTTCTACTTTTACAAAAACCGCATCGTAATGTTAAAACGTGCATTTGCACGTACATAAGTAATAGTAGTACTCCCTCCGTCTAGGTGTATAAGTCTTCCCTCCTTCTTGGTCGAGGTGCACAACCAAAGATGACTTATTGACCTGGACGGAGGGAGTAGCACAGTCTGCAAGCATATGTCGAGAGAGACATGTAGTGCGATAGTATATAGTAAAGTTTGTGCTATATGCACGTACTTGCAAAATGCGTACGAATACACAAGGTTTCCAAACTTTCCCTTTTACATACTTAATTAAGGACACTATAATTTCCTAAACGTTCGGGATTTATCATTTGCGTCCCAAAACTAATGAGATCGCCTTACGAAACAAAATTATACTCCTCCTAAAAGCCACGGCGCTCCCAGGAACGCTTGCGGTGCGCCACGAGAGCCCTGGTGCGCGGCCGTTTCCCAGCACGCCAACACAACGCCTCTTCCTCAGCCTCACAACTCACGATGTGCTGATTGGCGGCTTGCTGGCGGGCGAGCGCGATCTTGCCGGTCTGGTGATCCAGCGCCAACAGGTACTCCTCCTCGCTAGAAGCGTGCACCTGGTCCATGTATCGCCAAGCGTAGATGAGGCGCTTGGGCCCGACTGCACTCAGGGTGTCGGCACGGGCGTCCTCCGCCACCCTCACGGCCTTCGCACGAGCCTTCTGCCAAAGAGCCAATTGCCTGACTCTCTCGGACGCGACATAGGCCTCCCAGGCAGCTTGTTCCGCGGTGCGCTTCTCTTCCTCGGCCTTCTTCTCCGCCTCTATTTTGGCGCGCTCTGCTAGAGGCAAAGCCTCCCACAAGGCGACTTACATTTCTTTCCAAAGCTCCTCAAGGCTGGGGGGCTCAGCGGGCGGCGCGGTGTTCTCCTCGTAGGGGGAGCCGACGCGTCCTCTGACGCGCGTGCTGGCGAGATTGGGAACACCGACGAGTCCACCTCGACGCGTCGCGGCGAGGAGCGGAACGCCGATGCGTCCTCCTCGACTAGTGGCGGCGAGGAACGGAACGGCGACGCGTCGCGTCGCGGCGAGGAGAGGAACACCGATGCGTCCTCCTCGACTAGTGGAGGCGAGGAACAAAACAGAGACGCGTCGCGTCGCGGCGAGGAGCGGAACACCGACGCGTCCTCCTCGACTAGTGGCGGCGTGGAACGGAACGGCGACGCATGACCGTCCACGCGGTGCAACGAGGGGCGCCTAGGGCTTGGGAGGGGCGATGCCATGGTGGTCAACGTGAGAGGGAGGGGGAGGAGATAGCGATGAACGTGAACGTGAGGGGGAGGAGATAGCAATGTCATGGGAGGCGCGGTATTTATAGCGAGCAATGGCATACCTACGTAAGATATGGACTGAGCTGCACTGACTTAACTGCAGGTCCAGTTGCATCACTGACATGTGGTCCAGACCCCTGTTGGGCCCATATGTCAGTGACCCAGTGCACCTGCAGTTAAGTAACAGCTACGTGGGCATATTTGTTGGAGTAAATTACGGGGGAGGGAAGGGGTGGAAATATTGCTAGTCACAACAGATTGGACGAGCGCGAGGGGAGGAGAGCATGCATGCAGATTTTTCCCACACGGGGTGGAGTGGTGGGACCGCCGGAGGGAGAAGGAGAGTCTGGCAGGCATATTGTTTCCACACATGGAGAGGAAAATATTTGGAGACGTACGGACTTCCTGCAGGTATGGGGAATGGTGCATAATAAATCTCATCTTGCATGCCGGGCTAGGTATAGTCTTAAGTCATTAAAAACATACACGCCCCACACATGTTCATATTTCAAGGTGCACTAAATTATTGCATGCGATGATTAAGGTTGGCCATAATGGTGGTATCTTAGCTGGTATCATGCACACAGGAATAGCAAACATGCTGATGTGGCAAAGAATTAAAGAAGAGATAGGGGGTTAGAGTAACTAGTGTTCATGCATGCATTGGTAAACACATTTTTTTTGTGAAGAACTACAAAAACTATTCCACCGCCTCTATCTTGCTCAGAGTAGGTCAAATTTTTTAATCGAACCCTTTAAACTAGAAGGGAGGTAGTAGTACTCTAATAGCTAACCTTGGCCCTGTTTGGATCCATGTGGATAGAGTTAGTTTGGGTTAGTTTGAACTCAACTAACCCAAAAAAAATCTAACCCACCCAAGAGGTGCTTTATACTACTCATTATAATCAGTATTGTAGATATTGATATTTTTAGTACAAACGGTTGACAGAAGTAAAAAGGACCAGAGGGAGTATCATGCATGCGGAGTACGCAACAAAATTGCTCATTTATAGCGGGTCGAAGTCTCAAAGGGCGCGACCGCGCGAGGGAGGCGAAGGTCGTGGGAGGCGCGACGGTTGACGGAATTAATTGAAGTTACACACAAGCCGGCATGGCGTGCGAACAGGCAGAAGCTATACCGTCAGGCCTATGATATGGGTCTAGTAGACATAATATCTAGTGGGTCCCGCATAGATCTCGAGAACTCTTTGGGGGCTTGCAGCCGTTTATCCACCGGGCAAGCCAGCAACCCCACGCCGTTCGCACGCCCTACTCGTCCCCGTCTTCTACTAGTACAGTACCTTACAACAGTTCGCTCCCAGTCGTCCCGTCCTTCCACATTACGGCAGTTCCACTAATCCTAACCCTCCTACCAAATCCATGGCGTCCCAAATCTCCATGATCGGCGGTGAGTACAACGTTAGAACCATCACCGGTGATGAGTTCGACGTCATCTACACCCGTTCTTCCGCAACGGTGAAAGAATGCTTTGCTCGCTTCAAACGCATGTTCAAAAACTCAAATGATGAGTGGGTCGCTGGGCTAGATGTTGAGTACACCACATTCCTGGGAAGTGAGAAGAAACTAAAGGAGGCAGAGAAGAAGAAGCCCGCCATGAGCCAGGTTTGCATGCATGACTTATGCTTGGTCTACCACATATGCCATGCTGACGTTGAGTGCGAGGAATTTAAGAAGTTCCTCAAGGGCGCTGAGTCAAATTCGTTACTGTAGACTTTAGCAATGAGAAGGAAATCCTGGGTCGGATAGGCCTCATTGTAGGCGACCCATTCGACCTCTAGAAGGAAGGGCTGGTGTCCTCCTCTCAGCCTTCAATGCTGACCCTGGCAGCAGCCATGATTGATCGTTCGTACGCTAAACTGAAGAAACCTCATCATGAGTTTCATCATGCATGGGAGTCGAAGTCATTAGATGAAGATCACGTCCTCTACGCAGCAATGGATGCCTACCTTTGTTTAAATATCTACAAGGGTTGGATGAAGAAGTAGATCCCAGTGTCCGGTTCAAGCAAAGAAGCGTCGGCGAAGAGGAAGAGGGACGAGGACAAAGTCGAGGACGTGGACTCGGACTCCGAGTAGGTGCCAGTGACGTTGCTCATGCTGGTTCTACTGTAGTGTCAAGAGGACTAGGTGCTTAGTTTATTTTCAAGGGTGTGTTGTGCTGAGGCCCCAGCAGAACTATGTTTATGTTCTTTCTCGTTATTTGAACTATTTAGTACGTACAGTAGTACTAGTACTATGTCTTACTACTGTTCTTATTGCAGTTGGTACTACTGCTCGTATCTTTGTGTTCCTACTGTAGTTAATATGTTCGTACTAGTAGTATAATTTGGGTCAGTCGATTTGTGAAAGAAGTTCGATGGAGTGAAGGAACAAGACGGCAGGGTGCCCATGATCCATCTTATGAGTGTTAGGTGTGGAATGCAGTTCGCCAGAAAAAATGGATCGTGCCCGGGGTTAAACGGATGGTGGGGGTGGGGGGAGCATGGCGGTGGCAGGCGGTTCACAGGAGGGCGCAGCAGCGGCAGGCGGTTAGGCATGTGGCGGGCTGAGAAGATGAACCGTGCATCTATTTCGTATGTTGAAGAAGCCCTTCTAGCCATCCATGTTGCATCAAACGGCTCACAAGAGTCGACTGACCCAAATTGCTCCTTCAGATTGCAGGATCCATGTGGCATTCAAGGTCCTGAAGGTAGATTCCGCGTCCGCACCCGGTTCGCGGGCTCGACGCGTGCGCGACCGGCTTCCGCCGCGACAGCCACCATGCGTGCCTCCTCCGCGCAGGCGGAGACGACAATGACACGCTAGTTCCTCCTCGCCGGCGTGCTGGAGCACACGCTCATCCTCCTCTTTGTATGTTGCGTGCATAGACGCGGCTCCAGCAGCTGCTCGCGTGCTTGCCAGCGCGGCGACATCACGAGGAGGGACTGCAGAGGACATGAGCGGGCGAGCCTTCGGCTTGGCGGCGACACGGCGGTGATGGGCGAGAAACTGTTGGCCGGAGCAGGCGGGCGCCGGCATGCACAACGGCGGCGGCGGCATATTGATGAGTGCGCGTAAGGGAGCTTAGTTTAGTTTTATATAGGGTTGGTCAAACTTAAAAGAAAACCGTACTAGTACACGTAAACATTAGACTTAGGCAGCGCTTTTATTAGTTACCGCAGCCACGATACGGAATCATGTGCAAGCGCGTGAACCGCGGCCGCGCGGTCAATCGAACGGTGCGTCACCATGTCGCACTCGAAGGACATCCACCGAACCTTTTTGTGTGTGTGAAAACAATCCCCGAATATTACTCAACTTTTTTTTCTGGGAAAAGTTCTTGACGCTACAATATTTCCATATATTTGAATTTAGCTCCAGTTCGTGTTTATTTGGATTTGGACATTTTAGGTGCGCCCTAGTTTTTTTAATACTGATTTTGGGGCTGTTTGGTTCCCAGCCACCGTTTGCCAAGCCAAAATTTGGCAGCCACAGTTTAGTTGGCATGTGTTTGGTTTTTGCCACACCTTGGCTTGCCACACTTTATTGCCCATATGGCCCACTTGTCATAGAGACAATGTTGCCACACTTGCCTAAGGTTAGTTCTTCAAAATGAGAGCCACAAGTTAGCAAGCCTAAGGGAATCTTGCCACACGTTTTGAGTGTATGCCATGTGGGACCCCAATGAGGCTTGCCTAAGGTGTGGCTTGAACTAAACACCCACCTAAGTTGGTCAAACTTGCCTAACCTTAGGTGTGGCAACCTTAGGCAAACTTACGGGCTGTTTGGTTTTAGGCCTAGGAATGCCACATTTTGCCACACAATTTTTGCTACACTTGCCTAAGGTTAGTTCTTTAAAATGAGAGCCACAAGTTGGCAAGCCTAAGGGAATCTTGCCACACTTTGTGAGTGTATGTCTTGCGGGGCCCTAGTGTGGCAAAAAGTATATTGCCTAAGGTAAGGCTTGAACCTAACACCCTCCTAGATTGGCAAGATGTGGCAACCATAGTCACAAACCAAACAACCCCTTAGTCTCAAACCAAACAGCCCCTGTGTGTGACTGAGAGAGAACGTGTGTATGTGTCCATATGTGTGTTGTGGCGGAAGGGCAATGTGGAGACGGTGTGCGTGTGATAGAGACATAGAGAGGTGTGAATGTGCAAATGATCATGCATGAGTGAGACAGAGACAGATGCCGATACGTTGTGTATACATGAGAGAACGGTCTTCTATTTTACTTGTGTGTGTGTGTGTATGAGAGAGAGAGGAGCATCCGTAACACAACAAACATCTCTCTTGATTCGTCCGTCGCTCGCACGATCGCATGTAACACATGCATCAACGCGCACATTTTGACACCCTCACCCGGCCCCTGCCCACACCTCAAGGCTCGCACATCACTCTCTATCTCGCACGCACAATCTCTTTGTGAATACCCTGTTTAGCAAGTAGCTTTCCGTCACATACACACACATTTCTCTCCTTAGGTTTGTTTTGTCTCAATATCTGACACACACACACACAGAGAGAGAGAGAGAGAGAGAGACAGCACACATCACACACACACACACACACACAGCGAGAGAGAGAGAGAGAGACAGCACACATCACACACACACACACACACACACACACACACGAGCACACAATTCATCCCCATACAAGGTTATATGGCGACCACTCTCGCTTCTGCTTCTTCGCACCCCAGCATAAACAACACCTCAATCTTCAAAGAGGGCACCGAGTAGATCGAAGACGGCGACCACACTGCGGTAGAGAATGCGGGGCCATTTGGAAGCAGGATGATGTGACGACGGTTGACTGACTCCTCCCCCCACCCTCTCTCTCTCTCGCACAAAATTACCAATCTCTCTCTTACCCGCACAAATTTATCAATCCCTCAACCCAGGAGATCCTTCCCCTCTCGTCCATGTTTTTCCAGCTCTCTCATCAAACCTGTTGTCTCTTCTCCTTCCACGTGTACAGAATCCAGATGCACACGCATCTCACGTATATTACATGTCTCCATCTTTCTCACAGACCTAACTTCTTCCTCCCTCTTTCTCTCTCTATCTCCCTCTTTCTGTTTCATTAGGTTTGCCTCCTACTCTCTCATCCACATAAATACAATCTTTCCCGCCCTATCTGCTCCATCTTCGCAAGCTCTCTCTGCACGTTTCATTCACACATTGGGATATGTTCAAAATGTTGCTTTTATAATGGATGATGTAGAGTTATTGTTGGTTTTGTTGCATCCTACAAAGTAATAACTATGAAATGCATTTTGATTGTCATTTGACTGGGATTATGCGAGTTTGAGCATGTTGTGAAGTACTATAGACCTCGTATACATCTTGGAATTTGACAATGATTGTAACTATTGAATTGTATAGACCATTACATTCGAAGTCAGTAGCCTAATATATTTACTTCACAATTTCAACAAATGATTAATTCACTACATACTAAGAAAACAAATGTGTACACCCTTCGTTTTTATTTAAGTCTGCGTATTAGCATTGGTCAAAGCCAAGTTTTGTAAACTCTCAAAAAGTTTATAACAAAAAATATTAACATATACTATAACAAATAAATACCATTAGTTTCATTATTGAATGTACTTTCAAATCGTACATATCTGTTATGGTAAATGTTTATATTTTTCTATAAACTTGGTCAAACTTTAGGAAGTTTGACTTCGGTCAAACCTAATGCAGAGTTTACTAGTACTACTCGCTAGTTGTTTAGCCGAATCACCCAACACGCCACACGGGCAGTTCGGTGTCACAAAATTTTGAGGTCGGCGGGAAAATCTCTCGCGACCCTGATTTGAGCAGTGGGACGTTACCATCATAGCCTCCGGAATAGGCCTACGAATGACGGTTGGTAGGGGCTGTTTTCGTAACTTCAGGTTCACCCTACCCAGCCAACCCCACCCCGGCACCCAGAGTAGTACACCTGAATACTCCCCATTTTCTATCCCCACTGCAAAATAGACTTCTCCACGGCACCACAGCCTTTGTGCTTCTCCCCTTCTACATCGGCGCACTCGTCCACCGCAGCGCATTTTCCTCATCGACGACCTCGTACGCCGCACTGGAGCCGGTCCACCGTCGTCGTCGTACATAGAGCCTCTTCCCCGGCGCCGTCTTCCACGATCTCGGATCTGCTTCTCGGAAGCCGACGCCAAGCGCAGAAGCACAACCGTTGTGGACAATGAACTGACTCCCGTTGCCGACCATGACTCAAAGAGGCCGCCGCGACCATTGTTCTCCTCCTCGATTGGTAATGTGTGTATTGAATCAATTAGCAGTACATGTGCAGTTCCAATTTTGTTCATACCTACCCTTCAAATTTCCTGGGTGCTATTGTTCCCGTAAAAGTAATTGGTTATAGCCTCCATTGTCCAACAGAATATCAGCTTGTAATTGTGCATCGCTCCTGTATCACGCTGTGCTTGGGTAGGTATGTCATCTGCAACCAGTAGTGTGGCAAATGATGGATAGTTTTTTAGAATTAGCAAGATTCCCATGCGTTGCACGCATCAACATGCATTTGTATGAGTAGTTTATCTTGTGGTAGAAAAGGATGAACGAGGGAATGCCTTATTTGCAAATGTAGAGAGGGGTGTGGGTATCTTTTTGCAAAATTGCCACATTTTCCTTCCTATCCGTCGGATATAAATCAGATGGCCTATATTGCAGGATGGCAGGAACACCATCATCACCAACTCTGTTTTTTATAAGAGTAGGGAAACAGTAGAGAAAAAATAGAGAGTAGACAAGTAGAGATAAATATTAAATATAAAATAAATATAACAGTACAGAAGAGAGTAGAGATAGCAGAGACGTCAGGAAAGGATTGCACGCGCGGGAAAAAGTAGCCGGGCGTGTGCTAGTTTTGGCGCGCGGCGTCCGGCGCGCTTTATAAAATCCAACGCCCTCCCACCGCTCTATGCCTTGCTGTTAGTGTACAAAAGTAGGGGCTCTCCTTTTGACCCCTTTACATGGCACGGCAGTCAGAGCCTCCTGCCATGGTCGCGCATAACAGGGCAGGGAAAGGGGAGCCGGAGAGAAGCCGAAGACACAAGACGAAGCAAAGCAAAGCCAAGGCCAAGACCACCAAGAGCAGACGGACGAAGCAGGTTCCCCCCGGCAAGACCCTTGCTGGGCAGCCTCGGCAGCCCCAGCAAGGCCCTTGCCAGGGCTGCTCGCCCCACACCAACGGAGTGAGCCACCCTTGAGCCCACGGCCCCCAGCGCCATCATTAGCGTGGGGCCAGGGCTCGGGAAGGCACCTCTGTGGTGGCATGCAGATCTTTGTGAAGACAAAGGATAGTCAAGATCAACTGAGGATAGGAAGGCAGCCATCCTCACCGAAGAAACCCACAAGACCCCCGGCAAGATCCTTGCCGGGGACGCCTGTGCGCCATGGCAAGACCCTTTCCAGGCCACCCGGCAAGACCCTTGCCGGGCCACCCGACAAGGCCCTCGCCAAGCGCACCAGTAGGGCCACCGTCGGGCCCGCACCGGACAAGTATCCGCCGCCGTTCGCATGCAGCTGCCGACCCAACCAGCTGGGCGGGCACATGCGTGGCAACATGTAGCCCTTCGTGGAGGCTCCGCCACTGCGCCACCTCAGCTGCCTGCCTACTTACATGGCACCGCATGCATCGCTGGCCAAGGCGCGTGTCGAAGCTTGGAGGAGCGGCGACGGAAGGGACGGGCCTCGCCCCCATCCCCGATAAAGTGAGAGGACACCTAAGCGATGCATTAAATGCACCCTGTCCTGTAATACGAGGGATAACCTCGTGCCACTGTAGACCTTTACACCTCTTGTGTGCCACTGTGGCAACCCCTTTCGCCTATAAAAGGAGGCCCATGGAGAAGGATTCGGCTTTTTGGAGCTCGTTACACCACGTAGCTAGCTCAAGAACACAGAATACATCCACCAAAGCAGGAGTAGGGTTTTACGCATCCTCGTGGCCCGAACCTGGATAAACGAACCGCGTGCTCTCTGTTAGACCCGCTCTTCTCTCAACCCCGCGTCCCACAACTGCAGTAGGGATTCTTGTGATCCCATAGGTGTCGTTTCCCACCGACACTTGCCATGGCATTGTGGCGCCGACGCTTCCCGTAGAACATCATCAACGAGCGCGAGTTCTACGAGCAAAGGATGGCGGAGAGGGATAAGAGGAGGGCGGAGCGAGCCGCCTATCGCGAGGACAAGTGTAGGCGAAAAGCGGACGCTCAATTCAACATGAGGCTAGGAGCAGCATCGCGCTGGGAATCCGACGACGATCGGTATCTTCACGCCTACAGTCAGACGTCGGAGGAGGACCATCACCGAGGAGGAGTCGGACGACGAGGAGTAGTTGAATAATCTATTTTTTATCTATCTATGCTGACAACTATCCTCTACTCTTTATCTCTACTTTTCGATCTCAGCACTGTAAACACTTTTTTAAAGCGCCGCACATTGCGATTCTGTTGGAGATGCTCTAACATGGCAGACGAGTGCTTTAATGTTGCCCACAAGATGCGCGAGTATTACTAGTAGTATATTTTTCTTGCCACGTTGAGATTTTAAAACCACGAGTGCGAACATGCAGAGGAGCAATGAAGACCAAACATGGGATATTGGGGACATATTCAAGGAGCATGGCAACCTAAAGAGGAGCTGCACCGAACCTGTAAAACGAGCTTTGGTAAGTAACACCCTTTCAATTACTTTCGTTTAGCCTCGTGTTCTTTGATGTGTATATGTTGTAGTTTCTGTTTCTCTTAAGCCTCGTGTTCTTCGATGTGTCATAAGAAGAGTCTTAATCATCCTAATGCTTTCGTTTTTATCTTGATGTAGGAAGTGGGTGTTTTCACCTTGTAGTATGTTTTTATATTTTTTTTCCTTTTGAATTCACTTCTCCTAGTTTTATTTATCTGGCTTCTACTAAATGGATCTGGGTTGCTCTGAGTAATTATCTAAAAACGAAGTAACTTCATGTCAGGATGCAGTTCCTGCGAGGAGGGAAGTATGGTCAACCTCGAGATCATATTTCCAAAATGAGGCTGGATTACACACAAGGTGCCAGTTCCCTAATGATGCTGGATTAGACACAAGGTGCAAATTCCTAGATGATGCTGGATTACACACAAGCCAGGTGGAGTCGTCAGTTGTTCGTGTCCTCGTGGCTCTAGTAAAGGCTTAAAGAAAGCGTGCAGCAGCCCTTGAGAATGTAGCTGAGTTCCTGAAGAAGCGAAAAAGATAAATTAGATGCTCCCTTCACCCATGCCAAAGAAGAGATGGAAGAAGGCATAAATAAGCTAGCAGAGGCAGAGCATGCTAGGCGTCTCCTCTATCTAAAACTGTTGTCCATACAAAATTTCCTTCATAGTAGCTAGGTTCAAATGTTTATCCAGTCAGCATGCCTGTTGTGATGTCCGTGCATCTACTGATGTGGCACAAAATATTTTTTCCGGGTCATTTAATAACAGCAATTACTTTCCAAACAATAACATATGAAGCATTGGACATGGTATAGTTCACGCGCAAGCCCGACATTCCAAGTTCAACTTCCACATCAAACTCATGTTCACAGATATCTCCACATTCATACATAATGTCCACAACCATGATTCACTTCAAAGCCAAAAAAATTGAGGAGAGTTATGAATAAAGAATAACCACTAATTCCTGCTACCAGTGCGAGCACAACAAGTCAAGACCATGCGTAATTAATTATATTTTGGTAACTTTTTGTGTTCTAAAATGCCGGCCGGCTCGCGAAGTATGTGTTGCCGGCACACGCGCGGATTCAATGAAGGCAGGCGGGGCAGTCTGAAGCCGGTTGCATGCGGCGAGGAGGTGTGTTCAGCCGGGCCTGCAGCGAGTGGGGCCCTCTTGGCCGGCGCGCCCGTTCAATGCCTGCGCTATGAGAGGTCGTGTCCATGTCAGAGCACTCAATCCCTCCAGTCCTTTTTTGTTTGCGTATAACAAAATCTCGTTTTCCATTCACATTTTACAAGTAAAATTCATGGACAAACTTTGACCCAAAAAACGATGGGGACTAGTAAACCAGAACAGAGGTAGTAGTTTTTTTAATCAAAGAAGGGTTTCCCCCTTCCGATTTTCATTACTGAAAACCAACATCTAAATCTAAACATAGTATTTGCCCTAGAACTACCAGGTTCAACATCTCGCAACATAAACCCATACAACTATACGCCAAGGAGGTACGTAGTAGGTAGTACTATGAATTCCATTTTCGCTCCATACCAATCATTCTAAAAACTACTTAGTACTTATAACGCGCCATTGAAAATCGGAACTCTTAACCCCGCTAAAAAATGATATTTTAAACGTGGCTACTCGATCTATGGCAACTGGCGAGCCACCGCCTCCAAGTCGTTCACCTGTGGTCCCGACCATCAACTCCTATGGATCAAATTATCACGCGAGCTGACTATTCCTATAAAGGTGCGCTCCACCACGTACCCGTTACCCGCGAATGCAGCAATCGTGCACCTAGGGTTTTAGGGTTTATTTGTTAACGTTGCCTTTACGTAACACTCATGTGTGCGAGACAGCGAGAGACCGACTGCGTGCGTGCACCTCTTCTCTTCGTATATGTACTCCACCGTTTGTCTGGTGTCTACAAAATTATAATAACTACTAGCAATGTGCCAATGCGTTGCCACACGATCTGAGTAGATTAATACATATTCACCGATTTGATAGAAAAAAAGTCTAGTTTTGAAATACGTATATCACTAAAAAATGTTATGTTTCACCCAAAATATATTCCTTTGGCGGTTTTGATGAGGTAAGGGAGGAATGTTGTTGGTTTCAAGATTCGAGAAGTGGTATCTGTCTAATTTCTACTCTTACTAGCAAGATGCCCGTGCGTTGCATGTAACATCAAGATCTTGTGGGAGAAAAGGATGAACGAGGGAAGGCCTTATCTGCAAATGTGGAGAGGAGTGCGGGTAAATTGCCATAGTTTCGTTCCTATCCGTCAGATATAAATCGGACGACCTATATTGCAGGATGGCAGGCCCACCATCATCACCAACTCTGTTTTTATCCCAACTCTAATAAAAAGCATAGTCGGTGATGATCGTGTGCCTGCCATCCTGCAATATAGGTCGTCCGATCTATATCTGACGAATAGGAAGGAAACTATGGCAATTTTGCAAAAAAGATACCCACACCCCTCTCCACACTTGCAAATAAGGCCTTCCCTTGTTCATCCTTTTCTCCCACAAGATCAACTACTCATACAAATGCATCTTCATGTTCCGTGCAACACATGGACATCTTGCTAGTTGTTGCAAAAAGCCCATGTGTGTGAGAGAGAGGGAGAGAGGAGGAGGACGGAGTGCATGTGTGACAAAGACAAAAATAGTGTGTGTGCGAGAGGTATCAGCTTAAAATGAGGCGATAGTGTGTGTGTGCACGATCGAGAGGGTGTGCCTCAAGAAGGGAAGAAAAATCTACATAGATACAAGGAGCGGGAGAGAGACATGTAGGCGATAGTGGAAGCACGAGTGTGTGGGTGTATAAACCTATCTAGAGGCTAGTCGGTAAATGTTTGTGAGAGAAATACGAGATGGGGGTGCGAAAGCGAGAGTTTTGTGTGAGAGAGAGAGAGAGACAGTAGTCGGGAAGGGGAGTGGAAGCAGGAGTTGTGTGTGTGAGAGAGAGAGATGGGGGGAGTTTCTCTGCTCGGTAAACAAATGAATAATGTCAGTCTGGGATGGAGACGAAAAGGAGACCGCAACAAATGTTGTGTCTACAAGAGAGAGAGAGAGAGTAATTTTAGTGGCATGATTCATATCTAGAGACATATAGGGTGTGTGAGAGAATCCCATAGAGAGAAACACAAAGTGAAAGATGAGTGGAGACTGTGTGTGTGGCGGTGAAAAAGAAAGCTTAGGTACCTAGTGATATGAGAGAACAGTAGAGACGTGAGAGATAGTGAAAACCGTGTAATGTATAATGATAGGGAGAGTGTGACCTTCTCAAGGGAGATGTCGAGAGACCATGTTTGCGAGGATAGGAGAAACATGAAGTGAGCGTGCGGGTGAGATGGAGAAAAGAGAGTGATAACTACATGAAGGAGCATGCATGCGAGAGAGATGGGCATGAAAGGAGTGAACATAAAAGGGATTCAAATATTTGAATTCGAGATGATGATACATGTAATCCATACTCGAACCAAAATTGATCTATCACACATGCATACTCATATGAATTCACGCGCATCTATGTTATTTAATATGTAGATATTATTGATCCATACATTTTAGCAGAACATAATTTGGTTTAATTTTTTGAATTCAACCTTATGATTTTGAGATCATTGTATTTGTAAAGCATATTATACATATAAAGGAGCAGAATTATTTGTTGTGCTTCTGAAAGTATATATAAAAAATGATGTATATAGAATTTTATTCCAATCGAAAATGGATCCCACCCGAAAAAATAGAATACAAACGGGATTTGAATTGAGTTGGCATGGTAAACATGCACTCTGCAAAATTTGAACGAAACGGGGAAAGTCGCAGTAACCGCCCGAAACCAAAATATGCGAGATGGAAATTACCACTGCCTATCCCTGCCACGCAAAGCCTATCTGCTCGATTTCTATAGGTTTCGATAGGGGTAGGTTTGTAATTTCACTCGAACGTGACATAACCGCCTGTCACCAGGATTCATACAAGGTGGGCGCCAAAACACAGTGTGTCCTCGGCCGAAATCGACTCCCTCCCCGATTCATACATGGTGGGCACCAAAAACAAACTCTCATCGGCAAATATTCAGTCTATGCGAGATTAGCGTCCTATCCCCAACCGACTAATATTGCTGTGATGTAGGAAATTTGAAATGGGGGCTAAGTTTGTAAATTTCCTTGCATTTGAGACAAGCGCGCCCTGAAGACATGGTTCCCCCCTTCCTCTCCACCTCCATTTCCCCATTCGTACTCCGTGGGCGCCAAAACACCCTCTCCACCCCGGCCTCCTCCGTCCGCCACCCCATCCACCGCCGTCCTCCTCCACCATGCCGGAGCTGATACCCTGACTCCACCGTCCATTACAAGAGATTGACCTCTCTCATCCACGGCTTCGGACCTGGATCCTTGCGTCCCGTCCTCTTGCTTCATCCCTGTCGTCGCCCACCTTGCCGGCGCTGCTCCTACGACCGTCTCGTCCACCGCGCCCCGCCGCCACCGTCTACCCTCCTAGATCTGCTTCCACGCCACCGACAGCCATCGCTACCGCAGCACCATCAAATTCTCAGCAGATGCTTACACGGCGCCGCACCAGAGGCGGTACTCTTTCGTATCTGCTCAACATATTTATCGCAGCAAGAAAATAGGTCGCCACTGCTTTACTCTGACTTCTTGTCCATCACTTACTTGCTACTCCGGTTTGCACCTTCAAATCCGCCATGGCACGCTCAACACTATACTCCCAATGCTTATGGTTTTCCCCTTTTATATTCCACACTAGTTAAATCACAGTAGACTAAATTTCAAAATTGGGTCAGTCGATTTTTCAGAGCTCGCCGGAGTTCACCGGTGCGAATGAAGGGGCTCGGGTGGGGATTTTGGTTGTTGGGGGCGGTGGTGGGGCCTCGCCAAACGAAGAAAACTCGACGCAGGTGGGGGCGCGGGTGGGGGTGGCGGAGGAACACAGGCGGTGGGGGCCGATGGTCCGGTCGGCGGCCCGTGCGGTGTTCTGTATGGGAAGAATCAGAGAGACGTAGGGTCTTCATCCAACCGCCTGAAATGGTCGACTGACCCAAATGCAGACATGCCTATATATTCAGTACCATCATTTTACCTGCTTAGCACTGCTCCTGAATCCATCAAGCTAAACAACGTGCCACTCATAATTCCAAACTTGTTGCTCAAGTACAAATCTGATATGATGCTGATATTACTAAAACAGATAACATTTAATTAGTCATCTAATGTTCCTACTTTACTTTCGAAAAAGCACATGCACCACATATAGAGAGACAGCAGGGAGTTGCTTTCTTAATGCGCTCTGGTTCATCATGTGTGGCCACTACGCAACGAACATTTTATTATCCAAAATCTGCTTGCTCTTCTTTACCATGTTCCTCTTCCGTTCTTCTTTAATAAGTACTCTCTCCGTTCCTAAATACAAGTCTTTGTATGGATTCCACCATGGACTACATATGGAGCAGAATGAGTGAATCTACACTCTAAAATGTATCTGGATACATCTGTATGTGATCCATAGTGGAAATCTCTACCAAGACTTATATTTTGGAACGGAGGGAGTATGGTAGTAGTACAGTATGTTCCTTCTAGTGAATATGAGCAGGGACATTTGCAGTGTAGAGGTCTATACGGTCGGTTGGTATGGAGACTTTGAACTCGTCGGACCTCTTTGATTCGTAGGATTTTGTAAACATGGGAATAGGATTTGTAGTGGTCTACCCACTTGAATCCTATAAGAATAGCAAGGAAATGCAGGGAGTTGTGTCGCCTTTGAGAGTTACACTGATATTAACAGTACGGCACCTTCAGTTGAAGAGAGCTGGTATCCGAAGGCTTTCTAGCCGTACCCGCAATACTAGCACATATATTCCAGCAAGTTCCACTTTGTTGATTTTACTCTGATGCTTATGGTTTTCCCGTTATATCTACACTATGATCTGTGTAGCTGCTTTGTGTCGCACTAGCAGCAGTCCACTCTTGAAGGTAAACACCGCAATGACTTACAAAATTGGCACCAAGGCATTGAGTGCCATTCTGGATGCATTGAAACTCATACGCTCACCACCTGCTGATTCTTGTTCAGAATATGATCCTAATGACTATTCTAACCTCGAGGAGTCAAAGGCACATGGCCTGTCCTGTTCACCCATCGGTGCCTGTTCTAATTCGGCAAGGTTTTATTGTTTGCGCGTATCTTGCATATGTTGTCTTGCATTTCTTCTACTTTGTTGCACCGCCATCTGCTTAGTTTACTCATCATATATGTTGAGATGCCATGCCCATCCATTATCAATACATATTCCATTTGTCACCATACCATGTTTTTCCACTTAGATGTTGTTCTTGTGCATCAGACATCAAAAAGGAAGAGGGTGATTGCCGAACCTGAAGGAGCACCAACAAAGTCCTTGAAAAACGTGGTTGTGCCGGAGAAATCAGACAGCACCCCACTTATATTAGCTGAACAACCAGTGACACAAAACCTAGGACCGACTCCAGCAGACTGTACCCATACTTCACTGGCCACACAACTAGCCGCACCACACTGGACCTGCACTCCTACAAAAGGTATGCCGATTTCAGTTGCCATAGCACCAGCCGTACCACAGAAAAATCCCACTCCAACAAAAGTACAGCATGTCCACCGGCCGACGACCTATCCCAACTGCAGAGACGGCCAATTCCTGCAGATTGGAACCCCATACCAGTTATTCCTAGTTTAAAAGACAATGCTTTCAATCTTGTTAGGGACTACGTGCATATATTCCCATCATGGGAAGATTATAGTGAAGACAAACACCATTTTCACATCTTCCAGTCCCACTTACGTGTAAGTGCTATTATTCATGGTGATTATTTTCCTGTTTTCTACTGATTGAACACATAAATGATTTACATTACATTGTTGTAAGTAGGCGAGGGTCAATCTGGATAGTCATGATGAGCAAAGCTTGCTTGCGCTTTTCAAGGAAGCATTGCAGCAGTATCAGTGTTACCTGAGGAAATCACACTTTGATGGCAAGTCTATAAACGAATTTCTGGTGAAGTCTCCTGTGCTAAATTTAGAAGACATTGAATGGAAAAACCTTGTTATGCACTGGTCTCATTCCGAGGATGAGGTACTGTCTATGATATTGCATGACAATTTGAACTTCTACTTTTCCGCATGTGCCTTACGGATCTTTTTTGCAGGAAATCTGCTTGAAAAAGAATTCTAGTTTGAAAAGAACGATAGGATGTCGCAAATATGCTGCCCACTGCTTTGCTCTTGTTAGTACCTGTTTTCCTGTATCACTATACTTGCATACATACCTGGTTCATTATGTGACAGCAGTATGCATGATATCTTGCTTATCAATTGTTCGCTCCAAATTATCTGATTTGTATGAATGGTTACATTAGTGTAGAATATATCCAATGTCAATGAAATTTTTTAGCTTTGCATTGTTCTTGTAAGTACATGCTGTCCTTTATCAGTGTACTTATATTGACAGGTTGTTGTTCATGTACCATCACTCTGCAGCTTATTTTCCTTTGCCCTCCATTTTCTACACATAAGATCTATATTTACTCTTACCATAAGGTTGGATAACACCGATGGTACTGAAGAAGTTTAGCTCTACATTGCTCTTGGTTGTACCTTTTGCCTGTATCGCTGTACTTACATTTATAGCTACTTTGTTATGTAGCATCACTCTTCATCTTATCTTAAATATTCTCCATTTTTTCTTATATTGTCACATCTATATTTACTCTTAACAAAATGTAGAATAAAGGCAATGCTAATGAAGAAGATTCTGTGGTAAACTTCTTGAATTGCCCTCCCCCCCCCCATCAGCATGGACAAGGGCTTTATAGAGCCTGCCTTCGCCAATAATGTAAGTTTGTCCTTCTCAAGCCTTCAAACTTTGTTGTGTATATTTGGTTAGGCATGACTGCAACAGCTGTTTATTTTTGGTGTTTGCATCAAATTGCATGTTTAAAGTTTATTATGTACTCCAGTTCATAAACAAAAGTTTGTCCTTCTCAATTTAAGTTTTCAGTTGTACAAACAAGTTCCTTCTTCATACCATGTAAAAAACTATACAGAGCAAGTGATCTTCTTTTGCCAATCTGAAATGGGATAAATTGACAGCACACTAACCATTGATACTTATGAGTTCTTGATCTGTAATCCATTGGTGTCGTGAAGCTGCCAACTCCTTCACAATGTCATTTCCTGCCATGTCTTGACCTGAACAATACCATATTGTGTTAATGCTATTTTAAATTGTGTCACTTTATTCGTCAGTAAGAAATGTGATGAATTGTCTGCACTGATACTTATATGTGCAAAACCTGTCATATGTCTGCTTGTTTGTCTTACAGAGTGAGGAGGATATAAGTTTCAACCAAGTGCAGTCTCACCAGCTTGCTCAGCTGCTTGCGCTGCAGCTGCCGAGTAAGGCTAACCTTTCTTGAACTCTATTGAAGTGTTGTCGGTTTTGTATATTATTTTGTCGGCTGTTTAGTTGCACTGGTGGCGATCTTTGATGCTCAGTGTATGTAATCTATTGTCTGCTTGTGCTTTATTATCATATTGGCGAACTTTGATGCCCAGTGGATGTAATATGCCGTAATTTCTTTATTGTATAGTCTAGGTTTTTTTCTTATTCACGATGCTGCGGTTATTTTACTATATATATCCTGTCTTCGCAGTAAACCGGCCAAATCATAAAATTATGGTACATAATCGGGCCGTCATGCAAATCACCATGTATGATCCGCATCATGGGCCCCGTCATCTTGGTCCATTAACAGGCCTAAATGTAAACTGTCCCACTAGTAGATTCAGGCCTTTAATAGGCCGAGTAAACCGTCGGCCCTATTTCATTACCGTGTTCATATGGGCCGGATCTCATATGGGCCATTATTAGGTCTGGAACATGGCAGGCCATTAATGGACTGGAACAAATATGGGCCGGCATTTGGCCCAAAACATGGCAGCGGGTTAATGGGCGGGCCTACTAGGGTCCTCAAATTCTTGTTGGCCTACAGCTGGGCCGGCCCATTAATGTCGGCGAAATCTCGTGGGCCTTTAGCTGGGCCGGCCCATTATGGTCCACAAAAATCTTGTGGGCCTTCACCTGGGCCGGCCCATTATGGCGCGCAAAAATCTTGTGGGCCTTTACCTGGGTCGGCCCATTATGGCCCGCAAAATTTTGTGGGCCTTTAGCTGGGCCGTCCCATTATGGGCCGCAAAATCTTGTGGGCCTTTAGTTGGGCCGGCCCATTTAAACTTTATGGGCCACTGTTGGGCCGTGCCATGTGTCGACGTATCATAGGCGCTTTGGGTCCAATGAGCGGATGACATCTGTCCCAACAGTGAGCCGACACGTGTTTCCTCCAGCCAATGATGATTTTACACATGGAAAATCCCCATTGGTCGGGGCTGTTAACGGGTTATCGGATCCAAAACCGGACATGATAGCTTAACGATGTTCCTTTACGGTGGATGCCACGTGTCAGTCACCCTTGACGAAAGCACTTATGTGACACGCGATTTATCGTCATGGAAGTGGACACTTCCGTGATGATAATTTTGGTAATGTCATGGAACACTTCTGCGACAGCACAAGTATGACTATCTTGATTCTGTCATAAATTTGTCATGGATGTACATGCATGACAGAAAACGTGACCTACTGTGACAAACACGTATCATCACGGAAGTATATATTTTTGTAGTGGTTATGGTAAGTTTGTGCAGGTGATGGTTATGAGGTAACCTGAACAGAGTAATTTGGTGCATGATAGTTTCATCATGTTGCATGCTAGTATTATCATGTTCATATGTTTATGCCATGCTCGTATTGTTCTAGCTGTATCATCTTGTTCATACTATGATTGATCTGATAGTACCATGTTAAACCTGGTTAACCTGTAATTGCCATGCTATTGTTTCTCTTGATTGCTTTGGTTGATGTGAGCTTGCAAGTACAATCAATGTACTGACCTAGCGTATCATGCCAGTTTGCAGGTCATGCCGAGTATGATTGCTTGTTTGCTGTGGATCCCTTGTTTGCGCGCTAGGATAAGCGTTCCAGCAAGAGTCCCTGCGGAGTGGAGTTCATCACCGCCGTCGTTGTTCCGCTACCAGTAGTCATTCCGCTGCGTCGAGTTGTTCTACTGTTTACATAGAGTAACCGTGGCAGGTGTAGTGTCATCGTGCCGATGTAATCCCCTTGTACCCAATATATCTTGCAATAAAGAGCTGGTTTGTTCGATGCTAAGTAGTGCCGTATTCTAGAAGACTTCTCCTCGATATCTGGGCTGGAATACGAGGCGTTCCGGTTTCTCTGAGCCAGGGTGCCAGAGGCTTGGTATCATAGCAGGTCTGGCTGTAGGATGCCCAAGCCCGCGCGAACGTTGGAATGCGTTAGTATAGAGCCCCGTTGGTTTGTTGCACTTGATTGCTACATTTGTTTGTTGCATAGTATGCATATAGATTATTATCTTGTCCCTAATGGTTAATCTTGTGAGTGTAGGTGGTATCGGTTTCATTCCACTACCTGCACCCTCCTTCTTTGCGTGCCTGCTCTTCGGTGTTTGGCGTCATCTCTGTCCCAGCAGAGTGATGCCCTCGTACCAAGTGTTCCAGACACCATTTGCGGGAGTTTTGCTCAGGTATCGCGTTGATATCTTTCCGTCACTCACCCGTATTATTTAGGTGATAGCCATGCCTCTATCCCAAATCGTGCCATCCATCTCGTCCCTTTGGCAATCCTTACTGATACTTGTTATCGGAAAAGGGCAATGCCATCAGGCCTTGCTTTTCCTCCACTATATTGCCCTGTCATTCCATTCTTTGGACATGTACGGTTCCCCTTCGTATGCTTGATGATGACGTGGTCGTGACCTTGTGTCTCGCTAATTGATCACGAAGTCCGTCCTCGCCCTGTATCCATCTGGTTGCGACCGGTGTTCAGCCAGCACTTGGTGTAGCCTTGGTTACGCCAACTCCTTCCACACGTGAATTAACTTTCGCGCACACCGCCACAGCATATTAGATCGCAATACCGGAGTTTCTGTGAGACTTGTGTTCTTAGGTGTGCATGCATATTATTGTGTGAGTAGTAGTAATATGTGATGTTGCTTGATTATTTACATTATTTGTATTCTTGTGTGCTTTTACTTTCGTTGTTTCTTTTGCTTCTTTCTTTGGGCCTTCGGTGTGGCATAATTTTCCCCTTATTAAAGTTGCTCATCAACCGGCACTAGACCTGAAGAATCAGTAAGGAATTCAAATACTTGGAAGCTCAGATAAACGGAATGAAGTTATCAGCAGACTGCAGTGAAATTTGGAATATCTCGTCTGAATGGAAAAGGAATCCCGGATGGACAGTCAGTATCATGTTTGCATCAGCGTGCACTCCTTACAACAATACGGATAATCAAGTTTGCCTCAGTGTGCACTCTTCATGACAGAAATGATCAGAACGGCAAGGAGATAAGCTATGTGCAAGACCAACAGTGCAATTTCAGTCAAAGGTATGGTTCAGATACAAGGTTTGGTTCTTCATTTAGGATGATTTTGAAACATGATATGCCTGGAAGAAAGCAAGGATGTGCCACATACTCAGAAAGAAGGATGGTCCAGCAATTCCTGTTTCAGCACAAAACCCAGTCTTCCTCAGCAAGATACTATCGATGGTTTCCAGGATAAGCCATCTAATCGTCCTCAATACGACACTGGTGCAAGATAGTACATTGTGAATTGACAGCAGATGGCAGAATCAGATCTGCAACAGTTGGTCAGAAGCAAGAACCAGTCAGAACACAAGTTTGTCTCAGGAATCAGATTCTCCGAAATATGTGAAGGAAGCTAGATATACACCTCAGTGTGACAAAGGACTATGAGGATTGACGACAACACTGAGCTCTGTACAAGTACCGGTGAACCTGGAATATGATACCGATGAGCCTTTGTCTTCTTTTCTCTGGTAACGGCACCAAGCCTGTGTTCTGAGACGTTTTTGGTCGTCCAGGGTGGATTTCGACTTTATATTTCTCTATTCAACAACTGTCACGAGTTCTGAGCTGCTTTTCGGCCATCTCGTGTAGCTGTTGAGTTCCTTTTTGTGACAGTGGCCCTATGCTTTTAGCTACTTTTCGGCTATCATAGGGAACTGACACTTTCTTCTTATCGGCCCGGTCTCATGCTCTGAGCTGCTTTCATACGTCCTGAGCCGTGGTTGAATTATCTCAGTAATGTCCCAGATCTGAGTTGTAAAGACCGTTCTGGTGGCTACTGATTTATTTGCCGATTTCTTGCAAGGGTTCGGATGATAATTTTTATACGGTCGGAACTTGAGAGGTGATGAATCGGCAATTTAAACAATGCTACCATGTCAGGAGAATAAGGGTACACCTGTCAGAATATTGCACCCAACAGTATCTATGGTCACACGAAGAAGCAATATGACCCCGCTCTTTCAACCAAGGATCCAGATCAAGAAAACAATAATGAAGGAGCAAGACTAGTGGTGCAGATATGAAAATGGTGCAGATACCCCAGATAGTTTAAGTCAGTATCGACCGCCATGGATATTCATTTAAGGGGTCTACTCAATTCCGAACCAACGTCAGCCAAGGATGAGGATATTATCAGATAAGATCATACCCCTTATGCTGGCCAAAACAGGCGATAATCAAATATTTGGTAGGAATCTGAGACTCAAGACAGTGGAGCCAGTCAGGCGGATTCAGAAATTCCTATGATAAGTCATAATCTGTCAGGAAAGAAGTTATGCCTCACCTCATTGTTTGGAACCCAAAGGACCTGCAGTTAAGTGGAGGAATCCAATGCAAGGAGTCGGAGCTTGGGTGTTCATCAAGAAAAATCTGATCACCAATTCATGGTCAGTTTTCAGTACAGACACAACAATCGGAAATCACTCTTGGATTTGTGAGACAGGCATATATTTCAGTCATGGTAATCTCAAATAAGTCAGCGGATATGAACAGAATTGGAGATATAGTGAAGCAAACAACCCCAGAACCAGTCAGGCAAGTCAGATGAATAATTTGATGGGAACAATCAATAAAGGAAAAAGGATACCCGAGTTGGAAACGATTTCCTTAAGGCAGTATATTCATACTTGTTCCCTGAACAACCAAATCTCGAGGATGAGATTTCTTTAAGGGGGGAAGGTTTTGTCACAGCCAGATTTTTGGCCCTTTCTTTTTCCTTTGATTTTCTGAGGTTTTTGCTTGAGTTTTCTTTTTTCGTGGCTTTGTGGTCTGGAAACGGAAGAAGATGACCTCCTATTTGCTTCTAGAGTGGCTTGTTATACCCAAATCCTTCCCTAGACCTTTCCATTTTCATCCTAGCCCAAATCCCAATATTCTTTTTATTGGGAATATTCCTTTTCTATTAAAGGAATGACCCTAATTGCCCTAGGTTGTGAAGCAACCTATATTTATGTCACTCCTAAAATTCCCAAATAATTCTCATAAATTTTTTGGGTCATATCTTTCTCAAATGTAGCAAAATAGTTCATTGGCCATGTTTCCCATCATCCTCAAATAATTCTTTTCCTATTGTGTCCTGAATGGCAGATTGTGAAGCAAGTGCCATTTACCTTTGCCCAATTGACTCCAAACATCTTGGACATCTTTTCATGTCCAAATAATTGCCTCATGCCAAATTTCAACTTAATTTGCCTAGTAAATTTTCCTGAGCAATTTTTCAAAGTTCCTGTGTGAGGGAATTGGTTGTGAAGGAAGTACTAGCTAGGTTAATCCAATTGATTTGAATTTTTTCATGGTCTTTCATATCATCAAATAAAATCTTTCCACAAGATTTGAGCTCATGCAATGAATCCATGTGAGCTGAGCATCAATTCTTTGGTTATGTCCAAATTTTCAGTTAATGAAGCAAGTGTATTTTATCTTGGTCCATTATGACTGTAAATTTTCCTAGGCCTTCTCTTATCCATATAAACTATCTCCACCCAATTTGGGCATATTTCATCTAGCCATTTTCCCTCTAGTATTTTTGCAAGTTTCTGGTCAGCGGAAATTTTTGTGAAGGAAGTACCATTTTGGTTTATCGAATTGGTATGAAACCTCTTTCAGAATCTTCAAATGGCCAAATAACCCTGCCTTGCCAAAATTCAGCTCAAGTGGCTTCTCCATGTGAGAGCACCATCATGATCTTCATTCTGGACCAGATTACTTAGTTGTAAAGAAACTATATTAATTAGGGGAAAATCTTATCATCACCCGGCGGATCAGAGCGGCAGCGTCCGCCACCTCCAATGCATGACACGTGTTCTGTGAGGGCTCGTATACCGTCCTTCATCAAACACGCTTTTGCAACAGAGGCTATGTTTCTGAAACATATGTGTTGTTGCAGTAGTTTACGACGGGTCTATGTTCTACAATAAAATCTTGGTAGTGAAGATTTTCTGCAACCAGACCTCAGTTGCAAAAAAAATTGCAACAAGATCTCAGTTGCAAAAAAAAATTGCAACAAAACATCTGCTGCAAACAATTTCTGAAACAAGACCTATGTTTCAGAAATAATTCTGCAACAAGGCCTGTGTTGCGGTAGTGAAAGCGCGCTCGGCTCAGCTTGATGCGGCAAATCGGACGGCCCGCGACCCGGCTGATCTTTTTAAAAAGATCAGCCGGCGGACGCGTAGCACGTTCCATTAATTAGTGGTTCAAATCCCTCCAAACTTCACAGGATTCTTGTCCTTCCTATAATAAACACACCAGACAACTCGTTTGGCTCCAAGCTCTTCGCTGTTGATTACTGCAACTTGATTCAGTTTGATACAGGAAACTTCCGAGGAGAAATCCCATCGATCCAGTGCACCTATTCTTGATATATCGCTTCCCGCAGCCTCCTTGATGCATGGACTAATCACTAGACATCTTGCTGCAGCCTCTCAGGTCCCCTCCTTGCCGGTCACAGTGGTGACCGCGTCGTTTGCACGCGCTCTGGCAGCAATGGTCATGTCCCGAGCGTCGTTTTGCTTCGGGCCCCTCCTCCTCTGGTCGTCTTCGCGCGCGTGAGCGTGTCTAACAGCTAGCACGCGTTATCTTCGTCCCTCTAGAGCACTTGCCCCCTCCATTTGCTTCCCCGGCGACCCGTCCCCGTCGAGAAACAGAGCGCGTCCATGGGCGCACAGTGCCGACAAGGCATTAATGGCGCCATGGCCTCTTCCTCTCTTGTCCCCAAGCTCTCCTAGACTCCGTGAACCCCCTTTGGACCTTTCCCTCATCGCCGCCCGAGCTTGGCCGTGAGCACACGCGTCCGCGGCGCCGGTCACGTGTCCGCGGAGCCGCCAGCTCGCCTCCCCTCCCCTCGGCTATATAAGCCCACCCCGAGGTGCCCTGACCTCACCAGCGGCCTCACCAGACTCCCAGACCCCTCCCTACCTAGTCTCCCGAGCCCCGGAGTCCCTCCTCGCTGCAAACCATCGCCATGGCCGCCGTTCTGCTTGTTTCAAATTCGAGCACGGCAGCGCCCCTCTTCCTCTCCGTCATCCACTCGTAGACCCACCGGAGCTAGCAGACCCTCCCCACCCTCTTCTCCTCGTCACCGGAGCACCGTAGCCCTGAACTCCTCTCTGCCCGTCGCCGGTCTCCGCCGCGCTCGTAGGAGCCCTCGTGCTCGGTTTCCCCGAGGCCCGTGCCCTGCCTGGATGGGTGCGGCGCCTCCCCCCGATCCCAACCGCGGTCCAAGCTCCGCCGGAGAGGGCCGGAGCCGCCCGGACGAGCGCCGGCACCGGCGGCCTCTTTCTAGACCGCGGGCGAGCATGGGGGGAAGACGAAGACGACGACCCGTCCCTGCCAGCTGGCCGTTGACCCCGCGACTCCACCCGTCAGCCCCTCCGCCCGTTGACCCCGCGCTGATGATGTGGATAAGTGAAGACGCCCTTCTCGGTTTTACGTTTTCTGTAGTCACAAGCGTATTCATTTGCGTCTTATAACCAGAGTACTTTTTCTCTGTAGGAAATCGTATAGCCCAAAAGGCGCTTTCTCTTTTTCCAGCCGCCGGCTGAAACCCCTATTTCTTGAACGTTCGTCTGTTTAGGGCAGAAATGAATAAGATTTTATTTGTTTTCTGCCTAACGAACGAACGGCCGTATCTTTTCAAGCACAACTCCGACTTAGGTGAAACCAACGCTCACTTCTTCGTTTTGTTGAGCCCGTTCCGATGGAAACATTTTCACCATGTTTTGACATTCTAAAAATGACCATTTTGCCCTTGCCCCTAATCAGCCCCCTCCGAGAGAGTACCCTTTCCGGCTATTCTTTCCGCGATCTTTCCGCACTTCTCCCCGGAGCCTTCTTCATTCCCAGGCAAGCCACAACCACCATTTGAATGATAGCCATGCAGAAGCATTGGTTTTCAACTTGAATCTTTAATAACTGGCTATTCATTTTGCTACTTCTGTTGGTATTTCGGTTATGCTTATGGATCGGTGTTTACCGTCATGCTATGTTTGCTTGCACTCTGTTATTATGTTCTTCATGCTAGTATTACTTTAATATTGGCAATGTTTGGTAGTAGTACAAGTTGGTGATGGTCTTTGGTGCATGACTATCGTCTGTTCCGAGTACCGCCGTTATGCATGTTTCTTGGCATCCAGTTGATTAAATACTTGCACGACAGTTTTATCATTATGTTATTGCATGGTATTTATTATTGATGCTAGTGGTCATGTTATGCTATGAGCAGTGTTCTACTTGTGATATTCATGCTCGTCAGTATGCCATGCTCATCTGGATAAATGATTAAATGTTGTTGTTATGCTCGTTGATTACGTTGCACCCCCATGCTTATGTTTGATATCATGTTCATGCATTGCAGTTGCATCCTGTTATTTTTATCATGGCTCAACATATTGCATTCAAGTTTAACCAGATTAAATTGAACTTGAACAACTCTTGGCTAAGTCATGGTGCCACCATATTGATCTGACCAGTGCAACCACGCTTACCCTATGGGGGGGTCCTAACTGGGTCTATTGTCATGCCTCTCACCGGTGCCTCCCGCGAGGGAAGGTTATGTGCGGGTGCTACCCTGATCAGGTAGGACGGCATAAGCCTTGTGTGCCCGTTGTTGAGTATGGATCGTTGTCCCCGTTTGGGACCGTTTTGCCACGACGGTGGCCGTTGGTGCCTTTGGTAGGCACGGGGCCACCCAGGACTTAGCCCAAAGGGGAGTTGGTCGGAGTGGCCGGGAGGGTGTCATGGTAGTAGGACGGTTTTGTCGGAACGCTTTGGTCCACCTGAATGGGAGTGCAAGGCCAGGGTTCCGTGGTGTGGGTACAGTGTGCTAATCTCTGCGGAGTGTGTGTGTTAAATCTATCGATAGCCGCGCCCGTGGATATGGGACCAGTTCGTATTTGGTCACACTGTGGGTCAAGAGTAATAATAATAATAATGTGCTTAATAACGACCCCGGTTCGACGATGAAAGAAGTTGGTTGATATTTATGTGATCATGAGTGGATCACTGTGGTATCGTGAATACCGACTTATTGGATACTTGTGGTGTTATGCGAGAGTCAAGGGTAAAGGTCAAGATCCTTGTGGTCATGAATGATCACTACGGTATTGTTAATACCAAGCTTGATTGGATCCTGAGATGATCGTGTGATGTCCGTGATGGTAAGTTTGTGCAGGTGATGGTTAAGAGGTAACCCGAACAGAGTAAGTTGGTGCATGATAGTTTCATCATGTTGCATGCTAGTATTATCATGTTCATATGTTTATGCCATGCTCGTATTGTTCTAGCTGTATCATCTTGTTCATACTATGATTGATCTGATAGTACCATGTTAAACCTGGTTAACCTGTAATTGCCATGCTATTGTTTGTCTTGATTGCTTTGGTTGCTGTGAGCTTGCAAGTACATTCAATGTACTGACCTGGCGTGTCATGCCAGTTTGCAGGTCATGCCGGATATGATTGCTTGTTTGCCATAGATCCCTTGTTTGCGCGCTAGGATAAGTGTTCCTGCCAGAGTCCCTGCGGAGTGGAGTTCATCACCGCCGTCGTTGTTCTGCTGCCAGTAGTCATTCCGCTGCGTCGAGTTGTTCTGCTGTTTACATAGAGTAACCGTGGCAGGCGTAGTGTTGCCGTGCCGATGTAATCCCCTTGTACCCAACATATCTTGCAATAAAGAGTTGGTTTGTTCTATCCTAAGAAGTGTCGTATTCCAGAAGACTTCTCCTCGATCTCTGGGCTAGAATACGGGGCGTTCCGGTTTCTCTGAGCCGGGGCGCCACAGTGTAGCCCTGCCGTGCAAGCCACGTGTCAGGGCGAGGCTGTACAGGCCCCGGGGGCTCTCCGCAGTAGGGAGTCCCCTCCCACGTTCCAGTGGAATCACCATGCTCCGCGTTGGCCATCGACACTGCCGAGGAGCGGCTATGCCCGTGCAAGTGTGGAAGCGCTACGCTCCGCGCTAGTGATAAACAACTGTGGGCGCCCCCACGGCCGTATCAACCTCAGGGAGCCCTTGAGCTTAGTGTCCGGCTTCACCACAACACCTCCCCTCGGGAGAGTCGCGCGAGGAGGCTGAGCCGGGGGCTGCGCTCGGGTCACGCCCAAGCGTACGCCACCAAGCCAGGTCTCCCGGACCTGGTCGTCGCGCGCCCCTCCCGAGCCGAGCCTCGGCAAGGACAAAGGTATGAAAGTTGTTTGCGCGTCAAGGGGGAGTCCGGAGCATCGCGACTCGGGAGCCTAACTGGCCACGTAGCCCCTCACTCCTTGGTCTCGTCCTGGTCTCCGGACAACCCAACGGTGGCTGAGGTATGCGCGCGGCCGGGCCCTGCCGACGTAGAACACTAGACCCATCTGAAAGTGCAACTATCCCTAGGTGGTTTTGGTAATTCATAACAACATATAGCTCATTGAGCTAATGCTATTCCAAGACAATTATTTCAGGAAAGCTCAATGATTGGCATGGCATGGATGGTGAAAGTGGATCCCTCAAAATGCTAAGGACAAAGGATTGGCTCAAGCTCAAAAGCTCAAGACTCTTCATTTTACATTCTAGTGATCCAAGATCACATTGAGTCCATAGGAAAAGCCAATACTATCAAGGAGGGATGAGGTGTTGCTTAATGAGCCTTTTGCTTCATGTGCTTAATGATATGCTCCAAAATCCTCAGCTACTTTCCATATCCACAAATGACGTAAACTCCAAGCCAAACTCGGTCCTACCAATTCTTTCCATCCGGCGCCACCGAGTTTCACTTGTCATAAGCCACTGCCAAACCCTAGCAAATCGGTTCTACCGATAGGGATCTCGGTCTCACCGAGATGGGATTACAATCTCTCTCTTTCCCTTTTGTAACTTTTCGGTCTCACCGAAAGAGCAAATCGGTCCCACCGAGATTGCAATGTAAACTCTCTGTTTCCCTTCTGTAACTTTTCGGTCTCACCGAAAGAGCAAATAGGTCCCACCGAGTTTGCCTGACCAACTCTCTGGTTAGCCAAATACCAAATCGGTCTCACCGAGTTTGTGTAATCGGTCTCACCGATATTATGTTATGCCCTAACCCTAACCGTATCGGTCCTACCGAGTTGCATGTCAGTCCCACCAAAAATCTCTAACGGTCACTAGGTTTACCTTTTCGGTCCGACCGAGTTTGTTGATTCGGTCCCACCGAGATTGGTAAATTGTGTGTAACGGTTGGATTTTGTGTGGAGGCTATATATACCCCTCCACCTCCTCTTCATTCATGGAGAGAGCCATCAGAACACACCTACACTTCTAACTCATATGTTCTGAGAGAGAACCACCTACCCTTGTGTTGAGGCCAAGATATTCCATTCCTACCATATGAATCTTGATCTCTAGCCTTCCCCAAGTTGCTTTCCACTCAAATCTTCTTTCCACCAAATCCAAATCCTATGAGAGAGAGTTGAGTGTTGGGGAGACTATCATTTGAAGCACAAGAGCAAGGAGTTCATCATCAACACACCATTTGTTACTTCTTGGAGAGTGGTGTCTCCTAGATTGGCTAGGTGTCACTTGGGAGCCTCCGACAAGATTGTGGAGTTGAACCAAGGAGTTTGTAAGGGCAAGGAGATCGCCTACTTCATGAAGATCTACCGCTAGTGAGTCAAGTCCTTCGTGGGCGATGGCCATGGTGGGATAGACAAGGTTGCTTCTTCGTGGACCCTTCGTGGGTGGAGCCCTCCATGGACTCGCGCAACCGTTACCCTTCGTGGGTTGAAGTCTCCATGAACGTGGATGTAGGATAGCACCACCTATCCGAACCACAGGAAAAACATCCGTGTCTCCAATTGCGTTTGAATTCTCCAAACCCTTCCCTTTACATTCTTGCAAGTTGCATGCTTTACTTTCCGCTGCTATATACTCTTTGCATGCTTGCTTGCATTGTGTGATGATTGCTTGACTTGTCCTAAAGTTGCTAAAATCTGCCAAGAACTAAAATTGGGAAAAGGTTAAGTTTTTATTTGGTCAATTTGTCTAATCACCCCCCTGTAGACATACTTCCGATCCTACAAGTGGTATCAGAGCTTTGGTCTCCATTTGCTTTGATTTCCATAGCTTTTGGTGGTCATAGCCTTGGTTTCACAACCTAGGAGAGTATGGCGTCTAGCGAGGGAAATTATCACCGTAGAGGTCCTTACTTTGATGGTACTAATTTTGCTAGTTGGAAGCATAAAATGAAAATGCATATTCTTGGACATAACCCCACCGTTTGGGCTATTCTGTGTGTTGGTTTGCAAGGTGACTTCTTCGATGGGAAAGAACCAAACCGTGAAGCTACCGCGGATGAGTTGAAGATGTTACAATACAACGCTCAAGCTTGTGATATTCTCTTCAACGGACTGTGTCCCGAAGAATTCAACAAAATCAGCCGTCTTGAAAATGCAAAGGAAATTTGGGATACTTTGATTGATATGCACGAAGGTACCGACTCCGTCAAGGAATCAAAATTGGATGTGCTTCAAAGTCAACTTGACAAGTTCAAAATGAAGGATGGTGAAGGTGTCGCTGAAATGTACTCTAGGCTTGCTCTCATCACAAACGAGATTGCCGGCTTAGGGAGTGAAGAGATGACCGACAAATTCATCATCAAGAAGATCCTAAGAGCCTTGGATGGAAAATATGATACGGTGTGCACATTGATCCAAATGATGCCCAATTACAAAGATCTCAAGCCAACGGAGGTCATTGGAAGAATTGTTGCTCATGAGATGTCACTCAAGGATAAAGAGGAACTTCACAACAAATCAAGTGGTGCCTACAAAGCCTCATGTGAAGCCCCCACATCATCAAGTGAGAAACAAAATTTCAACAAAGAATTGAGCTTAATGGTGAAGAACTTCAACAAGTTCTACAAGAGTAGAAGCAAAGATAGAAGCTCCAAGTCAAGGTCCTACAATGACAAAAGATCTTCTAGTCGAGAGCGAAACTGCTACAATTGTGGAAGACCCGGACACTATTCCAATGAGTGTACGGCTCCCTACAAAAGAAGAGAAGATTCTCCAAAAAGAAGAGGCAAAAGAGAAGAATCACCATCAAGAGAGAGAAGGAGTAGAGATGATCGTTATGAACGAAGATACTCACGGAGAAGCAAGGATTAGGAAAGAAAGGAAAAATCATCAAGTAGCTACACAAAACGAAGACATCAAGCTCATGTTGGTGAATGGGTATCCGACTCCGACTCCGACAATCACTCCAAGAGAAGTTATCACTCCGATTCCGAATATACTCAAGATGAAGGTGTTGCCGGTCTAGCGCTTGTGTCAACCAACTCCTACGACATATTTGACTCACCAAATGAAGGAATTGGAAGATGCTTCATGGCCAAAGGTCCTAAGGTAACTCATCCTGAGTATGTTGATTTCAATAGTGATTAGGATGACTTGTTAGGTGATGATGATTTACTTGTTGACAACTCTAGTGATGAATACTATGATGAAACGTCAATTAATCATGCTAATCAAGATAAAACGAATGACAATGATAAGGAGAAACTTGAGGCTCTAACTAAATAACTAAACACTCTTAAGTTAGCTCATGAAACTATCTTCGAAGATCATCGAGAACTTTTAAGAGCTCATGAGAAGTTACGCTTTGAAAAGCTCAATCTTGAGCAAGAGCATGAGTTCTTAAAGGCAATCAATGATGATCTCCGCAAGAAAAGTTCTTCTTACATTGCCAAGCGTTTACTCTTATCCACTTACATGCCTCAAGTCAAGTCCAATAACAAGAACATGAAAGATTCTTCCTCTAGTAGTAACAATGATCATGTTAAATCCAATATTGTTGCTTCTAGTAGTTCTCTTGATTCCACTAACGATTCTCTTAGCCAAGTTACTCTTGAGCATGAAAATAGCTTATTGAAGGGAATCATAGAGAAAGGAGTGTACAAAAGACTTGCCGGAAGTAAGCAATTCGAGGAGATTGTACGCAAGCAAGGAAGGCACCGGAAGAATCAAGGTGTTGGTTTTGAAAGAAAGTTCAATGCCAATGGAGTTGAGTGGGAAGAAGATCAATACCCCAAGACAAAGTTTGTTCCTCAACAAGAGAAGTATGATCCTATCTCTTTCAAGGGGACACAAACTCAAGATGATCTTCCACCACAAGACTACAAGCAAAAAGGCAAGGACAAGCTTCAAGATGAAATTGATGCATTTGAAGAAGCTCCTAAGAACTTAGTCAAGTGGATTCCCAAGACTACTTCAAGTTCCACTTCATCAAGTACGACTACAACTCCAAGGATTCCCATCAAGATGGTGTGGATCCAAAAGAAGAAGAACTAGAGAGTTCTGGAGGGTGACTCCGCCAACATACTTCACCCTCATCATTTTGGCAAGAACAAGTGCAATCAACTTCCACATCTTGCACTAGTTCAAGGAGTCACAAACCCTCATGTTGGTAAGTCAAGGGACAAGGTAACCTAAAAGCTTTCATAGACATCATCTTGTGTGTGCATCACTCTATGTCTATGGATATCCTTGTTTGTTCCTTGTGGGACTAACCCATGTAGGTATTGAAAGTGCAATTCACTCAAAAGGATAGCTCCAAGTGATCTACATCAACATTGAGCATCCACATCTTCAACATCTACATGAAGTCATCATCGACAAACCCCAAGGTTAGTTCATCCCTCTTAGGGGGGATATCACATCTAGGGGGACCTTTACTCTAAGACTTGAGTTAAAGAAACTCCAATGATGTGAACACAACAATGCTTTATGTAAAAGTGGTAACCCCACTTGAGCTTAAACGATGAGTATGACCTATGATCAAATGTTCTCATTTGACTCCTAAGTCAATATACTCATATATAGATGACTTAGTCATCGCCAATTGCTTGATAGATGCTAGAATTGGTTGTGCATGCTTTGTCACATATTTCAATTGCCATTTTATTGTGTGAGCATGTTGGTTGCATATTTTACTCATTGGAGGACATCCACTTGTTGTTTTGATTGTTTGGCTTTATTTTTCTTTTGCCAAGTGGATGGACAAGAATGCCTAAGAACCTCCTCTAGCTATCTATGCTTTTCTCGTATCAAACTCTATTCATGCTACATCACAAAATTGATCAAGTCAGATTCGAACCACTTTGTGTGAGGAGCACTCGGAGTCCCCGATTCGTCATAGACTTAAACTTCCAAAACCTCTTTGTGATTCTCGGTCTGACCGATACCCCACTTTCGGTCTTACCGAGATCATTAAGTTGATCTATGTTTTCGATCTCGGTGCAACCGATTTGAACCATTAGGTCACATCGAGTTGCAACAGCTGTATACAGTTTTGCATCTCGGTGCCACCGAGTTGTTCCACTCGGTCACACCGACAGGGTCGGGCTATATATAGACACGGGCAAAAATTTGGAAATTTCTCCGAACCCCTTCGCCCGCACGATAGCTCGCTCTACCAACGTGGTCTCCAGATCGTCTCCTTGCCGCCAGCCGCCTCCAGTCGCTGGTCTTCATCGCCGTCAACGGGAATCAACCCCGCCGTTGCCGCCGTAGCGAGTCTCTGCCGAACTAGGGTATGGACTCGATCTTTGTGCTATTCCCCAATCCGATTCCTAGCACATTGTGATCATAATGATTCTTGCCACGTTTGATAAACTCCTATCCAGTCAATGAACTCGTAGAATAGGTTTGATTCGAAAATTTTAGGGTTAGGTTTCCGCCGAAACCATCTCGGACCCACCGAGTTGAAAAACTCGGTCCCACCGATTTGGCTTATGCCATTGCACAAGTAAAACTCGGTCTGACCGAGTATTGCTAATCGGTGTGACCGATTTTGGAACTTTGTGAAACCCTAGCAGTCTCGGTGCCACCGAACTATGACTCGGTCCAACCGAGTTCACTAGTTTAGGTTCCAAAAGCTGCTTCGGTATCACCGAGTTAAAAAATCGGTAGATCCGAAATGCTTTCTGTGGGAAACTAAAACCAAGTTTTTGAATCATTCTTTTGCAAAAATCTCTGCATTTTGTGATGCTCATCCACTCTACCTCATCTATAAACTATTCACAGGGTCAGCAGTCAGCTTGTTCATCATGTCAGACCAGAGTGATAGCCAGAACTTGTCAGAGCAGCCAGTGCAGATGAGTGAGGGCACTAGTCCCTCCATCTCTTCAGATGAAGGCAGCAAGAGTACCCCCAGCAACCTGCCAAAAGCTGCCACAAGACAAAGGAAAAAGAGAACCTCAGAATCAGAGGATGAAGACTATGTGGCAGAGGAGGAAGCAACTTCTAAGAGAGTTGTGCTCAAGAAGGAATATGGCTCAGCTGCAGCCATCAAGCCAGGAATGCACAAGAAAGGACCTGCTAGGAGAGTTCCTACCTCCAAGCCTAGGAAGGCTGTTCTTGAGGAAACTATAAAATTCACTATGGAATCTGAGGAGGAAGAAATTGGCCAGGACAAGAAAAAGAAGAGAGCTAGAACAACCACTGCCAGAGTTGTTGGCAAGCCTTCTATGAGGAGAGATTCTTCCGATGAAGAAGAAGAAGAAGAAGAAGAAGAAGAAGAAGAAGAAGAAGAAGAGGTTGCTGCACCAGCACCTAAGGCACCCAAACTGATGGGTGATGCCATAAGATCAGGGGCAACTGCATCTAAGCCCAAGGAAGCCCCCAAGGCTGGTTCCAAGGCCAAGCCAGCTCCAAAGCAAAAACCAAAGAGAAATACAAGAAGCATCCCAGCTGCTGAAAAGAACAAGGCCCTAGTGCCTGAAACTGCAGAAGAAGAGGAAGGCCAAGTACTGAGAAAGTTGAAGCCCAAGATCCCAGACCACAATGATGCTCATCCTGTGGCTGAGGATATGAAGATCAAAAGAGACTCAGGGCTAAGAAAATGGAGAGCAGAGGACCCATATGCTACCAGGAGAAGGACAACTGTAGACTACATGTTCCACACTAAGGAACAGCAGGACTTCTATGAGACAGTCTTGTTGGACAAGAAGCCTGTTGTGTGTGATATGAGATGGGTAGACTGGGAATATATCAAGGACAATGAAGAGCACTACCCTAGAGTGCAAGACAGCTTCAAGGCGTGTGGAGTAGCTGACTTTGTTGGGTAGAAGCTCACAAAGTGGAATGAAGAGCTGATCATGCAGTTCTACTCCACAGCACACTTCTATCCAGATGGAAAGATCACATGGATGTCTGAAGGTAAAAGGTACCACTCAACTGTTGAGGAATGGGCAAAGTTGATCAATGCCCCAGAGGAAAATGAAGATGACTTGGATGTCTATTCCAAGAAAAAGATGGATCATAACACTATGGCAAATATGTACAAGGAGATTCCAGCAGATGATCTTGACACTCACCAGTTTGGGTCTGTAAAACACTTGTTGTCAGGTCTGCCTACGATCAACTGGATCCTTAGGCACACACTTTTGACCAAGTCTGGAGATCACAAGATGATCAGAGGTCATGCCATCAACCTACTACATATCTTTGATGTGCCTCAGAAATTTAAGGTTATGAGCCTCATAGTAGAGACTATCAAGAGGACTGCAGCGGATCAGAAGAGGAGCTGTGGTTATGCCCCTCAGATCCATATGTTGATTAACTCAAGAATGGGCACAGACACATACTTGTTGGACAAGGAACATTTGCCTATTCATCCAGATTTCGAGGACAACCAATTTGTGATGAATGAAAATGAACCATCGTCAGCTCAAGCACAAGCCAAGAAGGAGAAGGCAAGGAAGGAGAAAGCTGCCAAGATGCCAACTCAAGAGGAGGCATCTGGGTACTTCTTGAAGAACAAGCAAGAGCAGCTCAGTTACTTGATTGCATCCACCCTGCGGATTGAGAAAAGACTGGCCACCCTAACTCAGAACCAGGCAAGCTTAGAGAGAATCATAGAACAAAAGTTCTATGACTTGGATATCAAGGTGACAGAGATTCAGACTGCAGTGGAGCAACTCCAAGATGACATGCAGGAGAGGAAAGGGAAGACTACCACTGATGCATTTGCCAGAGTGCCACGAGCTCAGAGGTCCAGTGCAGTGCCAGTTCCTGACACAAGAGCCACCGCCTCAGCTCCAGCCATAGCACCAGCCCAACCAGCTCCAGCATCTACTTCAGCTCCAACTCCAACCACTTCAACAGAAGCCTTCGTCCTTGGAGTGATCAGGACTCCACCACCACCAGAAGATCAAGCCTGAGAGTCGATCTAGCACTATGCATTTTCTAGGAACTTTTTGGTAACTTGTTGCCAAAGGGGGAGAAAAATGTATAGATCATAGGCTTCGAGAGAGAGAGAGAGAGTGTTGCTTTTTTCTCTCTTGCTTTATTTGGTGGTTTTTCAAACATTGTTTGCTTTTGGTCGAGATACTTTGTTATGCTTGTGAGACATTGATGATCATGTGTTTGATCATAAGCTACACTTATGCATGCTTGATATATATTATCTATCTTATGTGGTCATTCACTTTTTCCTTGGTGATGAGTGCATGTATTTCATTATTATCATTTTGAGCGCTCCACCAAGATGTATGTGACATGGAAGAGTAACCCATAATTCTAACTCTTTGTGCATTTGCAGTCCAAAGCAAATTTTAAATATGCACAAATTTAGGGGGAGCTCTTACTTTTCACATACTTCTCAAAGCGACGATATGTTTCATTCTTATTATCATTTGTCGAAGCTTTGATCTATATGTTGTCATCAATTACCAAAAAGGGGGAGATTGAAAGTGCAACTATCCCTAGGTGGTTTTTGTAATTCATAACAAGATATAGCTCATTGAGCTAATGCTATTCCAAGACAATTATTTCAGGAAAGCTCAATGATTGGCATGGCATGGATGGTGAAAGTGGATCCCTCAAAATGCTCAGGACAAAGGATTGGCTCAAGCTCAAAAGCTCAAGACTCTTGATTTTACATTCTAGTGATCCAAGATCACATTGAGTCCATAGGAAAAGCCAATACTATCAAGGAGGGATGAGGTGTTGCTTAATGAGCCTTTTGCTTCATGTGCTTAATGATATGCTCCAAAATCCTCAGCTACTTTCCATATCCACAAATGACGTAAACTCCAAGCCAAACTCGGTCCTACCAATTCTTTCCATCCGGTGCCACCGAGTTTCACTTGTCATAAGCCACTGCCAAACCCTAGCAAATCGGTTCTACCGATAGGGATCTCGGTCTCACCGAGATGGGATTACAATCTCTCTCTTTCCCTTTTGTAACTTTTCGGTCTCACCGAAAGAGCAAATCGGTCCCACCGAGATTGCAATGTAAACTCTCTGTTTCCCTTTTGTAACTTTTCGGTCTCACCGAAAGAGCAAATCTGTCCCACCGAGTTTGCCTGACCAACTCTCTGGTTAGCCAATTACCAAATCGGTGTCACCGAGTTTGTGTAATCGGTCTCACCGAGATTACGTTATGCCCTAACCCTAACCGTATCGGTCCTACCGAGTTGCATGTCAGTCCCACCGAAAATCTCTAATAGTCACTAGGTTCACCTTTTCGGTCCGACCGAGTTTGTTGATTCGGTCCCACCAAGATTGGTAAATTGTGTGTAACGGTTGGATTTTGTGTGGAGGCTATATATACCCCTCCACCTCCTCTTCATTCGTGGAGAGAGCCATCAGAACACACCTACACTTCCAACTCATATGTTCTGAGAGAGAACCACCTACCCTTGTGTTGAGGCCAAGATATTCCATTCCTACCATATGAATCTTGATCTCTAGCCTTCCCCAAGTTGCTTTCCACTCAAATCTTCTTTCCACCAAATACAAATCCTATGAGAGAGAGTTGAGTGTTGGGGAGACTATCATTTGAAGCACAAGAGCAAGGAGTTCATCATCAACACACCATTTGTTACTTCTTGGAGAGTGGTGTCTCCTAGATTGGCTAGGTGTCACTTGGGAGCCTCCGACAAGATTGTGGAGTTGAACCAAGGAGTTTGTAAGGGCAAGGAGATTGCCTACTTCGTGAAGATCTACCGCTAGTGAGGCAAGTCCTTCGTGGGCGATGGCCATGGTGGGATAGACAAGGTTGCTTCTTCGTGGACCCTTCGTGGGTGGAGCCCTCTGTGGACTCGCGCAACCGTTACCCTTCGTGGGTTGAAGTCTCCATCAACGTGGATGTAGGATAGAACCACCTATCCGAACCACAGGAAAAACATCCGTGTCTCCAATTGCGTTTGAATTTTCCAAACCCTTCCCTTTACATTCTTGCAAGTTGCATGCTTTACTTTCTGCTGCTATATACTCTTTGCATGCTTGCTTGAATTGTGTGATGATTGCTTGACTTGTCCTAAAGTTGCTAAAATCTGCCAAGAACTAAAATTGGGAAAAGGTTAAGTTTTTATTTGGTCAAGTAGTCTAATCACCCCCCCTCTAGACATAATTCCGATCCTACACCATCCCTCATCTCCTTCTTATAAGTTGTTTGCGCGTTAAGGGGGACTCCTGAGCATCGCGACTCAGGAGCCTAACTAGTCACGTAGCCCCTCACTCCTTGGTCTCGTCCTGGTCTCCGGACGACCCAATGGCGGCTGAGGTATGCGCGCGGCCGAGCCCTGCCGACGTAGAACGAAAAGCAAATAGGAAGAAAATCGCAAAATCTCAAGCAAATATTACAATACATATTGTTCTCACAATGCCAAACGCAAGTTTAAATGCCTCCACGAGGCATGATGCATGTTGAAGGAGTAAAACAGGAAAGCATCCACGAGCAAGTCATCCGTAGATGTCACCGTCGCCCGCAAGTAGTGCTCCCTCCTTGGTGGCGTCGCCTTCACCTGTACCACCGGCCGAAGCCGCAGGATCTGTAGCACCGCCGGTCGAAGGTGCGGGAGCGAAGGCGCAGAACTTCTTCAGCAGGGCCTCCGCATGACCCTTCACGGGTGCGGCAGCGGCTCCGCAGTGTTCGTCATCCACAGGCTCCAGCAGCTCGTCAATGCAGGCGGTAGGATTGCAAAGATGGAGGTGGCTGAAGACGCGCGTCAGCGCAGCTGAACAAAGGATGTGAGCCTCTTCCTCTGCCATGGGGCCGATGCCTCTCACGACTTCCTCAAGCGCCTCGACCAAGTAGGGAAGCAGCTGGGCGGGGTCGTCCTCGTCAGTGGTCAGCGGCTTCTCCAGGCCCTTCTTATAGAGCGTCTTCAGTGCCACACGAGACCTCTCCTTGAGGAGCATGAAGGACGCGCGATCCATGGCCAGAAGCTTCACCTTGGCGTCAAGTTTGGCTTTCTCGGCCTTCACCTTCTGCTCCAGACCTCCGGCCGGCCGCGTTCAATGGCCTGCGCCTTCGCCGACTACTCCAGCTCAGCATCGCGACCCTTGACAATGTCCTCCCTGGCCTTCATCTTCTCCTCCTCCGCCTGGCGGCAACGGGCTTCTTCTGCACACTCGCTGCGCAGGGTCTTCAGCTCGGCCTCCAGCACACGGCAGCGACTCTTGGCGGCCTCGACATCCTTCAGCGCCGCCTCACGAGCAGCCGCTACTTTAGCGGCGGCCTGCTTCTCATTATCAGAGGTTGCCGTGGCCTGGCTCAGCGCCGCCCAAACAGACACGTCAGAATGGAGCCAGCCAGAGACTAGCTCTAGGCGCCCAGCCACCAGGAGGGGGTCGGCACCCTGAAGATCTTCTTGCAGCAGGGTCATCTCAAGAAGAGCGTGCTCCAAGACGTCAGGGGAGGCAGAAGGGCCTGGAATCAGCGGCGTAGCAGGAGGAGGATGAGAAGGTACCATCACCATAGCCTAGGAGACTGGGGGCTCCTGAGCCTTGGAGACTTCAGCAGCCGAGCCGGACACCGGTGCCTCTGGAGCCATCGGGGCCACGGGGGCTGACTCCTCCCGAGGATTCTCCCCCCGGCCTCATGAGAACGACCGAGCTGGAGAGACATGGGGACCAACGCTGCCCTTCTCCACGACAGGAGATGCAGCCGGATCAGGCAGGTTGGCCCCAAGCAGCACCACCGCCTCCTCCTTCCTCTTCTTCGCCGCAGGCGGCGGCCTAGCCAATCAACGGTGAACGTCAAGAATCAGCAGCATAATAAAGAACAAGATGGAGCATGAACACTTACTGGTCAACCATGGTGTAGTCCACCCTCCGCTTGCTAAGCCTAAAGCCCGAGAGCCTCCCAGCCCGAGGCATGGGCACGCGGGCCCCAGGAGCAGAAGAAGGAGAACCAGGCGGGCTAGAAGCAGCCCCAGGCGGTATCGGAACAGGAGCGTCATCTCGGGAAACCAACAGCGACCTGCCCCTCGTCGGGATCACGGGCGGCTCCCCCCTCCGGAGGTCGTCGGTCTCATTGTCGTCGTCAGGCATGGTGAGAGGATGTCAGCCTTGTGCAAGGGGGGGTCTCTCCCGTCCCCTCGGGGGTCGCCTCCAAGTCGGGCTCCTCGTCTTCCTCTTCTTCCTCCTCCTGGCGAGAGTCATCAAAGGACACATCCACGAGCCCCGTCACAGCCGGGACAGCAGGAGGCGTTGGCGGCACCAGCCCGCGCCCATCAAAGGTTGGCATGGCAGCCACAACCTGCTCCCTGTCCTTGCGGCGGAACAAGGGAACAAAGGCGCTTGGCGGGTATTCTTGGTCATCCCGACCAGGAGGCGGAGTGCCGCGGCCAGCTCTTCGTTAGGCAAAGCTTCCGGGATCAGGCGAACCTTGTCTTCTTCGTCACCAAGCCTCCACAAGGGGCGCGTTTGCGCCTGAAGCGGGGCCACGCATAGCATCAGGAATTACCTCAGGAGCATGGCCCCTGTCACCTTCGCCGCCTTTGCGTTGCCCGACTTTAGGTCGGCGTTCATCTTCTCCAGCACCAACATCGCCTGGTCATCAGTGAGCTTCGCACGAGACCACCCCTTGTCGGACTGGGGCATCTCCGTTGGCAGCACCAAGCATGGGTGGGCGCACTTGGCGTCCATCATGACCCACTTGCTCCTGAAGCCGTCGGTCTTCTTCCCAGCCTTCGAGACCGAGTTGGCCTTTGTCGGTGTGGAACGACACCTATGGGATCACAAGGATCCCTACTACGGTTGTCGGGGCGCAGGGTTGCGAGAAGAGCAGGATTTGTAATCAGCACAAGGATCGTTTACCCAGGTTCAGGACGCGAAGATGTGTAAAACCCTAGTCCTGCTTTGGTGGGTGTATTTCAGAGAGTTCTCGAGCTCTCCAACTAGCTATGGTGGGGTGCCTGGTTCCAAAGAGCCGAATCCTTCTCCAGTATGCCATGGGCCTCCTCTTATAGTCGAAAGGGCTGCCACAGTGGCACACATGAGGTGGAAAGGCGTACAGTATTGCGAGCTTATCGCTCGTATTACAGGACAAGTCACATTTAATGGGCCGCTGAGGTGTCCCCTAGCTTTATCGGGGACGGGGGTGAGGCACGGCCCGACCGTCGCCGCTCCTACTTGCTTTGACACGCGCCCCAGCCAGTGACGCGTGCGGCGCCACGTAGGTAGGCAGGCAGCTGAGGTGGCGCGGTGGCAAGGCCTCTATGAAGATCTGCATGCCGCCACGTAGGCGGAGTTGGCCTGGAAGCTGCATGTTGCCACGCAGGTGCCTGCCCAGCTGGTTGGGCTGGCAGCTGCATGCGAACGGTGGTGGAAAATGGTTGGTGCGGGCCTCGCAGTGGCCCTGCTGGCGCCCTTGGCGAGGGCCTTGCCGTGGCGTGCTGTCGTCCCCGGCAAGGATCTTTCCGGGGGTCTTGTGGTTCCCCTCGGCAAGGATCTTGCCGAGGATCGCCGCCTTCTAATCCTCATCTGATCTTGAATATTCCTTGGCTTCACAAAGATCTGCATGCCACCACAGGGGTGCCTCCCGAGCCCTGGCCCAACGTGGCTGATGGTGTTGGGGACGTGGGCTCAAGGGTGGCTCGCCCTGTTGGTGTTTGACGGGACGCCCCGGCAAGGGTCTTGCCGGGGGAACCTGCTTCGTCCCTCTGCTCTTTGTAGTCTTGGTCTTGGCATTGCTCTGGCTGCCTCGGACTTTGGTTTTACTTTGGTTCACCTCCCCTGCTCTACTTGATGTGGCCGTGGGCGCGGCTCCGACTGCCCGTGCACAGGTAAAGGGGTACAGAGGTGCGCCCCTTCTTTTGTACACCGACAGCCTTGCCGGCCCTGATGAAGTTGGCGCACCCAGAGGTACGACCCTCGTTGATACGGAGGAAGAAGAAGTGGCGCAGCAGAGCCACGAACGGCATCACACCGAGATACGCCTCGCAATAGAAGGTGAAGGTTGACAGAAGGAGAACAGAGTTGGGATGAAGATGCAGCGCCTTCAGCGCGTAATGGCCAAGAACCTCATAGAAGAAGTCGGAGAAGGGGGAACCAGCCCCGCTACGATGCTGCTCATGTAGAAGGGGAAGAAGGTGCTTCCCTCGGGCTCCGGCACGGCAGAGCCGGCCCGGAGCTCGGTCTTCCCCATCTCGTTGCTCTCCCCCTCCATCAGCAGGCGTGTGGCGACAAGGCTCTTCTCCGAGATGTTGGGCGCATCCAGAGCCGGCTCGTACCAGGAGGGCGGCGAAAAAACCTTGACCTTCTGGGGCGCCATAGGTCGCTGATTGGGAAGGGGATGGGAGCAGATCTGAAGATTTCGGAATCAAGGGGCGAGAAAGTGGATCTGGAGCAAGGCAGAAGAAAGAAACGAAGGCAAACATAGCCCGCGCCAGCCTTTTGTCAGGCGGGCAGTTGCCAAGGCAGCGTGGGGAAGCGGAGACGCCCACGTCCAATCAATCGCCACGCGTCGACCAAGGCTGCGGGCTGTTGGGGCCTGCGGCACTCCACACTTGCCTTTTGGCTTCGCCTCGAAGCCAAGTCCGAGCGCGCCTTGGGCCCGGGGGCTACTGTCGGTGTTCTGGGAACAGGGGTCCCCAAACGTGCCTGCCTGCGGCCCACGGTGTGGCTCCACTCGCGGCCCAGTACAGATCGTCGTCACCAACAAATACCCAAGACCCTCACGAGGGGCCAACCCTCACGAGGCGGACGACACAAGACCTCCTCGGGAGTGGCCTCACCAGGCTAGCTCACGAGGGGCGGAGAGATCAAGGAAAGGCGAACCTCGCGAGGTTCCAATGACGTAAGCCATGACGACCAAGGCCAGGCGGGCGCCAGCGCGCACAATTTCCTCGCTTCCTCTTTGTCGCTAAGGAGGCAAGCACAGACGATGAGTACCAAGGCATCAGGCAAAGTTTTCCTTATTGGTGCAACGAGACCAAGACCAGCAGGACGGCAGGATGGAGGTCACCGTGGAGCCCAAGACGGCGTCACCACCAGAGCCTTTGGCAGGCGAAGACCACCTTTAGTCAGGATAGCTTGTACTAGCTGTCCCCTTTCAAATTGGCCGTTGTTGGCTCCCTTCCCGCTCAATATTTGGGGAGAGGACCAAGGCCTCTATAAATAGGACTAGCCACCACAGTAGACCTCATCTCATCTGGAGCTAGATCCACTCCATCCTCACACCCACCAAGCACTAGAACACCTCTCCTCAGGAGGCTGTTCTTCCCCTTGTACTGTTCATCCTCAACCCAAGAGGCAATCCACCACACCACACTGGAGTAGGGTATTACACCACCACAGTGGCCCGAACCAGTATAAATCTTGTGTCTCTTGTGTTGCGAGTTCGTCGAGCTAGCCTTTGAGATCGTGGCGAGGTTGATGGCGTGATTAGGTAGGGGGAGATCTTCATGCGCACCCTAGTGTTCGAACCTCAAGGGTTTTGCCGGAACCTGAAATCTGACACAGTCGAAAGAAGTTTGTTAATAAGACTTGATCAACCTTGTTAATGGATTTACTTTTGATGAGCATGTGATGGATGAATTTAGAAAGCACAACTTTCTATACCTATCTTTTACTTTCTCTTATTTACAATAAATAAACAAAAATAGTATTTTCTGAATTATCCGTGAAATAAAAAATGTCCCAAAAATAAAAGTTCTCCAAATGCTCTGAAAATTTAGTATGATTTTTTATATAATATTTTAGAATTTCTGGCACTAAACACACCAGGGGCCTCACCAGCTAGCCAGAAGGTTGGACGGCGCACCCTACCCCCTGGGCGCGCCCTTGTCCTTGTGGGCCCCACATGGCCCCCTCCACTTATTCCAGCACCCATCCACTCCTTCTTCCTCCAGAAAAAATCACTCCATAGCTCAAACTCGTGTTCTTTCTCATTTTGCTGCCATTTTTATCTCCTTGCTCAAAGCTCCATTCACCAAACTGCTGTGGGGATTATTCTTCGGTATGTGACTCCTTCAATTCTCCAATTAGTTTTTGTTCTAGTGCTTTATTTATTGCAAATTTTTGCAGATGTGGTGAGCTTGTTCTTGAGCTTCCATGTCAAATTTATATGGTCCAAAGCAGTTTTAATGCATGCTATAGCCTCTAGGCACTTGTAGGAGTAGTTGCCATCAATCTTGTTGAGTTTGGTTCACTTTTATTTTGAGTCACTAAATTTTTTAGAAATTTTCAGAGGAAGAATGAGGAGATTGTTGAGAGGCTCCTCGAGCCGGGGTCGAACGAAAAGGAAAATGAGAAGGAGTAGCCCAAGTATAATATTCCTCGTGCCGTGGAAATTTGGCCACGTGAATGGACATGTGATGCATTCTTATAGGCGGCCGAAATTTACAATGATTTCTATTATTTGGACGAGAATGTAGGCATCACTGACTTCCTCCTCAACCACTGTGATCAGTATCTCCTACTCACTAATACTTCCATGCAAAATTTTCATTTTCATGCTAGGAGATCACCACCCATGCATGGTAGACTTTCACTTATATGATGAGTACAAAGAAATAACGCTTTATGACTTTTGTGAGATTTGTAAATTACCTTATGAGGGTAGCGTCGAGTAACCATGTCCTAGTGATGTGGAAGATTTTATTAATGAAGTCACCGTAGGGGAAAGGAGAAGGGTGTTGGAAGTGAGAGTGGCTAGTTTACACTTTCTTGTTTTGGGCTACTACTCATTATTTGCTGGGAGATGTTTAATTGGTAGTGGGGAGAGTGGAGGCCTTAGTGCTCCTGACCTTGCCATTTTTCTCCATGCTTTACTTCGTGCTAGAACTTTCAGTTTAGGCGCTATGGTTGCTAAACGGTTGAGTTCAAACCGTACTAAGGGGCCTATTTTCGGAGGTATCTTCACTTCCTGCCTTGCTAGACGCTTGGAGATACCCATTAGGCATTATGAAACAGAGGAGAAACTGCTACCCACTATATATTTAGATTATGACAACATGGTAGCACATAAGTTTATTCACCATGATGTGGAAAAGGTACTCATTTATAACTTAATATTTAGTGAAGATTCTTGCCAGATCATTACCCTGTAGCACCCCATGTCAGCCCTATACACAGATGTCATCCGAGATAGGTCGCGATGCCGCCCGGTATATAGGTGCCGCACACCCCATGTGCTTTACTGACGAAGTAATGCAGCACCAGTTTCCGGAAGGGTTTAAACCCATGAACATCGATCCTTATGATGGCATGACAGATCCAGCTGTATGGATTGAAGATTTTCTTCTCCACATTCATATGGCTCGCGGAGATGATCTCCACGCCATCAAATACCTCCCCCTAAAGCTAAAAGGACTAGCACGACACTGGTTGAATAGCCTCCCAAAGAACTCCATTGGCAGTTGGGAGGACTTAAAGGACACTTTTCGGGACAACTTTCAGGGCAATTATGTCCGGCCACCGGACGCTGATGACCTGAGTCACATAGTCCAGCAACCCGGAGAGTCAGCCCGCAAACTCTGGACTCGGTTCTTAATTAAAAAGAACCAAATCATCGACTGTCCGGACGCCGAAGCCTTAGCGGCCTTTAAGCACAGCGTCCGTGATGAATGGCTTGCCCGACACCTCAGTCAGGAAAAGCCAAAGACTATGGCAGCTCTTACTGCACTTATGACCTGCTTCTGTGCGGGTGAAGATAGCTGGTTGGCTCGTAGAAGCAACAATACCAGCAACCCCGACACATGTGAGGCCAGGGACGGCAATGGGAGGCCACAACGCAGCAAAAATAAGCCTCAAAACACCAACGAAGAAACCGAGGATATGGCAGTAAACGCCGAATTCAGTGGCTCAAAGCTTGGTCAGCGAAAGAAGCCCTTCAAAGGAAATAGAGACGATCCATCCAATTTGGAAAAAATACTGGATAGGCCCTACCAGATTCATGGCACCCCTGACAAGCCTGCCAAGCACACCAACAGAAACTACTGGGTTTTTAAACAAACTGGTAAATTAAATACCGAACATAAGGGGAAAAGACCTTAAAGCGAGGACGACGTTGAGCCCCGCCTTCCGAACACAGGGGGACAGAAAATGTTTCCCCCCGAGGTGAAGACTGTGAACAAGATATATGTCACCCACATACCCAAGAGGGAGTGCAAGCGCGCATTAAGGGACATCTACGCCATAGAGCCTATCGCCCCTAAACTTCAACCCATGTTCGGCTTGTCCAATCACCTTTGATCGCAGGGACCACCCAACCAGTATCCATCACGGAGGTTCGGCTGTAACGCCCCGAGACCGACGCTTCAAAAGAATTCCATATTTTTCGTGATCACCGTGTGTTTCTTTGGTGCTTGCTCGTTTATTTTTGCTTTGCATCATGTCATCATGCCATCATGTCATTAATCTTTGCATCTCAACTCAACTAATAAATTGCATAGACGGTTGATCTATTTAAATCGAGGGAAGGGTGACTTCTATTTATAACATATCCTCCCAATATTAGGGAGCTATATTAAAATATTCCATTGATTTGGATTTACCGCAAACACACTTACAAAATATCCTAATGCCTTTGTTATCACAATTCTTGGTCTCTAACTTTGCCATTTATCCTTTCATCATTTTTCCAAGCTCTTCCTAAATGTTCAACATTTTGGACACTCCTAAAACCTCGTCCTAGTTCAAACCATTTGAATTAAATTCAAATGTGTTTGAATTCAACTTCACACGCGTGCCCACTTCTATTTTTTCTTGGTTCAAGCTCATTTTTATGAGTCCAGGAAAATTGTCCTCGTGCTCAAATTTCTATCCCTAACCCCTCTTCATTTTCCTTCTCTCTAATGCTTTTCTGTTAAAGAAATTTAAGAGAGAGAGAGAAGGAGCCCAGCAGCCTGGGCCTCCCAACCTCCCGCGCCGGCCCAAGGCCCCACCAATCCCTCCTAACCCTAGCCCGAACCCCCCTGCCCGATCCCCCACTCTCCCTCGTCTCCTCCCTCGCACCGTAACCACGCACGAGAGGAGCGCCTCGCCCGATCCCTTCTGCCTCCTCCTCGCTCGCCTCCCTCCTCTCGATCTCTCCCTCTCGGCCTCTCACACCGCCGGCAAACAAACACGCAACACACCAGGGAGGAGTCCCCGCGCCCGATCCCCCAGCTCCTCGTGCCGGAGGGCCTTGCGTGCGAGCTCGACCCCGAGCGCCTGAGATGCTCTTCCTCCCTTCTCCACGTGCGCCCGCACCCATCGCCTCCCTGCCATGGCCGCGTGCCGCCCCTCTCCTCCGAGCGCCGCGCCGGGCCTCCTGCGCCGCAACTGGAGTCCAACTCCGGCGCCCCTGCCTCGCGTCGTCTTCTTCACCCCCCTGCCCGAGTCCCCTGCATCACGCCCCGTCGCCGGAGCCGCGTCAAGCCGCCGTCCTCTCCTCGCCGGTGCGCCCCCTCCATTCTGGCGTCGGGAACGGAACCCCGCGCCCGTATCTCGCCTCCACCACCATGCGCCGCGCGCCCAACCTCCTCCCTCACCCGCGGCCTCCTCCTCGCCGCATCCTGCCGTTCTCCGTCGTCGCCGGACCTGTGCCATCATCTGCTTCCTCTACGGCGACCAGGGGCCCCATCGCGTCGCGCCCAGTCGCCACCAGCTACTTCGGCGAGCCTCTGCCGCTCACCACCACCATCGTCTCCTTGCTGCCGCCGCCCCGAGGCCCCTTGTGATGTTTTGTGTTGGACCGTCAAGATCTGCAAGATCGACTACATGGACGCCAAGACCATACCAGGACCGCCAAGCATCTTCTCTGTGATTTTTGCCAAGTACCACAACGACGCGTCAAGTACCTCTAGCGTCGTCTCCGGAAACGCCAAGTACCCCTACGCACGAAGACGCCAAGTCCGTTTCGGGATTCATCAAGTACCGCTACCGATGGCTCGAACGTCTACGAAACGTGTACCACTACCGTTGACCCACGAAGACCCCATGGACGTCAAGTTCCTTGTCATGACCCCGAGCATCTACGGAAAATGAACGACTACTTCCTCTCCGACTTGTGAACCACTACTTCCACTACGAACTCGATCCATCCTGAATGCATGCTTCGAAGGTATAACACCGAGACGACCGCCCGTGGTCCGAATGCATGTGTTGTATGAGCTGCACCGTATGTTTGCGTCGTGTCCAAGTTGTCACTCGTTTCCATGCCACTAACCCGTCGGAACCAGGTTGCCGGGATCACCCCACCAACCTGCATGACACGCTCACGACACGCTTCCTTTTGCACCGGTATCTCCATGAGCTACCGGAACCGATATGTTGCCGTGGCATCATTTTCGGATTCGTTGCCGTGGCACCCCTTTCTTCCACCACGGTGACAAATGCTTCATAACATGCTCATGTCAACGTTTTCATTAAAAAATGCATAAACTTGTATAAGTCATCCGCATCATGATAACAACATTTAAATTGCTTAAAATTGTTGCTTGCATTAAATGGCTAAATGCATATGGGGATTTACCGGACTTGTTGTTTGTTGTTGCGGCCTCATGTAAAATTGCCTAAATAGTCAGTTTATTTATGCTTCACCCTTTCCATGTTTAATAACATTTAATATTGTTGGGTACATAACCGAGAGAGGACTAAATAATTGATGTGGTGTTTCCACTTAATTTGTAGGATTGCTTGTGCACTTTTGTCATGACATGCTTCATTAAATCGGACATGCTTCAGACTTGGTTGTGCATCATGCCATGTGTATGTGGTGGTTGTTTACTATGTTGTTTGTTTCTTTCCGGGTTGCTTCTCTCATTAGCTTCGGTTTCGTTCCGGAGTTGTGAGGATTCGTTCGACTACGTCCGTTTTTCTTCTTCATGGACTCGTTCTTCTTCCTAGCGGGATTTCAGGCAAGATGACCATACCCTCGAAATCACTTCTATCTTTGCTTGCTAGATGCTCGCTCTTTTACTATGCCTATGCTGCGATACCTACCACTTGCTTATCATGCCTCCCATATTGTTAAACCAAGCCTCTAACCCACCTTGTCCTAGCAAACCGTTGTTTGGCTATGTTACCGCTTTGCTCAGCCCCTCTTATAGCGTTGTTAGTTGCAGGTGAAGATGAAGTTTGTTCCTTGTTGGAACATGGAGATGTTGTTCCTTGTTGGAACATGTTTACTTGTGGGATATCACAATATCTCTTATTTAATTAATGCATCTATATACTTGGTAAAGGGTGGAAGGCTCGGCCTTATGCCTGGTGTTTTGTTCCACTCTTGCCGCCCTAGTTTCCGTCATATCGGTATTATGTTCCCGGATTTTGCATTCCTTACACGGTTGGGTGATTTATGGGACCCCCTTGACAGTTCGCTTTGAATAAGACTCCTCCAGCAAGGCCCAACCTTGGTTTTACCATTTGCCACCTAAGCCTTTTTCCCTTGGGTTCTGCAGACTCAAGGGTCATCTTTATTTTAACCCCTGGGCCAGTGCTCCTCTGAGTGTTGGTCCAAACTAGAGCACCGTGCGGGACCGTCCCTAGGCAACTTGGGTTACGTTGGTACCTGTACGCTTCGCTTATTCGGTGTGCCCTGAGAACGAGATATGTGCATCTCCTACCGGGATTTGTTGGCACAACGGGTGGTCTTGCTGGTCTTGTTTTACCATTGTCGAAATGTCTTGTAGCCGGGATTCCATGACTGATCGGGTCTTCCCGGTAGAAGGAATATGCTTCGTTGACCGTGAGAGCTTATAATGGGTTAAGTTGGGACACCCCTACAGGGTATTATCTTTCGAAAGCCGTGCCCGCGGTTATGAGGCAGATGGGAATTTGTTAATGTCCGGTTGTAGAAAACCCGAAGTTGATCTTAACTAAAATACACCAACCGCGTGTGTAACCGTGATGGTCTCTTCTCGGCGGAGTCCGGGAAGTGAACACGGTGTTGGAGTTATGCTTGTCGTAGGTTGTTCTAGGATCACTTCTTGATCATAGTTGTTCGACCGTGCTTTTGCCTTCTCTTCTCGCTCTCATTTGTGTATGTTAGACAGCAGATATGCTAGTCGCTTGCTGCAGCTCCACCTCACTACCTTCTCCTACCCATAAGCTTAAATAGTCTTGATCTCGCGGGTGTGAGATTGCTGAGTCCCCGTGACTCATAGATTACTTCCAAAACCAGTTTGCAGGTGCCGATGTAACCGTGCAGGTGACGCACCCGAGCTCAAGGAGGATATCGATGAAGATCTTGTTCATTGTGTTGTTTCATTTCAGTTGATCAGTAGTGGAGCCCAGTTGGGACGATCGGGGATCTGTGTAGCATTTGGGGTAGTCTTCTTTTATTTTGGTTCCGTAGTCGGACCTTGATTGTATCCGTTTGATGTAATGCTTTACTCATGTATTGCGTGAAGTGGCGATTGTAAGCCAACTATGTATCTCTTTCCCTTATGTATTACATGGGTTGTGTGAAGATTACCTCACTTGCGACATTGCTTTCAATGCGGTTATGCCTCTAAGTCATGCTTCGACACGTGGGAGATATAGCCACATCGAGGGCGTTACAAGTTGGTAATCAGAGCCATCCTCGACTTAGGAGCCCCCCCTACTTGATCGAATCGCTGGCGTTGTCGAGTCTAGAAAAAATGTTTTGAGGCTTAGGATTATATATATTGGAGAGTAGGATTCTTTTTACTCCCCAGTCCCTTCGTCGCTCTGGTGAGGCCTCCTGACATAGAGTTTTGACTCTCCTCTCTTAAAATTTCACTAAATTTTTTTAGGATCACGCGGGTATCTTAGAATCGTTCGATGGTTTTGTGACAAGAACATTGTTCTTGGTGCCTCCTGACATTTAGGGGTTGTCGCAGTGTCCCGGGGAGTTGAGCTCCGAGGTGTTGTTGTCACAATTTTATCGTTGCAGTTTTGGAATACCTGAGTTTCGCCGACATCGAAAATCTCTTTTATGCAGTTGTTGGTGATTTCACCTCGACGCCACCCAGTACTGGGGCGGGAGTTCGGGAGTATTGCCATAACTCGTATAACGGATGCTTTTCGAAGGTTGAGGTAAACTATTTTCAAAGGTTTCTTGGTTATGTGTTGAAGGATGGATACAGCTGGATCTAGGTATTGTTAGTTTGGGTGATATATTTTGTGTCCCATGTATCCCCAACACCTGATTGCATAACCAGAAAGTTTCGGGAGTTTATAAGTGGGAATTCTAGTGGCTTATACGAGATCTTTCCGACAGATGTATGATTTGAGATTGGGGTCCAACGTCTAGTGGTCCGCCCATCCACGGTCGATTTACAGTGGTCGCGAGGTGTCTTAAAGAATCCTTGGCTATGCCGATTCGGGGATGTCTTGTTTGTCATTCGTGACGTCCGCTATACGTCGTGCCCGTGTGGGCCCCACCACGAACACTTTGGGCGAAATCTCTATCATGTGTTTGTTCCGGCTTATTCTGCAAGCCAATCCTTTGTTTTGTTTTGAGTTGTGGTATTTGAGTTGCTTCAATGCCAAGTGTTGATTCCTTACCTTTCCTAAGCGGTGTTCTCATATTTCTGTGTGGATGCTAATCCTTCTTGTTCATCAAGGTTGTCTTTTCAATCCTTTCCAACCAGTGTGCTTCTCTTCAAGTTAACCCGATCCTTTCAATTTGTGCAAGACCAATTCTTGGTTTTCTCAACGGTGTTCGTTTCATCCGACCCAAGTTGCCTTTGTTTTCCCACCCTCCCACCCTTTTTCTTCAAGGACTCAGATTTCTCAATCAAGTATCCTTTTTAGTGATGGAAGTTTCTTCATTCTTTCCTTCAATGTTCTTATCCAGTGATTATCATGAAGATGGTCAGGAGTTTCAAGTTCATCATTCTTCGTTCTTTTCTTCTCCGGTGGATTCAAATCAAGCTTTCGGTGTTGATCATATTCCTTTCCGTATTTCAAATGCTTATCCATGCCGGTGTATCTCTTAATCATTCACCTCTTGCTTTCCATTTGTTCCGGTGTGCTGAAGATATCTCAGAAGATTTGTGTCTCCATTATCAATCCGTTCAAGCTATTTCGAGGTTGTTATCACATTCAAGCCATTTATTTCAACCGGTGCAATCTCTCTTTTCAAGCAATCGTTCTACGGTGTTTCCTTTTGAGTGGGCCCTAACCCACATGTCTTTTCCCAGGATCTTAGCTCACTCTTCTAATTTTCCCGGAGCTATTCCCAAATTCTTTTCGAAGTTTGACGTAAGAATGATTTACCATTAGTCAAATGTCTTTCTCCAAGAGCTTTCATATTCTTTTCATCGTTGGTTCAACCTTTCCAATTCTCATTCCGGAGTGCCTCAACAATTCTTGGTGGTTCTCATCATCGTTCTCAACATTTGAAGACTGAAGAAGAGTTTCTCTTAAACCTTGCTCCATTCTCTTCAAGATTCATGGTTCTAGCTTGATGCCATCCTCTCATAATTATTTTCGATTGTGAGAATTCTTTTAACCCACCCGGAGCATTTCAGGAGTCTTTTCAGTTTGATTCTCCGGAGCCCATCATCTCAGAATTATTCATTCAAGCGTTCAGCTCTTGTTTTCCAAATCTTACCGGTGCATCATTCAAGTATTCTCTAATCAGTTCATGATCTCTTTGTTTCACTTTTATCTAAATTCTCTCAAGTATCTTCGTTCATTTCCTAATTCTTCCTGGTGTTTCTTTATCTTTTCTTCGTTCATTTTCAATTCTTACGGCAGTTCTTTCAAGAGTTCTCTTTCTTGGCTATCATATCAATTCATTCGTTCTTTCCAAAGCCTACCGGTGGTTCGTTGAAAACCTTCCCAAGTTTATGCTATATCTCTTAATCCTTTCTACGAAAATAAGTAGTATGCCAAATCCGTTGCTTGTCATCAATTTTAATTGGTGAAGGATACGCATAACGTAATTCTTATTATTGTTTCATCCAAGTGATTAATTCTTTCTTCCGGAGTTTGTAATGGTATCAATTTCCCAGTTCTAAGTTGTTCATCTCTTCTTTCCGGAGTTTGTTCATCATATCACATTCTCGGTTCGAGATGCTTCATCTTTTCTTTTCCGGAGTTCAAAGTTTTCACATTATATCGTCCTGAAGCTCCATCTAAATCATTGCAAGGCTTCACCTTGTGTTGTCAACTTCTCTTTCTTTCTATCATCCTTTTGTTTACCGGAGTTTTTCATGGAGGCTCTACATGGTGCTTCGTCAAGGATTCTTTTCATTCTTCGATTGTCCTCAAGATTTCTCTCAGAGTTAAGATCCGTCAAGCCATACTCTAAAATAAACATGGTGTCAACACATGTTTTGTTTTGAGGAGTTCAAGCATTCTTCATCTTGCATTCCGAAGTGCAATTCTTCCTACCTTATCTTTTGAGGTGGTGTTATGTCAGTCTTGACAATTTGAGTTCGTGTTTCATGATTCACATGTTGTCAAGAATGAGATATTTTAAATCCATCATTTTCTCTTTGTTCAGGAGATCGTTTCAACCTATCAATCCCTCCATTGGTGTTATCTTGGTGTAGATTTCACTTAAAAGCCTTCCCCTAAGGAATGTTTCTAATTGTGGTGCCTATAATCCAAGTTTCCTCCTATTCTCTCGGTGAAAGAAGTTTTCATCTCTTCATGATCTCAAGCAAGCAATTGTTTTCGTTAGTGGCAGATTTTCACCTCAAGTCTTGAGATGTCTCCATAAGCCCACGAGGATCATATCCTTTCGTTGTTGGTTTTCCAACAACTCCGTTCTATCCTTCTTTTAAGGGTGCTTTCCAAACTCATTTGTGGTAGAAGTTGTCATTTTCTTCTCCATTCCTTATTCCAATGATCTATCTTCAATTTTTCTTCCGGAGGCATTGTGATGTTGCTCTCTTCGACCCATCATCTTGTTTTGTCAGGATCATGTCCTTTTGCTTGTTTATCGATTTAACCGGAGTGTTGTGTCTATCGTTCCTCTTTTAACCGGAGTCTCATCCAGGTGCTTTCATTTTGCCAAGTTCATGTTCTAATTCCTTCCATTTTCAGTCGGAGTGCTGCCCAAATTATATCAATCTTATTCCTTCTCTATCTAGTTTTAACCGTAGTGGTTTCAATATCTATCTTATCACTAAACCTCTTGGTTCTCGTTGTATCCAATGTTCCTCTTCTCTAACGGAGTGTTCGCAATCTCATTCATCTCCATTTTATTCTTCTTTAAATTGTTTCACCTCTCAAGGTTCTTTGGTTTCACTCATTTCTCAAAGAAGCAACATTGTTTTACCTCTTGTTCTTCCGTTTCTCTCGGGTGCCATTCTTAGATCTCGGGACGAGATCCTCTCGTAGAGGTGGAGTGTTGTAACGCCCCGAGACCGACGCTTCACAAGACTTCCATATTTTTCATGATCACCGTGTGTTTCTTTGGTGCTTGCTCGTTTATTTTTGCTTTGCATCATGTCATCATGCCATCATGTCATTAATCTTTGCATCTCAACTCAACAAATAAATTGCATAGATGGTTGATCTATTTAAATCGAGGGAAGGGTGACTTCTCTTTATAACATATCCTCCCAATATTAGGGTGCTATATTAAAATATTCCATTGATTTGGATTTACCGCAAACACACTTACAAAATATCCTAATGCCTTTGTTATCACAATTCTTGGTCTCTAACTTTGCCATTTATCCTTTCATCATTTTTCCAAGCTCTTCCTAAATGTTCAACATTTTGGACACTCCTAAAACCTCGTCCTAGTTCAAACCATTTGAATTAAATTCAAATGTGTTTGAATTCAACTTCACACGCGTGCCCACTTCTATTTTTTCTTGGTTCAAGCTCATTTTTATGAGTCCAGGAAAATTGTCCTCGTGCTCAAATTTCTATCCCTAACCCCTCTTCATTTTCCTTCTCTCTAATGCTTTTCTGTTAAAGAAATTTAAGAGAGAGAGAAGGAGCCCAGCAGCCTGGGCCTCCCAACCTCCCGCGCCGGCCCAAGGCCCCACCAATCCCTCCTAACCCTAGCCCGAACCCCCCTGCCCGATCCCCCACCCTCCCTCGTCTCCTCCCTCGCGCTGTCACCACGCACGAGAGGAGCGCCTCGCCTGATCCCTTCTGCCTCCTCCTCTCTCGCCTCCCTCCTCTCGATCTCTCCCTCTCGGCCTCTCACACCGCCGGCAAACAAACACGCAACACACCAGGGAGGAGTCCCCGCGCCCGATCCCCCAGCTCCTCGTGCCGGAGGGCCTCGCGTGCGAGCTCGACCCTGAGCGCCTAAGATGCTCTTCCTCCCTTCTCCACGTGCGCCCGCACCCATCGCCTCCCTGCCATGGCCGCATGCCGCCCCTCTCCTCCGAGCGCCGCGTCGGGCCTCCTGCGCCGCAACTGGAGTCCAACTCCGGCGCCCCTGCCTTGCGTCGTCTTCTTCACCCCCCTGCCCGAGTCCCCTGCATCACGCCCCGTCGCCGGAGCCGCGTCAAGCCGCTGTCCTCTCCTCGCCGGTGCGCCCCCCTCCATTCCGGCGCCGGGAACGGAACCCCGCGCCCGGATCTCGCCTCCACCACCATGCGCCGCGCGCCCAACCTCCTCCCTCACATGCGGCCTCCTCCTCGCCGCATCCTGCCGTTCTCCGTCGTCGCCGGACCTGCGCCATCATCTGCTTCCTCTACGGCGACCAGGGGCCCCATCGCGTCGCGCCCAGTCGCCACCAGCTACTCCGGCGAGCCTCGGCCGCTCACCACCACCATCGTCTCCTTGCTGCCGCCGCCCCGAGGCCCCTTGTGATGTTTTGTGTTGGACCGTCAAGATCTGCAAGATCGACTACATGGACGCCAAGACCATACCAGGACCGCCAAGCATCTTCTCTGTGATTTTTGCCAAGTACCACAACGACACGTCAAGTACCTCTACCGTCGTCTCCGGAAACGCCAAGTACCCCTACGCACGAAGACGCCAAGTCCGTTTCGGGATTCATCAAGTACCGCTACCGATGGCTCGAACGTCTACGAAACGTGTACCACTACCGTCGACCCGCGAAGACCCCGTGGACGTCAAGTTTATTGTCGTGACCCCGAGCATCTACGGAACATGAACGACTACTTCCTCTCCGACTTGTGAACCACTACTTCCGCTACGAACTCGATCCATCCTGAATGCATGCTTCGAAGGTATAACACCGAGACGACCGCTCGTGGTCCGAATGCATGTGTTGTATGAGTTGCACCGTATGTTTGCGTCGTGTCCAAGTTGTCACTCGTTTCACCCGTGGGAACCCGGTTGCCGGGATCACCCCACCATCTTGCATGACACGCTCACGACACGCTTCCTTTTGCACCGGTATCTCCATGAGCTACCGAAACCGATATGTTGCCGTGGCATCATTTTCAGATTCGTTGCCATGGCACCCCTTTCTTCCACTACGGTGACAAATGCTTCATAACATGCTCATGTCAACGTTTTCAATAAAAAATGCATAAACTTGTATAAGTCATCCGCATCATGATAACAACATTTAAATTGCTTAAAATTGTTGCTTGCATTAAATGGCTAAATGCATATGGGGATTTACTGGACTTGTTGTTTGTTGTTCCGGCCTGTTTTAAAATTGCCTAAATAGTCAGTTTATTTATGCTTCACCCTTTCCATGTTTAATAACATTTAATATTGTTGGGTACATAACCGAGAGAGGACTAAATAATTGATGTGGTGTTTCGTCAATATGCAACTCGTTGCATATTGAGCTCCACTTAATTTGTAGGATTGCTTGTGCACTTTTGCCATGACATGCTTCATTAAACCGGACATGCATCAGACTTGGTTGTGCATCATGCCATGTGTATGTGGTGGTTGTTTACTATGTTGTTTGTTTCTTTCCGGGTTGCTTCTCTCGTTAGCTTCGGTTTCGTTCCGGAGTTGTGAGGATTCGTTCGACTACGTCCATTTGTCTTCTTCATGGACTCGTTCTTATTCTAGCGGGATTTCAGGCAAGATGACCATACCCTCGAAATCACTTCTATCTTTGCTTGCTAGATGCTCGCTCTTTTGCTATGCCTATGTTGCGATACCTACCACTTGCTTATCATGCCTCCCATATTGTTAAACCAAGCCTCTAACCCACCTTGTCCTAGCAAACCCTTGTTTGGCTATGTTACCGCTTTGCTCAGCCCCTCTTATAGCGTTGTTAGTTGCAGGTGAAGATGAAGTTTGTTCCTTGTTGGAACATGGAGATGTTGTTCCTTGTTGGAACATGTTTTCTTGTGGGATATCACAATATCTCTTATTTAATTAATGCATCTATATACTTGGTAAAGGGTGGAAGGCTCGGCCTTATGCCTGGTGTTTTGTTCCACTCTTGCCGCCCTAGTTTCCGTCATATCAGTATTATGTTCCCGGATTTTGCGTTCCTTACACGGTTGGGTGATTTATGGGACCCCCTTGACAGTTCGCTTTGAATAAGACTCCTCCAGCAAGGCCCAACCTTGGTTTTACCATTTGCCACCTAAGCCTTTTTCCCTTGGGTTCTGCAGACTCAAGGGTCATCTTTATTTTAACCCCCGGGCCAGTGCTCCTCTGAGTGTTGGTCCAAACTAGAGCACCATGCAGGACCGTCCCTAGGCAACTTGGGTTACGTTGGTACCTGTACGCTTCGCTTATCCGGTGTGCCCTGAGAACGAGATATGTGCAGCTCCTATCAGGATTTGTCGGCACAGCGGGTGGTCTTGCTGGTCTTGTTTTACCATTGTCGAAATGTCTTGTAGCCGGGATGCCGAGACTGATCGGGTCTTCCCGGTAGAATTAATATCCTTCGTTGACCGTGAGAGCTTATAATGGGATAAGTTGGGACACCTCTGCAGGGTATTATCTTTCGAAAGCCGTGCCCACGGTTATGAGGCATTTGGGAATTTGTTAATGTCCGGTTGTAGAAAACCCGAAGTTGATCTTAACTAAAGTACACCAACCGTGTGTGTAACCATGATGGTCTCTTCTCGGCGGAGTCCGGGAAGTGAACACGGTGTTGGAGTTATGCTTGACGTAGGTTGTTCTAGGACCACTTCTTGATCATAGTTGTTCGACCGTGCTTTTGCCTTCTCTTCTCGCTCTCATTTGCGTATGTTAGACACCAGATATGCTAGTCTCTTGCTGCAGCTCCACCTCACTACCTTCTCCTACCCATAAGCTTAAATAGTCTTGATCTCACAGGTGTGAGATTGCTGAGTCCCCGTGACTCACAGATTACTTCCAAAACCAGTTTGCAGGTGCCGCTGTAACCGTGCAGGTGACGCACCCGAGCTCAAGGAGGAGCTCGATGAAGATCTTGTTCATTGTGTTGTTTCATTTCAGTTGATCAGTAGTGGAGCCCAGTTGGGACGATCGGGGATCTGTGTAGCATTTGGGGTAGTCTTCTTTTATTTTGGTTCCGTAGTCGGACCTTGATTGTATCTGTTTGATGTAATGCTTTACTCATGTATTGCGTGAAGTGGCGATTGTAAGCCAACTATGTATCCCTTTCCCTTATGTATTACATGGGTTGTGTGAAGATTACCTCACTTGCGACATTGCTTTCAATGCGGTTATGCCTCTAAGTCGTGCTTCGACACGTGGGAGATATAGCCGCATCGAGGGCGTTACATCGGCGGACCTGGTCCTCGATCCCATCATCGACGGATACCATCTCACTAAAGTCCTTATGAACGACGGTGGTACCTCTCCAACGTATCTATAATTTTCTATTGTTCCATGCTATTATATAATCTGTTTTGGTTGTTTTATATGCATTTATATGATTTTTGGGCCTAACCTATTAACCTACAGCTCAGTGCCAGTTTCTATTTTTTTCCTTGTTTTTGAGTTTGCAGGAAAGGAATATCAAACGGAGTCCAATTGACCTGATACTTCACGACGATTATTTTTGGACCAGAAGAAGCCCCCAAAGCAAAAGAGTTGGGCCAGAAGATCCACGATGGCTCCACAAGGGTGGAGGGCGCTCCGTCCGACCTTGTGGACCCCTCGTAGATGCCCCTGACTTGTTCTCAACGCCAACACCTCTTATATATCCCCAAACCTCCAGAACAGAACCTAGATCAGAAGTTCCGCCGCCTCAAGCCTCTGTAGCCACCAAAACCAATCCGGACCCTGTTCCGGCACCTTGCGAGAGGGGAGAGTCATTACCGATGGCCATATTCATCATCCCTGTGCTCTCCATGACGAGGAGGGAGTAGTTCACCCTCGGGGCTGAGGGTATGTACCAGTAGCTATGTGTTTGATCTCTCTGTCTTGTGTTCTTGATTTGGCATGATCTTGATGTATTGCGAGCTTCGCTACTATAACTGGATGTTATGATGTTTCTCCCACTCTACCTTCTTCTAATGGATTGAGTTTTCCCTTTGAAGTTATCTTATCGAACAGAGTCTTTAAGGATTTGATAACACTTGATGTATGTCTTGCATGTGCTTATCTGTGGTGACAAATGGGATATTCACGTGATCCACTCACAGGTACGCGTCGGTGCAATACAAACGGGTTTTAACCCCTTTCCGCGACGGCATTTGGAACTGTCGCCAAGTGAGTGTGGGCATTTCTGTAGGTATGTACATCCCACATAGTGAATCCCAGAAAAACATTGTTGTTCGTATGTATATCACACGCAGTCAATCCAAGGAATACGTTTCCGTTCTTATGTACATCCCACACAGTCAATCCAGGGAAAACTTTTCCATTCGTATGTACATCCCACACAGTTTTATGTGTACGCTCATGTGTGAAAGGTGTAACTATCACACACGCTCTCCCTTGGTTAACTGTTTGCTTTCATTAACTACATCACGCGCGATTTGATGTAGAAAAATGTGTGGCATTGGGCTATCCATCACAAGCGCTTTTACTGCCAGAACAGTTTGCAAAGTTCCATGACCGTCTGTTCTCTTTTTATTTTTTTCCTGTAATTTATTACTCGAATTGGAAATTTTGAAATATGAAACGTGCAATTAAAATTCTCAGCACAATGGTTCAACAGCGAATCTATAAATAAAATTGCCAATACAATATGTTCAGTAATTACAGGGTTAGGGAGCAATTAACTATGATAAACCATAGTATTTAAAGGCGGTAATGGTGAAGAGACAAGTGTAAATCATTTTGACTTCCGACGGTGTTAAAGAAGCGGAATGCCCATAATGTGCCTTCCTGCATGCCATAGGCACAAACCACTTTTGTCCAACCCCTTGTGACGATCGCCTGCCCATCCTTCACCACTTTCAGGAAGACTTCTAGAGCATTATCATGGTAGCATGAATTATATACTTTAACCTTAGTTTCCTCCACTCCGGTCATGTAGATTGCAAGGTAATCATCAGTAAATAGCTTCGGAAAACACTGAAAAGAGAAAAATATCAGATGCTGAGGTCTAATAGAGTAACTTGTTGTGTGCAGGGGGAAGGAAACACATTACTTACCATCCTAAAGTTCACTGTTGTCTTTGACAAAGTGTAAATAAAGATCTTAATTCCCATCAACCCGTTTCTTTTGCCTAACAATCTTTCTTAGTTTCCTCACTTGACGCTTGTTCATGAATATCTCATTGCCCCCATACGCAAAAGGGATCGAACCGTGGATCAGTACCGCTCATATATGTACCTACAAGCAACCAGTAAATGTTAGAAGCTAAAATGAGATTGCACAAATGATGTAAAATACAACTACCTATGTTCCTAAGTACAAGTATTTTTTTGAGATTTCAATATGAACTACATACAGATGTATATAGAATTATAGATATAATTTAGATTAGAATCTAGATTCACTCATTTTTCTCCTTATGTAGTCTATATTAGAATCTCTAAAAATACTTATATTTAGGAATAGATGGTGTATAAGACATGGGATGCCGCTAACCTCGAAGGCAAACAACAACATCGCCCATTGTAGCCATGTGTAAGTACATGTAAAGCCAATGTTAAATACAACAGGGTTAACATCCACCAAAAATAGCAAATGGTAATAAAACGGTAGCATCTGTTAGTAATATCTTCATTTCAAAAGAGTAGCACGGTAGCAAAGGGACGGATTTAAAAATGGACACAACTGTTAATTGCAACAGTTTAACAACATCCTAATTCATGTTTTGTAAGTTTGTAGCCATTGAAATACAACTCTCTAAAAATGGATACAACTGTTAATTGCAACAGGCTTAATGGCCATTGAAATCGATACAGATAAAAATGCAATTGGCAGAGTTAAACATCACAGGGCAGGTGCTGCCAGAGCAGATAATTGCCCAGTTGTCTATAAAAAGGTAGGGAAAATAGCTAAAATGTGTTAGGCATGTTTACCGCAACATGCTTAATACATCGATCGTACAAAACATAGCCATTAATTGCAACTGGTATTGGTAAGATTGAACTGGTGAGTGCATACTTGGTAAGTCCCGAGAGGTAGTTGCTGGGGCACTTCATCTTGGCCAGAGCCCGCCCAAAGTCAGCGGAGGCGAGCTGTTCCTCCGGGTTTAAGTGTGGATCAGTGCCACTGACATGTGTACCTACAGGCAACCAGTAAATGGTAGAAGTTAAACTACAATTTCACAAATAATGTGAAATTCTGTAAGAATGGGATGCAGCTAACCTCGACGGCAAACAACAGCATTGGCCGTTATGACCCTACGTAAGTACATGGACAAGCATGTTATGTACAACAGGGTTAGCATCCACCAAAAATAGCAGATGGGCAGCATCTCTAGTATATCTTCATTGCGGAGACTAGCATGGTAGCAAATGGACAAATTAAAAAATGGATACAACTATTAACTGCAATGGGCTTAACAGCATCCTACGTCATGTTTTATAAGTTTGTAGCCATTGAAATACAACTGCTTAAAAATGGATTCAACTGTTAATTGCAACAGGCTTAATAAACATTGAAACTGGTACTGGTAAAAATGCAATTGGCATATAGTTAAACATCATAAGGCAGGTGTTGCCAGAGCAGAGAATGGCCTAGATGTCTATAAAAAGGTAGTGAAAGTAGCAAAAGTGTGTTAGGGATGTTTACTAGAACATGCTTAATACATCGACCGTACAGAACATAGCCATTAATTGCAACTGGTATTGGTAAGATCGAACTGGTGAGTACATACTTGGTAAGTCCTGAGAGGTAGTTGCTGGGGCACTTCATCTTGGCCAGAGCCCGCCCAAAGTCAGCGACAACGGAGGCGAGCTGTTCCTCCAGGTCGAAGCGTGGATCAGTGCCACTGACATGTGTACCTACAGGCAACAAGTAAATGGTAGAAGTTAAATTGCAATTGCACAAATTATGTGAAATACTATAAGACATGTGATGCAGCTCACCTCGACGGCAAACAAAAGCATCGGCCGTTATGAACCTGCGTAAGTACATGGACATACATGTTAAGCACAACAGGGTTAGCATCCACTAAAAATAGCAAATGGGCAGCATCTCTAGTGATATCCTTAGTCATGTATTGTAAGTTTGGTGCTAATATTGGTGAAATTGAGCTAGACATGGTAATATTTGAACATCACACAGTGTGCAGTATTGAAATAAACAAGGCACCGACATGCTTAATACATCAACCGTACAAATCATAGTCGTTGCAAGTGGTATTGGTAAGATTTAGCTGGTCAAATCTTACCTGTTAAGTCCTGGGGGGTAGTCGCTGGGGGACTTCTTCTGGGCAAGAGCCTGCACCATGTCGGCGGCGGCAGCGGAGGCGAAGTGTTCCTCCGGGTCAACACGCACAGCGGCCATCGCGCCACGGACCGCCATCAGCTCCTAGCGGGGGGGGGGGGGATTTGGAGGCATGAGGATGTTTCACAGGCGCCATTTAAGCAATCAGGCCGGGGACGTGATAGAGATCGGTGGGTTACCTGACTGGATCCAAGCAGAACGTAGGTGTGGTTGAAGCTGTGGTTGCGGTGGCGGCGGTTTGAGATGCCGGTAGGGGAGGCGTGAAGGGGGGATACTGAGGGTGGGGATGTGCTTGGAGGAATAAATTCTGAAATCGCGCTCCTAATGAAAATTTCACTACGAAATTTGAAACTTGGGCGGGGGAAACACACAACACAGACGAAGCGCGTCAAATACTCGTGTACGAGAAAAAAGAAAGTTGGCATACCTCGTCTCCAAAAAATGTACATTTTTTCGGTCAATGGTACGCCTGGTTTATTAGGAAACATCACACAGGAAACTGACTTATGGGTCATTAACGCAAAAAACGCAGACGGGTACGGCATAGGAATCGTGTGTTTTGTGATCTTCTAATGATTAACGCAAAAAAACGCACATGGGTACACATGCTAATCAATGCTCAAAGCCCTCAAAGGATGCTCTTACCGACATTGTATGTTAATACTACAAACTTAAAGTACTACTGGTAATTTGCTCTAATACTACAAACTTAAACTACTTCTCACATGCTGCCATCCGGGCATGCTTGCCAGACGCCGGTGTTCTCCTTCCCGGCCTTGTAGGCGGCAGCCCACGATGCTTCAAGCTCTGCCAAACTCTCCTCACCATGGTGTGAGGCCTCTTTTTTATTGCGGCGGTGGGACTCTCTTTTCTTGACTACTTTCTACCGTTTCCGCTCCTTCTGTTCGGCTTTGGCCGCCTCTAGATCCACCACCCATTCGGCCATGGCAGCCTCAAAGTCCGCCCATGTAACTGTTTGGCCGGCGGCGGCGATGAACTCAGCCCAGCGAGATGCCATCGCTTCCTTACCATGTGTGCGGTCACAAGCGGTGACGAACGCAGCGCGGCGGGATGCCATCGCTTCCTTACCAGTTACTATGTGCCGTGGTGCCATGGACGATGCCTTGAGAGAGCACTGGGCCGGAGGGGCCGGGCAGCCATATAGTGCAGTGGTATTAAAGAGCTCAATGACAAACGACAACAAAAATTTGGCTTCCCTTACAATTTTTCTCGTTCATTATCGCACACGGTTCATCTCCGTCACTTCCCGAAGCATTGTGCGCTGAGCCTATTGTTTGTTGCGTTATGATTGGCCGGAACCCCAGCCACGCGGATCGCGCATCTGCACCGTAGGATGTGTCGCGATCGAACGACAATCCACGTCCCTCACATTACACCCGTGCACCTGTGGCCGAATTGGATTTATATGCGCTAAATGCCTAGAAAATGCACATAATCCCCTAAATATGGTAAAGGAGCCTGAAAAATGCCAAATTTGAACACGGTGATTTGCAGGGTGTATGTTCGTCGTAGAAAAAAACTCCAAGGCAAACAACGAAGAAAATTTAGATTCCCTTCAATCTTGGGGATTTCACTCTCGAAAGCATGGAACTTCTTCGGTGATGGTTCGATTTATGAAGGGTGTGCATGACGACATAAGCCAAACCTTCTCAATTTTTTTATCATGGCATGGTAACGTCATACCATGGCACCATGCAAGGCGTCATGTTTTTAGGTATTTATTTCATTTTTGCTATAGTTGAAAACCCAACAAACAAACATTTGTGGTTTACTATTGCCACACATTTCATCGAAATATATGTCCATTCCTTGTACAAGGCATGAGAATTTACTAAATGGCACGAGCATGGTTTTCTAGGCCTTTCTTGTGGACCCTTTCATGCACCGATTGTTTAAACTTGAATTATGTGCATTAATGCCTAGGAAATGCACATAATCTCCTAAATATGGCAAATGAACCCGGAAAAGTCCCAAATTTGAACATGGTGATTTGCAGGTTGTATGTTCATCATAGAAAAAGACTCGTGGACAATGGACAAAGGAAATTTGGACCCGCTTCAATCTTGGTGATTTCCCCCTCGAAACCATGAAACTTCCTCGGTGATGGTTCAATTTATGAAAGGCGCGCATCACGACATAAGGAAAACATTCTCCAATTTTTACTAGGGCATGGTGAGGCCATACCATGGCACCACGCCGGCTCCATGTTTCGCAATTATGTGTTTCATTTTTTGTATAGTTGTTAACCTAGTAAACGACGCATTTATGGTTGACTATTGGCACACATTTCCTTGAAATATCTACCCATTCCTTGTAAAAGGCATGAGAATGTACTAAATAACACAAGCATGGTTTTCCATACCATTGTTGGGAACCTTTTCATGCACCGATTGTTCGAATTTGAATTATTTCCATTAATGCCTAGAAAATGCACATAATCCCCTAAATATGGTAAATGAGCCTGGGAAAATGTCAAATTTGAACCCGTTGTATTTGAGGCGGTATGTTGATTGTTGGAAAAAACTGAATGACAAACTAGGACGGAAATTTAGATTCCCCTTCAATCTTGGGGATTTCCCTCTCGAAAGCATGGAACTTACTCGGTGATGGTTCAATTTATGAAGGGCATGCATGATGACATAAGCCAAACCTTCACAAATTTTTACCAGGGTATGGTGAGGTCATACCATGGCACCATGCCAGGCGTCATGTTTTTTAAGCATTTCTTTCATATTTTCTATAGTTGAAAACCCAACAAACAAACATTTGTGGTTGACTATTGCCGCACATTTCATCGAAATATCTGTCCATTATTCATTGTAAAAGGCATGAGAATTTACTAAATGGCACGAGCATGGTTTTCCAGGCCATTCTTGTGGACCCTTTCATGCACCGATTGTTTGAACTTGAATTATGTGCATTAATGCCTAGGAAATGCACATAATCCCCTAAATATGGCAAATGAACCCAGAAAAGTGCCAAATTTGAACATGGTGATTTGCAGGTTGTATGTTCATCCTAGAAAAAAAACTCATGGACAAAGGATAAAGGAAATTTGGACCCCCTTCAATCTTGGTGATTTCCCCATCGAAACCATGAAACTTCCTCGGTGATTGTTCGTTTTGTGAAAGGCGTGCATGACGACATTTTTAATAGGGCAAGGTGAGGTCATACCATGGCTCCACACCAGGCGTCATGTTTTCCAAGCTTGTATTTCATTTTTGTATAGTTGTTAACCCAGTAAACGACGCGTTTATGGTTGACTATTGCCACACGTTTCCTTGAAATATCTGCCCATTCCTTGTAAAAGGCATGATAATACTAAATAGCACGAGCATGGTTTTCCAAACCGTTCTTGTGCACCTTTTCATGCACCGATTGTTCCAATTTGAATTATGTGCATAATTAATGCCTAGAAAATGCACATAATCCCCTAAATATGGTAAATGAGTTAGGAAAAATGTCAAATTTGAACACGTAGCATTTGAGGCGGTATGTTGATCGTTGGAAAAAAACTAAATGACAAACTAGGACAGAAATTTGGATTCCCCTTCAGTCTTGGTGATTTCCCTCTCGAAAGCACTGAACTTCCTTGATGATGGTTCGATTTATGAAGGGCGTGCATGATGACATAAATCAAACCTTCTTAGCTTTTAACTAGGGCATAGTGAGGCCATACCATGGCACCATGCCAGCTGTCATGTTTTTCAAGCACATATTTCATTGTTCTATTGTTGATAACCCAGTAAATGACACGTTTGTGTTTGACTATTGCCATGCATTCCATTGAAATCTCTTCCCATTCCTTGTAAAAGGCTTGAGCAATTACTAAATACCACGAGTATTGTTTTTCCAGACCGTTCTTGTGCACCCTTTCATGCATCGATTGTTTGAATTTGAATTATGTGCATTAATGCCTACAAAATGCACATAATCCCCTAAATATTGTAAATGAACCCGAAAAAGTGTCAAATTTAAACATGGTGATTAGCAGGGTTTATGTTCATCGTAGAAAAAAAAATAATGGATGAAGGAGAAAGGAAATTTGGATTCCCATTCAACCTTGGTGACTTACTATCGCACACAATTCATCTATCTCGCCTCTATGAACCGTGTGTGTTCACTCGCACATGCAAAAGGAAAAAGAAAACCCTCACCCAATTCGTCTCCACTTACTCGCCACGGACTGCTCCGCAACTTTGCACCCTAAGCTCGACGGCTGTTGGTGGCGGGCGTAGGTCGCGCTCCAAATGGCACCGGATTTTGCCCCGACCTCTTTCCGCCACCTATCTGCACCGACATTCTAGACTCTGGTCGACTGGGGTTTTCTGCGAGATTGAGCCGGGGATTTTTCTCATGGAGAAGGTAATCAACTTAATTAGCAAAATATTCACGCATCTCTTATCGCAGTCCATCCGTCGATGTTAATCAACCGGCAAGAATCGCCATGGAATCATTTTTTTCTAGCTGATTCGTGGGTGTTCATTCATGTGTCCACAGTGTGAGCACAAATCGGGCAACTATGGTCGTGGCCAGTTGGAAACGAAGTTCTATCTCACCATTCCGGATGACTTCAGGGAGTGCTCGATATGTTCAATGTCAACCTACCACGGTCGGATCGCCTTAATTTGTGAACATATATCGTTTGTTGCTACATTATCTATATATTTGCATCAAATCTTTGTTACATTATCTATTTTTAATTCTATTTTTTGTACTTTGCTTTCATCTATATATATGGATCTGTTATATCAGTTACTCCCATATTTGCATCTTGCTCTGTTATTTCAATATATCTAATTTACGATCTTTATTTTCATTTCAAGCAATACATCCCTTGCTTTGCAAAGACATGAGTAGAAGGAAATCTTGGGCTTTACTTTGCTAATGACTCCCAGGATGTCATATTGACAATGCAACATGGATTTACAATGGTGGTTAGCATAAAACTTGATAAAGATGGGCACTCTTATTTTAATGCGGACCTTTGGATAAAATGTCTAAGTGTTATGAACTGAAAGCTGGCAAGAAAATTCTAATGCGTGCACCACAGCCTGGTCTAATTAACATGGATGTTTACTTCCCCAACGTCATCAGCCGATGAAAGTCTTATCGAGGTTAGTGTCGTTTCAAGTTTATCCATGCTGTCATATTACTATTTAAGCAACCAATTGATCACTATTTAAGCAACCAATTGTGATATCATATTTTGACTCCGTTCATAGGAAGTAACAAATTCTATTTACCAATTTATGCGCACTATATATTCTTTTGCCATTTTCTGAATAAATAATACCTTTCCACCTTTTAAGCAGGATATGTTGGATGCATAGTGAACGATTTGTATGCTACTAAGCGTACCAAATTTCACTGGAAGGACTTGAAGCATGTCATAAACTTTGTTGATAATCTCACAGAGATTGCACAACATATGAACGCTAGATTTTGGATGGGATTAATTAGACCTATGGTGCACACACTAAACAAGACCAATTGTGTGCACAAAATGCTGGTAAAAAGTCTTATTTTAATGTTGATGCTCATAAACTATATATATATTCAACAATGTGTTACAATTGTTTTTTATTCTACATGTCAATAGAAATTGCCCCCTGTAGCAGTTCCTCGATCGATTTCCCGGTGTGGTTGAATTACACTTGTGCCTGCTAATAACGCGAAAGTGATTGCAAGGTACTGCATTTCTCGTAGAAATTGAACCATTCAAATTAACAAGTTCTTGCTTCTCGTGGCAATGCATCCATATTGGAAAATTGGAGACACTGTTCTACTCATGCTCTACCAAGGCACATGAGGGTGCTTCCTTTTCATTATGAGATGTCGAGTCGCCGTGATCAAGCTGCTTCCAGTGGATAGTTGTGGTTGTTGGCCCTCAGCCTCTTAAAATGTGCTAGCTGTTACTATATATGTTAAGTATGTAGATATGGACCATATGATTTTTGGCCCTTAGCCTCTTAAAATGTGATACTCCCTACGTTCCTAAATATAGGGTGTATAGTTTTTGTCACGGAAATTAAAGAACGCACATGGAGGGAAAATTTCACAAGTTTTGGGTGAGATTACACCTGACTAATTGACATGACAAAATGGAGGAGCTTGCCTAATATAAGGAAATGTAATCAAATCCCTAAAAAAACTATCCAAACGACTGGTGCAACACAATACACCTTATGTTTTGGATTTTTTCTCAAAAATCTATACACCTTATATCAAGGAATGGAGGCAGTAGTTGTTACTATGTTAAGTATGTAGATATGGATATGGTTGTCAAAATCGTGTTACGAAGATCCTCCTTTTGTCGAATAGTGTAACCACTATATATATGTTACTCAAATGTTGTTACCCAAGTTCATAAATTTTCATGCAAAGTATTAGTATCGTACACTGTCGGATCACGGGTTCCGGCAAAACCCTCAAGGTTCGAACACTGGGGTGCGCACGAAGATTTCCCCCTTACCGATCCACGTCCTAGTTTTGCTAAGATCTTATGGACTAACTCGGCGAACTCATAACACAAAGGACACACGATTTATACTGGTCCGGGCCACCATTGTGGTGTAATAACCTACTCCAGTGTGGTGGTGGTGGATTGCCTCTTGGGCTGAGGATGAACAGTCAAAGGGGAAGAACAGCCTCCTGAGGTTGAGGCGTTCTTGTGCTTGGCGAACTTGTGTGGGTGTGGGCTTGATCAAGATGAGATGCCCCGCTATGGTGGTGGCTAGTCCTACTTATATAGGCCCTGGTCATCTCCCCAAATATTGAGCGGGAAGGGAGCCAACAACGGCCAATTTGAAAGGGGACAGCTAGTATAGCTCATCCTGACAAAAGCGGTATTCGCCTGCAAAATGCTCTGGTGGTGATGCCGCCTTGGGCTCCATGGTGACCTCTGTCTTGCCGTCCTACTGGTCTTGGTCTCTTTGCACTGATATGGAAACCTTTGCTTGATGCCTCGGTATCCCGCGCCTGCGGTTGCCCCCTTAGCACCAAAGAGGAAACAAGGACACTGCGCGCGCCGGCGCCCGCCTGGTCTCGATCGTCATGGCTCACATCATGAGAACCTCATGAGGTTTGCCTTGCCTTGATCTCTCCGCCCCTCACGAGCCTGCCTGGTGAGGCCGCTCCTGAGGAGGTCTTGCGTCGTCCGCCTCGCGAGGCTTGGCCCCTCACGAGTATCTTGGATGCCTTGTTGATGAAGATGGGTCGTACGGGCCTGCTAGCAAAGCCATGTCGTGGGCCACAGGCAGGCAAGTCTGGGGACCCCCTTCCTAGAACGCCGACAGTAGCCCCCGGGCCCAAGGCGCGCTCGGGCTTGTCTTCGAGGCGAAGCCAAAGGTCAAGTACGGAGCGCCGCGGGCCCCAATAGCCTGCGGCCTTGGTTGACGCATGGTGGTTGATTGGACATGGGCGTCTCCGCTTCCCCACGCTGCCTCGACAACTGCCCGACTTGACAAGTCCCTGCGACATGCAAGGAAAACCATCATTACCTGTGATCATGGGGGGCACTGGTTGGCCTTCTCCTGCTATAAATGAGGAGGGGGGAAGAACCCCCGTCGCCATTTCTTCCCATTCTGCTTGCTTCTTCCTCCTCTGCTCCAACGCTGACACCGATGGCGCCGTCGAAGAGGTTCTCTACCGCGGAGAAGGGAAATGCCCCTATTGAGGGGCTCGGCTCCCCGGCGCCAAAGCGTGGACGTGGTCGTCCCCGCAAGCACACTGCGACCCCTGCCGCGGCCCCTCGTTCCCGCGGTGGCGCCGCTGCGCGTGGCAGGGGTCGTTCCACTCGTGGCAGCCCTATTGACGAAGGGAGACGCGCCATGGTTGCAGGGCCTCCCCGGGTGCGCTTCCATTCTGCGGAGGTGTTGCCAGAGTTCGTCGTCTGGTCGGAGAACCCGGCCGGCAACTGGGTTCAGCTTCCGCGCTTCTTCGTCGACGAGATGCCAGCCTCCGGTCCAGTCGGGCTCTGGCTGCAGGCGGATGGTTGCTGCAGCAGAGCTTCTTGGGTTGTGGTAGAGGTCTCCGCCGCGGGAAACATAGCTCTGGCCCACGGTTGGCAGACGTTTGCCCGTGCGCGCGGCCTGGGCAGGCGGTGCACCCTCCATTTCAGGTACGACAGTGATGCGGCCCTCTATGTGAGGGTGTTTGGGGAAGATGGTCGCCGCGCTGGGTGCTGCCCCGAGGTGAATGATGCGAGGAGGTGCTCGGCCTCGTCAATGGTCGAGACAAGGACGAGGACGAACCCGCCCTTGGCGCCAACCGCGTCTCGTCCAGCTACGGTGGCTCTTCCCCCGGTGACAGCTCCAGCTGAGGTGGCTACGACCAGCCGCCATGCCGCCGCGCCCGCTTCGAAGGCGGTAGCAGATTGTCTCGTTGCCGCGCCTCCGTGAAGCGCGAGGAGGGGTCTGGCTGAGCTCAGGACAACGCTAGGAGCCTACCTCCATGGACGACTGTAGGGGCAGGCGCCGCTTTATTTTGTTCTTCCTTTCTTTTCTGCATCAAGAAGAAACCAGTATGGGCCCCGGAGGGGCGTGTATCGAACTATGATTTCCCAATCATTATGATGTGTTTGTTGTTTCCATGTTGTGTCGTTATTTTCTGTATAGATAACTAAGCTTGGCACGCTTGGGGTAGCCCCCTCCTTGAAAGGGACTCGCTTCTTGGTGCCTGCGGAGGCCTTACTTTACTTGGCGGGTGTTAGGGAACTACAAAAAACTTGTTAGGAGCGTCGCCAGGAGGCTTATCGTTCACTCGAGCCTAGACCCAGCGCTTCGTATCACGATACCCGAGGGGCACGGATCAGGAGAGGTGCGCCAGCTTGTTGGCTTGAACGAGGATGCCTTGCGAAAGATAGACGAAGGGCAGAGGAAAGGGAAAAAGCTCGCGAGGGCGCCTGCCTAGCCCCCTCGCAAGGTACGCGCGAGAGAGAAAACGGGCTAAACTGGAATCGGAAACAGCAGCAAAAAGCGACGGAACTGTCGGATTTCGGGTTCCGGCAGACCCTTAAGGTTCGAACTCTGGGGTGCGCGTGGAGATTATGCCCTCTACCTCTCCGTCTCGCAAAGATCTAGACTACTGAAAGAACAATGCAAAAGACACAGAGTTTATACTAGTTCGGGCCACCATTGTGGTGTAATACCCTACTCTAGTTTGTGGTGGGTGGATTGCCTCTTGGGCTGGAGATGATGAACAATACAGGGAAGAACAGCCTCGCGACGGTTTGTTCTTGGCTAGGGGGATGAACTTCTAGGAGGAGTTCAACCGCCCTTGTCTCTCTCTACTTGTTCTCTACTTGCTCTGATTCTCTATGACCTCTGGGTGCTCGCTGCTCTCTGTTCTTCCCCCCGATGCGATTCCTAGATTGCTCGATGCCTCTACCCTGGGGGTGGCTAGTCCTCTTTATAGGCAAAGGCCCTGGGCCTCTTCCCAAATATTGAGCGGGAAGGGCGCCAACAATTGGCCAATTCGAAGGGGAACATCTGGTACACTTATCCTGACTAAAGTTGGTCCTCGCCTGCCAAAGGCCCCGTGGTGACGCCGTCCTGGGCTCCACGATGACCTCCTTCCCACCGTTGGACTGGTCTTGGTCTCGTTGCACCGGAATGGGCGCCTTTGCTTGATCCTCTCGCCTGTGCTTGCCCCCTTTGCACCAAAGAGGAAAGGGGAGGACACTGCGCATGCTGGTGCCCGCCTGGCGCCCTTGGTCGTCATGGCTTGCGTCATGGGCACCTCGCGAGGTACCCTGCCTTGATCTCTCCGCCTCCTCGTGAGCCAGCCTGACGAGGCCGTGCCTGAGGAAGCGCCGTGTCGTCCGCCCCGTGAAGCTTGGCCCCTCGCGAGGGTCCTGGGTATTGTGTTGATGAAGATGGGCCGCGCTGGGCCTCCTTGAGCCACGCCGCAGGCCGCATGCAGGCAAGTCTGGGGACCCCCGTTCCCAGAACGCCGACAGTAGCCCCCGGGCCCAAGGCGCGCATGGACTTGGCCGTGCCGAGAGGCGAAAGGGCAGGGGCGAAGCGCTGCTGGCCCTAACAGCCTGCGGCCTTGGACGCTGCGTGGCGGTTGATTGGACGTGAGTGCTTCTGTAACCGCGCAGGTTATCAAAGGCGCGACATCTGCTCCGGCTTTGCTCCTCTCTTTCTTAGGCCGCTGCCCAGATCCCCTTTCTTGCGCATCTCCTCCCTTCTTCCAAATTCCCAGATCTGCTCGACCCGTGTGACCTAGGAGTCATGGCGCCTCGTCAACCTCTGGCCGAGGCTTGGTTCGCGCCTGCTCTGGACTCGCCGAATGTGTCGGAGGCGAGCCTTCCGCAGCTGCGCCAGATGGCGGCGGCGTGGGGCATCGACGGGGCGCAGGTGTTCAAGGTCGGCTCCGCCACCCCTAAGGGCCAAGGGAGCACCTTTTACCCTCTCTTCGTAAGCTCCATTGCTGTGGGCCTGGTGCCCCCTTTCTCCGAGTTCTTCCTCTTTGTCCTCCTCCATTACGACTTACAAGCTCTGCATCTCCACCCCAACTCCATCCTTCTCCTGGCGATCTTCGCCTACTACTACGAGTCTCACGTGGGGGTGCAACCCTCAGTGGCCTTGCTGCGCCACTACTTCTACCTACGGGTCACCCGCGGCTCCCCTTCCGCATGCGCGAGCTTCGTTGCGTGCGGCGGCGCCATTGCCATTTCGAATCCCGGGAAGAGGATTGAGGGCTTCAGGAGCAAGTGGGTCTTGGTGGACGCCGGGCGCATCCACTCTCGGCTGATCCTACCCACGGGGCAGCCCGTGAGTTCCGGTGACTGGTCCCGGGCGGAGCTTACTGACCCCCGCGCGAAGCCGGTACTGGAGAAGATGGACGCGGACCTGAAGCCTGCCAGCACGGCGGCGATGAAGCTGACCGGCGCGTCGCTGCTGAGGGAGTTCCTGGAGCACCAACTGGCTCCGCTTCGGCAGTACTCACCTCCAATGTGGAGGCCTCATCCGAGCCCCGCGGCTGTGGGCGACGAGGATTTGACTGCGGTTCTCCAATCTCTGGTCGGGGGCGAGGTGGCAAGGTTGGAGGGCGCACCCACGCCCTTGTTCCTTCGCGACGACTAGAAGCAGGTGGTGAAGTCCATGCCCGTGTTCAACAGGGATGGGTTCGTGCCCGTGGTGGCTCCCGAGGGACCGGTGGACGTGTCCTCTGGCGACTCCAGCGGAGAGGGGGGCGAAGAGGAGCGGAAGGAGGGCCCTGACTCCGAGGCAACTGACGGAGAGTCCAGGGCTCCCCTTCCCCGGCGCAAGTCCCGTACTCTCCGCCTTTCACTAAGCGATGATGATGACGACGACGTGCTGGGTAGCGGGGGCTCGCCCCCGATCCCGAAGAAGGACAGGACCGGGCTGATCCCCCGTGGGTCCGCCCCGGCTCCGGGGCGATCCGCGGACGCGCCTTCTGCTTCTGAGGTTGACCCCTCCAGCCGGCTCTCAGGCTTCAAGTATGGCCGGAGGCTGCTCGAGCCCTCCAGCGATGACCCGTAAGTGCTTGATCCCTCATCTTTTTGTTCCTTGTTCCGCCGCTGAGGCTTGATGTTCGCTCCTCTTGGATAGGCTGGCGCCCATGGAGAAGAAACCGAAGGGGGCTCCTGGGGCCCCATCCGCGGCAACGCCTCCGCCTGCAGGTGAAGGCGATCGTGAGGCACGGGCTTCTCCTGCCCGCTCATCCTTGCGAGGCCTGGCTGAGCTAGCTGGGGAGAGCCCAGCCCCCATGGCCCAAGTGACTCCCGAGGTGCTCCTGCCTGCTGCCGCCACCACGGCCGTCGGGGCGCAGCAGACTCCGCCTCAGGATGCTGCGGTCTCGCCGCCGCTACCTTCTCCTCCCGCTCCATCGACCGCTGCTCCCCCAACTCCTCCTGCGGTCTTGGAGCACGCCGATGCTTCTCCGTCTTCTTCTGTCGTCCTGGAGCGTGCCGTTGCTGAACTGGACCGGCTGCGGCAGGATCTTCTCGGCGCCGACCCTCGCCTGGTGGCCGGGCGCCTGGAGCTGGCTTCGGGGTGGATCCGCTCCGATGCCTCGATTCGGGCGGCGCTGGTTCATGCCTCGATGGCCTGCGACGGAGAAAGGGAGGCCACCCTCGAGGCAAAGACTGCCCGAGATGCGGCCCTGGGAGAGGTGGTTGGAGACCGTGGTCGCTGCAAGGAGCTGGAGGACGAACTGCAGGGCCTGCGAGACCAGCTCGCAAAGGAGTTCCTCCTTCGCCGAGAGCAGGAAGAAGGCATGAAGGCTCGCCAGGCGGCCATCGAGGACCGGGAGGCCAAGCTCAAGAAACGCCGCGACCGCCTAAGCGCGCTGAAGAAGGAGCTGGAGGCGACGAAGGTCGAGCTGGACGCCAATGCTCGGGTCCTTGCCGAGGATCGCGTGGCCTTCGCGGGCATGGAGAAGGATGCTCGCGCTTCGCTGAAGACACTTTACGAGAGCGTCCTGGAGAGCCCGCTGGCCGGTGACGAGGACGGCCCCGCCAAGCTGCTTCCTTTCCTTGTTCAGGCCCTTGGGGATGTCTCCCTTGGCCTTGGCCCCACGGCCGAGGCCGAGGCGCGCGTCCTGTCTTCTGCTGCGCTGACGCGGGTCTTCGCTCACTTCTAGCTTCGCGATCCCAGCGCCGACCTCGACAGCCTGCTGGAGCCGGTGAGCGGCGAGGGCGCTGCCGCCGCTGTCAAAGCCATGAAGGGGCGCGCGGAGGCGCTGCTGGGGAAGTTCCGGGCCTTCAACACCAAGCCGAAGCAAGGCGCTGCCGGCCCTGCTGCTCCACGAGACGAAGCCACTCTGCGCTGCTCCACCATCGACAAGTGACTCCGTTACCGCTCCTGTCCTTGTTTTAATTCCTGCACATGCATCACGCCTCGGGGAGGCATTTAAACTTGCGTTTGGTACTGAGACGACAATATGGACTGTAATATTTTCTTTTTAAATTCCTTGAGTTTTATGCTTTTCCTCCCTACTTGCTTATGTTCTACGCCGGCAGAGCCCGGCCCCGTGCGTACCTCACCCAGCATTAGCCCCGACCGGAAACCAGGACGGGACCAAAGGAGCGAGGGGCTACGTGACAAGTTAGGCTCCTGAGTCGCGATGCCCAGGAGTCCCCCTTGGCGCACGAACAACAAGTAGGGAAGCGTGATGTAGGTGTATCTTCCGTTCTACGTCTGCAGAGCCCGACTCCGCGGGTACCTCACCCAGCATAGCCTTTCAGAACTAAGGAGTGAGGGGCTACGGAGCCAGTTAGGCTCCTAAGTCGCGATGCTCAGGAGTCCCCCTCGACGCGCAAACAGCGGGTGATGAGGTGAGATGCAAGCGGGACTACCGTTCTACGTCTGCAGAGCCCGGCCCCGCGCGTACCTCACCCAGCATAGCCTTTCGGAACTAAGGAGTGAGGGGCTACGGGACTAGTTAGGCCCCTGAGTCGCGATGCTCAGGGGTCCCCCTTGACGCTCAAACGACCTTCATACCTTGGCTCCGCTCGGGGAGAGACGCGCGACGAACCAGGCCCGAGGGGCCTGGCTGGGCGGCGTACGTCTGGGCGTGACCCAGGCGCAGCCCCCGTGCCTAGCCCCCTCGCGCGGCGCTCCCGAGGGGAGGCATTGCGATGAGGCTAGCCACTGAGCTCTGGGCTCCCTAAGGTTAATGCGCCCCGGAGGCCACCCTCAGTTGTTTATCACCAGCGCGGAGCATAGCGCTTCCGTATGCGCACGGGCATAGCCGCTCCTCGGCAGTGTCGTCAGCCAGCGCAGAGCATGGTGCTTCCACTGGTACGTGGGAGGGGGCTCCCCTCCGGGAGGAGCCCCCGGGGCGTGTACAACCCCGCCCTGACACGTGGCCGACACGGTAGGGCTAGGTGAGGTGTATCTGGGCACCCCTGAGCCAGCGCGGGACTCACGGGGCCCTACCTCTAGGCGGGTTGCGCCTAGCAATGGGCCGTATCTTGAGATGTGTTCCTGCAAATTGGGTTAGATGCCGGCACTCTACGTCCTCGGGTCCCGGCCCTCGAGCTTGTCTCAGCCGTCGCTGGTATGCCAGGTCGCGATGCCGTGGACAAGGCCAGAGGGTGAGGGCTGGAGAGCCAGTAAGAACCCTGAGTCGCGATGCTCAGGTACCCCCCCTTTAACGCGCAAGTGGTCGACATGGAGAAGAAGAGGTGCCGTGGACAGGCGTCAAGTAATCAAGCATGATAAGCGGAAGCATAGCTAGAAATAAACGCAAGGGAGATACACGCTACTGGGCCTGGCCCGAGCGCCTTGGGGATGATGCAGCCTAAAGGGCGCCCCCAACAAAGCAAGCTAATGACCAAAAAATAAAAAGGGATACATGCCGCAGGGACGGACCCACGCGGCCCGGGAATGAAGCAACCCTGGGAGGGCATTCCCAGCTGGAAATGAAGCTTGAAGGACGTCACCTAAGGATGCCGAGGACGAAGTGGTGTTGGTGCAGTAGACTCGGTGGGCTGCGGAAGCCGTTCCTCGCGAGCCCCCAGGCCCAAGGGCCTAAGGAGGCTCCGGAGGCGCTGGTGGCTCCTCGCGAATCATCTCCATCTCCGCCAGGACTGCGGAACGCCGGTCTTCCTGAGTCTCCATGATGCCCCTCATGAGGCGCTGGTATGCAGTAGCCACGCTCGGCAAGCCGTGAGGCATGCGAACATAGCTGTGGGGTGGGCCTCCGCAACGCCCCGCTTGCGAGGGCCAGAGGCGCCCCATCGTGGCGACCCGATTGAGCCCTGGTACATCGATGCAGATGCACAACCCACCATCCTGGCCTAGATGGGGAGCCACAGCCGGTAGACGGCGACAACCTCTCATGACTCTTGACTCCTGTAGTTCTTGAACAGCCTTGGTAACGAACTCCTGCTGGTCTGACCTTCCTTACCTTGCTTCTTCTTGAGGGAAACGTGCTTTGAGGCATGCCTCCACGTGGTGCCCAAGCGCCTCCCTCGTGACCCTGGCCAGGTCGGTGGCCCTCCAGGTGAGAGCCCCCGAGCCCTGCCTGAGGAGGGCATCGGGCGCGCTTTCCTATGTGATGGAAGGAGGGTCCCCTTGGGCAGACGCGGGCCCTGAGGGGCCTGCCTCCTGAGGGGCTGAGCCTGACATTGTCTTATTCTTCTTGGGGGTGATCTTGGGAAGCCTCCTGCTTCCGCGATCTGGGTCTTCTAGCGAGGCGGCCTGAAAGGCTCGCTCCAGGAACACACTGCATCCTTCTCTTCACATGGCACCGTGATGACTCCGCCACTTCCTGGCATCTTGAGGACGTTATAGCCATGTCACGGCCATGAACTTGGCCAGCGTTGGGTACCCGAGGATGGCGTTGTACGGCAGGAGGATGTGGGCGACGTCGAAGTCGATGAGCTCGGTGCGGTAGTTGCTGTGGGCCCCGAAGGTGACGGGGAGGCGGACCTGCCCGATCGGGATCGTGGAACCGTCGGTGACTCCGGAGAAAGGCTTGGTTGGCTGAAGCTAGTCATAGGGCACTTGAAGATTGTTGAATGTTTCCACGGACAGGACGTTGAGCCCTGCTCCACCATCAATGAGGGTCCTGGTGACCAGTACGTTGCTGATGACTGGGGAGCAAAGCATCGGGAGGACTCTGGCTGTGGCCGCGCACTTGAGCTGATCTGCTGAGCGGAACGTGATGGCGCACGCCGACCACCTGAGAGGGTGCATTGCTTCGAGCTTGGGGAGGACTGCATTCACTTTGCGGGCAAACTGCTTGAAGATGCGTTGGGAGGCTGGGGCTTGAGCTCCGCCCAGGATGCAGGCAATTGCGCGCGGCTCCCGGAAGCCCCCAGCCCCCTCGTCCTGGTGGCGGTCCTCGTTCCTTCTTGGCTGCGGAGGCAGTGGAGGGAGGCCTGCGTTGCCCTGCAGGCGATCCTCACGAGGCTGATCCCTCCAATCCCCCTCGTGAGGCAGGTCCCGCCAGCGGTCCTCGCGAGGTTGATCACGCCACCCTTGGCGCGGGCCGCGGTCTTCCCAGCGTCCTGCGTTTCTTCCTCCTCCTCGGGCGTAGCCCCGGTCAGCATGGTCGGGACGACGGCCGATCCTTCCTTCTCGCACGGTGCAGAGTTCTTGGCACTCGTTGGTGTTGTGGGTGTGGAGGTTGTGGTATACACAGTACCGGCTGCCCCTGGAGGACTCAGGCAGATCCTTGCCCCGCTTGGTATCTGGTTCTGCCGCGAGCACGGCAGCCCCCTTGCGCTTCACGTCCTTGGCCTTGGGCTTCTTCTCTTCTGGGTCTGCGGCAGGCAGCTCGAGGAGAGAGAGATGCGCCTCCTCAGCCCTGGTGTACTTGGTCGCCAAGTTGAACAGCTCCAGGGAGGTGCACAGGTCTTCATGCATCGCCAGCTCCTCCTTCATCTTGACGTCGCGCGCCCCATCGGAGAAGGCCGAGATGATGGCTTCCTCGGACACCTTGGGGATCTTGAGGCGCACGCTGTTGAAGCGCTGGATGTACTTTTGCAGGGTTTCCCCGGGTTGTTGCTTGATGCGGCGCATGTCGCTCACGGCAGGCGGCCGGTCACGAGTACCTTGGAAGTTGGCGATGAAGCGGGTGCGCATCTGGTACCAGGAAGAGATCGTGCCTGGGGCCAGGTTCAGGAGCCAGGTGCGAGCTCCCTCTTTGAGCGCCATGGGGAACCAGTTCGCCATGACCTTCTCGTCCCCGCTGGCAGCTTCGATGCCCAGCTCATAGAGCTGGAGGAACTCTGCAGGGTCGGTCGTGCCGTCGTAGCGAGGAGGCAGGTCCGGCTTGAACTTGCCGGGCCACGCGACGCTGCGCAGCTCGGTGGTGTAGGCGCGGCAGCCTGCGGTGGCCACGGGAGGCTTCGGTTGAGGGAGAGCTTGACCTTGCGAGTCCCCTTGCACTGCATCTGGGAGCAGCGCGGGGTCTTGACATGCCGGAGCTGGAGCAGGGTCACGGCGGGCCGGAGCTGGAAGAGCTCGGGCGGCCTCTTGCGGTCGAGGGACTTCTTGGCAGCTCCGTTCTTGCTGGGCTGGCGCCTGACGGAGCGGGTTCCGCCCAGGGGCCACGCGTCTTGGAGCCATGGCGTCTTCTTGGAGAGGAGGTGGCTGGTACGCCCCCGGAGCTTCATTGCCAGCGTGCGGCGGGGTGCGGCGCAGCGGAGCGGACGGCGCAGGAGAGCCCCCTGCGGCGCGGATGAGCTCGGCGACGCGGTCGAGCCACTCCTCGTAGATGTCGTCGACGGGACGGTAGCGCAGGAGCTCGTTTGCCGCAATGAGCGCAGCTCGAGCCTCCAAGGGTGCGCGGAGCGCGCGGGACGAAGAGCCAGCTGGTGTGAGCGATGGAGTAGCGGTGCGGCCGTCTTGCCGCACGGACGGGTGCTCAGACGACGCTTGCTGCTCGTTCCCCGCCGGGCCGGTGACCGTGTTGATGGCGGGCGACGGGGAACGGCGAGGGCACCCACCGACGGGAGCCGTCTGGGCGACGCGGGAAGCGATGGCAGCCCGGCACTCGGCTCGGGCCCGACGAGCGTCAGACATGGACACGACGGTCGGCGGAGAGCGGAACGGTGGAAGACAAATTCCGGTGCACCCCTACCTGGCGCGCCAAATGTCGGATTTCGGGTTCCGGCAGACCCTTAAGGTTCTAACTGTGGGGTGCGCGCGGAGATTATGCCCTCTACCTCTACGTCTCGCAAAGATCTAGACTACTGAAAGAACAATGCAAAAGACACAGAGTTTATACTAGTTCGGGTCACCATTGTGGTGTAATACCCTACTCTAGTTTGTGGTGGGTGGATTGCCTCTTGGGCTGGAGATGATGAACAATACAGGGAAGAACAGCCTCGTGAGGGTTTGTTCTTGGCTAGGGGGATGAACTTCTAGGAGGAGTTCAACCGCCCTTGTCTCTCTCTACTTGTTCTCTACTTGCTCTGATTCTCTATGACCTCTGGGTGCTCGCTGCTCTCTGTTCTTCCCCCCGATGCGATTCCTAGATTGCTCGATGCCTCTACCCTGGGGGTGGCTAGTCCTCTTTATAGGCAAAGGCCCTGGGCCTCTTCCCAAATATTGAGCGGGAAGGGCGCCAACAATTGGCCAATTCGAAGGGGAACATCTGGTACACTTATCCTGACTAAAGTTGGTCCTCGCCTGCCAAAGGCCCCGTGGTGACGCCGTCCTGGGCTCCACGATGACCTCCTTCCCACCATTGGAGTGGTCTTGGTCTCGTTGCACCGGATTGGGTGCCTTTACTTGATCCTCTCGCCTGCGCTTGCCCCCTTTGCACCAAAGAGGAAAGGGGAGGACACTGCGCAGGCTGGCGCCCGCCTGGTGCCCTTGATCGTCATGGCTTGCGTCATGGGCACCTCGCGAGGTACCACGCCTTGATCTCTCCGCCTCCTCGTGAGCCAGCCTGACGAGGCCGTGCCTGAGGAAGCGCCGTGTCGTCCGCCCCGCGAAGCTTGGCCCCTCGCGAGGGTCCTGGGTCTTGTGTTGATGAAGATGGGCCGCTCTGCCTCCTTGAGCCACGCCGCTGGCCGTAGGCAGGCAAGTCTGGGGACCCCCGTTCCCAGAACGCCGACAGGAACCAAACCAGCAAGGAATTCCAGAAGCAAACTTTCAATTAAAAGGAGGCGAGCCAACTACGGAAAGCAAATGAAAAGCAGCGTCCGACACCTAGTCTAGTCTTCAAGTCTTCTCACCAGCGCGGAGCTAAATGCTGCCACTTGGACGTGGGAGGGAGCCCCCGAGGCCCGAGGGCGGCACTTCTGAGACTCCGGGGCGTGTACAGCCCCACTCATTATTACGTGAGAGTGTCACGGGCGGCGATCTTCACAGGCACCAAGCCTTCTTCACAGGCACTGGGCCTTTCTTCATGGGTAGAACTTCCGGAGGTGCTGGATGTTCCAGGTCTTCTGGATGGTTACCCCGTCCTGTGTCTCCAGGCCCGCGGCGCCAGGCCTGGAGACATGGACGACCTTGAACGGGCCCCCCCACATGGGTGAGAGCTTGTGCAGCCCTTCCCTGGAGAGGACCCGCCTCAGGACGAGGTAACCCGCCTCGAGCGTCCTGGAGCGGATGTTGCGGCAGTGGTATCTCCGCAGCGCCTGCTGGTACCTTGTCGCCCATAGTGCGGCTTCGCGGCGGCATTCCTCGCCCAGCACGAGGTCCATCCCCCACGTGGCATCCTGTTGCGTTTCATCAAACGCCAGGACCCGTGCGAAGCAATGCTTGACCTCGTGAGGGAGGACCGCTTCTGGTCCGTAGACGAGGAATAATGGGGTCTCGCCCGTTGGCTTGGTGTCAGTGGTGCGGATGGACCACAACACGGACTGGAGCTCGTCGTACCAGCCCTTGCCGCAGGCTTCGAGCTTCTTCTTGAATGTCCTGGTGTTGAGGCCCCTCAAGACCTCTGCGTTGGCGCGTTCGGCCTGACCATTGCTCCTGGGGTGCGCCACCGAAGTGTAGCAGATCTGCGTTCCAAGGTTAGCACAGTATGTTTTGAAGAGATTACTAGTGAACTGCGAGCCGTTATCAGTGATGATATGATTGGGGACCCCGAAACGGCTCACGAGACCCCTGATGAACTTGACCGCGGAGCCAACTAGGATGGTGCGGACGGCTTCCACCTCTACCACTTGGTGAACTTGTCGATGGCGACGTAGAGGTGGCGGTAGCACCCTGGCGCTCGATGGAATGGGCCCAAGATATCCAGCCCCCAGATCATGAACGGCCATGTGAGTGGGATGGTCTGGAGGCCCTGAGCCGGCTGATGGATTTGCTTGGCGTGGAACTGGCAGGCTTCACAGGACTTCACCAGCTCGGCTGCATCGTTGAGCACCATGGGCCAGTAGAATCCACTATGGAATGCCTTGCCGACGAGGGTTCGCGGCGACGAGTGGTGCCCGTAGTACCCATCGTGTATGTCGGATAGCAACTCCTTCCCCTGGTCTCTGGAGATGCAACACAATGAAACGTCATTGGGTCGCTTCCTGTATAACTCACCGTCCCGGATGCAGTATGTCATGGCTTGTCGGGCCACGCGCTCCGGTCCTCCTCCTTCTCCGGCAGCGTCCCTTGCATCAGGTATTCCTTGAATTCCTTGGTCCATCATCCCTCCTGGGGCTCGAGCGCCAAGAGTAGGCGCGCTCCCGAAGTCAGGCCACAGGCTGGGGCTCCTGTGGCCGGCGGCTGCGGGAGATCCTCGGAGGCTGAGCTATCCTTGAAAGTGGTGGCGTTGTTGACGGCTTGAAGAGCCACTCTTCGAAGACGCTGGGCTCCTGGGGCTGCCACTTGGATGCCCTCATGGCAATGTTGTCAGCTTTCTTGTTGGTGCCACGGGGCACGTGCTGCAACTCTAGGCCCAGGAACTGCTTCTCCATCTTGCGCACTCCCGTGAGGTATGCCTCCATGTGCTCATCCTTCGGCTCGTATACCTTGTTAGAGAAATTGACGAGAAGCTGCGAGTCGCCCTTGACGGTGAGGCGCTTCACCCCCAGGGCTGCCACAGATTTCGGGCGAGCTATGAGGCCTTCGTATTCTGCAATGTTGTTGGAGACCTTCTTGCCCTGCTGAAAGTAGAGCTGTACAGCGTAGTAGAACTTGTATTGAGTGGGCGAGACGAGTACTGCTCCAGCCCCCGCGCCCTGGTGCGCGAAGGCACCATAGAAATACATGACCCAGCCATCAGGTGCCTCACTTCCCGGCAAGGTGGACTGGTCCTTGCCTACTTCCAGCGCCAGGGCATCCGTCCATTCTGCCATGAAATCAGCGAGTGTAGCTCCCTTGATGACCCTGGTAGTGGTGAACTTCAACTGGAATGCCTGCAGCTCGATGTTCCATTCAGCGACCCTTCCACCAGAGTTGGGGCTCCTGAGCACTCTCTCCAACGGGTAGGCCGAGACGACCTTGATGGGGTGGCCCTGGAAGTAGTGCCACAACTTCCGTGAGGCCACCAAGAGCGCGAGCAAGAGCTTTTGGGGCATGGGGTATCATGCCCTTGCATCCCGCAACACCGTGTTGATGAAATACACCGGGTGCTCGACGAGGACTGGCGTGTTGGTGAGGCTCGTGTCCTGCGGAATATGGGGTGTCTCCTGAGGTGATGGAACCTCCGACGCTTGATCACTTGTCGGGACCTTGGCGGCGTCATCCTGCCGAGCTTGGTCCTCTGCTGACACTGCTACGGATCTTGCGGTGTCTTCCTTAACTTGCGTCGGTCCGGCTGGTGGCATGGCTTGTCGTAACGCGCCTTTGGCTTGGCGCTCTTCCCGAACCGCCACCAGCGCCTCTGGCAGAGTACGGAGTGGCGGCAAGCTAAATCACTAGGGGCTCGAGAGGTCGCGGCGCCACCATCACTGGAGGGCTGGTTTGGTATCTCTTGAGGTCTTGAAAAGCTCGGTCCGCCTCCGGGGTCCACTCGAACGGGCCCTTCTTCTTCATCAGCTTGAAGAAGGGTAGGTCGCGCTCTCCCAGCTTGGAGATGAAGTGCCCCAACGCAGTTACCCGTCCAGCCAGCTTCTGCATTTCCTTGAGTGTCTACGGTGGGCTCATGTCTTCAATGGCCTTGATCTTTTCTGGGTTCACCTCGATCCCTCTGTGGGATACGAGGAAATCCAGCAACTTGCCGGAAGGGACACCAAACACGCACTTCTCCGGGTTAAGTCGCAAGTTCACCTGGCGTAGGCTCGCGAAAGTCTCCTCGAGATCCTGGATCAAGGTTCTGGCCTCCCGAGACTTTACCACGATGTTGTCGACGTAGGCCTCCGCGTTTCTCCCGAGCTGTCGCCCTAAGGCGATGTGCATCAGCCGCTGAAAGGTTGCGCCCACGTTACGCAGTCCGAAAGGCATGCAAGTGTAGCAATACACCCCGCACGGGGTCAGGAAGGCTGTCTTCTCTACATCTTCTACCGCCATCTTGATCTGGTGATACCCTGAGAACGCATCCAGGAAGCACAGCAGGTTGCACTCGGCAGTGCAGTCAACAATCTGGTCGATGCGTGGGAGCAGGAACGGATCTTGGGGGCAGGCCTTGTTGGTTGGTGAAGTCGACGCACATTCGCTCCTTCCCGCCTTTCTTCGGCACAACGACGGGGTTCGCCAGCTATTCGGGGTACCGAACCTCGTGAATGGCACCCGCCGCCTCCAACTTGTCTCTTGGATGATGAAGGCCTGCTTCTCCATGGACTGCCATCTCACCCGCTGCTTCACTGGGCGTACGTTGGGGCACACCCTCAAGTGATGTTGAATCACTTCTCTCGGGACCCCCACCATCTGCTTAGGCTCCCATGCGAATATCTCCTTGTTCGTGCGCAAGAACTTCACCAACGCTTCCTCTTGGCCCGGGTCGAGGTCGGCACCTATGGCCCGGGTCGATGTTGAATCACTTCTCTTGTCAACCCCTTCCTAGCACACACCGTATAGAGAGGCCATGGTGGAAGATACCGGCTGCATCCGGTAGACATGCCACCTGGTCCGGGGGCATGGGTGTTTTCGGTTGGAGCCGAGGGGGTAGCTCCCCTAGTTTGCGCGCGTTATAAATTTTGTGATCCCATGCTAGTTGAGGTTGTAGCCTCCCCACTTAGAGTTTCACTTAACGGGTGTCGTGGGTGATTCCAGACACTGGTAAGTTAGGCTGGTGTGTGCGGTCAGGTGTGTTTTCAATTAAAAGACCATAGACGGAATTAGTCCCGATGGACTAAAGGAATCCGTTACTCGTGGGTAAAGAGTACACCCTCTACGGAGGTTATATCTATTCGAATAGCCGTGTCCATGGTTAAGGACTACAGTCTGGGATGTGTCAAGTGTCGGTCTTAGTGTCGGTCTTCGGAGGAAAAATTGTTAAACCAGAATGTTGATCATGACTTGGGACATATGATGATTATGATTATTATTACTATAGCCTAACCATTGGTATTATTTGAATTATTGAGTATCCCTGGGACGTTTCTACCTCCTGGATATTCACTGTAATTATTCATTTATAAGCCCTTTATGTGGTGTCGCACAGACGCCCGACTGTGGCATGCTTGTTATTTAAATTACTTATAAGCCCTTTATGAGGTGTCGCTCAGACGCCCGACTGTGGCATGCTTGTTATTTAAATTACTTATAAGCCCTTTATGTGGTGTCGCACACACGCCCAACTGTGGCATGCTTGTTATTTATTTATTTGTAAGCCCTTTTTGTGGTCTCGCTCAGACGCCGGACTGAGGCATGCTTTATATTATCATCCTTTCGAGGCGTCGCTTCAGACACACGATCGGTACATTCTAATTCTACTCTTTGATTGCATATTCATTGTTTGACATGAAAAACCTGCTTGCGTGCATCATGGATTTTTATTTATTTATTTCGTGACTGACTTTGTGATCATGGAATATTTCAGAGCATTGATTTTCATTTGTTATATTATACCTGTGTTCATAATGTTTGCGAGTACATTCAAAGTACTCACGGGCTTGTCCCTGGCTATTGTCTTGGCCAGATTTCTTGCATGGAGAGGAGCGTTGTGATGACAGCCCCGGAACCTACGCAATGGTGATAGCAGCCTCGCGAAGATATGAGTTATCCAGGTCAGCTGTTCTTGTGGGAAATGGAGTCCCATAGACACTCATGTACCACAAACCGCTTCCGCCATCAGCCACTAGAAACCATTTCTTGTACTCATAGGCCAGAATGGTCTTGTACTACACATTTTGTATTTTGTTTGGAATTTCTGTATTAAGTTGGTGTCTCATCAGCTAACAGTAATCCTGGGGCTGGTGAGCACAAGGGCCATTTTCTGGGAAATTAATATCCTGGAAATTCGGTCATGACAACCTTGGTATCAGAGCCAGGCTGACCATTGGCTAATCCTATCTTGGCCAGGTCAATAAACCTAGGTTAACCAACCCACCAGACCTTAACCTAACCCCAGCCAAGCTTCTCGTGTAAGATAGCCACACCATGACCCCGACACCTTTTGGCAGTCGGTGCCTAACCTATCAGCCTAGCCTGTCGATCACGCGCCAATGACCGACACCTAAATTGTCTCATTCGCAAGCATGCGAAGGAAGACTCCGTCCCCTTTTTCTATAAAAAGGGCACGCTAGCCTCAACCCAGCACATCACAGCCTCTACCCCAAACCGAGCTATAATGCCTGGACCCATCGTGCACAATGAGACCACAGCAACCAACCTTAGAGGTTTTGTGACCGTGCTAGCAAACCTCACCCGCCGTGCCTTTGCATTAGAAGAGCCCCTAGAGTATGTTGTGTACCAAGGGCCCATGAGCGGTGAGAGCCGTCAATTCTGGGCCACTATGCACGTCTATTGTAGGGGTCTATCGCCAGAATGCCCCTACAGGTTCATCGGAAGGACAACTTACTTTGAGCCACAAGCCATCCAACTAGCTGCTCGAGAGCCTATAGTTCAACTCCGGCACTTGTCGCCCAGAGTTAACTGTCGCTCGTTCTACTACTACCCCAGCCATGATGGGTATGGTAGGCCACCCCAAGTTGCCAACGCAGATCACGAGACAGATCCTGCATTGTTGCATCTGGTGCGCTATGTAAGTGCACTAGAGGAACTATTCGATCAAATCACCCTTGATCTAATCGCAGCTCGTGGAGAACTGGTCCGCCGAGCGCCGGCAAGAGGAGGGGATGAGCCCGACGCCGACAACCCAGTCGTGTTGTTCGGACAACCGATCGAGTCCCTGAGGTCTGCTCCAGCCATCGACCAAAATGCTTTGGTGTCCCCAGAAGTGCTTCGTCGCCTTTTGGGTACACGCTCCAACGGGATTGTGGCCAACAACCCCCGCGATGGTCATCATCGCTACCCCGACCCTACAGCTCCTCAACTCCATCCAGCTAACCCCAACGGTGAAACCCGTGGAGAAGCCTCAACGTCCACAAGGCACGCCCGCTTAGATATTAACGAGGTAGACTAATTCACTCGAGTAGTACCGAGTCTTAGTATGTCCACGCCCTGTAATTGTGTGATCTTGTATCGCCATAATTAAATACTGTCTGCTTGTGCGCCCCTATTTTAAATAGTGGCCATGCATAAGTATGTTGGTGTATGGTTGCATTTTTAATTCTGGGCGTAGCTACCAAAAACCACCCCGACGACACCCACAGTAATACGTCACTTTTGTGAGATATGTGTATTTGTGGCATTTACCCCGCCCCCATAGAGCAGAACCAACAAACTAGTTGCCCCTCATCGCGATAAATTACCCTGCCGAGATGCTATATAAAAGGCCACCTCGTGACCTTACCAAGTATCCCTCACCTTGTGCACAACTCTCACAGCTGTTTTTTTGCCATGCCAAGCCCTAGTATTTATGTCAGAACTCCAGATGCAACCCCAGATAGTTTTGTTAAAATATTGTGGGACTTTACCTGCAGTACCATGAGTTCTACCCATCCACCCCAGTACGAGTTGCTCAAATTGCGGATCACCCCATCCACCTCGAAATATTGGGCAGTGGCGCACATCCCTCCCGCAAACCCAAACCAAGACCCAACGAAAGTCTCCTTCGTGGGGAAATCTATGCTGACTCCAAAAATGGCCATAGAAGGTACTGCGTACGAAGCACTTGCTCGCCTTCGATTCGCGGTACCCTATGCCAGCGGACGAGGGTATTATTACTTCCTGAGTCGTGCAGCACCCGAAGAATTAGCATCTTTTCCCGGTGGACGAATTGAGAGAGACCCAGTACTGGCCAACCTTGCCCAATATGTCATCACTCAAGAGCGTTTGACCTAATGAGTAATGGGTTATCTCCAGAGCCTCGTTGATTTAAATCCTCAGATCGCCATCGGCACACCACTGAGGCCCGACCAAGAGAGACGCGTTCTTCGACTAGTCAACCCGCTTCCCCCGATAGAAGAGGAGTGTGCCCCAGTACCAGAGACGTTTTCTCAGGACCCTGTCTATTTGCCGTTTTCATTGTAGACGTCACTGCTATGTTTATTGTCCCAGCATCTAGTTATGTGTTGCAACTTATGCGTGGTATCCTAAATTTGTGCGATGAATTAAATATTTCATTTCAATTAATGTGAGTAGTTTTTACTGCTATTAATTTTGATTAACTAACTTCACTCTTGATAAATTCTGAAGTGAGATTTTTCCCTGAGTTGTTGCAGCATACATCTCTTCACGACATAGATTTTTATTCACGCAGCACCATGACAGCAGACTCACAACCACAACCACTCGACCACGTGCACTAATTGCAAATCCACGTGCACATTTTGCACCTAACTGATCACCCCCCTAGCACACCACAGTCTCTGAAGGAGAGATTTGTGGGTAATTATTCGGGTGCAAGTTGCCTCCACCACACTGACAGCAGTTAGCACCCGACACCGCACTTAATCCTCATGATCACCGCCACCGCGGAGAGCTAACACTCGAGCGGCGGCATCACGATAATCGTCGAGGATCATCACGCACAAGAGCACGGAGAACCCCAGCAATGCCGCCGCCCCTCCCTTCACATCAGGATCATGTACCAGTCCGGCATCACCTCCGCCATTAGAGCCTCGTTTCGAGCTCCTGCAAACAGAAATGGAGGAGAAGGAAGGAGAAGGAGAAGCGAGGCCAGGTGTGAGGAAGAAGAAAGGAGCACCTCGGTCATCTTATAGCTCGATATCGGTGTACGGTGGGAGAAGTCCACCAGCGCCGCTCGTCGCTCGATCGCCGGTGTTCGGAGGCGAATCCGCGAGCAGTGCCGACAGCGCACTGGCCCGCGAGGTGAGTGCACGCTGCACCGGCAGCTAGCGCGCCGCGCACTACCGCAGTACGGCCTAGATGCTCTACGCGCTAGATGTCGCTGGTGGAGAAAGCGCGGGAAAGCACGCGAGAGAGAGGAAGAAAGAGAGCCAGAGGTAGAAGAAGAGACTGACAGTGGGCCCTGGGTCCACCTGTCAGCCGAAGAGAGCACTGTGCTCTCGGGTACGACCAGCGTGTTTTAGAAATTTAGAAATTTATTCTAAATTCACTGTAACCAAAAGTAGAAATTTCTTGTTTTCCCCAACCATAGATTTTTCCACGCAGCGCCAGTATTCCACACTGTAGTTTTACACCACTTTTTTTGCCCACTCACTGTAGCCACATTTTATTGCATGAGTAGGATGGTTATTTTTGTGATATTACTTTGAGATAGTTGGAGTAATTCTTTTCAAAACAGCCCTTAGCAAATCTCGAGGACGAGATTTTTCTTAAGGGGGGTAGTGTTGTAACACCCCAAAAATTTAACCATGATTTATTAATTAAAAAATTTCCATGGTAAATTAAATTTTTATTTTCTGGATTTTCTTTTGATTTAGAACCACTCTTTTCTCCTGAATTGTGGAGTTTTCACCCCAAGTGAAAACTTTCCAAAAATATTGTTGGACTTGTATACCCTCTCAAGAAACATTTCCTTTATCAGTGGAATTATTTATATAATTACTTTTTTCTGAGCTTTATGTCTTTTGAAATGGTTTCTCATAAGTTTTAGAGCCTCTTTTGCACTACAACCCTTTGATAAATTTAGTTAAAGATTTCCCCAAAATTTGGGGATGTTAGTAGAAGTGTATAATTCAACTTTATGCAAAAAGCCATTGGTGTTCTTTGAAAAATTTGAGCAAATCATCCTCATCTTCATTCTGGTCCAGTTTGGTGTTTTGTACTGCAACCATGTTTTATCTTGCCATATTGCCCTTGATCTTTCTCCTGTTATAGACCAGCCTAACAAACCCTTAAGTCCAGGAGATTGGACCCACTAGAAGATTTTAAGCACATGCAATAATGACCTTTATTTTCTGTCCAGATTTGGTTTTCTCAAAAACTTGCACTAACAAGTTTGTGGTCATGCCAAACTAACCTTGCCACCATCACCTTCATCTAAAGAGACTCTGATCTGGAGATTTTGGCCACCAGAAGAGATGCCCAGATGCCCATGGCATTCTGTCGAGCACCTTGTGTGCATGGCCAGTTTTGGCATAGTTTTTACTTTACATTATGGACTTGATCCCCTGACCCAGCAGCCATGTCCACTAATCTCCTAGCTACCTCTAACCTGGCCCTGTTAATTCCTAGCCTCACCCAAGCCCCCTAACATGCTTTAGCATTTAGCCGAACACATGGCGTGCGTGCTCTGGGCGCGGGCAGAGCGCGCGTTTTGCACGTGTGTGCGCCCGATACGCCGCGTCTCGCTGCCGCCCTCCCCGCGCCTGTCCTGATCCTTTACCACTCGCCGCCAACGCGCCCGACCCCTCTCTCATCGCAGAGTCACCCTGGCCCCCTCCTGGCACCCCACAGCGCCACCACCGCAAGCCGCCACTGCCGCTCCGCCGGCCTCTGCCATGGACGGCGCCGCCCGAGCCACTCCAGCGCGCCAGCTGCCCCAGGAGCAGGACGATCTGATCCTCGAGCCCGTCTGCTAGCGCCCGTCGCCGCCACGTCGCCCTGCCAGCAACGAAACGACGGTTCGCCAACGTTCTTATCCGCAGCCGCGGGAACCGACCTCGACCGCCTATAAATGGAGCCCCCGAGCTCGTCCAGACCATGAGGCGACCTCAGGCCATCTCCCTAGTGCTCCCATAGCCAGTAATCGACGGAGGGAGGCCGTCTGCCTCGTCTCCCGCCAGTTCGGCCGCCGCCACGCCCCGGTGCCATACGTCGCGAGCAGGGCCTCCCCAGTTCTTCCAGCGCCACCGTCCGACTCCCCACGACCGCGCGGAGTCACCCAACACCTCAGCCCCGACCGGGAGCCGCCGTAGCCCAAGACCTCAATTGTTCCCGAAACAACCATCCGCCGCAGAGCTCGCCGTCGGCGACCCCCTCCACCCCTGCCAGCCTATCGACCACTGGGAGGACTGCCCCTGGACCAGCGGATCCACCCCTGCCCTCAGAATCTCGCGGGGAGCCGCCGTTCATCGACGGCAATTGCCGAGCTCCGCCACCGCTCGGCCAGAGAAGGAAGGAAGGCGCGGGCGACTGGTCAAACCTGACCAGTGGGCCCAAGGAAACCACTTTCAGCGACACAGCGACGACCCGCGCTGGTTTAAGTGGAAGCGTATTCCACCGAATACGTCTTCGCTAAGGGGAAAGCGTAAGCCCCCGAACCATTTTTTCTTTTTCTGATTTTTATTAAAAATAGAGTTTGACTAAACTTTGACTGGCTATAACATTTAAAATACAAGTCCAATTGATTTGATTCTTTTCTATTGTTTCTCAAATTTTGTCTAGTTTATTTTCATACTTATTTGAAAATTTTACAAACAAATTTTTTGTACTGTTTTGAAACTATGTGTTAATTTAAATTTTCTTAAAATAGGATTTTGAAGAAGGAAGCAACTTTCAAAAAGTGCACCCCCACTTGCATACTCTTGAAGGCAAGCATTCTGAACCCCGGCATAATATTTGTTGTGTGTCGTTTGATGCAAATACGACACCACCTTGACGCGAAGTATTCGGTATTTTATGTGGTGTTACGATCATATTCATGAGTGCATAATGATGATTCCTTGCTGTTGGGATTTTGATATGCTTATGATAGTAATCACCCTCGTATGCCTTTCATGCCTACCGGAAGGAATCCGAGAAAGTCTCTGTCTTGGGTAGACACGAGCTTTTCTCTAGTTCTTCGTCGAGATGGTTATGTCCGGTAAGGCATGGTGAGGTATGATGAGTGGTGATTCTGTATGATTAGTGTGAAATATATTTCTTATGCTTATCATGCAGGTAATGCTTTAACCTCCCGAGTCGACCGTAGATCGAGTCTTGTTCCAGTAACCCCCATACTTGTTTCATACTACCACTTGTCCCTGCCATAGGTAGGGTACGGTTCAGTAAGTTGTCAACCCTTTCCTAGCACACACCATACAGAGAGGCCATGGTGGAAGATACCGGCTGCATCCGATAGACATGCCACCTGGTCCGGGGGCATGGGTGTTTCCGGTTGGAGACGAGGGGGTAGCTCCCCTAGTTTGCGTGCGTTATAAATTTTGTGATCCCATGCTAGTTGAGGTTGTAGCCTCCCCACTTAGAGTTCCGCTTAACGGCTGTCGATGGTGATTCCAGACACCGGTAAGTTAGGCTGGTGTGTGCGGTCAGGTGTGTTTTCAATTAAAAGACCGTAAACGGAATTAGTCCCGATGGACTAAAGGAATCCGTTACTCGTGGGTAAAGAGTACACCCTCTACAGAGGTTATATCTATTCGAATAGCCATGTCCATGATTAAGGACTACAGTCTGGGATGGGTCAAGTGTCGGTCTTAGTGTCGGTCTTCGGAGGAAAAATTGTTAAACCAGAACGTTGATCATGACCTGGGACATATGATGATTATGATTATTATTACTATGGCCTAACCATTGGTATTATTTGAATTATTGAGTATCCCTGGGACGGTTCTACCTCCTGGATATTCACTGTAATTATTCACTTATAAGCCCTTCATGTGGTGTCGCACATACGCTCGACTATGGCATGCTCGTTATTTAAATTACTTATAAGCCCTTTATGTGGTGTCGCTCAAACGCCCGACTGTGGCCTGCTTGTTATTTAATTTACTTATAAGCCCTTTATGTGGTGTCGCACAGACGCCCGACTGTGGCATGCTTGTTATTTAAATTACTTATAAGCCCTTTATGTGGTGTCGCTCAGACGCCCGACTGTGGCCTGCTTGTTATTTAATTTACTTATAAGCCGTTATGTGGTGTCGCACAGACGCCTGACTGTGTTTTGCTTGTTATTTATTTATTTGTAAGCCCTTTTTGTGGTGTCGCTCAGACGCCCGACTGAGGCATGCTTTATATTATCATCCTTTCGAGGCGTCGCTTCAGACACATGATCGGTGCATTCTAATTCTACTCTCTGATTGCATATTCATTCTTTGACATGAATAACCTGCTTGCGTGCATCATGGATTTTTTCTATTTATTTCGTGACTGACTTTGTGATCATGGAATATTTTAGAGCATGATTTCATTTGTTATATTATAGCTGTGTTCATAATGTTTGCGAGTACATTCAAAGTACTCACTAGCTTGTCCCTGGCTATTGTCTTGGCCAGATTTCTTGCATGGAGAGGAGCGTTGCGATGACAGCCCCGGAACCTACGCAATGGTGATAGCAGCCTCGTGAAGATAGGAGTTATCTAGGTCAGCTGTTCCTGTGGGAAATGGAGTCCCATAGACACTGATGTACCACAAACCGCTTCTGCCATCAGCCACTAGAAACCATTTGTTGTACTCATAGGCCAGAATGGTCTTGTACTACACGTTTTGTATTTTGCTTGGAATTTGTATATCAAGTTGGTGTCTCATCAGCTAACAGTAATCCTGGGGCTGGTGAGCACAAGGGCCATTTTCTAGGAAATTAATATCCTATAAATCCGGTCATGACACCTACTCTTTAGTTGGCACGCATCATGTGTTGGGGAAAGATCTAAGCATATATGGCCATTCAAATATATTTGATCATGAATTATTGTTGTTGACAATTATCTATATGATAAATAAGTTGGGAGGTGAAACATTAAGCCCCTATCTTTCTCTATGTTCGATGGATGCTATTTGTTCTAAAAATATGCATGAGTGGTAGCAATCATGGAACACTATATGATAGTTGAGTATGTGGGATTCGCTAATCAAAGCTCTTACATAGACCCTTCCTGAAAATAAGATGAATTACAATTGTTTGATGACTGAGAACATAGTTTGTTAGTTTTCAAGAAAGTTTATGGTCTATTCTTTAACATGTGAATACCTTGTTACTTGATCATGAAAAGCGTTATGATATGAGCCACTGTTATGATATATAATGATGCTAGAAAAACTGATTGAAATTATCATTGATCAAATGTGTGCACTTGCTAGCATTTCACATCAAAAATTATGTTTTTATCATTTACATACTCGAGGACGAGCAAGAATTAAGCTTGGGGATGCTTGATACGTCTCCAACATACCTATAATTTTTATTGTTCCATGCTATTATATTATCTGTTTTGGATGTTTTATATGCATTTATATGCAATTTTATATGATTTTTGGGACTAACCTATTAACCTAGAGCCCAGTGGCAGTTTCTATTTTTTCCTTGTTTTTGAGTTTCACGGGGAGGAATATCAAAAGGAGTCCAATTGACCTGAAAATTCACAATGATTGTTTTTTGGACCAGAAGAAGCCCCCGAAGCAAAAGAGTTGGGCAAGAAGAGCCAGGTTGGAGGGCGTGCCCTCCGACCTTGTGGGCCCCTCGTGGACTTCCCTGACTTGTTGCCCCAAACCTCTAGAACAGAACCTAGATCGAAAGTTCCGCCGCCACAAGCCTCTGTAGCCACCAAAAACCAATCGGGACCCCGTTCCGGCACCCTACCGGAGTGGGGAATCATCACTGGTGGCCATCTTCATCATCCCGGCGCTCTCCATGACGAGGAGGGAGTAGTTCACCCTCGGGGCTGAGGGTATGTACCAGTAGCTTTGTGTTTGATCTCTCTCTCTCTCTCTCTCTCTCTCTCTCTCTCTCTCTCGTGTTCTTGATTTGACACGATCTTGATGTACCGCGAGCTTTTCTACAATAGTTAGATCTTATGATATTTCTCTCCCTCTACCTTCTTGTAATGGATTGAGTTTTCCCTTTGAAGTTATTTTATCGAATTGAGTCTTTAAGGATTTGAGAACACTTGATGTATGTCTTGAATGTGCTTATATGTGGTGACAATGGGATATTCATGTGATCCACTTGATGTATATTTTTTTGATCAACTTGCGGGTTTTGTGACCTTGTGAACTTATGCATAGGGGTTGGCACACGTTTTCATCTTGACTCTCCGGTAGAAACTTTGGGGCACTCTTTGAAGTTCTTTGTGTTGGTTTGAATAGATGAATCTGAGATTGTGTGATGCATATCGTATAATCAAACCCGCGGATACTTTTGGTGACATTGGAGTATCTAGGTGACATAGGGTTTTGGTTGATGTGTGTCTTAAGGTGTTATTTTAGTACGAACTCTAGGGCTATTTGTGACACTTATAGGAATATCCCAATAGATCGATCAGAAAGAATAACTTTGAGGTGGTTTCATACCCAACAATAATCTCTTTGTTTGTTCTCTGCTATTAGTGACTTTGGAGTGACCTTTTGTTGCACGTTGAGTGATTGTTATATGATCTAATTATGTTATCATTGTTGAGAGAACTTGCACTAGTGAAAGTATGAACCCTAGGCCTTGTTTAGAAGCATTGCAATACCATTTTCGCTCACTTTTACCACTTTCTACCTTGCTATTTTTATATTTTCAGATTACAAAAACCTATATCTACCATCCATATTCCACTTGTATCACCATCTCTTCGCCGAACTAGTGCACCTATACAATTTACCATTGTATTGGGTGTGTTGGGGACACAAGAGACTCTTTGCTATTTGGTTGCATGGTTGTTTGAGAGAGACCATCGTCATCCTACGCTTCCCACGGATTGATAAACCTTAGGTCATCCACTTGAGGGCAATTTGCTACTGTCCTACAAAACTCTGCGCTTGGAGGCCCAACACGGGTCTACAAGAAGAAGCTTGCGTAGAAGACATCAGGCGGCATCAGTCTCAACTTGATTTATCAAGACACTGTCTAGAAGATGGGTATCGACCCGTCAAGAATCAAGCCTAGTAACACTACCTTTAAAGGAGTAATACCCGGCATGGAGGCCCGCTGCACGGGCTCCTTAACACTAGAAGTAGTATTCGGCTCTCCAGACAACTTTCAAAGTGAGGAATTGGTGTTCGATATCGTCCCCTTTCACAGTGGTTATCATGCACTTCTTGGACGAACTACTTTCACCCGCTTTAATGCAGTCCCACAATATGTTTATTTAAAGCTCAAAATGCCCGGACCGCTCGGCGTCATCACAGTCAATGGAAATATGGAGCGCTCCCTCCGTACCGACGAGCACACCGCGGTCCTAACAGCCGAGGTACAGAATGTCCACATTACAGCACGACAGCTCAGCGGATCTGGAGCTTGAATAGCAGTTCAGCCGCTGCCGATCGCCCCATAAGGTTGCGGCATAGTACCGCGCGCGCATAATTATGCACTTAAAATACCTTGGGCAGCGCTGGAGGCATACTCCGGAAAAGGTCTATAGTACGACTTGACCCCATACGGACCTTAACCTTTTTTCTCTTTTTTCTCTTTTTCTCTCTCTACAGGTTCATTAAAAACCTACCTACACTACGGTTGTATAGGGGCTCCTTTCCAGGTTCCCCTTTCTTGTAGATGACCTTCGACTCCTCCTCTCAAAGGATTTCTAACCAAGGAGAAATGGCGCAGATGTGCAGCAGGGCATCATCAGGATATTCAAGCCATTATTTTCTCAAAAAGCCCTGTATAAACCATTCCCTTGTGTAAACTTTCAGCATGTAAAATGGCCTGGGCCCTCGGGCATTATCTATAATGATACATCTCGACATATTAATAAGGGCATAAAGGAAGCAGTTGATCACCACTTTTGTTTGGCACTCATCTACTTTATATTATCATCTATATTCCCTCCCTACTTTTGACTGCCACACGTGCTTTAGTCCGGCCTTAAACAACGGGGGTTGTATCCGGCCCGGAACCTTTTCAAGTTCGCACTCCTATATATGGGGTACTCTTCGGCATACCGGATATTGCATTATATGCATCGGCTCCGAATCATGTCTTTGGTCTATAGTTGGGTTGCCCGGCTCCTGTGCTTACCTCCTTACGTTTCGCTCGTTCGGCTAAGGTAGTCAAGGGTGAACTACTGTGATTGTATTTCTGGTTCGTCTTGTCAAAAACCTCAGTAGAGAAAGCCGAAAACTGACTGTCATGATAAAGAGAGAGCTGGTCGGCGATTCAGCGAGTTAGTCTTATACTAAAATCGTTAGCGATTCACGCCGTGTTATACGAGGGGCTGGTCTTTGCCCAGCTGCGTGGAACAGGCACCATAGTCCGAATAGCTGCACACTGTAGCGATCTGACCTCAAACTGTCAAATCTCTGTGCATAAGTGTCATCCCTGGATCGCTAATGCTGACACACACAGTACTGGAAGGATTTATAACAGAGTGCAATCACACACTTATTACATCGAATGTCTCAAAAGAGAAGTTATTACAATAATATGGCTTAAGGCCATCTAAATAAGATAACTTCAGAAGCATCGAAGGTAAATGAGTCCATCAACTCCAACGACATAGCTGAGTGCATGACAACGACCTAGCGAATATTACTCTTCATCTGAAAAGTCTGCAACATAATACGTTGCAGCCCACAACGGGTTAGCACATGGAGTATGCTGGCAAAATAACACTGTAGAGCAATGAACAAGATAACATTTATATCTACATGCATATATGGTTGGTGGAAGCTCTATGGTTATTATTTTTGCTTAAAGCCAATTTTTCCCTACTGCAAAGGAGAATATATTTAATTTAACTACAAAGTTTGTTGAAAACATTGAGAATGGAAACCCCATCTCAATCCCAAAATTAATAATCAATAACCCAACAAATTAATTAAGTAAAGTGACGAGATCATCATAATAATTCAAGCACCAGACACTCAAAATGTCCATAACTGGGGACACGGCTAACCATGATTAGTTTGTACACTTTGCAGAGGTTTGCACACTTTTCCCCACAAGAATCGATCTCCTCCGTTGATTTCTCGCACTACATGGTGTTTGAGAAACGGATGACCGAGACACGGTCTTTCAGAAGCATTAACTCTTTCGACGGGTAAACCATACCACCTACATCCCCTACATCTGCTAGTTTACCTCTGAAAGAGGTCACACAACATACTCAACTATGCGAGAGCCCATAATGGCTTGTGGGTGCACACGGAAGTTTCTAGCATGTATAATCTTATGATCCCTTTGAGCCTGGGTGGCGAACCGTAGGATGATCACACGGATTCCCCGGGATCTCCTTGGACAACACTGGATTCCCCACGTTCCCGCAAACAATCCACGCAGATGTGTATTAAAGTAGCCACCTTAAGTAAACCCTTAGTTCATAATAAGCTCCCACATCTGTCATGAATCACCCAAACCAAACCACGTCTACGAGCATAGCATAGCAGTATAAGCATAACGAAGAAGTAACTCCCAAGGTTTGAATAAAAAGGACAGAAAGTTCTACCATCATCAACTACTTCCCAATACCCACATGTTATCAATCCTACTCATGCAATGTTTGAGGGTTGAAAGTAATGCATAAAAACTGGGTAATAAGGGATATGATCAAAGTGTTACTTGCCTTGCTGACGATCTGACAACCCTAGTGACTCGTAGTAGCACACTTAGCACTCCGGAAATTCAATCGCAAAAAAAAAGAATACATAAGAAATCAAGCATATATGCAAGGGTAAAACTCAAATAAAAGGATCCAAACTGAAAGTTCAACTGAAGAGCTTCGATTTGAAAAAGGAATCAATCAAATCGGAGCTACGAAACTCAAACTACGGTCAAAAGAAGGTCGAATTCAAATCTTCTTGAAACCAAATTTTAATTTTCCAAAGCCATTTTCAAGTTGATTAACTGGAAAGAGGGGTTCGAGACGAAGATTTTGGCATTGGTTTCACTGGATTCGAACGAATGGTTAAAAAGTTGTGAGGGTTTGAAGATCAGGGGCTAATCTGTGATAAAAATAATCGCAGATAAGTCCCTGGCTGAAAATAATATAAAAAGAAAAACGCTAACGAACGAACGTTCGCTATCAGAGACAACGAACGAAAACGTTCGCGAACACAGACGTTCGAGTGAACGTTCGCTAAATAGATCCGATCGGAAAAACCGAGAAAACCTGACAAAACCCTAACCCTAAAATAAAAACCGATCTAGATCGAAAACCAAAAAAACTGGCGGCAGTTCGACGGTTTTTTACCGGTTCATGTCGAAACCGACCGGTCGGTGGCGGCAGGATCCGGCGAACGGCGCGGCGGCGCGGTGGGGGGCGGTAATACATCCGGGTAATACTTGTTCCTTTTTCCCTCAGGGGTGGTGAGAAGTATCGATTTACTAGCACAGTCAATGTTTCCTCCATACTTTGATAGCCAATCCATGCCTAGTATTATATCCAATCCTTGTGACTCCAAAATTATTAGGTTTGAGGGGAAAACATGGCTACCAATGGTTAAGGGTAACCGATCACACCATCGCCTGGCCATATACTCTGCTCCTGGCGAGTTTACTAACAAGGGTGTCCTAAGGGCTAAGCTTGGCAACTTAAACTTATCCACAAATCCACTTGATATGTATGAATGCGATGCACCAGTATCGAAAAGAACAAAATTGGTAAACGACTTAACCAAAAACTTACCAATCACTACGCCAGGCTGATCTTCAACTTCCTCCATGTTGATGTGGTTCACCTGACCTCTGGTGAAGGGATTGTGCTTCTTCCCAGAACTTCCATTGCCATTGCCATTCTTCAACTCAGAACAATCATTGGCATAGTGCCCAGTCTTCCCGCACTTGTAATAGGTGACATGACACAGATCCTTCTTAGCAGGTGTTGCTGGGTTGGAACGGTTCTGGTTGCTGCTTGCTCCATTCCCATTTCCATTCTTGGGACCACTTTGGTTATGTTAACTTCCTCCATTGTGAGTGTGGCCTCCATGGTTATTGTGGGTGTGTCCTCCCGAGTTCAGGGTAAAACGAGGCTTCTGCTGAGCTCCAGAGTTATACTTCCCTTGTCCATACTTCCTTTTGCGGCTCTCTATCTGCTGCTGCTTCACTTCAATCATAAGAGCCCTGTCTACTAACTCCTGGTAATTAGCAAATGCTGCTACCATCAACTGCATACTCAGCTCATCACTCAGCCCTTCCATAAACTTCTCCTGCTTCGCGGCATCTGTGGCCACATCATCCGGGGCATAACGAGCTAACTTGCTAAACTCATCCACGTACTACCCCACAGTATGATTTCCTTGGCGTAAGTTGCAAAACTCACGCTCGTTCATGCTCATAGCTCCAGTTGAGACATGTGCAGTGCGGAATGCTTGCTGAAACTGATCCCAAGTGACATTGGTTATAGGGAAAGTGGTTGTGAAATTCTCCCACCATGAGGCTGCGGGTCCATCCAGTTGGTGTGCGGCGAAGCGCACCTTCTCAGCATCTGTGCAACCTGCGGTGGTCAGCTCCCTTCCAATTATGTGGAGCCAATCATCTGCAACAATCGGCTTGGTGCTACTTGAAAACACCGGCGGATTCAACTCAGAAAATGGGCTAAGTTGTCAACTGGAGGTGGTGGCGGCGCGTTGTTGTTGTTGTTGTTGCCTTGGTTCTGAACTAGTAGCTATCAAGGCATTCTGTTGTTGGATCAACTGAGTGAGCTCCGGTGGGAAGACAAATCCGGGGTCACGTCTCGGAGGCATCTGATGGGTTTATAGGGGAGAGATTAGAATAAAATGAGGTCTAAAGAGAAAGCACCACCCATATGCACATGAGACAAACACATTCATATCACACCACTCAATTCAAACAAGGGCATACAAATGATCTAACTACGTTTCAAAATACTCGGACTACTTCTGTATACACGGGGAAATACTACTGATAATATGGTGGTCGAATAGAAACTTTGATCGGTGGAAGACTCCATGATATCTGCTCCAGCTTCATCTTCGTAATCATCATCACTACTATCGGGGTCGGAGTCGGTGTCGTCGATGATGATATAGTCTTCAGAGCGGATGTCCTCCTCAGGTGCGGGATCTCCCATGAATACTCCTAGCTTCTTCTTTAGTTCTTCATTCTTCTCCAGTAACACTACAATTTCCTCCTCATATCCATCGCGTGTAGACTTGAGTTTTTCTTCAAGCTCCATGTTCCTGACCATCACCTTCTTCATATCAATCATGCTGGCGCACATTTGGTTCTCCTGACGGCGAATGTGCTGGTTTAACTCCTGGATGAAGGCTGCAATGGACTTGTCCCTCCTGGTGCTGATCATCTCCCATTGCTTATCTCGGTGCCCACATATCTGGTAGATGGTGTCCTTAAGATCCTTGTTGTAGACTTCACCGATGCATCGCATGGCGATGTGAGCTGCCATGCTCTTTCCTAGACTCCAGGTTGGTGCATCAAAGGAAAACTCTATGGGCTCAGTAACTGGCGTGAATGACCTTCCTGGAACATGAACTCGAATCATCCAACGCTCCTCTCCTGGTAAAGCGGCGGTGTAGGTCCCGGTGAAGCTTGATATTCCGATGTTCAGGTACCTAGTGACTTCCATCAAGTGTCGCCAAATGGTGTGTCTTCATCCGGGTGAGCAAACTTGTTCTTTGGGTTCACCATCGATAGAGTGGAAAATGGCGGAGAGTCAGAAATGAGTAGAGAAGAGTGACCTATGGCTTATCTTAGTGGTCGCGTCCTACAGTCAGCGTGTGCTCTGATACCATATTGTAGCGATACGACCTCAAACGGTCAAATCTCTGTGCATAAGTATCATCCCTGGATTGGTAATGCTGACACACACGGTACTCGAAGGATTTATAACAGAGTGCAATCACACACTTATTACATCGAATGTCTCAAAAGAGAACTTATTACAATAATATGGCTTAAGGCCATCTAAAGATAACTACGAAAGCATCGAAGGTAAATGAGTCCATCAACTCCAACGGCATAGCTGAGTGCACGACAATGACCTAGCGCACCTTACTCTTCATCTGAAAAGTTTGCAACATAATATGTTGCAGCCTGAAACGGGTCAACACATGGAATATGCTGGCAAAATAACATTGTAGAGCAATGAACAAGATAACAGCTATATCTACATGCATATATGGCTGGTGGAGGCTCTATGGTTATTTTTTTTGCGTAAAGACAATTTTTTCCCTACTGCAAAGGAATATATTTTATTTAACTACAAAGTTTATTGAAAACATTGAGAATGGAAACCCCATCTCAATCCCAAAATTAATAATCAATAACCCAACAAATTAATTAAGTCAAGTGACGATATCATCATAATAATTCAAGCACCAGATACTCAAAATGTCCATAACCGGGGACACAGCTAACCATGATTAGTTTGCACACTCTACAGAGGTTTGCGCACTTTTCCCCACAAGACTCGATCTCCTCCGTTGGATTTCTCGCACAACATGGTGTTTGAGAAACGGATGACCGAGACACAGTCTTTCAAAAGCATTAACTCTTTCGACGGGTAAACTGTACCACCTACATCCCCTACATCTGCTAGTTTACCACTGAAAATGGTCACACAACATACTCAACTATGCCAGAACCCATAATGGCTTGTGGCTACACACGGAAGTTTCTAGCATGAATAATCTTATGATCCCTTTGAGCCTGGGTGGTGAACCATAGGATGATCACACAGATTCCCCGGGATCTCCTTGGACAACACTGGATTCCCCAGGTGCCCACAAACAATCCACCTAGATGTGTATTAAAGTACCACCTTAAGTAAACCCTTAGATCATAATAAGCTCTCACATTTGTCATGAATCACTCAAACCAAACCACCTCTACGAGCATAGCATAGCAGTATAAGCATAACGTAGAAGTAACTCCCAGGGTTTGAATAAAAAGGACGATAGGTTCTACCATCATCAACTACTTCCCAACACCCACATGTTATCAATCCTACTCATGCAATGTTTGAGGGTTGAAACTAATGCATGAAAACTGGATAATAAGGGTATGATCAAAATGTTACTTGCCTTGCTGACGATCTGAAAACCCTAGTGACTCATAGTAGCACGCTTCGCACTCCGGAAATTCTATCGCAAACCAACAATAGCATACATAAGCACTCAAGCATATATGCAAGAGTAAAACTCAAATAAAAGGATCCAAACTGAAAGTTCAACTGAAGCGATTCGATTTGCAAAAGAATCAATCGAATCCGAGCTACGAAACTCAAACTACGGTCAAAAGAAGTTCGAATTCAAATCTGCTTTAAACCAAATTTTAATTTGTCAAAACCATGTTCAAGCTAGTTAACTAGAAAGAGGGGTTTGAGACGATTATTTTGGCGTTGCTTTCACATGATTCCGACGAACGGTTAAAAAGTTGCGAGAGTTTGAAGATCAGGGGTTAATCTGCAATAAAAATAATCACAGATAGGTCCCTGGCCAAAAATAAAATAAAAAGAAAAACGCTAATGAACGAACGCTCGCTATCAGAGACAGACGAACGAAAACATTCATGAACAGAGACGTTCGAGTGAACATTCGCTAAATAGATCCGATCCAAAAAACTGAGAAAAACCGAGAAATCCCTAACCCTAAAATAAAAACCGATCTAGACCGAAAACTGAAAAAAAAACTGACGGAAGTTCGGCGGTTTTTACCGGTTCATGACGAAACCGGCGGGTCGGCGGCAGCGGGATCCGGCAAACAGCGCGGCGCCACGGGGCGGCTCCGGCGGCAGCGCGGTGGGGTGGCGGCGTCGGTGGCACGTAGCGGCACGGCGGCGGCAGCGGCAGCGGGCGGCACGGGTGGCGGCGAGCAACGGCAGCGGCGGCGGCGCGGCTTGGCAGTGGTGGTGAGAGGCGGCGGGGCCTCAGCCCTATTTAAAGAGGCTGGGGGGCGGCGGCTTGCGCGAGGGGCCGGCGCGGGGCGGAGTCCGGCTCGGACTCCTCATCAGCGTCCATGCGGCGCACGGTGGCGGAGGGAGGAAGGCGGCGGCGCTGTGGGCTTCGGCCCAGCTCAGCTGGGCCTTTGGCCCAGTCGGGCGGAATTTTTTTAAATAAATAAATTTCGTCGAAAAAATATCCTAATAAAGTAAAATAAAAATCTAAAAATGCCAAAACCAATTTTCACCGTCTAAATAAAATATTTAGAACAAAGTGAACATTTTTCTGGCCTAAGATGCAATTTTAAAAAATGCATATTTTTTTCTATTTCAAATTAAATAGCAAAAAAAATCCAAATAAATCATTTATTTGATTTTAAAAAATTTCCTCCAATATTCCTCTCTTTTTTAAGAAGTCATATTATCTTCTCTCTTTTATTTTTAATATTAGAAATATCCGAAGAGAAAAATATTAAACCAAATTGATCCTCTTTTTAAATTTGAGAAAATTCAAATATGAAAATTTATGAAATCTCCAACTCTCTCCTTGGGTCCTTGAGTTGCTTAAGATTTCTAGGATCACAACCAAAATGCAGATAAAATATGATATGCATATGATGACCTATGTATAATATCCAAATTGAAAATAGGGATGTCACACACGCACCAGGGGCTACTACTTAGCTATACAGTCAAACTCCTATGGCTAAGTGAAAGTAATAAAGCCGCATAGTGTGATTGCCTAGTTCACCTCGCGGACGCCTCCTTTACGGACAAAGACGTTGAATAAAGTGCATTCACACGTTACGTGGAAGACCCCCGTAACATTTGCGTGGGGGCTGAAGCCGACGACTGGCAACTTTAAGAAATAAACGACCGCACAGGAGGAAAAATGACTTGAAACAAAAGGCGCAAACATAGATATATTACAAGCCTGGGTTCGAAAACATAGTTTTTACAACCCGAACACATCTAATCAAATAACACGTCCTTAGAACATTGGCCATCTACTATTCGGGCCCCTTCCAGGACATCGTCGAAGTACCTCTCCTGCTTCTGATGATCCTTGCCTTTAGGCGGGCCTGTGGTCGCCATGTCGGTGGACTTCATCTTCCCCCATTGCATCTTCACGCGGCGAAGGACATCCGAGCACCCTCTATGCAGACCGAACGCTTTATAGCATCAATTCGGGGCCACGCATCGACAAGTCGCCTCACCAAACAAAAGTAGCTACTTGGAATAGGTTCGGCCAGCCAAAGCTGGACTATTAAGTCCTTCACGGCCAAGACTCCCACCCTACAGAGCTCCATGAGCTGCTTCAGCTGGTCATTTAGAGGCATCGGATGCTCCGGTGCGAGAAATTACGACCAGAACAGCTTCTCTGTCGAGTTCCCCTCTTGGGCTCGGAAGAACTCTGCGACATCAGCGGCACTCCTGGAAGATCCACAAACACGTCTGGAGAACTCCACACTCGTGTGAGAAAAGCATACCTCTGACCTCCAAAAATACTCTGCAAACGTAAGGCCTTACCAGCCGCTATCTGCTTTGCCTGATGGATCTCCTCGCGAGCACTTCGAGACTCGATCTGCACCTCTTTAGCATCATGGAGAGCCTTGGCGAGTTCAGTCTGCTGGGCTGAAGTCTTCTCCTCCAAGGCCTCGCATTTGCCGATGGCATCCTTCAGCTCCTTCTCAACTTCGGCCACCCGGGCTTCATGTTGGCGGTGGGTTGTCTACTCGGTCTTCAGTTCTGCAGCCGCTTTGTCAGCGGCTGCCTTATTCACCTTTGCCTCCTTCTGGGCATGGGCAAGGGCGCCTTTGAGGCTCTCGACCTCGGCTGCGCCAACTATAATCAAAGCATTACATGAGTTAATCTCTCAATATACATATTGCTTTCGATATATAGCTAAGCTTTTAAACATTATACGCATACCTTGCGTCTCGTCGAACCGCTTGTTAAAGTGGTCGATTTCTTCATCGGCCACCTGAAGCTTCCGATTGAGTTCGGGAATTTCTGCTGCCTGGGCGGTCGTCGCCCACAAGGAAGCCTGTTTTAACAACAGAGTAGTATGTTAACTCTCCCGAATACTATGTGGATCCTCTGTCCGGTTTCTTTCAAACCGGACGGAGCCCCAGGGGCTACTATCCATACATAGGTATATTCCTCTATATGAAACAAAAATGTTTAGGACATTACGTCGCATACCTCAAAGCCTGTCCGTAGGCTGGTGAAGGCTTCGTTCAGTCCGCTTTTTGCAGACTGAACCTTCTCCACCACCGCACCCATCAAGGTGTGATGCTCCTCCACGATAGAAGCATGTTGCAGTGCTTCCTCTAGAGTGTTCGGCGCCTTCGGATTAGCAGAGGTCGCCGATCGAGCTGATTCTTCTCCCCCCTCTTTCAAAGGGGGCTGCTCACCCAATCCCGGAGCCACATTGGTGTCCAGAATGGTGTCCGGATAGAGCCCAGATTGTTGGAGGTCCCCACCATCGGTCGTCATAGGGGTCGCCTCCCCTAGGTCTTCAGCGACCGAGGTATTTACCTCGGGCGCTTTCTCGACATCCTCGTCCGCACCCCCTGGCCAGGAGAGGTCCTTCAGGATAGCACCTCGGTGTCTTCCAGGGTGACAGGTGAGGGGGCTCGTGGCGGCGTCTCGCTCTCTGCCATCACGGGTGGCAGAGAGTTCCCCTCCGATAAAGAGTGTTCGGAAGCTCGCGTGGAGGGCTGAGAGGCGAAATAACAAAGTAACTTACATAATGGAGATAGGAAGGCCGAAGATAAACAGGGAGTATCTGAATACTTACGATTCGGCCAGGGGCTTCACCCTGGGAGGCTTTTTGGGGACCAGTTCGACATTTGAGTCCAAACTGTCCTGGAGGATCACCTTTCCTCTCTTGGGCGCCTCCCCTTTCGGGTCTTCGGAGGCCGCCCTCTTCTTCTTCCTCCCCTTATGAGGGGAGTCACTTTCCACCTCCTCCTCCTCTTCTTCTTCCTTGTCTCCCTCGTGGGAGGAAAGGGCTTCAGTCTCTCCGGACACTGTGTCTGAAGTACCCTTGTGGCGGGGGCCGCCCTTGGCCTCATTGCCCTTCTTTTTCTTAGCCTTCTTCTCCGGTGCCTGATACGGCACCGGGACCAACATCTTCGTTAGCCGGGGGGTGGTCGGGTTCTCTGGTAGCGGCGTCAGATAGTTGATCTGCTCCACCTTCACCATTCAGCCCTGTAAGGAAAGAGGACAATATAATCTTCATCATATCCGAAGTGTTAGCCAAATAAGTCTTTGGAAGAGTTATGCTTACCGCTGAGGCCGGGTTCTCGCTATCGAGTCCGATGTCCTCGGTCTTCATCGGCCAACTCTTTTGGGCCTTCAAAAGCTGCTTCCATATATCTTCGTGCATGGTGCCGAAGAAGCGCTTCAAGGTCCATGGTTCTTCCGGATTTAACTCCCACATGGGGGAGGCCCGGAGTTGGCAGGGAAGGACACGGCGGAAGAGCATCACTTGGATCATGTTTGTGAGACCTGTATTTTTGCCCAACATGTTGGATATGCGCTTCTGCAGCATCATCACCTCCGGCTGGGACCCCAATCAAGGCCCTTGGTAGTCCATGAGGTGAGTCTCATGGGGGGTTCGGATCTAAGACAGGCGTGGCAACCCACTTGGCGTCACGGGGTTCGGTGATGTAGAACCACTCCTGCTGCCACACCTTGATTGTCTCCACAAAAGCCCCCTTGGGCCAGACGACATTGGAAAGCTTGCTCACCATAGCCCCGCCGAAGTCCGTGTGCTGTCCATCGACCACCTTCGGCTTCAGATTGAAGACCTTGAGCCATAGGACGAAGTGTGGGGGATGCGGAGTAGAGCCTCACAAACGAAGATGAACGCCAATATTTGGAGGAAGGAATTCAGGGCTAGATCAGGGAAATCTACCCCGTAATAGAACATCAGGCCTCGGACAAAGGGGTGGAGGGGAAACCCTAGCCCTCAAAGGAAATGGGGAATGAAGACGACCCTCTCGCCAGGCTTCGTAGTGGGTATGACCTGATATTTGTCAAGGAGCCTGTGCGCGATATCCACGGACGAATAGCCCGCGCTCCGGAGATCCTTGATGTCCTTCTCGGTGACGGAGGAGGTCTCCCACTTGCCCTTGGAACTGGATCCAGCCATGGCTGGGGAGGGTGTTGGCGGTGGGAAAGATTGAAGTTTTGGGCGCTCGAGCTCAGAGGTGGGAAGGCAGGCACTAGAACTAGGCGTGGGGGAAAAATAAGGAATCTTTACCCTCTTATAGGCAGTGAAATACCAAACGCCCCCCCCTCTCAAGCCCTAAAACTTGTTGTGGAATTGTCACGGCCAGATGTCCTAGTGTGAGGACTTGTCGTGAGGCCAACACAATTAGGTAGTAGCTTGAATGGGGTTGATCGGAATCGAGAGACACAACACAAAACAAGGGTTTAGACAGCTTGGGGTCCCGGGATACATCATCCGGTAACAACCCTACATGTTGTTTGTGGCTAGGTCTCATTATGATCATGAGGGAGTCGCCGTATAAACCAGCTCTCCTCTAGTTGTGTCTAGCCCTGGAAATTATTCAACCTGTCCCTCTTGGGGTGCCTTGCCCCTCCTTATATAAGTTGAAGGGGTAGGTTACATGACTAGTCCTAGTAGGATTAGGATTACTCTTTTACAAGTGGAGTCCTAGTCTTGCTTCCTTTGTAAGGGAATATTCCTTACGCTTTCCTCTTAAGCCGGCCCACCATAACATGAACCAGCCTTCTGGGCCTTGGGCCTTGTCGTCCGTATGATCCGCCCGCCAGGTCACCAATGAGTTGCAATGTTTCAAGCGGGTTGCCTGTAAACCGCCCGGTCCGGGCGGGTCGCCAGTGAGTCGCCAAGTTCCAGCCGGGTCATACATCCGGCGGGTTACACCGCGGGGTATATCCCCGACATTAGCCCCCAGTTTAATTTGGATTTATCCATGTTAAACTTATTCTGCGAAACAAGACCAACTTTAATAGATTATACGCCGGGTCAAATGTTCTTCTGAGCCGGCACTTGATCATAGTTAAGTCCTTGTCATTTCCTTATTGATATATACATGTCCATGATCTCATAGCAAATCTTCCTTAGTATATATGTTTCAACTTTGTCAATGCAAAAAATCCAGATATTTCTTTTGAAAAATCCGGGTCATCAGGCCAGCTTCAGAGTCAATTTGGTGACATTGGTGTTTGTAGAGAAATATTGTAAGAAATAATCCACTTGAGTCGGCTTCCAAAGCGTCGGCTTAAAAAATATTGGTCTTAAATACTCATCTGATTTTCAGCCGGCTTGAGGATGTAGAACTTTCTGGTTTATCCTTGCCACAATTGTCGGTTTGTAAATATTGATAACACCGGGTCATAATTGTTGCTAACATCAAGCTTGAAAATGTACCTCTTATATGCATATCACTTGTAGCCCCCAAGTCTTAATAATGGAGCGTAGTAACAACTTAAGACTTACTTCAATATAAATGTTGCAACCTTGAAGAAATCCAGTTTGTTCATCTCAATCACTAGTCAAAACTGAATTGTCCACATATATAGCCCCCAAGTGCCGGGTTGTCATGCTTGCATCAACCTGGGACTTGTAATTGCCTTATGGTCATAAAAACTTCAATTAGTGTAGCCCACAAGGGCCGAGTCATTATGTAATAATGAGCAGGGACTTTGTAAATATGATCTTGTAGACTTGAACAGCAACGTGTAGTACTCAAGGGCCAGCTCAACAAGACAATACTGAGCTGGGACTTTATATGTAGTTCAAAAAATGACATCATATGATGTAGCCCTCAGCGTGGGGCTTGAACCCACAACCATAAGGTTTAAGAGCCTTGTGTTCTACCAACTGAGCAGTGGATCCTTCAATATAATGGATTAAGGCTTGTGTACCTTGAATTTTTGATAAGAGCAATTGGTAGCCCCCAAGGGCCGGCTCATTACGATGTGATGAGTCGGGTCTTCAATAAAGCGAGAAAAAATGACTTTGCATTAGCCCCCAAGTGCCATGGTGCATGCTGGCAGTGACATGGGACTTGCATATTTGATGTAATCTCAACTTGAATAATGTAGCCCCCAAGTGCCGAGTCGTAAGCCTGCAGCGACTCGGGACTATCCCTTCCATTGTAAATAAATCGTATCCACTGTCTGTATGATATTGTTGAATGCCTTGCATATCAATATTGAACCATACTCCTTGTTGCGAGCTGGTATTCTTAGATGAGGGAATAATAGCCATTACTCTGAAGCGGCTTTGTAAACCTCAATCATAATATTGGTTATTGATAACCATAATAAAAATCCAGCCATGTTGGCTATTAAAGATTTGAATAATATAACCCGGTTTGAAAACCGGTTCCTGCACACAAACAAATCACAAGTGCCCTGGCGGTTTATCGCAGGGCGGATCATGATGCCTAGTGTAAATCCATTGGTGACCATAGAAGTCCAGGGCAGAGGATAACATCCCAAATATGAGACATAGTCAGGGCTGCTTAGCCCGGCCTGTGAAAACTATATGGTAAGAAAAAGGGGGGTGATATAAATTGTAGAAAAAATAAAAAATTCATAAAACATGAGGCTTTCATAGGCCGCCAAGCCAAAATATCTTCTTCAATGAAACTAGCATGATAGCCATTGGAGTATCTGCGCTTTCTGTTCACCGGCTCTCACCTGACCGAATCGACATTTTAACCCGGATAACTTCAGTGTCTTTAAAAGATTGGCTTATCGAGAGTATGCGGGGTTGGAGTAGCGTCGTGCAAAACAGGCCGATTTCACCAAGTTTCAAGGAAGGCGGCTTAATAGCCTGGGTTTATCCTTGTTTTTCGTAAGCCGGCCCTCACCTGAAAACCCGCCGTTTTAACCTTAACCAGTCAGGGTCTTATTCAAAGATTGACTGTTAAGAGTATAGTGGGTCATTCAGGATTACCTGATGGAGAAGCATCTAGCATGTAGGCAGGATAACCCGGATGTGAATACACATGGCATCCATGCAATCAAGAGGGTAGTAACGCTATGTTCTCTTTGGTGAACACACCTATGTTTGAACAGGAAGCCCCCAAGTGATTTTTACACCCCCAGCCTATAAGCCGGATCAAAGGGTAGTCATAGCTATGCTCAGTGAGCAGGAAGCCCCCATGTAATTTGTAATAGGGTGTATAAGCCAATAAGGCAGGATACCCATGTTTGGACCGTGCATCATAGCAGCAGGTCCTCTTCGGCAACCTTTAATTTTCTAAGAACTCGAACCTTGCGAGAGATAAATTCTTCTTGAGCTGGAATTTTAAACCGGATATTGAGATGTTTCAAAGCTTTGTGGAAGATAGACTTTCCCTTGAGCGGGATTTTGAACCGGAATCTTTCTTGATAACCCGGAATTCTTATAATGAGCCGGAATTTTATGATTGTCAGGCACTTTCTTAAGCAAGAAATTTTCTGACGGCCTTCAAGTTTTCACCAATAAGGCAGTAGCCTCCGGAGCCGGGTTATTTTTCCCTCCAATGACCCGAAGTTCTTGAATTTTGCTAAAACTGGCAACATTTGTTGAGTCATGTCATGATAGTCCCCGAGTCTTAAGATGACTTGAAGAGTTGGCTTGAGATTCTCCATATTTGACCATGATATAAACCGACATATAGTTGAACAGCGGAACGCTATAATATGTTGAAGCTGGAGGTAAGGTGGCGAGTTGATGATCTTCGCAATACTTGTTATATACTCCTGGTATGAGTCATTCAACAAACTCAGTGACATAATGTCCATCTTTGCAATAGACAACTTTTCCTGATATATTAAGCCAGAAATTATCTGTCGCGGAGTCGATGATCACTACGATGAAGCTGAAATCAATCACGGGCGAGTCGGCCGCAGGAGCAGACAGATGAGTCGGCCATGGCATTGTAAGCAGGTGTGTATGGGAGAGTCAATCGCAGGCGCGGTAAGCCGCGAGGAGGGTGAGACAATTGCGGGCGCGGTCCCGGCGAGTTGATATAGATTGAGATGCATAGGCAGCGGCTTGCGCACACCCATTCAACAATAAGCGGGTGCAGACGCCGGTGCATGATGATGCTAACGCATACTCCATAGACACAGCATGACACCACCTTTATAATGAATCATTGTCCTGCACATAAATATATACAAACCAAGGTAACTGTTCTTCGAAGAATTAAATATGCACCGAAAAATAGATAAGGCAAATATCACCTGCTATTTTCTTCCGATGACACTCAGCCACAGGGTTGATGATTACTTCTGAATCCTCACTCTCATTGGTGTTAGTACTAATAGCATCATACAACACGCCGGTAGCGTTTGTTGTCTCCCTTTGGTACACCCCTTTTTTCCGCACCTGACCACTTTGACCTTTCTATTGTGTTCTCGAGCTCACGTTAAGTACAGAGCCAATTCATAGGAAGGAGCAGCCTGCAGTGGCCAGTGGCAATGTGGCAACGGCCATTGGCGGGTCAGAGGCAAAGCCCAGGTTCAGGGCCACGGCAGAGACGAACGCGAGGCAGGGCCAGCTTGAGGCGCAGGCGCAGGTGAGGCCACGGAGGCATGGGCCGCAAGGGAGGCTTGCGAGCAGAAGGGAACCACATATGCAGGTCACCGAGCCCGCGGATGTGGAGGTGTGGCCGGTTTGAGGCCGCGGCGACGGAAACATCAACTCAGAGGCGGCAGCGGCTCACGGGTGGTGACTATGGTCGGGGCGGCTCACAGCGGTGGAGCAGCGGAAAGGGCCAGCAGGCAGCCGTCTCCGGCGGCTCGAAAGGCGGGGGCGCGCCTGCCAGCGAGGCGGGCTGGGACGGCTCGCGGGGCTCGGGAGCCGGGTCGCCTGGGTGGAGGCGCGGCACGGAGGGCCGCGACGGCTTGGGCGTCGAGGCGGCCGGCAGCTCGGAACAGCGGGGGGGGGGGGGGGGGGTAGGGCATCTCGGAGCGGCGGGGTCACGACCTGCGATTTGGACGACGGCCGGTGGCTCGCAGGCAACGATGGTGGCCGGCGGTTTGCAGGCAACAACGACGGCCGTCGGCTCACGGCAGTGGTGGAGACGACTCAAGGTCGGGGCGGCTCGGCAGCGTAAACTCAACGGCCGAGGAGCCCGGGTCGTGGCCCTTCTTCTCTTTTTACTGGATCCGTATGGCCAAGGCCTGCAGGATTTGCGCGCTGATAGCTTGCCTCTGATCAATCTCTTTTTCCTTGGTATTCACGTGCTAAACCCACGTAATAGCTTTTCCTTCTTTAATTCTTGAATTAACCTACTGGGAGATTCCCGGCTGCGATTAAGGGTATGTGTAGGAGGATGGGGACGATCCTCGAGGTACAGACTACACTCCCAGCAGGTTTTGCAGGAGAGTTCGTCAGGGTCAGAGTTGAGCTTAATGTCAACAAAAAGCTGATAAGATTTGTTGGAATAACAAAAAATGAGGAGACTGAGTATTATCAGGTACAGTATGAAAAACTCCCTATCTTCTGCGGGAAGTGTGGGATGATGGGGCACTGATACCAAGAATGCGGAACGGGAGAACATGATGTTACTAAGCTGGAGTGGGGTGACTTCATGCTTGCTGATGGAGGTCGTGGCCGAGGTAGAGGCCGTGGCTCTGGGCGATCTGCTGGTCGGGGACGGGGTGAACCTGGTCGTGACCCTGGATTTGGTCCTGGGCATGGAAGAGGTGACCCGCCGTTCACTTCAGGTAGAGGAGCAATGAACAGCTGGCGTCACAATGCGCTATTTAACTCTGAAAAAGCTACAGATATGGAAACAGAGCAGGGTGGACATCAAAATGGGGCTACTAGTCAAGATGCTAGGATATCTGGTGTCCTGGGCAAGCGTACAACATATACTCAAACCAAGCCAACGGCTCCGGGAACTGCACTTGCTATTATACCGATGGTCCCTGTAAAATCGTCGGTTGTAGCGAATCTTGTTGAGAGAATTGAAGGAGATACATCCCTGGCTCCCATTCTGGATGGTAGTAATACCCCTCAAAAGAATGCTAATAGAAAGAAACTGAAAGGAAAAGATGGAGATGCTATTGAGAGTTTACCTGCAAACCAAACCCCTGAGATATCGGCGTCCTCCTGTACGGAGGATGACCGGACGCAATGAAAATATTAGTATGGAATTGCCAGGGGCTTGGGAACGCCCCGGAAATTCAAGCTTTGCTGGACGTCCAGCGAAGAAGCAGCCCCGACGTGATGTTTTTGTCGGAGACTCACCTCGACTTCTTTCCGGCAGAGTGTTTGTGTAGAAGAGTTAAGATGGACCAGAAACTTGTCTGCCCCGGCGATGGTAGAAAGGGAGGTCTCATTTTATTTTGGAACAATAATGTAAAAGTCCATAGATTAGCCCTTGATGCTACGTTCATGGATGTAAGAATTGAGGATAAGAATAATATATTTTGGCGTCTGACAGGAATGTATGGTGAATTTAAGTGGGAGAATAAACACTTGACGTGGAGCCGTATGAGGCGGCTTCACCAGAATCATAATCTTCCCTGGCTATTAGTTGGTGATCTCAATGAGATCCAGTTCCTGCATGAAAAGGAAGGAGGAAATCCAAGACCACCTCAGTATATGATGGCTTTCCAAGATGCAATTGAGGATTGTGAACTTCATGATCTGGGATTTGTTGGGGAAAGATTCACATGGCATAGAGGAAGGATAAGGGAAAGATTAGACCGGGGATTAGTAAATGATGTCTGGTCAACCCTCTTCCCACAAGCAGCTCTTCAGAACTTAGAGTATAACCATTCCGATCATCGACCGCTCCTTGTGGATACTGACTTTTATGTTCACTCGGAAACACACCTACTGCGCAGCCGAGAAGATTTGAATCCCGGTGGTTCCGAGAGGCTGATTTTGGTGCTATGGTGGAGAAAGCATGGAGTGACGCTGGTGCAGATCCGAAGGTAAATAATATTAGTGATAAGTTGAATAAGATGCATTCCCAGTTTTATAACTGGGATCAGCGGGTGTTGAAGAAACCAAAAAAACGGCTACGGAAAGCTCAGATGGACCTCGAGAGAGTTATCAGTGGGCCGATGACTGATGACAATGATGAGAAAAGAAAGGAACTCTCAGAGTTGATTGAATACCTACTAGAACTAGAGGAAATTCAAGTTATGCAGAGATCAAGAATAAATTGGCTGAAGTTTGGTGATCGAAACACGGGGTTCTTCCAAGCCTTTGCAACAGCTAGGAGAAAGAAAAATTTTGTGAAGAAATTAAAGGACAAGGGGGGTAACTGGATAGAAGGTATGCAAGAATTAAATACCCACGTCCAGGATTATTTCTCACTGTTATTTACGTCCGAGGTGCAGAACACAAATCCAGAAATTCTACAGCAGGTGCAGCGTAAAGTTTCAGATCAGATGAACGATTTATTGATGGCACCTTTCACTAGTGATGATGTAAAAAGCGCAGTCCACAGTATTGGTGATCTGAAAGCGCCAGGGCCGGATGGACTCCATGCGATATTCTTTAAAAAATTCTGGCATATCATTGGTGATGAAATAACTCAGGAGGTTTTATTTGCAATCAATTCAAGAAATATACCAGCCAACTGGAACGACACCACCATTGTTATGATACCGAAGACTGAATCGCCAGAATTGGTAACTCAATATCGCCCCATTAGCCTTTGCAATGTCCTTTATAAAATCATTTCTAAGATGTTGGCCCAACGTCTAAAAAATATCCTTCCTGAAATAATTTCCCCTACTCAAAGTGCATTTGTACCTGGTAGAATGACCACTGATAATATACTGATTGCTTATGAATGCGTATATAAGATCAAGAATAAAAGAGCTGGCCAGTCGGGTCTTTGTGCTGTCAAGTTGGATATGCACAAGGCATATGATAGAGTAGAGTGGTGTTTCCTCCGGAACATGATGATTACTTTGGGATTTCATGAACAATGGGTGGAGATGATATTGGCTTGTGTTAGCTCTGTTAAATGTAATGTGAGATTTAACTCTCAGGAGACGGACTCGTTTATCCCTACTCGTGGGATTAGACAAGGGGATCCACTGTCCCCTTACCTTTTCCTACTTTGTGCAGAAGGTCTATCCAGTCTATTGCAGTTTGAAGAAGAAGCTGGTGGCATAGAGGGAATCAAAGTATGCAGAAATGCTCCGTCAGTATCACACCTATTATTCGCTGACGACTCTTTGATTCTTATGAAAGCAGATGTGTTAAATGCAGCTTCCTTACAACATGTTCTGGATACCTATTGTCAAAGTTCAGGCCAACTGGTGAGTCTAGCAAAATCAAGTGTCTTCTTTAGTCCTAACACAACTACCACTTCTAGGGATGAAATCTGCCAGGAACTACACATTGATACGGAAGCGTTGTCCGATAAATATCTTGGACTCCTTGCTATGGTAGGGGCAGATAGAAGCGATTGTTTTAAACACTTCTATGAGAGGATTAAAGAAATATTACATGGTTGGATGGAAAAGCACCTATCAACTGGTGGGAAAGAGATTCTTCTTAAGTCAGTAGCCCAGGCCATACCTGTGTTTGCTATGTCAGTGTTTTGCTTAACTAAGGGGGTCTGCAAAGATATCACAGACTTGATCGCCCAATTTTGGTGGGGAGATGACGAGGATCATAAGAGGATGCATTGGTACACTTGGTGGAAATTGTGTTATCCAAAGAACGAAGGAGGGATGGGGTTCCGAGACCTCTACTTGTTCAATTTAGCAATGCTCTTGAAACAGTCTTGGCGTCTTATCACCAATCCCGAATCTTTATGTGCTCGAGTCCTAAAGGCAAAATATTTCCCAAACTGCAGTTTGCTTCAAGCAACCCTAAAAAATGGAGCATCGTTTACATGGCAAAGTATTATGAAAGGATTGGAGACTTTCAAACTGGGATACATCTGGAGGGTTGGAACGGGTGAAAGAATTAATATATGGAACGATCCATGGGTGCCAGCAAGCCCGGACCGAAGAGTTATATCAATCCGTGGTCAGACGGTGATTACATCAGTTAGTGATCTTATTGATCCTACTACAGGACAGTGGGATGAAGAACTCCTTCAAACTGTGTTTAATCCCGTGGATGTTGGAAGAATATTGCAAATCCCACTAAACCTGAACGCATTTGAAGATTTCATCGCATGGCACCCGAAGCGGAAGGGCACTTTCTCAGTTCGTTCGGCGTACAGAGTACAATGGAGGCGAACTTATCAGGCACATGCAAATTACTTCCAAAGGCCGAGTGGATCAAAGATGCCGGAAATATGGGCTACACTATGGAAGATTCAGATTCCACGGAAAGTCTCTATTTTTTGTTGGCGAGCTCTTCATGGAATATTGCCGCTGAAGTCTATTCTTACAAACAGACATGTGGGTTCTAATAGTGCATGTCCAATCTGCCGACAGTCCGCTGAGGATATTAGGCACCACCTTTTTGAATGCACACATGCGAGAGCACTTTGGGGCTACCTTGGAATTATACAATACGTGGATGAGGCTATGGAGTCTGATCGATCAGGATCGGTAGTGCTGGAACATCTATTCCTAGCCGGTGACAGGCCAGTCCCTATAAAACCAAATCTGGACGTGAAGCAAGTGATTGCGGTGGGAGCATGGTATTTGTGGTGGATCCGACGCCAATTTACACATGCTGGTAAACCTCCACCACCTGCGAGATGGCCGATTTCTGTCCTTGCAATAGCAAACAATTTTCACGAAGCAAACACGAAGAAGCAGATTGGTCAACAACCGAGATGGAGCAAGCCGGAACCGAGGTTCGTGAAATTAAATGTTGACGCGGCCTTTCAATTGGATGAGGGAGCGGGTGCTACAGCGGCAATATTAAGAGATGTAAATGGGAATTTTTTAGCAGCACAGTGTTCTTATGTCCCCCATATAGCTGATGTTGTTACAGCGGAGGCCTTAGCCATGAGAGATGGTCTGATGCTTGCAAACTCACTAGGATTCCCCCGAGTGGAAGCAGAGTCTGATTCCTTGACAGTTGTAGATTACTGTACGGGTCAGAGCAGATGGTGGGATGGGGCAGCAACTATTTTTGCAGAGTGCGTGGATGTGGCCTCATTTATCGGGAAGGTCAAATTTAAACATTCTATGCGATCTTGTAATCAAGCGGCGCATGTGCTAGCTAGTCATAGTTTTTGTAATAAGTTATCGAGCAGTTGGACAGATGAGGCTCCGGCTCATCTTGTCTCAAAACTTGTGGACGATGTAATTCCTTTTGATTCATAATAAAGCTAGCCATGATGGCCTTCCCTCAAAAAAAAAACCTACTGGGAGATTCCTTGTACTATGCATGTAGCAATCAGAGTTTGACAAAATAAAAAACCAATTTGGCTTCTAGTGATGTACTAGTCGAAGGTACACCAGTATTGAAACCATTGGGTTTGATGTTTGATGTGATGGAATAGCTTCCGCCGTTGTTGCTTTTGGTTTATGCGCTGGGGAGTAGCAGTCATAGTACCAATTGATGCCTTCGGGAATTTAAACTATGTCTAATCAGAAAAAAGATTTCGGACAACTTGATGGTCTCGGCAACTCTGTACGCGGCGGTGTCAACTCGCGGAAAGTGATCCGGCCATGATGGACCGATCGCGTGTGATGTTGCACACAGAGGCAACCCTAATTTCTCTTCTTTAACTTGAACCTCACGGATCGTAAAATCTGAAATGATGAACTCAAAGTCGATGCAGATCCTCCCGAGCTGAATCTTTCTTATCTGGAAAATTGCGAACTTCTCGATCCCTGGGCGAGATCCCTCCAACAACTCAACACCATCGTGCGCGAGCCCCACGGTGGGCACCAACTCTCATGGAATTGTCACAACCTGATGTCCTAGTGCGAGGACTTATCGTGAGGCCAACGCAATTAGGTAGTAGCTTGAACGTGGTTGATCGCAATCGAGAGACACAACACAAAACAAGGGATTAGACAGCTTCGGGCCCCGGGATACATCATCTGGTAACAACCCTACATGCTGTTTGTGGCTAGGTCTCATTATTATCATGAGGGAGTCGTCGTATAAACCGACTCTCCTCTAGTTGTGTCTAGCTTTGGAGATTATTCAACCTATCCCTCTTGGGGTGCCCTGCCCCTCCTTGTATAAGTTGAAGGGGCGGGTTACATGACTAGACCTAGTAGGATTAGGATTACTCTATTACAAGTGGAGTCCTAGTCTTGCTTCCTTTGTAAGGGAATATTCCTTACGCTTTCCTCTTAAGTCGGCCCACCAGAACAAGAGCCGGCCTTCTGGGCCTTGGGACTTGTCGTCCATATGACCCGCCCGTCGGGTCACCATTGGGTTGCAATGTTTCAGGCGGGTTGCCCGTAAACCGCCAGGTTCGGGCGGGTCGCTAATGAGTCGCCAAGTTCTAGCCGGGTCATACATCCGGCGGGTTACACCGTAGGGTATATCACCGACAGTGTGGGAGCCTAAGCGCCATATCCACGGACAGATAGCCCGTGCTCCGGAGATCTGTGATGTCTTTCTCGGTGACGGAGGACGTCTCCCACTTGCCCTTGGAACCGGATCCTGGCAGTGGGAAAGATTGAAGTTTTGGGCACTGGAGCTCAGAGGTGGGAAGGCAGGCGCTAGAAGAAGGCATGGGGGAAAAAGAAGGAATCTTTACCCTCTTATAGGCAGTGAAATACCAAACGCCCCCCTCTCAAGCCTTAAAACTCGCCCGCTCTCAAAGAGATCATGCTAAAGGCACAGTTGGAGTACCCAAAACCGTATTGATGAGAAACCTGCAATGGGCGGGCAAGATGTGCCAATGGAGGCCGGGCCTCGAAACACGAAACGGGAGGCATGAAAACGGTTCGAAATGTTAAAGGAGCCAAGCGTGGCGCTTTGCTGAAAAAGTTGTCAGTAAAAGACATTGTTTTATTTTGCCATCTTGCCTTCATGGCTAAGGGTTGTATTAATTATACATAGTCGGATACAGTTCCTTTGTGCAGGGAACTATCTTAAAATGTTCAGGAAAAGGAACCCGTCTTGCGACGCTGAAGTCAATCTGTGTGTCGAACACATCATCGTCGAACACTGGTTCAGGGGCTACTGAGGGAGTCCTGGATTAGGGGGTCCTCGGGTGTCCGGACTATTTGATATAGGCCGAACTGATGGGCTATGAAGATAAAGGAAGAAGACTTTTCCCTCATGTCTGGGTAGGACTCTTATATGCATGGATGGAAAGTTTCATGTCCGGATATGTTATTTCCTTCCCCTGCAAACCAACTCTGTATAACCCTTGGTCCCTCCAGTGTGTATATAAACTGGAGGGTTTAGTTCGTAGAGATCATCAGAATTATCATAGGCTAGAAAAGTAGCGTTTAGCCATTACGATCTCGAGGTAGATCAACTCTTGTAACCCTTATACTCATTGAATACAAAAAAGCAGGACGTAGGGTTTACCTCCTTTAAGAGGGCCCGAACCTGGGTAAACATCATGTCCCCATCGTCCCTTGTTACTATTGGATTCGGTGTTCCACAGACCCTTGAGAGGTTCGAACTCTACGGTGCGCACGAAGGACTCTTTCTCCCCAGCCTGCCTACCCAACGATTCCACGACCTAGCTTGATGAACCCAAAGAACATGAGACACAAAGGTTTATACTGGTTTAGGCCACTTTCGTGGGTTTGTCACGATAGATGTCCTAGCAAAAGGACTTAATCGTGGAGCCATCGCAACGGGTTAACTCGAAGGGGTTAAAACGGACACAGGGACACAGAGAGTTTATACTAGTTCGGCCCCTTCGATGAAGGTAAAAGCCTACGTCTAGTTTGGGATGGAATTGATGAAGCCTCGATGACTAGGGAGCAAATACGCTTCGCCTAGACCTCGAGTTGTGTTTGTCTGTCTTGAACCGCTATCGGGTCGTCCCCTTATATACACGGGTGACGCCCCTCGGTTCGTAGAGTCCCAATCTCCGGTTCATACTCGTGCCCGGGTTGGTCTCTCTTTAAGACTAACTTATAGTACAAGTCTATACAAGCCAGTTTATGGCTACAAGGACTAAACCGACTACGGCCTTGGGCCTGTACAAGCTTCTTGGGCTTTAACATTCTTGAACTACTGACAAAGTTAACCCGGCCCAGGTAGACCGGTTTATGCTCAGTAGTAATATCCCCGACATTAGGCCCCAGATATATTTGAACGAGTTCATGTCAGTCCTTAGCAGAAATCTTCATTTTCAGCATCTTCCCATAATCGCTGAACCACCATGTCATCATCTTCTTTGGTCGCTGTAAACCGGCATGACGTCATCATGAAGCTGATTTTATAATACCTTCTTTGTTTAATAGATCCGCAATAATTGAGGCGACAACTCTGCTTCTGAGATTTGTGGCTCCTGGATTCGCGCGCCTGACACATGTCTTTTGCCTCATAAATAGGGCCGAAGGGCCGTTTCCTTCCCCTTCATCCCCTTTCTCTTTGTCTTCTTCGCGTCGCCAACTTCGGAGCTCCGCCACCGTTGCTAACCTCTGCATCATCTCGGGCCGCTGCATCAACCTGATCATACCAGAATACTGCGGCGTCCTTCCGCGCCTCCCCAAGCTCCGGTAAGACCTCTGCCTTCTCAGCTTAGATCTGTTTTTAGGGTTTCCTGTGTTCTTGGTGTTCTTCGCCCGCCTCGAGCTTTGAATGAGATGTATCTTTAGATGATCCCGTAACCTTTGCTCCGTACAGCGGTAGTTTTTAGCATCTGCCTTTACTGCGATATACCTGGACCCTAGATCTGATCCATGGCTTTACTTCACCGTTCTTGCACAACTTGTTTTAAATCTTGAATATTTACCCCTTTTACGAACTCGCCCCAGATCCACTATTATAATAGAACCTGGTGAAACCTGTTTCTGCACACTTGTTCATCTGTAATCCCCACTGTCCAGTGGTTTAACCTTGCCGAAGAGAATTACCAAATCAGTGTATACCATTAGTCCCCTTGTTGAACCGCCAGAATCCCTTGGTCAGCGGCATCGCTTCACCAATCTCAATTAGCTTTCTCCGGTTTAACCTTGATAATATCAGCATGTAAAATGTGCCCGACACAATCTTGAACCGGAATCATTTCGTTCTGTAGACTCCATCATGGCCAAACAAGTGTACGAGTGCAACTGGGCTCCTTCTCGGGTTACAGAAACGCAGCTGAACAACTTGGTTCGAACCGGCGCTTTAAGCAGCAAAAAGACCATCCACTGGAGGGTCCCAGGCAAAGAGTGTCCTCCCACACCTCGAGATGGAGAAGTTATAGTCTTTGCGGATCACCTAGCTCGCGGTTTTAATCCGCCCGGTTCAAAATTCTACCGGGATGTCTTGGCCAACTTCCAACTTCATCCACAAGATATTGGTCCCAACTCTGTCACCAATATATGTCATTTCCAAGTGCTTTGCGAGGTGTTCTTTCAGGAGGAGCCTACGGTGGAGTTATTCCGAGATTGTTTCCACCTAAACCGCCGTACTGAATTTCCTGATGGTTCCAATTTGGAGCTGGGCGGCGTGGCAATCCAAAAGAGGAAAGAGGTCACTTATCCTCATGCAAAACTGCACAGTCATCCTCAGGAGTGGAATAATACCTGGTTCTATTGCAAAGATACCTCCCCTACCAATGAGAATCTCTTGCCCGGTTTTCGTCCGGAACGGCTTAGCAACACACACCCCTTCCCTCAGAGGCTGACTGGCAAAGAGAGAATGAAGTACGCTCCTCAACTGTCCAAGCTCAGGGCCTTTATGGCCAACGGTTTAACAGGAGTCGATCTTGCCCGTTGCTGGATATCTTGGAGTATACTGCCCCTCAGCCAACGCTCCGGTTTAATGTGTGAGTACACTGGCCATGTTGATGATCCGTTACGTCACATAAACATCCAGCTTACTGATGAAGAAGTCACAGAGGCTGTAAAGAAAATTCTGAATGAACCAGAACGCGTCTGTGCCCAAACCGGCCTTCTTCCTTTTTGCGCCATCAACAAACCGCCAGCGGTAAATCTGAATTCCCTTTTCACTAAGTCTGATACTATTGTACTTGCTTATTACTGATACCAATATCTGTTGGTGCAGGGTGACGGTCCGTTTTGGAGTAAAAAACTCCCGCAAGAAAAAGCGGATAAACCGGAAAAACCAACCCGGCCTAAGACAAGGGTCATCAAGAAGTCAGCTCATAAGAGGAAAATTACAGCCTCCTCTGATCCACCCGCTGATGATGATGTGGGTAATCCGGACCTTGAAGCAGAACTTGACTCTCTCGGTTTACTGTTTATGCAATTTATTGATGATACTATTTGTCAGGATGATGCCGAAGCTAGCCACGCTGACGATGTAGAGGTAACTATTCTTTCCTCTGATTCCAGCCTTCCACCTTCACACAAAATCCGTCAGGCAAACCGAAAAATTAAATTTTCTCACCCTCTTGCTTACTTGGATCCCAACTTTCTTATGAAGACCGATCAGCATGAGGTGCGCCGCACGACCCGACACATCGGCCAGGTAGTTACATTTGCCGGTTTACCGAACAGTCCGGTTCGGAAACGTCGTTCAGAGGTCTCTAAATTGCTTGTCAATATTTGTCCTAAAGCCGGCTATTTTCGTCAACCGCTTAATCCGTCTGACTCCGATTATCAGGTCACCTCGCACTCATCTTCTGGCGAGTCAACTGGTACCCAGCTGCCTCCACTTAAAACCGTGCTTGGGTAAGTTTGTATTTATCACAACATTGTTGATTATTGCAACTTTCAATATGTACTGTCTTTGATTTTGATGCTCCCTTTAGGGCCAAACCGAGTCCAAGTAAGAAAGCTCGCCAGGATAAAACATCCGAGGAGGGCGCTGTTCCTGAACCGGACACCACCCCAAATGTTGAAGCGGTTATCCATGAAGATATGGTTAATGACCCGCTAGCACAAAATGAAGTTGTTACTGCTGAAGAGGGTTTTGTTGACACCTCCGGTCCTGCTGAATAGCCTGCCAGTCCCATCCGGACTGAGAAAAACACCAGTCCCTCCAAGCCTGCTGATGAACCGACTCCGCCAATTCAAACCGGTGAGTCTAAAGATGATGAAGTCGTAATCACTGGTATTGGTCATTCTGAACCGGGAAATCCCATCGCTGTAGCCAAGCACACCGCCAAAGAAGAATTTTCTACCATGAGCAAAGGCAAATGGGATGTTGATCTGGCAACATATACCGCTCTCAGTGCTCAAGATATTCATTCTGGCTACTTGAACCGGCTATATACTAGCCGTGATTATGAAGCCAATCTGGTAAAGATGATGAAAGAAAAATTTGAGGTAATCTCCATGTACTTGCTCTTGTTTATCACCATCGTAGCTCCCAAGGGTCGGTTCAACTTAATAAAGTTGAAACCGAGACTTTAATCTTCATATAGTAGCATCCGAAATATTATCGGAGCAAATGGCCATTAGCCCCCAAGTGCCAAGTTGAATACCTGTATTGAACTTGGGACTTTGATAGTAATTGTTCACTGTAGATCAAATAGGCATTAGCCCCCAAGTATCAAGTATATAACTTGTTATGTGGTTGGTACTTCATTTGTTAAACCGTATAACTGTCGGATTTGCAGGCTGAACTGAAAGTCAAAGAGAACCAAGTCGCCGACCTTCAAGAGAACTTGAAATCTCAACAAGCTGAAACCTCCAAGGCCAAGGAGGAGTTAACCGGCGCTTTAAGCACCATGGAGCAACTGAAGGAGGGCTTCAAGAAGGAACAGGCCGACTGGGTGACAGAAAAAGCCGCTTTAATCAAGAAGATTGAGGATGCGGAGGCAGCCCTTAAACCGGTAAGTGACGAATTAATCAGCGTAAAGCGACAAGTGCATGCAATGACTGCCGCCATCTTTGTTAAGCTTCCTGTGACTTGTATAATAATCGTGATTCTCTTATAAACAGCCCGGTTTGTAAACCGCTGATCATGTTACAGGCACCCGTATTACTCACTTGGGGTCGGATGTGCGGATGAAACTGAAGGCTGCCTATACTTTAATCGAGCAGTTATATACCGGCGCACAGCGGATTATCACAACTGCATCACACAATAACCCAGCACCCACTTTGATCCAGGATACGCTGAAGAGATTGTGAATGCTTCCTGCTCGGATTGATGAGCTAAAAAAGTCTGCTGCTCGAACCGGAGCCATCAATGCCTTAACCCTGGCCAAAGCATGGGTGCCCGACTTTGATCCTGTTGAAGCAGCTCAAGGCTATCCCAGCTTGAAGGAGGACGGCTCAGGATTTAGTGAAGAGGATTTAAGGAAGATAAACAGGGCGGTGCGTCCTCTGGCCTGCCAATTGGTAGAGGAAGCAGATTTGTCGCATTATCAAGCTCAGTATAATGACCAGAACAAACGAATAGCTGCACCAATCCCTGAAGCGGAAAATCTGATCCCTCCAATCCGTAAGCACACTTATGCCCCTGATATTGAACCGTCTTCCCTGATCCATGAAGAGGCTGTCTTTCAAGTTTTAATGGGAATCGAATGGACCACTGTTGACTTCCAGCCGCTGGGTAGAGGTGAGGAGACTGAAGCGGTGTAGGATGATCTAGAACAGTCAAACCGGGGTGGCGAGCAGGCGTGAACCGAAGGCAGCTTTAACTAGCTTCCTCGCCATATCTTATCAAGTAAACAATGATCTTATTTGGGCACCAAGCTGCCTTGTAATAGGATAGACAATACTTTTGCTTCTTAAGATGCCTTCGTGCATCTGTGCTGATACCTTTATTTGGAAGGTCAATATGGCCAACTTATATCTCCTGCAATCATAAATCTTAAACTACCAGGGCGGTTGTACCGCCATCCGGTTTATGAATCTTTATATAGATACGCAAGGAGATTTGCAAATATGATCAAATTTTGTGATACGAAATACCTGCCATTTATTGGGCATGAAGTAGGCGTTTAGCCAATCTTGAAACGGGGGGTTTGATAACCCTAAACCGTCATGGGAGAAAACAGCTCCTGTATGTATAATGCCGGCTTACTATGTAAACCGTGCTTGAATCACAATACTCTTTTGTTACTCCAAAAAAGGATGTTAACAGAAAAAATCAAACCGAGCAAATAATCTTCGGTTTAAAAATAGACCGTGTTCCGCCAATTTGGCTGTTTGAACCGGTGCACTGTCGGTTTAAAAACGCGACCAAAATAAAATAGCAGCTCAAGAAAGGCTATTAAAACAAAAGCAATGATAAAAGCTTTGTGCAAAAAGAGAGGATTTACTGAGCCGGTCAGATGGTGTTACCATGGTCAGACGCAACCAAGCTCCCCAAAGGTGTAGCGATGGTGCCAGTCGGCCAGGTCCCCAAATGACTCGTGGCATTATGCCGGCCAAGTGGCATGGCAATGGTTCGGGTTCGACCAAGCCCCAAAGTGACTCTAAGGCCTATAGGCCGACCAAGAGGCGTGACATGTTCAGACTTGACCGTGTCCCCAAGTGATCTGGTGGCTTTCACCGATCAAGAGGTATTGCATCGGTTCGGACATGACCGAGCCCCCAAGTGATCTGGTGGCTTTCGCCTACCACAAGGCATTGCATCGGTTCAGATATGACCGAGCCCCCAAGTGTTATTGATAATCTTTTGCACGGGGTAAACCGGAGGCCGTTTTAAACAGATCAAATCCATGTAACCACACATGATATAAAGGAAACAGATACCCCGCTTTAGCTAAGGATCTGGTTTATTATAATATATACATTGTCATAATATGTACATAAGCAAAGCCAATGGCTCAAGTATAGTAAGGCCAAAGATGAGCTATGTTCCATGGCATGTTGGTCTCCTCTTCTGACTTCCATGAATCTTTCCGTTCTCGAACATCGATCAGGTAGTATGACCCATTGTGTAGATTTTTGCTGACCACAAAAGGTCCTTCCCAAGGTGGAGATAATTTATGCATGTCAGTTTGTTCTTGAATGAGCCGAAGCACCAAATCTCGTTCTTGAAAGGTTCTGGTCCTGACTCGACGACTGTGATAGCGACGAAGATCCTGTTGGTAAATCGCCGAGCGGGCAGCTGCAATGTCTCGCTCTTCATCCCACCGATCCAAAGCGTCCTGTCGAGCCGTCTCGTTGTCCGCTTCAACGTAAGCCGCAACACGGGGTGAAGCGTGACGGATGTCACTAGGGAGAACCGCTTCTGCCCCATAAACCATGAAGAACGGCGTGTATCCAGTTGATCTGTTGGGCGTGGTATTGATACTCCATAACACAGAGGGCAATTCTTCGACCCAACAACCCGGCGTCCTCTGCAAGGCAACCATAAGCCGGGGTTTGATGCCTCTCAAGATCTCCTGATTATCTCTTTCTGCTTGACCATTGGACTGTGGGTGTGCTACTGATGAAACGTCAAGGCGGATGTGCTCTCGTTCACAGAACTCCTTCACGGTGGGCGCCAACTGTCGTGGGTTTGTTACGGCAGATGTCCTAGCAAAAGGACTTAATCGTGGAGCCATCGCAACGGGTTAACTCGAAGGGGTTAAAACGGACATAGGGACACAGAGAGTTTATACTAGTTCGGCCCCTTCGATGAAGGTAAAAGCCTACGTCTAGTTTGGGATGGAATTGATGAAGCCTCAATGACTAGGAAGCAAATACGCTTCGCCTAGACCTCGAGTTATGTTTGTCTGTCTTGAACCGCTATCAGGTCGTCCCCTTCTATACACGGGTGACGCCCGTCGGTTCATAGAGTCCCAATCTCCGGTTCATACTCGTGCCCGGGTTGGTCTCTCTTTATGACTAACTTATAGTACAAGTCTATACAAGCCGGTTTACGGCTACAGATACTAAACCGACTACGGCCTTGGGCCTGTACAAGCTTCTTGGGCTTTAACATTCTTGAACTACTGACAAAGTTAACCCGGCCCAGGTAGACCGGTTTATGCTCAGTAGTAATATCCCCGACAGCCACCGAGTGGTGTTATACCCTACTCAAGTGTGGTGGTGCATTGCCTCGAGGGCTGAGGATGAACTAGTACAGTGGATGAACAACCTCAGGAGGAGAGGTGTTCTTGAGCTCGATGAGCTGGTGGATGTGAGGATGGAATGGATCCAATCCAAGATGAATTGCTTCCTATGGTGGTGGCTATTTATAGAGGCACTGGTCCTCTTCCCAAATGTAGGCGGGAAGGGATCCCACAACGGCCAATTTTGAAGGGAGACAACTAGTACAAGCTATCCTTACAAAAGTAGTCTTCGCCTGCCAAAGGCTCTGGTGGTGACGCTGTTGTGGGCTCCGCGGTGACCTCCGTCCTGCCGTCCTGCTGGTCTTCGTCTTGTTGCACCAATATGGAAACCTTTGCTTGATACCTCGGGACTCCTCGCCTGCGCTTGCCTCTTTAGCACCAAAGAGGAAACTGGTGCACTGCACCCGCTGGCACCCGTCTGGCCTTGGTCATCACGGCTCACGTCATGTGAACCTTGCGAGGTGCCCCCTGCATAGATATCTCTGCTCCTCGAGAGCCGGCCTAGCGCGGCCGACCCCAGGGAGGTCTTGGTGTCATCCGCCTCGCGAGGCTTGGCCCCACGCGAGGGACTTGAGTTGTTGCTGCCGAAGTTGGGTCGTATCGGGTCGTTGGTGGAGCCACGCCGTGGGCCGTAGGCGAGCAAGTCTGGGCACCCCTGTTCCCCAGGATGCCGACAGTAGCCCACGGGCCAAAGACGCGCTCGAACTTGGCTTCGAGGCAAAGCCAAAGGTCGCCCGTTGCACCGTTCACATGGGTCGTGTCGTTCCCCCTGTTCCGCGGCCCGCTCGATGCCAATGCGCTGGTCACTAGGCTCAACCGCCTCCTTGGCCCATGTGTCCACCTGGGCATAGTAGAAGAACATGGCCTTCACATCCTCGAGTTAGTGATCTCCGATGAAATAGCCAATTGGACCTCGATATCGCGCTCCAGATGTACCGCGAGCGTGTCGACCGCTTGGACGAATGCCTGCACGAGTTCAGGCAGAGCCAAGAGCTACCGTAGGCAAGGGCTGCTGTTCTCATGGACGTTTTTTATTTTGTTGAGTCGGTTCGACGTGGATCACTACATATCCACATCAATCATAATATTGTTCTGTTTATTGCTCTATTTTAATGTGTGTACTCTGTTTTTCGTTCTTATATGTTTTGTTTCAATGTGTGTATATATGCTCTCCATTCTGTATATGTAGATGATAACAGCTAGATACAAATTAGTATATAAAAACAGATAGAAAATGGAATTCATAATATATATTAATTGTTCATTAGTTCATCACAAAATATATAAAATATCATCACATGTACGTGACGATACTTAACTACTAGGTACAATGCATAAAATGGAAAACAAACAATACTAAAACTAATAATCCCTCCTGGGGGCAGTATTCCGGCAGCCCCTCGCCAGCAGCTGCCTGGTGCGCGGCGACTTCCCAGCACAGAGGCAGTACTCTGCCTCCTCCGCCTCGTAGCGCTTGATGTACAAATATGCATCTTGCTAGCGGACGAGTGCGAACGATCTTGCCATTTTGTTGGTGCCCACCGAACCTCCTCGTCAGTGGCACGCTGGTGCTTATCGGCCCACCTCAATGCAGGGATGAGGTGCCTAGCGCCTTTGACCTTCCTCGCGAAGTACACATCTTCGTACACCTCCTCCGCATGACGACGCGCCCGCCCCCAAAGCTCCACCGACTCCTTTTTCCAAGCGGCATCACAGGCTTCACAGGCCCCCTGGCACCTGGCTTCCTCCTTCGTCATCTCCTTCTTGAACGCCACTTGCCTAGCTTTCTTAGCCGGCTGTAGCGACTTCCACAGACAATGATTGCACTGTCCCCAAAACCACTCCAAAGTTGTGGGTCTAGCAAAACCTCGTCCGGCGGCGCGTAGCGGTCCTCCTCATCGCTTCTCTTTGATTGAACGTCCTCAGAGGGGTAGCGCCCCCTCGTTGGCACGTGGGCAGATCGGCGGTGCCATGGCCGCGATTTGAGGGAGAGAGAGGGCGAGCGAGGGGAGGATGTAGATGAGAATGCAGGCGGGACGACATGAGCAAGGTAGCATTTATTGGCGGCCGAAATCTAGATCGACGGGAACGGTACACATGCCGGACGCCAGAATTTACGAGTACTGTAGTTTGAATTACACACGATTCTCGCAGCAAAAGCCGTGTGTGAACTTAATAGCTGACGGTTTCCAATACAGAACTGTGTCTGATTAATAACCCGCGCCACTCACCTTCCAAACCTCGAGGCGCAAAATAGAGTGCCAATCGTGTGGGGGCCGGTTGTCTTGCCAGATCTTTACATTTTATGTTTTTTGAACACCAGATATTTACTTCGTCTGATGATTTTTTAATTTTTTGGTATTTAAATGCCATGGAACTCCATGCATGTGTCCAAGCCGTGACACCAATATGTTTGAAAGTTCGTTCCAATTTACTGCACATGGAATTAACTTGCACACAAGTATTTTGGACTGCGAGTTAATATTTTTTTTTCAAAACATGTACTTGTTTGTGAGTTCATTCTGTGTGTAGTAAATTGGAATGAATTTTCAAACATTGGACACATGCATGGAGTGCCACAACATTTAAATTCCTAAAAGTTAAAAAAAATCATCAGACGCTGGTGTTTGAAAAAGAAAATGTAAAGATCTGGCAAGACAACCGACCCCCACACGATTGGCACTCTATTTGACACCTCGAGGTTTGGAAGGTGAGTGGCGCGGGTTATTAATTAGACATGGTTCTGTATTGGAAACCGTCATCTATTAAGTTCACACACTGCTTTTGTTGCAGGAATCGTGTGTAATTCAAATTACAATACTCGTAAATTCCGGCGACCGGCATGTGTACTCTTCTCGTCAATCTAGATTCCGGCTGACAATAAATAATACCTTGCTCATGTCGTCCCGCCTGCATTCTCATCTACATCCTCCCCTCGCCCGCCCTCTCTCTCTCTCTCAAATCTTGGTCATGGGGTCGCCGATCCACCCACGCGCCGATGAGGAGGAACCTCCCCCCGAGGACGCTAAGTCGAAGAGAAGCAATGAGGAAGACCCCTATGCGCCGTTGGACGGGGTTACACTGGACCCCCCAACTTTGGAGTGGTTTTGGGGCCAGTACAATCATTGTCTGTGGAAGGGCTACTGTCGGCTGAGAAAGCCAGGCAAGTGGCATTCAAGAAGGAGATGGCGGAGGAGGAAGCCAGGTACCAGGCTGCCTGTGAAGCCCATGATGCCACCTGGGAAAAGGAGCCGGTGGAGCTTTGGGGACGGGCGCGTTGTCGTGCGGAGGAGGTGTACGAAGATGGGTACTTCACGAGGAAGGTCAAAGGCGCTAGGCGCCTCTTCATTGCATGGAGGTGGGACGATAAGCTCCAGTGTGCCACCGACGAGGTGCTCCGGTGGGTGCCCAATGAAATGGCAAGATCGTTCGCAATCGTCCGCCAGCAAGCACCACAAAAAATACTATTCTGTGATGATACGTGTTTGTCATAGTAGGTCACATTTTCTGTCATGCATGTACATCCATGACGATTTTATGACAGAATCAAGATAGTCATACCTATGCTGTCGTAGAAGTGTTCCATGACAATACGAAAATTATCATCACGGAAATGTGCACTTCCATGATGATAAATGGCAGGTCATGGAAGTGCTTTCGTCAAGGGTAACCGACACGTGGCATCCACCATAACGCACTGGTGCAGATACCTACTATACAAACGTTTTTAACCCCTTTCCGCGACGGCGCTTGGAACCGTCGCCAAGTGAGTGTGGGCGATAGGGGGTCCTTCCCACACGACCCAGAAACCGTTGGGGATAGGCCCTCCTGGCACGCAAAATGAGCTCGTGTGTGATCTGGCGAGGTATCGAAACCCAATCCTTTCTGTTCGTATGTACATCCCACACGGCAAATCCCAGAAAAACATTTCCGTTCGTATGTATATCACACACAGTTTTTTGTGTGGAAAGGTTTGTGCAAGGTGGCCTAACGCAAATGGTTCTCTGCCGGAAGCCATGTGTGATTTTTAGTTGATCAAACATGCCTACTTTCTAGGAACCGTGTGGGTTGTTTGAGTTCATCGCCCATGTTGCTGTCTGAGTAACCCTCTGCAGTAGAAAACCCGAATAAGCAGGGATAATTAGCCTATTATTGATAATCCATATAGTAATCAAATTGATATTTCTTATAAAACACACTAGATATTTCATAGTCGTATAACGGCAACCAGGATTTCATAATTGAATTACATCAGATAGCCTCGGCCCTCAGTTACGCCATTACACAACACCACCAAGTTTCACATGCAACATCGAGAACCTTTAGAAAGTAGCATCATACACGGAAAATACACAGATGAATCTCATCTGGGAAACTGCAGAAGCAGAAGGAAAATATTGAGCCTTCAGTGATGTTGAATGTCCTTGCAACTTCAGGCCAGTGGCTATGGGTAATTGCCTGCCCAACCTTCTTCCTCTTCAGGAAAACTTCAATATTGTACCGTGGGTGTTGAATGAATACCTTCCTCGCCTCTTTACCATGAAGGTGGTTTGAGAGGTAATCATTGGTGAACTGCTTTGAGAAGTACTGAAAACAAAGATATTAATAAATCATTGTTATAAATTTTGAAATGGCGCAAGGGGTAAAAACAAGGTAAAATAGTTAGTACCATCCTATAGTTGACTGATGTCTTCTTCATTGTGCAAATGAAGATCATGTTGTTATTCGTCGCAAGTTTCTTCATCCTAACAACCTTTCTGAGTTTCTTGACTTGATTGATATTCATGGACATCTCATTTCCCCATATGCAAAATGGGTCAAACAGTGGGTCTAAGCCTCTTACAGCAGGACCTACATGTGAAAGACAAAATTGTAAGAAACCTAAATATTAGAATGATTTCTGCAACTACACAATAATGTGGTATTAGCGAAAGGACCATGCATGAGCATAGCTCGATGGTAAACCGCAGTGTCTCCCATTGTTTCCCTGCAACACACATAAGGAAGATCTTGATCAGGTTAACTGAGAGTTGCCATACTATCAGTAGAATATGTATTGAGTACAACCAAATTTGATTTATTTCACAAGCATAACAATACAAAATTGTACCCATAGCAAATGAAAATCAAATTGCAGAATTGAACCAAACAGTTAAATGGACAGCTAACCAAAAGAACAAAAACAGTTAACTAAGCACGACATTGCAGAATAGAAACATGTACTAGAAGATAAGACAGTTAACAAAACAAATAATGCTTGAGAATAGTACTACAAAATTTAGCAATTGTTGGACCAAACTATTAACTGAACATTACATTTCAGAGGACCAAACTATTAACTGAACATTATATTTCAGAGGACCAAACTGTTAACTGAACATCAGATTGCATATTAACTTTACAAAGACAAATCACTAGAAGGCACTGGCGGTGGCCTCGAGAAAACATCACGAACTCTATTTTAAAGTAGACAACCGCATGGCGGTGTAGACGGTGGCCTCGAAGACGAGGTGCTCCTCCAAGATCTGGCGGTCAGCACGCATGGCAGCCATAGTGACCTCGTGCATGCATGGGGTCATGATTTTCTTCTCCGCTGCCATATGCTATTGAGCTCCAGCTTATACGGCGTGCAAAATGGTTGTGGGCGACGCTTAATTGGAGGAGGGGGACAGTGATTTCGGAGGAAGGTGTCGCGCCGTCGGTCGGGGCTTGTGGGACGGGGAAGGAGGAGGATGGTGTGGGTGAGGTGCGGATTACCTGATCATATCGACGAGCTCGTGAAGCAATTAGAAGGGTCGGTGGCGAGGAGGCCGCACAGCAAGAAGAAGGGTCACCGGCGAGGAGGTGGCACTACAAGAAGAAGGGTCGCCCGCGAGGACGCGACACTGCAAGACGAAGGGTAGCCGGCGAGGAGGCAATGCTGTAAGAAGAAGGGTCGCCGGCGAGGAGGCTGACCTGCCAGTAAGCAGCAATGAAGGTTTGAGCTTCTGAAGCAAGGAGGAACAACGGAAATGTGGCTTTTGGTGGGAGGAAGGGTGCGGGGAGATAGATATTTCCGCGGTGGCAGAAAAACTTCGCTTGGTGCCGCGAGAAATTGGCACGCAAGTGTGATTCAAGCGGGGGCGGTGGACTGTAGACGAAGAAGCTTCCTGCGTAAGCCAGACAAGATGGTGCACCAAGATATTTTATATCGCATCCCACACGATTCTTTCTAGTAAACTGTTTGTGGTATACCTGATTTTTTTCATTATGTTTTGAAAGACAAAATGGTGTTATGGAGAGAAAGGATGGTGAAGTGTATGCTAGAACATTTATGTAAAGTGAACATGCTACTACATGAGTGTCGTGTTTAAATTTGGAATTATCCCGGGTTTGTTCGTCATTTTTCTACATTAATTGAGTTTCTAGGCATTTTAATGTGCATAATTCAAATTTGAACTACAAGCACATGCTCTAGTGCACCAAAGTTTGTTGAAAAATCACATGTGTGTCTGGGTAAATTTATAGGTCCCATGCAAGAAATGGGAATGAAATTCAAACATCTGGGTGTCCTGGCTCAACCCGGAACATTGAGAAACTTGGTTTTTAAATTTCTAGAAATTCAAAACTAGCCTGAAAATCATGAAACTTAGCATGGTGTCATTTCATGGCACCAACATGCTGTGGTAAAAATTTGACCACATTTGGACAAGTTTTTGGATATAAGCTTCTTAAAAACTGGAGCTTCTCTCGAGAAGACCCGTGGTTCCGGAGGGGGGAAGTGTCACCTTTGTGTGCGAAACAATATATGCTGCCTCCCCCCCCCCCCTTGATTTTCTACATAGGCAACATAGAACTATATGAGTATCCTGATAAATTTTGGATTTTTTCCGGGTTCGTTTGGACTTTCTTACACATTAATTGAATTTCTGGCCATTTAATGTGCAAAATTCAAATTTGAACTACAAGCACATGCTCCAGGGCACCAAATTTGGTTGAAAAATCACATCTGTGTCCTTGGGTGAATTTCTAGGTCCCAAGCAAGAAATGGGAATGAAATTCAATCATCTGGGCGTCGTGGCTCGGCCAGAAAGAATGAGAAACTTGGTTTTTTAACTCATGTAAATCCAAAACACGGCTGAAAATCATGAAACTTGGCATGGTGTCATGACATGGCACCAACATGTTGTGGTAATTTTTTTGGCCGAGTTGGGACAAGCTTTGGTACAAGCTTCTTGCAAACCGGAGCTTCTCTCAAGAAGGCTCGTGGTTTCGAGAGGGAACGTGTCACCTCCGGGTGCGAAATGACATACGTGCACTGCCTTCTCCCGACATAATTTTTGGCACGGGCAGATTCGACCAAATAGAAGTATCGTGCTAAATTTTGGAATTATTCCGGATTCGTTTGGCCTTTTTTATACCTTAATTGAATTTTTGGGCAGTTAATGTGCATAATTCAAATTTGAACTACAAGCACATGCTCTAGTGCACTAAACTTGGTTGAAAAATCACATGTGTGTCCTTGGGTGAATTTCTAGGTCCCATGCAAGAAATGGGAATGAAATTCAAACATCTAGGCGTCGTGCCTTGGCAGGAAAGATTGAGAAACTTGGTTTCTTAATTCCTCTATATTCAAAACACGCCTGAAAATCATGAAACTTGGCATGGTGTCATGACATGGCCAACATTTCGTGGTAATTTTTTTGGCCGAATTGGGACAAGCTATGGTATAAGCTTCTTGCAAACCAGAGATTCTCTCTAGAAGGCTCGTGGTTCTGAGAGGGAAGGTGTCACCTCCGTGTGCGAAATGACATACACTGCCGTCTCCCACCTTAATTTTTTTACACATGTAGATTAGACCAAATAGAAGTATCATGCTAAATTTTGGGATTATTCCGGGTTCATTTGGCCTTTTTATATATTAAATTAATTTCTGGGCATTTAATGTGCGTAATTCAAATTTGAACTACAAGCACATGCTCCATTGCACCAAAGTTGGTTGAAAAATCACATGTGTGTCCTTGGGTGAATTTCTAGGTCCCATTCAAGAAATGGGAATGAAACTCAAACATCTGGGCGTCGTGGCTCGGCTGGAAATATTGATAAATTGGTTTTTTAATTCCTATAAATCCAAAACACGCCTGAAAATCATGAAACTTGACATGGTGTCATGACATGGCACCAACATTGTGTGGTAATTTTTGAGCCAAATTGGGAGAAGCTTTGGTATAAGCTTCTTGCAAACCGGAGCTTCTCTCAAGAAGGCTCGTGGTTCCAAGAGGGAATGTGTCACCTCCGTGTGGAAAATGACATAAACTGCCTTATCCGCCTTAATTTTTTTTGCATAGGTATATTAGACCAAATAGAAGTATCATGCTAAATTTTGGAATTATTCTGGGTTTGTTTGGTCTTTTTATACATTAATTGAATTTCTGGGCATTTAATGTGCATAATTCAAATTTGAACTACAAGCACATGCTCCAGTGCACCAAATTTGTTAAAAATCACATGTGTGTTCTTGGGTGAATTGCTAGGTCCCACGCAAGAAATGGGAATGAAATCCAAACATCTGGCCATCGTGGGTCGGCTAGAAATATTGAGAAACTTGGTTTTTTATTCCTGTAAATCCAAAACACGACTGAAATCATGAAACTTGGCATGGTGTCATGACATGGCACTAACATGTTGTGGTAATTTTTCTCTCTGATTTGCAAAGGCACACACATTAACAATCAACAAAGTCATTTTGGAACAAGTGTTGTCACGTTACAAATCGGAAACACAAGTATTATTAAAACCGTGGACGTTCTACTTACCAATTACGTGCCGCCACCCATCCCCTTTTTTACTGGCTAGGAGGTGCCATGCGGGGTAGCTACTTGAGTATGGGAGGCGTGCGATTAGACCCCTGCGCATGCTCACTGGGAGGAGAACCCTTTGACCTCTATCTGTCGCGCACCTCCCTCCCAACGTCTCCATTAATGGTGCCTGAGCCCCTGTTTCATGGCGTGGCCATGTCTCACTCGGCTGAGATTTAAGAGAGAAAAAAGAAAATCTGAAAAGAAAGTTTTGCACGGATCTTGATGTAAGATCCGATGGACCTATATAGCATCGAAATGCGACTTATAGCAAGAACGATGAATATAAGGATGATTTTAGTGCATAATAATTGTCTTACATATTTAGGAACATAATTAAAAAAGCCACATGCGGCAACACCCGAAATACACAAGGGCAAAAGAAGAAGGAATACAACGATCTGGCTCGCTAATCTCTACTTTCTTGATGTGTTGCTGCAGCCTGCGGGAACTAGTCTCCGCGGCGAATGGCGATGAGCTCTTTCTTGTCCTCAAGATGCTGCTTGAGAGCATCCACGGATTCCTCCACCATCCTTCTGTGCTTGATGGCGGCATGGCATTCTCGTCCATAAGTTTATCGATGATGACGCCGGTTGTCGTGGAATTGTCACGGCAGATGTCCTAGGGTGAGGACTTAGTCGTCAGGCCAACGCATCTATGTGGTAGCTTGAGAGGGGTTGAGCGGAATCGAGAGACGCAACACAAGACATGGATTTTGACAGCTTCGGGCCCCGGGAAACATCATCCGGTAATAACCCAACATGCTATTTGTGGCTAGGTCTCATTATCATCACGAGGGAGTCGTCGTAAACCGGCCCTCCTCTAGTTGTGTCTAGCCCTAGAGATTGTTTCTTCTTGCTTGTCCCTCTTTAGGGAGCCCTGCCCCTCCTTATATATGTTGAAGGGGCGGGTTACATGTAGAGTCCAACTCGGACTTAAGACTTAACTATTCTGACTTCTCTTTATGGGCTTCTTAACATCTTGGGCTTCATAACGTCCCGGGCTTCATAACGTATTGGGCTTCATAACCCCTGACAACCCAGTTATCAGTGTTTGCCGGTTTAAGATGGTCTGCCGGTTTAAGATGGTCTGCCGCTTTATGATGGTCTTCCGCTTTATGATGGTCTGCCGGTTTATGACTTCATGCTGAGTTATCATCTGAGTTAACTCCTGCCGGTTTACCACCTGCCGGTTTACCGTCCGTCTTAGCCATCTGTCTTAATTGTCTGTCTTAACTGTCTGCCGGTTTACCACCTACCGGTTTACAAAGTCCCAGACGGGTTACGACTCCGGCCGGGTCATACCGCAGGGTATATCCCCGACATTAGCCCCCAGTTTAATTTGGATTTATCCATGTTAAACTGATCCTGATCCTCTTTAAATCCTTGTCATTTCCTTCTAGAAAATCCGGGTCAATAGGCTAGCTTCATAATCAATTTGCTGACATTGGTTTCTCACAGAGAAATATTGTGAAGAATAACTTGTTTTACTCAGCTTCCCAATGCATAACAAAAATATTGGTCTTTGAAATACTCATCTGATCTTCAGCCGGTTTAAGAATGTAGAACTTGCCGGTTTACAAATATTGATGGCATCGGATCATAACTGTTTGTTAACATCAGCTTTTGAAAATATACCTCTTATATGCCTATTACTTGTAGCCTCCAAGTCTTAATAAGGTAGTATAGCAACAGCTTTAAGACTTGCTTCAATATAAATATCACAAGCGTGAAGAAATCCAAGTTGTTCATCTCAATCACCAGTAAGAACTGAGTATTCCACATATGTAGCCCCCAAGTGTCGGGTTGTCATGCTTGCAGCAACCTGGGACTTGGAATTTCCTGATGCTCATAAAAACTTCAACCAGTGTAGCCCCCAAGGGCCGGGTTATTATGCAAACTAGATCATAAAAGCGCGCGTTGCCGCGCCCGTAACATCTTAATAAAATATATGTAAGAAGATCTGGTCATTGCAAATACTTGAGAAAATATATACATTATAACTATGGTGTGCAAATCTAGTGAGAAAATTCTATATTTTGGTGCAAGGGATAAATAACACCGATGGCATAGATACAACTTCTCGTCTTATTTACAACTGATGTTGAAAGTCAAGGATACCATGATATCTCACAAAATCAGCATATGACTATCTCAATGTCATACATGCCCACACACGACTTCTGGTCGCCTCAACAAAAAAACATGAACATGTTGTTCAATCAAAGAGAAGTACCTCCTCGAATGCCCTGAGTGCTGATTGGATATCCATTAGCTGCTCCACATTTTGTTGTATTGCCTTGTTAAATTTGTTCTTGCTCTGAGGGAATTGTATGACCAACACAGTTAAATTGATTCAGAAAAGAAGAGAGTTAAACCAGGAGAGGATTTCCAAGAAAATGGCTCTATTATTCAAGAGCATAAGCACAGTCAAAAAGATATACATGGATATCAGATACCTTGCACAAAAAATCTCAAGTACAGAAAATACAGTATAGAAGTACATACGGAAGTTGTGGTTATAGTTCCTAAAACCGCAAGGATGACTGAAATCCTTAAAATTATTTATTTTCTTATTTGCCCAAGGAATACTAATTCATATGGTTTTTGTTTTGCTGGGAAATCTTTGTGGTTCATTGGTGAAAGTGAACAGAACAACTTATGTTTTTATAGGCTAACACTATATACAATTTCATCGCAGAGGCTAAACTTGACTAAATATAAATCATAGGAGAAGATAAAAACATACTGAAATAAGTTGTTTCATGGAAGGTTTTCCTTTAAAAAAACATGAGGTAAACACACATGTCACTTCCTCGGCCGTTGTCACGTCAACAAGCTAAAAAAGACTCAAAATTACACATAGAGATGTACGTGTGCAGCCTGCTAACTTCAGAAAACAAAAACAAATGGAAGTTGCCATACCTTTGTCTACACCGTGTGCAGCCTGCTAGAGCCTCACTCTGAACAATTTTTGGATAAACTCTCACTCTAAACAATAAATCACTGCTGTAGAGACAGGAGAAGTTTTCGACGGTATCAAGATGCATCAGCTACAACATCTGTAGTTATTTAACTGACATGGTGATACTGGGAACTGACGAAAAGAGAAGTTTCCGACAATATCAAGATGCATCAGCTATGACATCTGTAGTTATTTAACTGACATGGTGATACTGGGAACTGACGAAAAAGGTATGCCATGTGTGACCTGGAATTCAACTTGACATGTATTGTTCATACCTGAATCATCATTACCAGTGGGAGGCACTTCGGCTCTCAGCTTTGCTGATGTAAGTAATAAGAAGCACACTTCAGAGAAGAAAACCCCTCTTTTCAGTTTAATAGGGGATTGATGAAGATATGGTCAACCAGGGACTGTTTGGGCACCAAGGTAAGCACTCTGATTTCTGTCATCGCCCCTTTCTTCCCCAGCGCCAGCAGCAAGTACCCTAAAGCGACCGCCAAACCATGAACCTACTATTGCGAGCCGCTAGGAGTGTCGCCGTTGTGCGGACGAGGGTGGAGGATGAGATGAGACGGTGGTCGGTTCTAGCCTCTAGGGCTTAGGGAGGCCGCCGCCGTGCCTGTAGGAGGAGGTGATCCGATCAATGACGAGACGCAGGCTCGCCTCTTTCGCTCCCCTACCACGTGGATCGTAATATTAGGCTGCATCAGTAAACGAGAGGGCTCTCAGATCGATCCTTGGAGCAGGAGCCCACTAACGCGTTTGGGCCGGCGGGGACGCTCGAGGTGGGAGGCGTATGAAAAGACCGAGGGAACACGGCGGGACGACTTGAGGATCCAGATCGTTGAGTGAACTAATCGGACGATGCAGAGTGTCAAATCGTTATGGAGGTTCCTAGGTAACCCTGTTATACTGTTTCTCAATAATGAGCAGGGACTTTTGAAAATATGATCATGTAGACTTTAACAGCAACGTGTAGCCCCCAAGGGTCGGCTCAGTAAGATAATATTGAGTTGGGACTTTATATATACTTCATTGAGAATAACATTATATTATGTAACTCCCATCATGGGGCTTGAACCCACGTCCACAAGGTTGAGAGCTTTGTGCTTTACCAACTGAGCAGTGGATCCTTCAATAATAGATGAAAATTTGTGTACCTTGAATTGTTGACAGGAGCAACTGGTAGCCCCCAAGGGCCGGCTCATTATGATGTGATGAGTCGGGTCTTCAATAAGACTAAAAATGACTTGCAGCGACATGAGACTTGCTTATTTGATATAATATTAAGTTGAATAATGTAGCCCCCAAGTGCCGGGTCGTAAGCCTGCAGCGACTTGGGACTATTCCTTCAATTGTAAAATAAATCATATCCATTGATAATATAATAGCCATTGCGCTAAAGCGACTTTGAAAACCTTAATCATAATACCGGTTACTGATAACCATAATAAAATCCAGCCATGTTGGCTATTTGAAGATTTGAATAATATAATCCAATGATTTATGAGCGCATGATTCCAATGGCGCAATCCAAATGTATACTGGCGACTTATAGTCGAAACCAGACCGGGCTGATAGTCTCCGGATTATGATTTAATCGTGTTCCGTCAATTTTTAATTGACAGTCGAACCGGATTAACAATGCCGGTTTGAAAAAGCAACAAAAAATGTTCATCCAAAAATAGAACAGAACGCAAGCAAAGGCAAAAATAAAACCATTGTAAGCGAGGCTTTAAGCTGATCAAGAGGTGTTACCACAATCGGACACGACCAAGCCCCCAAAATGTGTAGCTATGGTTTGAGTCAGCCAGGTCCCCAAATGATGCTGTGGCATTACGCTGATCAAGAGGTGTAGCTATGGTTCGGGTTCGACCAAAGCCCCCAAGTGATGCTGTGGCATTGCGCCGATCAAGAGGTGTAGCTATGGTTCGGATATGACCAAGCCCCCAAGTGATGCTATGGCATTGCGCCTATCAAAAGGTGTTGCTATGGTTCGGATACGACCAAAGCCCCCAAGTGATGTTGTGGCACTGCGCCTATCAAAAGGTGTTGCTATGGTTCGGATACGACCAAGCCCCCAAGTGATCAATAATATGATAAGCCAATAAGGCAGGATACCCATGTTTGAACCGCGCATCATGGCAGCAAGTCCTCTTCGGCAACCTTTAACTTTTTGCAAGAGATAAATTCTTCTTGAACCGGGATTTTGAACCGGATTTGAGAGCTTCAAAGCTTTGTGGGAGACATCTTTCCCTTGAACCGGATTTTAAACCGAATCTTCATTTTCAGCCAGAAATTTTCTGACGGCCTTTAAACTCGAACTTGCGAGAAGTTAATTCCTTTTTGAACCGGACATTGTAAAACCGGATTTGAACAATTCAGAGCTTTGCAAGAGATAGTTTCCTCTTAAACCGGACTTGAACCATTTACTAAGGGCTTCAGCGCTGTGTGGGAGACGGGATTTCCATTAAACTGGACTATAAACTGGAAGCATCATTGCGAGCCGAAATATTTCTTACGGCCTTGTAACACCCCAAAATTTAACCATGATTTTATTACTTAAATTTTTTGCCTTGGTAAATTAAATTTTTCATTGTCTGGATTTTTCTTTGGATTCAGAACCTCTCTTTTCTTCTGAATTGTGAAATTTTTCCTCCAAGTGAAAACTTTCCAAATGTATTGTTTGACTTGTAAACCCTCTCAAGAAAAACATTTCTTTTATCAGTGGATTTATTTGCATAATTGTTTTCCCTAAGCTTCATTCTTTGAAAATGATTTTTCTTGAGTTTCAGAGCTCAATTTGCACTACAACCCTGTCAGAAAATCCTTTAAAATTCTCACCAAAATTTGGGAATGTCATGTGATGTTTTTGAATCACTTTTATGGAAAATTATCTTTTATTCATTGGATATTTTGAGCTCTACCCCAAGTTTTCAGAACTGGTCCAGTTTGTAATTTTGCACTCCAACATATTTAAATACTTCGTTAAAATTCCCACCGAAAATTGGAGAGGTCAGTAGATGCATATAATTCAACTTTATGCAAAAACCCACTGGTGTTCTTTGAAAAAATTGAGCAAATCATCCTCTTTTGCTCTGTGGACCAGATTGGCATTTTCTACTGCAACCCTAATTTATTTTGCTCTAGTGCCCATGAGCCTTTTCCTGCTTATAGTCCACACTACAAAACCATTGGGGTATTTTTGGTCCATGATATTATACCCTTTTCTTTTTGTCCAGATTTGATTTTCTCAAAATCTTGCACTAACATGTTTCTGTTTTTGCCAAACTAACCTTGCCAACCTCTTCATCATCTAAAGAGACTAGGATCTAGAGATTTTTGCCACCCCAAGAGTTGCCTAGATGCCCTTGGCATTCTGTCAAACACCCTCTATGCATAGCCAATTTTGGCATGATTTTTAGTTTGCATTGTGGACTTGATCCTCTGACCCAACAACCTTGTCCACTTAACCCCTAGCTACTTCTAACCTAGATCTGCTAGTTGCCAGCCTCACCCAAGCTCCCTAGCACACATTGGCATTTCAGCAGACACCTAGCATGCGTGCACTGGGCGCGCCCAGAGCGAACGTTTTGCACGCGCGTGCACTGAGCCGCCGCGTCTCGCTGCCGCCCTCCCCGCGCCCGTGCGGACCTTGGCCACTCACCACTAACACGCCCGGCCCCTCCCGTGTCGTAGAGCCGCCCTAGCCGCCTCTGGAGCCCCACAGCACCACCGTCAGGTCGGCCATGGCGGCTAGCTGACGGTCGCAGCAGGCCCCGGTCGTGGCAGCGCCGCCCGAGCCATACGCGCGCGCCTGCTCGCTCCCTTAAGCAGTGGAGAGCTCGTCGGGATGCGCCGACCAGCCCCAACCGCCACCATGTCGCCCTGCTGTAACAGAACGACGGTTCGCCGATCTTATCTCTGGCCGCCACGGAACCGACCTAGCCGCGCTATAAACAGGGACCCCCGAGCATGTCCAGTCCCTCACGCAACCTCGTACCATCCCCCTAGTGCCCTCACAGCCAACAATCGACGAGCGAAGGCCGTCTTCCTCGTCTCCGGCCGGTTCGGCCGCCGCCACGCTCCAGCGCCATGCGTCGCAATCAGAGCCTCCCCTGCCCTCCCAAAACCACCGTACGACTCCCCTTGATCGTGCAGAGCCACCCATCCCCTCATCCTCGACCGGGAGCCACCATAGCCAATACCCCCAAATCATCCCGAAGCCACCTCCGCCGCGGAGCTCGCGGCCGGTGACTCCCTCCACCCCCGCCAACCTAGCAACCACCGGGAGGACCGCCCCAGACTGGCGGATCCATCCCCGCCCTCACAACCGCACGGGGAGTCGCCGTTTGACAACAGCGATCACCGGAGCCCCACCTCGGCTCGGCCAGGGGAGAAAGAAGAGCGCGGGCGACTGGTCAAACCTGACCAGTGGGCCCAAGGGACCCACTGTCAGTGACCCGAGCCGGCCCGCGCTGGTTTAAGTGGACGCGTAAACCCCTAAGTACGTCTCCTCCATCTCGAGAGCGCATTCTGTCTGAACCGTTTTTTTTTCTGTTTTAATTAAAAACAGATTTTTGACTAAACTTTGACTGGCTATAACTTTTTAAATATAAGTCCAAATGACTTGATTCTTTTTCTGTTGTTCCTCAAATTTGGTCTAGTTTATTTTCATATTTATTTGAAAATTTTCCAAACAACTTTTTTGTACTATTAACTATGTGTTGATTTCAAATTTTCTTAAATAGGATTTTTGAAGAAGGAAGAAACTTTCAAAAGTTTTGGAATGCACCCTGCCTCTCCACAACTTGAAGGCAAGCATCCTGAACCCTAGCATAATATGTTGTGTGTTGTTTGGCAACAGTTACACACCACCTTGACATGGAGCATTCGTTATTTGTTTTGTGATGATACAATCATATGCATGGGTTCATAATGTAGATCCTTTGCTGTTGGAAATGGATATGCTTGTGATAGTAGTCACCCTCGTGTGCCTCTCATGCCTACCGGAAGTAAGCCGGGAGAGTCTCTGTCTTGGGTAGACACGAGCTTATCCCTAGTTCCCTGTCGAGACGGTTGTGTCCGGTATGGCATGATGAGGTATGCTGACCAGTGACTTGGTCTGTTGGTTGAAATATATTTGCTATGCTAATCATGCAGGGAATATCTAAACCTCCTGAGTCGACCATGGATCGAGTCTTGTTCCAGTAACCCCCATACTTTTTTCATACTGCCACTTGTCCCTGCCACAGGTAGGGTACGGTTTAGTAAATTGTCAACCCCTCCCTAGCACACACCGTACAGAGAGGCCATGGTGGAAGATACCGGAGGCATCCCGTAGGCATGCTACCTACACTACTAGGAAAAGGGTTATAGATAGGATTGATACTAATGGCGCACCAGGGAAGCAGTGCGCCACTAGTATATACTAATGGCGCACCTGCTGGTAATACGCCATTAGTGTGGAAGACACTAATGGCGCACCAGAAACGTGGTGCGCCACTAGTGTTAAATATTTTTTTCCATTTTTCCATACACACTAATGGCGCATCAGACAAGCAGTGCGCCATTACTAGTTCTAACTAGTAATGGCGCACCACACAGAGAGTGCGCCATTACTGTAAATTCCCCCCTCCATCTCAATCTCGATCCCCCTCCATATCTCGATCGCTATCCCCCTTCATCTCGATCTCGATCCCACCCGCACCCTCTCCCGCTAGCTCCATCGCCGCCGACGACCCACCGCACCCTCCCCCGCTCCACCGCAGTCGACGAGCACCCTCCCCCCCCCGCACCCTCTCCCGCTCCACGCCGCCGACGAGCACCCCCCGCACCCTCTCCCGCTAGCTCCACCGCCGCCGACGAACCACACCGCACCCTCCCCCGCTCCACCGCCGCCGACGAGCACCCCCCGCACCCTCTCCTGCTAGCTCCACCGCCGCCGATGACCCACACCGCACCCTCCCCCGCTCCACCGCCGCCGACGAGCACCAGCCCCCCGCACCCTCTCCCGCTCCACCACCGCCGACGAGCACCCCCCGCACCCTCCCCCGCTCCACCGCCACCGACGACCCACCACACCCTCCCCCGCTCCACCGCCGCCGACGAGCACCAGCCCCCCGCACCCTCCCTCGCTCCACCACCGCCGACAAGCACCCCCCGCACCCTCCCCCGCTCCACTGCCGCCGACAACCCAACCGCACCCTCCCCGGCTCCACCGCCGCCGCCGATGATATTTTCAAATAACAAATTTGATGATATTTTTTAAAAAATTATTTACTGTTTTTATAAAAAATTATTACTGTTTCATATTCATATTCATTTTCTAAAAAATAATAATAATAAAGTGTAGACTACAATTGTTGTTAAACAACACTTATTACTGTTTTTATAAAAAAAATATTACTATTTCATATTCATTTAAAAAAATTCTTACTTATGGCGCACGGGTGGCTGGTGCGCCATTGCTATAAAAAAACATTCTAATGGTACACCGCCGGGGGTGCGCCATTAGTAATCTAACCCCATCCACACCGCGCTACACCTTCCCCCTCCCTCTCGCCAGACTTTGATTCGTCCCTCTCCCTCCACCGCGCTGCTCCACCGCTTCGCCGCCGCCCACGCGCCCCCGCCGCCTCCCTCTCCCCTTCCCCCCCCCCCCTGAGCCCCGCCTCCCCCTCGAAACCCTAGAAACCCCGCGCCCCCCGCGTCGGCCCCTGCCCTACGCCGCCTCTACCTCAGTCCGGGCACCCAGGAGGACCGCCGCCATCTTCCTCTTCGACTCCGAGGACCCGGACGAGCGCGGACGCCCTCGAGCCATCCCTTCGACGCCGCCGCCGCTGACCCCGACCCTGACCCCTCCGGCGACCGGCCGCGCCCGCCCAGGTCCCTCTCCTCCTTCCTCCCTCTCCATCCTTCCTCCCCATTCCTTGCCCATGGTCCATAGGAGATATTTGTCATGTCCAATCGATTTTTTTGTTCTGCTATCATAGTGTCTTTGATATATGGAAATCATACTGTACTGAAACTGTTAGTCCCAAAAACAGTTTACTAAAACTGCTGCCACTCTGCTACTCTGCTTCAGTTAAGACTTGGGAGTTTGTCTGAACTGTTGTGTTTGATATAAGTAGAAGTATTAGTTGTTGGGAGAAAAACATTTTATAAACACGTATTCACACTCAGTTTAATCTGTATGCTGTTAGCAGAAAGCCCAAATCTGGTTTTGAACTGTCCATGATTTAGATGAATCCAACTCTTCAATTTAATATGTATGCTATGAGGAGAAAACCCATATCTGGTTCAGTTGAGTAAAGAGCAAGAAACACATATTTTTGGTCTTGAACTTGTTTTGCATGTTAAATGGAAATAATGTTCAGATTTCTTCAGAGAAACACTGAATAAAACAGTTAACAGCCAGTAGTGTGTACAAAACGTGGTCTGAAGCTTGTTGGGAGTAAATGTAAATGTTCTGAGTAACTTTTTGAACCAAATTCAGGTTGTATACTAGTATAGTATTCCATAAAACCTAGTTTCTGCACATTATATTGTTGTTTTTCAGGTTTTGTGCATATGCAGTCTTCTTCGTCAGCTCTTCAAAACAGTGATACTTAATTTATTAATCTTTTCCAGTGGTTGCCTGCCTTCCTCACTTTCTGTTCTAATTCAGCCAACGTCGAGTTGCGTACCTGGATGTCAGTGCAGAGTAGAAAAGGATAAGAGTAGGAATTCTGTGTTGTTTCTAAAAGCTCTACAATATCCAGATTTTATAATATTTGTACATCCACAAGACTTAGCCTGAAATCTGTGTTGTTTCTGAATACTCATAGTGAATAGTTTCAGTATTGCTTTTTTTAACATGTCAGTATTGCTTTGCATAATGCATAATGTTTTGTTCAAGCTTATGTACAGCAGTACAGTCTCAAATTAACACGATTTGAATTGATGCCTTTCAGCAAGTACTAACAAAGGTGTTGGAAGAAGCTGGGTACACACGGGATTCCACTCTATCATTAGAAGATTTTGTGACAGTACAAAGCTAAACATTGCTTACCTTTCTTATCATAGCTGTAATGATGTGGCAGATTCATCTGAACTGAAAAAAAAGCATAGTTTTTGTGTTTAGATTCATCTGAATTTAAGAAAAACATAGCTTCTGTGGTTAGATATCTGAATTGAGAAAAAAACATAGCTTTTGCGGTTGTAGTATTATCCAGTGCCTACTATGACAAGCCGCGACCCTTCTTCCATCGGCTCCTCCTCCGATACCCCGGCCCATGCATGAAATCCTTTTGGATGTTTTGTAACTAGAATACCAAAGTGTTAGGAATTTTGTCCAAACTGTAGTTTTCAGTATTCTGTCCAAACTGAAAACTGTTAAAAAGACCATGTGTTTTTTGTTCAAAATCTGCATGCAAAACTGAAATAGTCTCCTAGTACTTAACCCACCCAAGCTATGAGGCAAAAATTTCAGTGAACTGTTATGGACAATTGTCAATTTTCTGTAATGATGATGGAACATTATAAAGCATTGTACTCCAGTGTATATGAAGGATACAAAAAAGTTGCTACATAAAAAGAATAGCAGGGATATTTATGTTTCAGTCTTGACTAATTACATGTTTATGTAAAAAAGAATAGCAGGGATATTTTACAACTCCTGTGTGTGTAGTTGCTTGTTTTTACTGTAGTTGTGGCTGCTTTCTTCTTGTATCATAAAAATATCTCTTCTGCTGCTTATCAGAGATGGCGGGAAGCAGCCATTGCCGCTCTGCGACACCGCGGTACGAGTTGGATGCTTCCGAGTTCTTCGCTATCATACTTGGGACTTCGGTATCATCCATGACGCAGGTATATAAAATGAGAGATCTCCCCTAGCTTCACCCATCTTATTATGATATCTGTTGTTTGCCTACATCACTCATTGTCCCAAACTGCAGAGGCTGCCTGACAGTTTTAAGAACATGCTGATGGGTGAAGATCCGCCAAATAATGTGAAGGTGCGACAGGCCGGCAGCGGGTTTCGCAGGCTGTGGGATGTGGAGTTGATGATCAAGGAGGGCCACATGTACTTGTCTCGTGGGTGGGAGAAGTTCTACCGTGCCTATGACCTGCGGCTGGGGTACTTCCTTCTCTTCAGGTATGACGACGACGCCACCACGCTCATCGTGAAGGTGTTTAACCCGACTATGTGTCGCATGCGCTACACTGAAGATTATGATGCTGGTACGTTCTGCCTCTTCTTATTCCTCTACATTTGGCTTTGTCTCACATTGATTGTTAACGGTCATTGTTGCATTTGGACAGGTAATGGGAGCAGCAGCAGCGACAATGGCTACAGCCAAAGCAGCAGCGACCATGGCGGTAGCGAAAGCAGCAGCGACCATGGCTGTAGCGAAAGCAGCAGCGATTCTGGCATCAGCATAGACAACAAGAAGGATGATCCGGACTGGAGTGCGGGAGAAGAGGAGCAGAGTGGGGATGAGGAGCTGCAGGATGACCTAGCGCTGGTGGTGGCTGACCAAGGGCAAGAGATGGAGGTGGCTGAGGATGACCTAGCGATGGTCGTGCCTGAAGGTGGCCTCGCGATGGTGGTGGTGCCTGACAATGACCACGCACTGGTGGTGGCGCCAGCGATCCCATAGCTGGGCGACATGACCGCGCCAATTCAGGTAGAAGACTACATCCCACTGCCTCCACCGCCTCCACCGCCTCGCCGCTCTTGCCGCATCAGGCTGAGGAAGGAGAAGGAGAAGAACAATGCATGAGAACTGAACGGTGTTGGATGAACAATGTGAAACTTTTGTAATATGTAACGATGGAACTATGTGTTGGCTATGTATGTATATATGATGGAACTTGTGTGTTGGCTATCTATGTATATATGATGGAACTTGTGTGTTGGCTATGATTGTTATATGGATGCTTGTTGTATATCTCATAGGTGAAATAGTGACCTGAGATAAAGAAAAAAATTAAAAAAATTGTTACTAATGGCGCATTACAGTGTGGTGCGCCATTAGTATAGCAAACACTAGTGGCGCATCGTGGGCAAAACTAATGGCGCACTGCCTGGTGCGCCATTAGTATACCAGATACTAATGGCGCACCTGTGGTGCGCCATTAGTAAGATATACTAGTGGCGTGCTACTAATGGCGCACTGGTAATGCGCCATTAGTAGGCAAAACCAGTGCGCCATTAGTAGGCCTTTTCCTAGTAGTGCTAGTCCGGGGGCATGGGTGTTTTCGGTTGTAGCCGAAGGGGTAGCTGATCCCCTAGTTTGCGTGCGGTATAAATTTTGTGATCCCATGCTAGTCGAGGTTATAGCCTCCCCACTTAGAGTTTTGCTTAACGGGTGTCAAGGGTGATTCCAGACACCGGTGAGTTAGGCTGGTGTGTGCGGTCAGGTGTGTTTTTAATCAAAAGACCGTAGACGGAATTAGTCCCGATGGACTAAAGAAATCCGTTACTCGTGGGTAAAGAGTACACCCTCTGCAGAGATTATATCTATTCGAATAGCCATGTCCATGGTTAAGGACTACAGTCTAGGATGGGTCAAGTGTCGGTCTTAGTGTCGGACTTCGGAGGAGAAACTGCTAAATCAGAACATTGATCATGACTGGTGACTTATGATGGTTATGATTATGATTATTGTGGACTAACCATTTGTATTATTTGGATTATTGAGTATCCCTGGGACGGTTCTATCACCTGGATATTCACTGTAACTATTCTTTTACAAGCCCTTTATGTGGTGTCGCTCAGACGCCCGACTATGGCATGCTTGTTATTTAATTTACTTACAAGCCCTTTATGTGGTGTCGCTCAGACGCCCGACTGTGGCATGCTTGTTATTTAATTTACTTATAAGCCCTTTATGTGGTGTCACTCAGACGCCCGACTGTGGCATGCTTGTTATTTAATTTACTTATAAGCCCTTTATGTGGTTTAGCTCAGACGCCCGAATGTGGCATGCTTGTTATTTAATTTACTTATAAGCCCTTTATGTGGTGTCGCTCAGATGCCCGACTGAGGCATGCTTTATATTACTATCCTTTCGAGGCGTCGCTTCAGACACCCGATCAGTACATTCTATTTCTACTCTCTGATTGCATAGTCATATTTGACATGAATAACCTGCTTGCATGCATCATGATTTTTATTTATGACTGACGTTGTGATCATACTAGAATTTCAGAGCATGGTTGTCTTTTACTATATTATACCCGTGTTCGTGATGTTTGCGAGTACATTCAAAGTACTCACTGGCTTGTCCCTGGCTATTGTCTTGGCCAGATTTCTTGTCTGGAGAGGAGCGTTGCGATGACAGCCCCGGAACATACGCAATGTTGATAGCAGCCTCGCGAAGATAGGAGTTATCATGGTCAGCTGTTCTTGTGGGAAATGGAGTCCCATGGCCACTTGTGAACCTCAAACCGCTTCCGCCGTCAACCACTAGAGACCATCTGTTGTATTCATAGGCCAGAATGGCCTTGTACTTCAAACTCTGTACTTTGCTTGAAGTTTCTGTATCAAGTTGGTGCCTCATCAGCTAACAGTAATCCCGGGGCTGGTGAGCACAAGGGCCATTTTCTGGGAAATTAATATCCCGAAAACCCGGTCCTGACAGGCCTTTAAATTTTCATCAATATAACAGCATCCTTCGGGGCCGGGTTTCCCTTCAACATCCTGGGGCACTTGAATTTGCTGAATCTGGCAAGACTTGCTGAGTCATATCATCGGAGCCCCCGAGTCTTAGGATGACTCAAGGAGTTGTCTTGAAATTCTCCGTACTTGACCATAGAAGAAGGTATCATTGGTGTTGATAACACGATGTAAATCCGCAGAAGGTTGAGGTGACTGTGGCGTGTTATAAATGATCCCGTATGAGCCATGTGGGTAACTCGGCCAATGGTTCCTTCCAACTGGTTGTTTGAAGTTGACCAAACTGTAGTGGCAGCGACTTGCGTGCCTGCTCATTGATCCATCCAGTGCAGACGGCGGTTGATGATAATTTGCCTCCAATTTAAAAGAAAATCGGGCTACCCAAGCTGTGACTTGCTTTATACTCAATAAACAACTCATGCAGATAGGTGCGGCCCAGTGTGTTGATGTAGACCAGGCCGCGAGAAACGGACGACAAAGACGACCGCAGCATCAGAGACGGCTCGGACAGATGAGTCGGCCGCGGCATTGAAAACCGGCGCGGGCGGGAGAATCGGCCGCGGGGGCAGACAATAAGTCAATCGCGTGCGTTGATGTAGCGGGGGTGGCAACCTGCGCAGGATGAGCGCTAGTGCAAAAATAATATTTGCTCACACCCCTTTCACAACACCTTTTGTAGTAATGGTCCTGTGAAAAAATATCATAGACCTAGTGATTGTTCTTTGATAAAAACAATATGTGTGAAAAAATAATCTTGAGATGAATATCACCTGATTTGTTCGGATGACGAATGATCTTTTCAATCGCGACAGAGACGGCTCAGGCAGACCAACAACTCAAAATAGTCCCGGCGGTTCAGGCAGACCGGCAACTCCCGACGGCTCAACACATTAGAGGCGGCTTGTGGCCCCGACTGCTCTTCTCACACCCCGAAGTTAGTAGTTTCACACACTTCATGGCTAACCTCTTTTTTTTTTAGCTTCGCCTACAATCAAGTGATTCTGTAGGGCTGCTTTTGGGCGGATGCAGCAATGGATTTTCAATAATACCAACTTGTACTAGATGGTCACGTGAGCAAAGAGTACTCAATCAGTACTTGTCCGTGAAATCTTTCATGTGAACAGTGGCAGGAGTGTTTGATGTAACTTGTTTCTGCCTCATTGTTTTCCTTGTCCCCACTTGCATGTGTAGCAGACTAAATAACAACGACGTAGTGATAATGCAGTCCACAGCCTTAGGATTGATCCTGGTGCCGATGAGGCACAGTTTTAACAGCAGCAAAGTTTGAAGCGTGGAGCAGGGTTGCTCGACTGCAGCTCGCAGCAATTGCACGCGACTCAAGACTGAAGCGAGACGCGGCAGGAGACTTGTAGCTGAAGATGAGGCAAGGCGCAGGTGCGAGAGGAGCTGATGTCCTGAGATAGCGGCAGCGGCAACTTGGCGATTTAACGAGGCCGCGGAGACAGCGCATGCGACTCGTGATAGCAGACGCGGGTGGCTCGCAAGCGGGGCGCGACTCATCAGGGCGGTTCGGCGGCGACAACGGTTTACCATGGCAGATGTCCGCCGGTTTAAAGCGGAACAAAGCCAGGTTGGTGGAGATGGGCCAGGGTGGCGAGACAAACCGGCGGCACAAGGCGAAAGCCTAGATAAAGCGGCGACGACGTCCAATGGAGGAGGCGCGGGCTCCGGCGGTTCAACTCGGAGGCGACGGCAACTCGGGCAGGTGGTCAGCTTGGGACGGCGCAGCGGCTCCGCGGAGACGGGAGACGGGACATCCCAAGCGACTTGACAAGGGCGGTTTAACGCGATGAGGCCGTGACAACAGACGAAGCCACAGCCATGGCGGCGAAGGGGCCGCGTTCACGGACGCACACCCAGCAGGATGAGGATCCGGCGGATTAACATGGTAGCATGAGGCGAGGCGGTTCACAGGCAACATCGCGAGGCAGGGCGCTCCACGGAGGGTTAGAGCCGGCGTCTAGGCGGCTCAGGGCGATCGGAGCGCGGGCATGGGCCAGCGAAGAGCCACAGGCCACGACCACTTAGAACTGCGAGGGAGGTCTTGCCACTGCGAGTCACCGGGGAGGACACACCGGCCACTTGGAAGCGAGGCCACGCCGGCAACTTGCAGGGGTGGCAACGAGGCGAAAGCGGAAGCAGTTTCCATGGATGACGATTCGTGGAAAATATTCTATAGAGCTTAAGGCGACGATTCGTGGCGGAGGTTGACATGGGCGGCAATCCGGCGAGCGTCTTGAGGCGAGACAGACGGCCTTCATGGAGGAGTCCGGGTTGTGGGGGATGCGACTTGAGGTCGGAGTCGAGGCCGGGGCGGCTCAAGGCTGGTCGCGGTGAAGGCAAGACGAAGACATCGGGCGCTCGTGGCGAGGCCGTGGTAGTGGCGCGAACCGTGATGCAGGTTCGATGATGCGGCAAACCATGGCAGCGACGGGTTGATGAAGGCGGCTCACGCCGCTGCTGGAAGCGAAGACCAGGTAGCGCGCGGAGGAAACGACGGGCCAGGCAGCAAGGCAGAAACAACCCGTGAGCGCAGCGACTCAAAGATGGCGTGAAGCGATGGAGGAAGTGTCCGCGGCGGCCGGCGGCAGGGCCGTGAAGACGGTCGGCTCAACAGCATCCGTCTTGCAAGCGTAGCCGTAGCGGTCAGGGCGGCTCGAGGCACAGCGGCCTGGAAGTGGACGGCAGCTTGAAGCGGTGCAGAGAATTGCTGGGGCGAGGCGAGGTCAGAGGTGACTCGGCGGAGCTGCGGGACGAATCTGACCACCGCTGTGGCTATGAGAGGCCATGGCGGTTTAGTGGCGAGGCACAGCTGAACCGGCGGCTCGTAACACTTGATTCAGATGCATGCATTAGATTAGTCTGAAGACCTCACGTGTGCTAGGTCAAGTAGTTATCCTTATCCTGTTGTACGAGTTGAATCGGCAGCAAAAACTAGTCGGTCTCGATGATTTGTACACGTACAGAACTCCGGTCGGTCTCAACCTCTTGCAGGCGGTGTTCCAAACATCGATCCGGCTCCGGATTGTTGTACCTTGAAGAAAATCACCAGCAGCTACGAGTTGATGCTCCGGAACTTGTAATGTGTTCAATCAGATTCCAATAGAGGTTGACGGTTTTAGCGACATAGTGATTTGTACAGCTTGATGGATTGCTAGATGCTGCGCACAACCCGCCTAGAAAAGTTGACCGCGTCCTCTCCATTATACGCGAATAAATTTCCTGTTGGTTCAACAGATCGTGGGACGAGGGCGGCGGTCCAATTCCAACCCATGGTTGTCTTTTGCGTCGGGTTATCCAGCACAATGGGTAAACCGCCAATCAAGAGAACTCATCAACCGCGATTGTTTCGTGCCCATTTTTCTTCCTCTGATCAACCATGATTTTCTCGATCCCTAGGAGAGGTCCCTTCAAGAACTCATCACCACCGTACTTAAGCCCCACGGTGGGCGCCAGCTGTCGTGGAATTGTCACGGCAGATGTCCTAGGGTGAGGACTTAGTCGTCAGGCCAACGCATCTATGTGGTAGCTTGAGAGGGGTTGAGCGGAATCGAGATACGCAACACAAGATAGTGATTTAGACAGCTTCGGGCTCCGGAAAACATCATCCGGTAATAACCCTACATGGTGTTTGTGGCTAGGTCTCATTATCATCATGAGGGAGTCGCTGTAAATCGGCTCTCCTCTAGTTGTGTCTAGCCCTAGAGATTGTTTCTTCTTACTTGTCCCTCTTTAGGGAGCCCTGCCCCTCCTTATATATGTTGAAGGGGCGGGTTACATGTAGAGTCCAACTCGGACTTAAGACTTAACGATTCTGACTTCTTTTTATGGGCTTCTTAACATCTTGGGCTTCATAACGTCCCGGGCTTCATGACGTCTCGGGCTTCATAACCCCTGACAACTCAGTTATCATTGTTTGCCGGTTTAAGATGGTCTGCCGGTTTAAGATGGTATGTCGGTTTAAGATGGTCTGCCGGTTTATGATGGTCTGCCAGTTTATGACTTCATGCTGAGTTATAATCTAACTTAACTCCTGCCGGTTTACCATCTGTCTTAGCCATCTGTCTTAATTGTCTGTCTTAACTGTCTGCCGGTTTACCACCTACCGGTTTACCAAGTCCCAGCCGGGTTACGACTCCGGCCGGGTCATACCGCGGGGTATATCCCCGACACCGGTCCTGTTCAATAAGGCAGTGGTCTCTGATAACCCACAAGCATAGGGGATCGCAACAGTTTTCAATAAGTAAGAGTGTCAAACCCAACGAGGAGCTAAAGGTAGAACAAATATTTCCTAAATTTCTATCGACCACCGATACAACTCTATGCACGCTTTGTCGGGGATATACCCAGCGGTGTAAACCGGCCGGAAGTTAAACCGGCCGGACTTGACGGTTTAGCTGAAGACCCGCCCTGACCTTGGCGGTTTACAAGCAACCCGATTGGACGTTGTAACTCAATGGTAACCCGACGGACGGGTCAGAGGAGCGACAAGACCCGGTGGCCCGTCTGGCGGTTCATGAAGGCCGGTTCAATTATTGTGGGCCGGTTTAACAGGAAAGGAATATTTATCTTACAAGGAGTTAAGACCGAGACTTGTACCCGGTTTGTATTAGAGATAGACTAGTCCTAATCCTAATAGGACTCCACATGTAAACCGCCCCTTCAACATATATAAGGAGGGGCGGGGCTCCCCAAAGAGGGACAGGTTACAAGTTAGAAGCTACAAGCTACAAGCAATCAATAATCTCTAGGGCTAGACACAAGATCCGGTTTACGGCGTCTCCCTCGGGATGATAATGAGACCTAGCCTCAAACAGCATGTAGGGTTATTACCGGATGATGTTTCCCGGGGCCCGAAGCTGTCTAAACCCTTGTCTTGCGTGTTGATCCGCCCTGCGTCTCTCGTCCCACTCAACCCCTCTCAAGCTACCACATGGATGCGTTGGCCTCGCGACTAAGTCCTGACACTAAGGACATCTGCCGTGACAAATCCACGACACGCTTGACGTTTGCTTTACCTAGAACACGTATAAAACTAGAAGTACTTTGTAGGTGTTTTCGGATAGGTTAGCAAGAAAATAAAGAGCGAGAAAATAAAAGCTAGGGGCTGTTGTAAGTAAAGAAGCAAAAAAGTAAATATAGCGAGTGTGGAAAATTGGTGGTAGGTGTGGTGAAATTGTCCCTAAGCAATTGACTACTTTACTAGACCGATAGCAAGTTTCATGTGGGAGAGGCCACTGCTCCTGACTTGGAATTCTATGCACTTATGATTGGAACTATTAGCAAGCATCCGCAACTACTAATGTTCATTAAGGTAAAACCCAACCATAGCATTAAGATATATTGGTCCCCCTTCAATCCCATATGCATCAATTTCTATGCTAGGTAGAAGCTTCTGTCACTCTTGCCCTCCAAGACATAGTCCTATCAACATACAACTAATCCTAAGGTGTGATCCACGTGCGCGCTCATATGATGGGCACCAAATGACAGCAACATAACCACAAGCAAATTAAATCAATCATAGCAATTCATCAACCACAGATAGAACAACGAAAATCTACTCAGACATCATAGGATGGCAACACATCATTGGATAATAATATGAAGCATAAAGCACCATGTTCAAGTAGAGGGTACAGCGGGTTGCGGGAGAGTGGACCGCTATAGATAGAGGGGGGAAGGTGATGGAGATGTTGGTGAAGATGGCGGAGGTGTTGGTGAAGATCGCGGTGATGATGATGGCCCTCGGCGGCACTTCGGCGCCACCGGAAGCGAGGGGGAGAGAGCCCCCCTCCTTCTTCTTCTTCTTCCTTGACCTTCTCCCTGGATGGGAGAAGGGTTTCCCCTCTGGTCCATGGTCTCCATGACGTGGGAGGGGCGAGATCCCCTCCGAGATTGGGTCTGTCTCTCTGTCTCTCTCTGTTTCTGCGTTCTGTTTTCTGGCCCTTCACCGTTTCTTAAATTCCCGGAAATTCGTAACTCTGATTGGGCTGAATTTTGGACACGATATCTACCTGGATATTAGCATTCTTGCGCGAAAGAAGGGCACCAACCGCCTTACGGGGTGGCCACGAGGGTCAGGGGCGCGCCTGACACCCTGGGGCCCGCCCCCTACCTCGTGCCCCCCTCGGGCACGATCTCGCGATGATCCCACTTCCCAAAATTCGTAAATATTCCAAAATAAATCTCCGTCAGTTTTTATTCCGTTTGGACTCCGTTTGGTATGGGTTTTCCGCGAAACAAAAAACATGCAACAAACAGGAACTGGCACTGGGCACTGGATCAATATGTTAGTCCCAAAAATAGTATAAAAAGTTGCCAAAAAGTATATGAAAGCTGAATAATATTGGCATGGAACAATCAAAAATTATAGATAGGACGGAGACGTATCAACATCCCCAAGCTTAATTCCTGCTCGTCCTCGAGTAGGTAAATGATAAAAAAATAATTTTTGATGTGGAATGCTACCTAGCATAATCTTGATCATATCTCTAATCATGGCATGAATATTAAGACACGAGTGATTCAAAGCAATAGTCTATCCTTTGACATAAAAATAATAACACTTCAAGCATACGAACCAAGCAATTATGTCTTATTGAAATAACATAGCCAAAGAAAGCTCATCCCTACAAAATCAAATAGTCTGGCTATGCTCCATTTTCACCACACAAAGCATTCACATCATGCACAACCCCGATGACAAGCCAAGCAATTGTTTCATACTTTTGACGTTTCCCAAACCTTTTCAACTTTCACGCAATACATGAGCATGAGACATGGACATAGCACTATAGGTGGAATAGAATATGATAATGGGGGTTATGTGGAGAAGACAAAAAAGGAGAAAGTCTCACATCGACGCGGCTAATCAACGGGCTATGGAGATGCCCATCAATTGATGTCAATGTGAGGAGTAGGGATTGCCATGCAACGGATGCACTAAGAGCTATAAGTGTATGAAAGCTCAAACTGGAAACTAAGTGGGTGTGCATCCAACTTGCTTGCTCATGAAGACCTTGGGCATTTGAGGAAGCCCATCATCGGAATATACAAGCCAAGTTCTATAATGAAAATTCCCGCTAGTATATGAAAGTGATAACTCAAGAGACTCCCTATATGAAGGATCATGGTGCTACTCTGAAGCACAAGTGTGGTAAAAGGATAGTAACATTGCCCCTTCTCTCTTTTTCTCTCATTTTTTTATTTTTTTATTTTTTTATTTTTTTGGTGGGCTTCTTTGGCCTCTTTTTTTGGGCTTCTTTGGCCTCTTTTATTTTTTTGTAAAGTCCAGAGTCTCATCCCGACTTGTGGGGGAATCATAGTCTCCATCATCCTTTCCTCACTGGGGCAATGCTCTAATTATGATGATCATCACACTTTTATTTACTTACAACTCAATATTACAACTCAATATCTAGAACAAAGATATGACTCTATATGAATGCCTCCGGCGGTGTACCGGGATGTGCAATGTTCTAGCGTAGCAATGACATCAAAAAATGGACAAGCCATGAAAACATCATGCTAGCTATCTTACGATCATGCAAAGCAATATGACAATAAATTCTCAAGTCATGTATATGATGATGATGGAAGTTGCATGGCAATATATCTCGGAATGGCTATGGAAATGCCATGATAGGTAGGTATGGTGGCTGTTTTGAGGAAGATATAAGGAGGTTTATGTGTGATAGAGCGTATCGTATCACGGGGTTTGGATGCACCGGCTAAATTTGCACCAACTCTCGAGGTGAGAAAGGGTAATACGCGGTACCGAAGAGGCTAGCAATGATGGAAGGGTGAGACTGCGTATAATCCATGGACTCAACATTAGTCATAAAGAACTCACATACTTATTGCAAAAATCTATTAGTCATCGAAACAAAGTACTACGCGCATGCTCCTAGGGGGATAGATTGGTAGGAAAAGACCATCGCCCATCCCCGACCGCCACTCATAAGGAAGACAATCAACAAACACCTCATGCTCCGACTTCGTTACATAACGGTTCACCATACGTGCATGCTACGGGACTTGCAAACCTTAACACAAGTATTTCTCAATTTCACAATTACTCGACTAGCATGACTTTAATATCACCATCTTTATATCGCAAAACTATTGCAAGGAATCAAACATATCATATTCAGTGATCTACAAGTTTTATGTAGGATTTTATGACTAACCATGTGAATGACCAGTTCCTGTAATCTCTCTAAATAGATAAAAGTGAAGCATGAGAGTTTAATTCTTTCTACAAAAGATATGCCCACGCTCTAACAAATATAAGTGATGCAAAAGAGCATTCTACAAATGGCGGTTGTCTAAGTAAAGAGAAACAGGCAATCCAAACTTCAAATGAAATAAGTGAAACACATGAAGCATTCTATAAAGCCATACTCAAAAGATATAAGTGAAGTGCATAGAGCATTCTATAAAGCAAACAAGGACTATCTCATACCAGCATGATGCATAAAAGGAAAAAAAATAAAACTAAAGCAAAAGACGCTCCAAGATTGCACATATCGCATGAACGAAATGAATCTAAAAACATACCGATATTTGTTGAAGAAAGAGGGGATGCCTCCCCAAGCTTAGACGCTTGAGTCTCCTTGAATATTTACTTGGGGTGCTTCGGGCATCCCCAAGATTGAGATCTTGCCTCTCTTCCTTCTTCTCACATCGAGACCTTCTCGATCATCGAACACTTCATCCACACAAAACTTCAACAGAAAACTCGGTAAGATCCGTTAGTATAATAAAGCAAATCACTACTATAAGTACTGTTGCAAACCAACTCATATTTTGTTTTTGCATTGTGTCTACTGTAGTATAACTTTTTCATGGCTTAATCCACTGATATAAATTGATAGTTTCATCAAAACAAGCAAACTATGCATCAAAAACAGAATCTGTCTAAAATAGAACAGTCTGTAGCAATCTGAACATTCACCATACTTATGATACCTGAAAAATTCTTCCAAAATCAGAAAAAATAAACAATTTGTACATAAATACAATGAAAAAATAATCCTAACCATTTGACGTGCCAGTAAAATATTAAAATTCGCGCACTACAGCTAAAGTTTCTGTCCTGCACCGCACAAACCAACAAGCATTGTAAACATCCTAAAGGCAAACCTTGACACATTATTTTTATAATACAATGGAATTGTACAAGGGGATAATTATTTTAGTTGAAAATTTTATGTAATCAAGATTCACAAAGTTTTCGTGAGCATGAACAAAGTTCAAGGCTAGCTCCCACTTCAACAATGCTTGTCTCTCTCACTTTCGCTTTTCTTTTTGAAAAAGCTTTGGGTTCCCCTCTTTATTGTTGTTGTTTTTAAACTATATGAAAGCACTCAATAGAAATAAATGACTTTCTAATACTTCCGGGTTGTCTCCCTGGCAACGCTTTCTTTAAAGCCATTAAGCTAGGCATATAGTGCTCAAGTAGTGAATCCACCCGGATCCCAAGGTATATCAAAGCCAATTTTAATTAGCAATGATTTGTAATTTAGTAGTGAGCACAAAGTAACATATATCATGTAATGACGAAGTCTAACTCTCTTCCTATGCATCGGCATGTCATAAAAGAACAATTCATGCACACATAGTAAAGGCCAATGCATAGTATAAACAGTTCCTTGCAATTTTATCGTGTTGGAGACATAGAGAGGTGGAGATAGAGTTCCTCTCTCATAATAATTGCAAGTAGGAGCAGCAAGCACATGCATATTATATTCATCAAAATCATCATGTGCAACGGTAAAAGGCAACCCATCAAGATAATCCTTAATAAGTGCAAACTTCTCCGATACAGTGTAGTCGGGAGAATTTAAAAAGATAATAGGACTATCATACGTGGGTGCAATAGCAACAATTTAATGTTTAACATAAGGAAATATAGAAAGTTCATCTCCATAAGCATAATTCATATTGGCATCTTGGCCACAAGCATAGCAAGCATCATCAAAAAGGGATATTTCAAGAGAATCAACGGGATCATAATAGTCATCATAGCAATCATCCTTCGGTAAGCGCGAAGGGGAATTAAACAATGTATGAGTTGAAGAGTTACTCTCATTAGAAGGTGGGCACGGGTAGCTAATCCTCTCTTCCTCCTTTTGTTCTTCGCTCTCCTCATCATCTTTTTCATCCAATGAGCTCACAGTTTCATCAATTTCTTCTTCCATAGACTCCTGCAAAATATTAGTCTCTTCTTGGACAGCGGAGTATTCCTCAATATATAGTTTAACATAAGCATTAGAAGCATAATTCTCATAACAATATTCAAGTATGGCAAACTTTTCAGATTTGTAAAGAGTAGCATCATACTTTTCAATCAAACAAGCAATTTCATAAGCACCCTTAAAAGCAACAAATTCTTCAATTTGTTGAACATCATAGTAATTATAAACACCCTTAGTATATGAAGATACGATTCCATTATCACTAAACTCACATTGATAGGGAAGGTGTTTCTTAGGGTTTTCAGAACAACAAGTGAAATCATATATATAACATAAATTCCAAGCATAGCATTGCAAACGATGAATTTGATCCAATAAACGTTTCCCTTTTTCAGATATACGGTGTCGCACATAACAAGCGTGCTCATCTAAAGATTTGACCACAACTAAGCTAGTTGGGGTTTCATCACGAGCACATAGGGATCGAAGATGATCCAAGTAATAAGCTTCAGCAGTGTGATAGATTTTGAGTGGTTCTTCAACCATTGGTTCAGTAGGTGCAGCTAAATTTTTTGGTATTTTGCGTTTCCTACCCATAACTAAAGATAGAAAACAACTAAGAACAACAAATAAAAATTACTTAGTGATAAAGCAAACAAGCACACACGAGAATATTCACCCCACGCTATTGCTTCCCGGCAACGGCGCCAGAAAAAGGTCTTGATAACCCACAAGTATAGGGGATCGCAACAGTTTTTGATAAGTAAGAGTGTCGAATCCAACGAGGAGCTAAAGGTAGAACAAATATTCCCTAAAGTTCTATCGACCACCGATACAACTCTATGCACGCTTGACGTTCGCTTTACATAGAACAAGTATAAAACTAGAAGTACTTTGTAGGTGTTTTTGGATAGGTTAGCAAGAAAATAAAGAGCGAGAAAATAAAAGCTAGGGGCTGTTGTAAGTAAAGAAGCAAAAAAGTAAATATAGCGAGTGTGGAAAAGTGGTGGTAGGTGTGGCGAAATTGTCCCTAAGCAATTGACTACTTTACTAGACCGATAGCAAGTTTCATGTGGGAGAGGCCACTGCTAGCATGTCATCCCTGACTTGGAATTCTATGCACTTATGATTGGAACTATTAGCAAGCATCCGCAACTACTAACGTTCATTAAGGTAAAACTCAACCATAGCATTAAGATATATTGGTCCCCCTTCAATCCCGTATGCATCAATTTCTATGCGAGGTAGAAGCTTCTGTCACTCTTGCCCTCCAATACATAGTCCTATCAACATACAACTAACCCTAAGGTGTGATCCACGCGCGCGCTCATATGATGGGCACCAAATGATAGGAACATAACCACAAGCAAATTAAATCAATCATAGCAATTCATCAACCACAGATAGAACAACCAAAATCTACTCAGACATCATAGGATGGCAACACATCATTGGATAATAATATGAAGCATAAAGCACCATGTTCAAGTAGAGGGTACAGCAGGTTGCGGGAGAGTTGACCGCTATAGATAGAGGGGGGAAGGTGATGGAGATGTTGGTGAAGATGGCGGAGGTGTTGGTGAAGATCGCGGTGATGATAATGGCCCCCAGCGGCACTCCGGCGCCACCGGAAGCGAGGGGGAGAGAGACCCCCTCCTTCTTCTTCTTCCTTGACCTTCTCCCTAGATGGGAGAAGTGTTTCCCCTATGGTCCATGTTCTCCATGGCGTGGGAGGGGCAAGAGCCCCTCCGAGATTGGATCTGTCCCTCTCTGTTTCTGCGTCCTGTTTTCTGGCCCTTCACCGTTTCTTAAATTCCCGGAGATCCGTAACTCCGATTGGGCTGAATTTTGGACACGATATCTATCTGAATATTAGCTTTCTTGCGGCGAAAGAAGGGCACCAACCGCCTTATGGGGTGTCCACGAGGGTCAGGGGCGCGCCTGACACCCTGGGGCGCGCCCCCCACCTCGTGCCCCCCTCGGGCACCGTCTCGCGATGATTCCACTTCCCAAAATTCATAAATATTCCAAAATAAATCTCCGTCAGTTTTTATCCCTGGGGCCTACGCACGGTGGTGTTGAGTTCTTGGAGGGATCTCTCCTAGGGATCAAGGAACTCGCAATTTTTCGGATAAAGAAAGCGCCAGTTTGAAAAGATCCGCATCAGTTCCAAGTTCGTCGGATCAGTTTTTTTATCCGTGAGGTTTAAAGGTTAAACAAAAAATTAGGGCTGTGTGCGTCGCCGTCACGTCGTCTCAATCCGTCGAGTCCGAGATGACATCTTCTGTACGAGCCGCACTCGTCCTTGCTGTTCCACCGTGATGCCCAGTGGAAATCCATAAAAGCTGCAGCTGTCGTTGCTGTTCCGCCTGGTTGCAATTGCTGATCCGTACGTATCAAGTCCCGAGGCAAAAAATCAATCTGCCGCTGCTGCTTTGTGCGTGAAGATCAAAATCAAGTCATCAACTAGTACTACTCCAATATCCACTGTGACGTAGGAAGCCATGTTAAAAAAAAGGAGAGTGGCCACGACCCGGAGGAGGAACCAATGTTTCGCTTTCCTCTGCTACCTGCCCGATCACGTTTCGCTTTCCTCTGCTGCCGTTCCGTGTCTGCCATGGTTCTTCTCGGTTTCTGTGCTATGAAACGCTGCCGCGCGTGAGCTTCACGGGAGAGTCGCCCAGCGCCGTGAGCCGCCCGGTCGCCCTCCGGGCTGTCCCGCGTTGAGCTGCCATGTCCTATCGGAGCCTCTTCCGCTACAACCGTCGCGGCCTCCGAGCGCCTCGCCAGGGCACCTCCATCGCTGCGGATCTGGTTGCAATCTGTCCCCGTCACTTCCAGGCCGCCTTGGCTGCAGCGCCGGATCGCCTCAGGTCACGGCTCCCGTCAGAGTGTGTCACCAAACCGCCGCAAGCCACAGCCGCACGCAGGGCCACCGGGATTGCGCCCGTGAACCACCAGCTTGAGCTGCTGCTGCTGTCGGCCCTTCCCATACGGAATACTGGATCCGCGGATTAGCATGTTCACGTTGCTGCTGGGGCTCCGTATCCCAGTTAAACTATGGACGCGCAAAGATCAGCTGTCATCCGATTAAATCAGGTGATATCCGTCTAGTTTACTTTTATCAATACTTATTAACTTTTTGAAAACAACCACTCTGCCCTATAGTGTTGTTATATATAGCCGTTGCCCCTGCGGTCCGGTTTACATCAACGCGCCAGGCCGTCTCGCCCGACCGCACTACGACGCGGAGGACAATTTGTTCGTCTGCACCGGTTTACAAATGCCGTGGCCGGTTTATCTGTCTACTCCCGCGGCCGATTCACTCGTGAGGAATTTCAGTTTCACCTACTGATCATCAACTTCATGGCGGATTATTTTTGGTCTAAACACATCAGGTGATATCCATCAAAAATATTTGTTTTTAGCACATATTATTTTTGTCAAAGAACAGTTTACCTTTTGCCTTGGTCTGCAATATTGTTTATGCAGGACAATTGTTCACTGCAAAAGCTATGGCTGTGTCATGGATATATAGCTCGCACCATCATTATAATGCGCTAGCATCTGACCACGCCATCAAGCTCGGTGAATGAACGTGAGCAAGTCGCCGTCCCTATGGCCCAGTTTACATCAGCTTGCCGGGACCGCATCCGCGATTAGCTCGCATGTTCGTGCCGGTTTACGACACCGGTGCCGATTTTCCCCGTCCGCACCGGATTACAATGCTGTGGCCGGTTCATCTGTCCGAGCTGCCTCTGGTGCTGCGGTCGTCTTTGTCGTCCGTCTCTCGCGGCCTGGTCTACATCAATATACCGGGCCGCACCTGTCTGCATGAGCTGGTTATTGGGTATGAGCAAGTCACAACATGGGTAGCGCGGTTTTCTTTCAACAAATTGGAGGCAAATTAGCATATACTATCGACCGCCGTCTGCATTGGATGGCTCAATGGGCAGGCGCACAAGTCGCCGTCACTACAGTTTGGTTAAGCTTCAAATCACCAGTTGGAAGGAACCATTGGCCGAGTTGCTGACACGGTTCATATGGGATCATTTACAACCCGCCGCAGTCACCTCAACCTTCTGTGGATTCACATCGTGCTATCAACACCAGAGATATACAAGTTATGCCGGTTTATATCACGGTCAAATATGGAGAGTCTCAAGCCAACTCCTCGAGTCACCTTTGAGACTCGGGGGCTACAATGACATGACTCAGTGAATCTTGCCAGTTTCAGCCGGTTTAAGAACCCCGGGATGATGAAGGGAAAGATAACCCGGTCCCGGAGGCTGCTGTTATATTGATGAAAATTTAAAGGCCGTCAGAAAATTTCTGGCTTAGAAAGTATATGACAGTTACAAAATCCCGGCTCAATGAAGAAGATCCGGGTCATCAGAAAATATTCCGGTTTAAAATCCGGCTCAAGGGAATTAACTTCTCGCAAGTTCGAGCGTAAAGGCCGTCAGAAAATTTCCGGCTGAAAATGAAGATTCCGGTTTAAAATCCGGTTCAAGGGAAAGATGTCTCCTACAAAGCTTTGAAGCTCTTAATATCCGGTTTAAACATTCGGTTCAAGAAGGATTTATCTCTTGCAAATAGTTAAAATGTGCCAAAGAGGACCTGCTGCCATGATGCGCGGTTCAAACATGGGTATCCTGCCTTATTGGCCTGACATATTATTGATCACATGGGGGCTTCTGCTTCATGAAGCGGGGTATCTGTTCTTTTATATCATGTGTGGTTACATGGAGTTGTTTTAAAACGATCTCCGGTTTACCCCTTGCAAAATTTATCAATATCACTTGGGGGCTCGGTCATATTTGAACCGATGCAATGCCTTTTGATAGACGAAAGCCACCAGATCACTTTGGGGCTCGGTCGTGTCTGAACCGATGAAATGCCTCTTGATCGGCGAAAGCCACCAGATCACTTGGGGACACGGTCAAGTCTGAACCGGTCACGCCTCTTGGTCGGCCTACAGGCCTTAGAGTCACTTGGGGGCTTGGTCGAACCCGAACCAATGTCATGCCACTTGGCCGGCGTAATGCCACGAGTCTTTTGGGGACCTGGCCGACTTGCACCATCGCTACGCCTTCGGGGAGCTTGGTTGCGTCTGACCATGGTAACACCACCTGACCAGCTCAGTAGAGCCTTTCTTTTTGCAAATGGTTTTATCATTGCCTTTGCTTGAAATTTTGTTTTCATAAGTATTTCTTCTGTTGCGATTTTAAACCGACAATTCTTGAACCGGTTCGATTGTCAAATTATAAATTGACGGAACACGGTCAAATCTTAATCCGGAGGCCATCTGCCCGGTTTGATTTTCTATTACCATCCTATTATGGAGTAAACCGGTGTTTATCAACCCGGATCGGCTTTCAACTACAATTTGTCAGTACACGATCAGGCTATAATCCGGAGACTATCAGCCCGGTCTGGTTTGACTACAAGTCACCAGTATTATATATGGTTAATCCGGTGTTTATCACAACCCGGTACGGTTTTATCATAAACCGGCACAATGTGGAAGGAGTTATCATTACTCAAGATTGGGGTTATCACTCTTACTACAAAAAGTTGGTAAACCAACAATGTGATTCAATGTCACAGGTATGATATATTTCATATTTTTAAGTGCAGCCTTGGTTATAAACCCAGGTTATATGTTGGGCATTATGACCCGTCCGGCGGTAAACCACCAAGACACTTTAAACTTGTTGTATGCAGAAACAGGTTGAATAAAGCATGATTATAAATTGTCCGGTGTTTATTAAACCGGCCTGGCTTTAAGACGATAAGTCACCAGTATGATGAGAAATTATCCGGTGTTTATTAAACCGGCCTGACTTTAAGACGATAAGTTGCAAGTATATGATGAGAAATTATCCGGTGTTTATTAAACCGGTCTGGCTTTGGACTATAAGTCGCCAGTATATATTTGGATTGCGCCATTGGAATCATGCGCTTATGAATTATTGGATTATATTATTCAAATAACCAAACTTGGCTGAATTTTCATTATGATATTGGATGAATAAGGTTTTTATACCAGATTATATTATCTTGAATAGCCAACATGGCTGGATTTTTATTATGGTTATTAATATTATGATTAAGGTTTTCAAAAGTCGCTTTAGCGCAATGGCTATGATTTTCTACAGTTGAAGGAATAGTCCCGAGTCGCTGCAGGCTTACAACCCGGCACTTGGGGGCTACATTATTCAAAATTGAGATTACATCAAATATGCAAGTCTCATGTCGCTGCAAGCATGCACCATGACACTTGGGGGCTAATGCAAGGTCATTTTTGCTCGTCTTATTGAAGACCCAACTCATCACATCGTAATGAGCTGGCCCTTGGGGGCTACCAATTGCTCCTGTCAACTATTCAAGGTACAAAGCTTTTTATCCATTATATTGAAGGGTCCACTGCTCAGTTGGTAAAGCACAAGGCTCTTAACCTTGTGGACGTGGATTCAAACCCCATGATGGGGGTTACATCATATGATGTTATTTTCATTGAAGTGTATATCAAAGTCCCAGCTCAATATTATCTTACTGAGCCGGCCCTTGGGGGCTACACGTTGCTGTTCAAAGTTTACAAGATTATATTTACAAAGTCCCTGCTGATTATTACATAATGACCCGGCCCTTGGGGTTACATTGGTTGAAGTTTTTTGGGCATCGGTCAATTACAAGTCCCAGGTTGCTGCAAGCATGACAACCCGGCACTTGGGGGCTACAGGTAATATGGATATAAGGGAGAAGTATCTTCCAATTTTCTGTTTTGAGCCAATCATTATGACCCGGTGTCTACAACAGTCATGAACCGGTATTGCAAATAATCATGACCTGGAATTCAGTTCTTATAAACCGGCAATCTTGACAATGATAAACCGATGAGTCTACATTTTCAAACCGGCTGAATATCAGATGAGTATTTACAAGACCAATATTTCTTAAACCGGCGCTTTGGAAGCCAACTCAAGTGGATTATTCTTCACAATATTTTTCTGTGATAAACTAATGCCAGCAAATTGAGTATGACGCTGGCTTATTGACCTGGATTTTCTAGAAGGAGGAATGACAAGGACTTAAGGATGACCAGGTGCCGGTTTACAAGAATTCTTAACCCGGAGAGCAACGTGTCAAATTTGTTCTTATGTTTATTTGCAGCATAAGTTTACCATGGATAAATCCAAGCTAAACTTGGGGGCTAATGTCGGGGATATACCCCGCGGCGTAAACCGGACGGAAGTTAACCCGGGCAGACTAGGCGGTTTATCTGAAGACCTGCCCTGACCTTGGCGGTTTACAAGCAACCCGCTTGGTCGTTATGACTCACTGGTAACCCGACGGGCGGATCAGACGGATGACAAGGCCAAAGGCTCAGAAGGCCGGTTCAACTATGGTGGGCCGGTTTAAGAAATAAGGAATATTTGCCTTACAAGGAGTTAAGGCCAGGACTTGTATCCGGTTTGTATTAGAGATAGACTAGTCCTAATCCTAATAGGACTCCACATGTAAACCGCCCCTTCAACATATATAAGGAGGGGCAGGGCTCCCCAAAGAGGGGAGAGAACAATCAATAATCTCTAGGGCTAGACACAAAGAGCCGGTTTACGGCGTCTCCCTCGTGATGATAATGAGACCTAGCCTCAAACAACATGTAGGGTTTTTACCGGATGATGTTTCCCGGGGCCCGAAGCTGTCTAAATCCTTGTCTTGCGTGTTGATCCGCCCTGCGTCTCTCGTCCCACTCAACCCCTCTCAAGCTACCACATAGATGCGTTGGCCTCGTGACTAAGTCCTGACACTAAGGACATCTGCCATGACAATTCCACGACAGTATGGGTTTTCTGCGAAACAAAAAACATGCAACAAACAGGAACTGGCACTGGGCACTGGATCAGTATGTTAGTCCCAAAAATAGTATAAAAAGTTGCCAAAAAGTATATGAAAGTTGAATAATATTGGCATGGAACAATCAAAAATTATAGATACGACGGAGACGTATCGGTCTCCTCTTGCTGCTCCGCACTTCTGACGGTCTTCACCCTCTGCAAGTCGCGCTCGGCCCGGAGCTTCGCGTTGCTCTCATTTAGTTGACGGATGATGCTGGTAGTCTGTTCAAACGAGGCTTTCATGCCATCATGCACCCTCGCCCAGCCGGAGATCTGATCCATCTGGCTATGGACGATCACATGCATGCACCTGTAAGAGTCCTCTCTTGCCCGTGAGACATTTTCCCAGGATGCTGCGTCACAGGAGTACATCTCTGCGGCATTCATGGTGTGGCGGGACATTTCTTCTACTTCCGCGGCGTGGCCTGACCAGTCTGCTGCATCGACGACATGACGGGACCTCCATGCTGCTTCAGCGGTGCGGCGGGAACTCTATTCTGCTACGGCAGCGTGACGGGACATGTCGGCTGCTTTTGCGGTGAGGCGGGACATCTCTCGTGCTTCCGCTTCCATGCTCGCCTCTCCATGGAGGCAATCTGTCGACCCAGAACTAACGCTGGCCATGGCAGACGCAAGGGAACAATGATGAATGACTTGTTTCTTTTCGTGGATGAGGAGTTGGGGAGGAATGTGTAGTCATCTTGGAGCAGTAGTATTTATAACCGAGTACTAATACGCTCCTAATTGGGAAACTGTCGCCGGAAACCACAACCACCTATGGGACCAGGAGGCCCCTTGCTGGTTCGGCAGGGGGACGTCGCGTTGCACAAAGAGCAGACGAGCGTGGGGCAGCACAGCAAAGATCACACGGGCAGTTTTACCCAGGTTCGGGCCGCCGTGAGGCGTAAAACCCTACCCCTGCTTTGGTGGATTGATGGTGGAAAGGTGGTGGGGGAGTGTAGCAAACTTGCCTCGCAGGGGTTGCCTCAGGGCAGCGGCGACTACGTGCGTATGGGGGTATGAGTTATCCAACCTTCTAACCCTTTCTACGGTTGCCATGGGCCTCCTTTTATATATCATGGGGTTACCATTATGCACTGATAATATAGCAAACATTGCTATCATACCTAACTCTGCGGGCTGACAGGGCGCATTAAATGCATCGCTCAAAATCACATCGTTTGTTGCCCGGCAAGGCTTGCCGGGCCATCTTGCCAGCTTCACGCCTGCTCGCTTGACACGTCACAGGACGGGTGTCATCTGTGGGTTTTTTGCATAGGAAGAGGCTGCCATGTGGTGAATGGCTACCACTTAGTCACTCTGCGGCTTGACACCGCACTGATTGATGACGTGGGTCGTAGTGGAGTGGTTGGTGAGGTGGTTTTGTCTCCGTGAGCCCTGGCAGGCCCTAGCGGGATGCCTTGGTCGTTTGCTTCTAAGTGTGGCCTCACCCCTTGTCGGGCTCGCCTGTCCTGCAAGGGAGGCCTTTCCTCTGACGGCGTCTTGCTTATTTGGTTTGATCTCGATCTCTCTAATCTGCATGTTGATCCTTCGATGCTCTTGGTTCCTTGTTCTTTGACTTGAGCTGGTGCTTCAATCTTGTTCCTGTGCCTACGCACAGTCTGGGCAACAGACCCAGGGATTGTTGCATTGACAGAAGCCCCCGGGCCTACCCCGAACGCGCTGCCGAGCGTCGTCGGGGTAGGGCCTAATAAGTGCACAAACGGGGGTTGCTGAAGAGGCTGGTCTCTTGAGGTAGTTTTTGCTTCTTCATTAGTCTTGATTCCAAGCCAGTTCCCGGTTTCTCCGCGCATCGTGCAAAGCCAATAGTGGTGGGGCCGCTCCAGTAATGGCCCGTGAATGACTTTAACGCACGGGGTAGAAATTACTGCCAATTCACTCTTCCCACCACGTCCTTATCCCTTGGCCACGTATGTTAAATGCATTGCGCGGGGTAGGTAACGGAGGCGCGTGGCATGGGGGAGCATCAAGGAGAGGGCCCGGTCGTCTTGAATTAGCGGAGGACAACGGTGGCCGCCCGTTGAGGGGGCGGCTCCCCTCCCCGGCCCGCCTATAAAAGGGAGGGGCGGAGGAGGGCGGTGTCACTAGTCCTCACATTCCTCCTCTTCTGTCTTCTACTTCTGCTGGTTATGTCAAAGAGAAGAGCCTGGGGCCTGCCCCCAGGCTCTTGGTTGGGGCTAATGTCGCCACATGCCGGTGCTGATGCTCGGGGAGTGAGCTTGGTCCTTGTTGTGGTGAATCTCTTGGTTCCTTCGAGGCTCGTCCGGGAGGTGGGGCTGGAGATCATTGGTAATTCCAGCATTACCCCTCTTGGAAGTCTTGGGGCTAATGTCGACGAGAGGCGCGCCTTCCTGCCCGCCAAGTTGGGGAGCAGTGCGCCTCAAGCCCTCTGGCCGTTTTGGCCGCTCGCCGTCTCCCCGAAGGAGGCGCCGGACTGGAGTCCTGGCGCTTCTTGGGAGCAGAGGTGGTGAAGAGAAAGCCAAGGAAGACGGAGAAGGCGGGTGGCAGGGGGTTAGGTCGGTGTACGATGGCGTGGATGCCTTCGCCTTCGACCGGCGACCTGCCGCCTCGTCTTCCCGCTCTTCCCCTCCCTCCCTGGCTTCATCATCACCAGCATCCTAGGGTGATAGCCGGGGAGTGATGTTCTCTTGGTGCCTTCCGGCTAAGCTTTGGTGCATGACTCCAGCGGCGCTCAAGCCGGGACTTCTTGTTGGTTCTGGAGGTGGCGACCATAGGGCATCGCCCCGTCCACCATACTCCTCCTTCGCAACCTCGCCACTCCCGGTCTTGTCAGGCCGCGCTAAGCGGGTCCTGACGGGACTGGGGTGGGCTCCTGCTTGGGTGCCCCTTTTCTCGTCTTTTCCTCCTTCAGCAGCAGTGCCTGAAGGAGGGAAAACGAAAAGAGGGGATTACGGGGCACTTATCCTTTTTCAATCTTAAATCTGTCGGCACTTGCCAAATTTTAATTCAAATAATGTAATCTCTCAAGTCCATGTTTGTGTTCTATAATGCTTGTACTTGTATCAGCATATTAATGAAAAAGATGAACCTTCCCAGGAACCCATGCATGTGTATGTCCATGCAGAAGCGAGATGCCTCTTTAATGTAAATAAACGAGTTTTCCCAGGCAGGCTATCCTGCCGGCACCCTTTTTGTCTGTCGGAGAGCTGTGTCTACCGGGCAATAGACAAAGGGACCAGCCCCCGCCAACTTCTTTTTACCAAAGTCCACTGCGACCATCATGACCCAAGCAGCGTTCGAGTCAGGAATGGAAGCACCTAAGTCTCAAAAGAGCGGTGAGGTTTTCCTATGCACAAGTTATAGCTTACAAAACACTAATGGACATGAGGTAGAACTTATCTGTTTGACCTGACAGGGATCGCAGTGTTGGGCATCTTCTCAACTCCTTGTCAAAGCCAAGTTCACAGCTGGAACCTGCAGCTTAATGCAGATGGGAATGAATGTAGAAGGCAATCCTATCTATATGCATATGCAGATGCTCATGAAATGCTTATGCAGTGATATTGGAATGCTCATGCATGCATGCAATCTTGGTCAGGGGCCCCCACAGCGCTTTGATACATCTCCAACGTTTCTATAATTTATGAAGTATTTTTTTTGAATATTTACTGTAGGGTAAAAACCCCACAACCCTTTATTGCAGTCTCAAAGAGGCAAACTTTACAGAGAAAGAAAAAGGATTACAAACCTAAACTAAAGGTTAAGAAGAACTTATAATTACATAAGGGAGTTAACCCAATCTACAAGCCTAGACTTAGAGATATCCTTAAACCTATGTGACAGGAGAAGAAATCATGTACAAAACTGCCCCTCCAGGCAGCAAAAGTAGCCTGAACTCCCCTGAAAGTTCTCCCATTTCTCAGAATCCAGATATTCCAAGCAGCTGTGAGCATAACTTCAAAGAAGAAAGGATGCCCAAATCTCTGCCTTGCTTGTGATATACTTTGCTGAATAGTAGAACCATGTGACCAATCGATCTGCAGGTAGTTCCAAACCCTAGCACTGAAATTACAACCAAAGAAAAGATGAGCCCTGTCCTCCCAAACATAGGCATTACAGATGACACATAGATTATCAGCCGTAGGGGACCTCCAGTGCCTGCGGACCAGCATGTCCTTAGTGTTGAGCCTGTCAAAAAATAGAAGACAGCCAAAAACCTTGATTTTCATAGTACATCTGCTCTGCCAAAGCCACTTGCAAGGTTGAATAGTTGGGAGGTGTGTATGCATGATGTCATAGAAGCTCTTTGCAGAGAACTGTCCAGATTTACTAGGCCAATTATCCAAACATCAGGCAATGTTGGATCTCTCTGGAGATCGAACAACCATTCCTCCAAGGTTTCCAGTTATGTAGCTGCCTGCTGAGAGATTAGCAGATGAAACATGGAGAACAAATCCTGAGTTTGTAAGAACTCCCTGACAGAAACCTTATCATCCAAGACAAAAGAGAAAAGCCTTGGTAATCTGAGGCTAAGTGGCCTTGAGGAGCCACCTACATGCCAAGCATCCAGCCAAAAGAGAGCAGAATCACCCATATTAACTTGCACAGAAGCAATTGACCTATATGTGTCAGCAAACTTGAGAATGTCTTTCCACCAGAAGGAGCCAGTTAGGGCTGTTGCATGGGGCACTACTCCATCATAATAACTATCCCAAATCAGTTGTACCCAAGGAACCTGCTGCTTGTTGTAGAACTTATGCATCTGTTTGAGAAGCAGACCTTGATTCTGAACATTGAGGTTTAAGATGCCAAGACCTCCCTTTTCCTTTGGCCTACAAACTAAATCCCAGGCAGCTAGGGATTGCTTAGGCACATCAGAATTTCCTCTCCACAAGCACTGCCTGAAAATCCTATCCAACTGTTTGATAATACCAGGTGGGATATGCAAGCTACAGAGGAAGTATATGGGCATGGAAGTAAGCACAGAGGTGAGCAATTGCAACCTGGATCCTTGGTTGAGCATGGTAGAGCTAACAGATAATCTTCTTTCAACACTATCCACTAGGGGCATGAAATCAATGATTCTAGGTCTTGTAGTACCAAGTGGCAGACCCAGATATGTGAAAGGTAACTGCTCCAGCTTACATCCCAGAATGGAAGACAATCTCTGTGCCTCAGTGGGATCAACATTGAGTGGCACCATTGACGATTTTGCAAAATTAACCTTTAGGCCAGTAGACTGTTGAAAAATATGGAGCATGTTCTTAAGAGCTACCAACTGATCCTCAACTGCAGAAAGGATAACTATTGTGTCATCTGCATACTGAATGATGGGAAAATCAGGGTCCTGAGATGGGATGGGAAGTTTTAGAACTCCCTTAGCCAGCATGTCATTGACCACGGATTGCAATAAATCAGCAGCTATGACAAATAAAAGAGGGGATAATGGATCCCCCTGCCTGACCCCACATTTACATTTGAACTGTTTGCCAGGCACCCCATTAAGCAATACAGATGATGATCCTGAGGAGAGAATCTCTTTAATCCAAGAAATCCATTTGGCATCAAAACCTTTGTGCTGAAGAACTTGCAAGATGAGGTCATGCTCCACTGTGTCAAAAGCTTTAGCAAAATCCAATTTCAAAATGATAATTGGCCTTTTTGATTGGTTGCATTGATGTATATATTCAAAAGCCCAAGCCAGGCAGTCCTGGATGGCTCTGCTTTTCAGAAACCCATATTGATTCTTATGGATGCATTGCAGAATGACCTTCTGAAGTCTATTTGCCAAAAGCTTAGTGAGGAACTTGAGGCATGTGTTAGGGAGAGAGATGGGCCTAAAATCCTCAGGTCCCTCAGGAGATAACATATTTGGAATTAAGGTAATAAGGGATCCATTAATATTTTCCAAAGATAGCCTCCCATCATAAAACCCCTGAATGAGAGCCAAAAAATCCTTCTCAATGATGGGCCAACACTTCTTAACAAAAAGACCATTAAACCCATCCGGCCCAGGAGCTCGATCAGTCGGCAACTCCTTAAGGACAGTGTTGATTTCTTCAGCAGAAAACGGTTCAGACAGACTGCTAAGTCCATGGACAGTTTGGATAAGAGCTGGCAAATCAAAGCCCATATTGATACCTTGGGCCTGGCCCATTCTGTTTTTAAAAGAGGACCAAAGGATTCCCGCCATTTGAGAATGATCAGAAACTGGGGCAGCACCTGCAACAGAGAGGCTTGCAATCGTGTTCCTGCGCAGATGTTCAGAAGCCATGCATGACAAAACTTAGAATTCTCCTCTCCCACCTTAGTATAATGGATTGTACACCTCTGCTTCCAATAAATGTAGTGGATGCGAAGCAGATTCTCATGGTGTAATTTAACAATCTTCCGAAAGTTAAATTCAGGTGTGGTGAGAGGCCGCAATTCTTCCAAGTTATCAAAGAATAAGATTACATGGGAGCAATCCATTGTCAGTCGTTTTAGGAACGGCAGGTTCTTGCTCCAAGCCTTGAGGGCAGAACGCAGGCGCTTAAACTTGGTTGTCAGGACGGCAGAAGGAGACAAATCAGCAAAAGCTGGCTGGTTCCAAGAAAGCTTGACACAGTCCAAAAACCCTGGCATGTCCACCCAGTAATTCTCAAACCTGAAGACTCTGGATTTAGGTATATTGTTGTCAATTGAAACCACGCAGGGAACATGATCAGACGACGTTTTTGCCAGGGGTAGAACAACAGTGTTAGGGTAAATAGAAATCCAGTCAGAGGTGGTAAAAAACCAATCAAGTTGTTCAAGCAATGGATGTTCTTGCATATTGGACCAAGTAAAACTCCTGCCCTTTAATGGCAATTCTAGCAAACCCAAATGGCCAATAATCTCATTAAAGAGGAAAATGTCATTGACATCACCTCCTGGTCTGTTCCTATTATCAAAGGAGCGAATGAAGTTGAAATCGCCCAGAAGCAACCAATTCTCATCAGTGGGAATATCAAGGTGGTAGAGCCAAGTAACAAAATTATCCCTAGGGGGGCCATCACAGGGCCCATAAACGGACACTAGAGTCCACTTCTCAGCATTATGGACTGACTGAAAAGAAACTACGATCCCAAAGCTCTGAATTTGAACGAGGGTCCCATGGAAGATGGATGAGTTCCAAACCACAAGGATGCCACCAGAGGCACCTACGGCCGGGGCAAACACAAAAGTATCAAAGCGCCGCGGACAAAACGATCTAATTTTTCGAATATCAAAATCTGCACACTTCGTTTCTTGCAAGCAAACAATGGAGCATTGGCTCTCCTCAATCTTTGCTCTCACGTCACGCTGACGAGCATCTGAATTTAGGCCACGGACATTCCAATAGAGCACACGCCAATTACGATAAGTTGTACTATCCATAAAGAGCTCGCATCGATAAAATAAGGATTGTCAGGCATAACCTAGCAGTTTCACAGACCACAGTCGCACAACCCAAAAATGCATACAGTGCAACAAGTTCAAATAAAACATAGCCACTAAGGAAACAAAAACCATGCCAGGCAAGACCCCTCTGGCGCCAATCTTGAAGCCTAGGTTTATTCATCATCGGACACCGGATCAGAAGAGGAATTCTTAGGAGGAGCCGTAAGCTTCTCCAGAGTCAGATGATCCGCAGAAATACCCAGACGAGCGTCGACTGCCTGCAGGTCAGCGATGGGTGTTGGTGGAGGTGTCGCCTGTGCGGCATCATCATGAACGTCAGAGTCTTCAACTTATGGCTTGGCCTTCTTGGCCCTCGGGCGGCGGAATGCAGAAGCTTTGGTAGGGATGGCAGAAATTGGTTTGTAACCAGAGGCCTTAGCAGCGCTGCGCGTCATGCGCTTGACGGAGAAGTCCGGAATTGGAGCAACAGTAACTAGCGACCGACGTCCTCGCCTGGCCTCACGTCCACGCTTGCCAAGCACTGGAGGAAGAACAGATGTGAACTGGAAGTCATTGTCATTCTGTGGCGCTTCATCATTGGCAGGCTGCACAGGTTCAACCTGCTCATGGGAAGAAACTTGAGGATCCACATGATCCGAGAAAATCTCTTCAATAACCACAGACGAGCGAGGCGCGGGAGGATTGCAGTGCTTCATCAAAAGTCCAAAAGAGAAATCACAATGCTCAGGAAAAACACAAGTGGTGAGTTGAGACTGCCATTGTTGATGTGCAGGCATCAAAAAAGGCACCGTTCTGATGAAAAATTCAGGCATCAATGAACGAAAAGACCTCTTCCAGATAAGGTGTGGAGGAAGCACAGGACCATAAACAACACGAACAATTCCCAGTTGAATTGGGTCAAGAGGAGCCACTGGGTGCTGCGCCACAACATGTTGGACAGGCTGCTGTACCTCCTCTAAATCCATGTCATTGTCAGAGTCCAAAGAAGGCTTGAGGACCATGGAATTCTTATCCTGAACAATATCCTGCTACTGACCAGGTTCATCCTCATGCTATTGCTGTGGTTGTTGAACCTGCTCCTCCCAAGGGCCCCATCCAGCATCATTGGCATTGTTAGCCTCATTGACATCCACACCCCAGCCACCTGCATTGTTGCCCTGGTTTGGATTATGGTGAGGTGGAACAGCATTCCAACCAAGCGCAGGGTACGGTGGCATTGCCCAGAACGGCTGCGGTGGGTTTACGCCTGGCATAGGATGTGGGTTGCTGTCTAGTGGCATTGGGTCTTCGTCGGCAGGTATCATAGCATCCGCAAATTCTCCAGTCAAGATGAAACAACCGGCTGTCCAAGATACAATAGCACCGCCCCAGTTTGCAAAGTCTTGAAAAACCATAGAACGCGGCACCAAAGAATTATCTGGAAAATAAGCTCTGACCAGGGATCTAACCAGACGACGATCTGTTTGGTTCCAGTAGTGAAACTGGCCAAAAGTGCCAACAACCTCAGCCAAGCACTGCGTTTTGCGATAATCAAGTGGCACTCCAATAAACATGAGCCAACCCGTTCTATGACCATGAATAGCTCTGAAACCCTCCCCCTGGTTGTGTGGGATAAACCTGACAAAAAATTCATCTCCATCTTCATCCACACCAAGGGGAAAAGGAGGGTGCTGAGTAAACGAACCCCTCACTACAGGATCCTCCATCTCAAAAAGCCCTACCCCTTGGAACCAAGTCTGAGCAGAAAGCACCGGAATATGCAGGGTCTGTGTAAGAAAATCAAGAACATGTTGTCGACGGAGAGCAACCAAGTGTGCTTCTGTTATGGGCTCGACGATTGCCACCATGTACTGCTCATGGTTGCGGGGGGCGTGATGGCAGGCGTGTAGAAGGTCCTTGGGAGCCGATCTTCTCTACCGTCGATGATATCATATCCAGCTGGAACAAAGCGGTGCGGACCAATCGCATAGACCGCCATTGGCGATGGCGGCGATGCAGCTGATGGCACGACGGAGGCAGGAACGGCCGGGGAAGATTGTGAGCTTGGCGGCGATGGGTGGAAGACGGACGATTGGGGTTTTTTGGGAGGTGAAGGCGTCTGGTTTGGGGAAACCGAAGAGGCCGGAGAGTTATCTTTCTTGGCGCGGGCTCCAAAGCCTTTGGATGGGACTTTTGGCACCCAGAGAGGAGAATCAGGTGGTAGGCCGGTGCAGTCCCGTTTAATGTGACCAGACCGAAAACAATTTCTACACCGAATCCTGTTAGAACAAGTCTCTGTCCGGTGGCCCATACCCAAGCAATTCTGACAGTCCTAAAATGTGGCAGCCATATTTTCAATCATCTCGTCAAAGCTCTATAAATCCCTGACAACATCCTGCGGCGATGGAGAGAATTGCTCGAAAACTGTGGAGTCACGTTGGGTCAAACTGTCCTCTTCATCATCAGAAATTTCAATGGGCTGAGAGGAAGAGGATGTGGGCTGAGGTGGAGGCCCAGGACATTCCAACGGTGGAGAATCTGGAATGTCCACAAAGTCCGGTCCAATAAACTTCAAACCAGCAGGAGATCCGGGGTTGCCGCCAACAGACAGCGGAGATTCCGGAGATAGTTGAAACGAACCAAAAAGGATCACCGGAGGCGGCGAGCTAGCTATGGCCATGACCGAAGATGAGGTGCCTAAGGCTTCTTGGGCTGAAACATGATAACCAGCCTCACGGACAGTCAACACGTCTGAGGACGTGTGATGATAAATATACCCCTTATGAGTAGGATAGTTGGTGAACGTAGCAAAACGTAATGTTTTTCTTTGGGTGACCAGAGGTAGATCTACCACGCATTGAGGATTTACTAGGAACATGTTTCATGGCCTGCATCCCAAGTAAAACCCTATGTTTTGTTGGACTAACTAAGGTCCATTCCTGCTGGCATTCAACCTGCCAGAGACGAAATTCTTTCTCCCAATCTGGACCACCATGGCCCCAGAGATGAAAATATCACTTGAAAAGATCGCAGCCAAAACTACGCTGATGTAGAATGAAAAACCCCACTTGCTTGCAGGAAACATTGAAAGAAAAAACCCGATGATTAAGGTACGATACCTTGAGATGAGAGCAATAACCACCAATTGCAGATTCAAGAGTGAGGCAAACATTATCCTCATCCAGACGAAAAGAGTGCCGGGCAAAAGAGACCACCATCGTGAAGTGACCCGAGTCAGAGGTCGGATGCACAGATCGGTTGAACGTGCGCTGGATCTCAGCCACCAAAGCCATCCCCGGGCTAAAGTCCAAACCCAAGGAGATGGAGGCATGCACCACCATGGAGATGACAACCAACAAGGAGAGCAACGTGCGCCGGAGAGGGTGGTGCGATCAGATGTGAAAACCCACAGTCAGGTGGGCTGATCGCCGGTGGGGTGGGTGGCTAGGGTTAAGGTGGCGGCGGGGTGGAGGTGGGAGCCATTGCCGATGACTTATTATCCTATAGTTTATGAAGTATTCATGCTATTATATTATCCATCGTGGACATTATTGGGCTTTATTATACACTTTATATCACTTTTGGGACTAACCTATTAACCCAGAGCTCAGTGCCAGTTCCTGTTTTTTCCCTTGTTTCCGTGTTTCGAAGAAAAGGAATATCAAACGGAGTCGAAACGGAATGAAACCTTCTGGAGAAGTTATTTTTGGAAGGAAAGCAACCTGGGAGACTTGGAGTCCACGTCAAGGAAGCAACAAGGAAGACACGAGGCAGGGGGCGCCCACCCCCCTAGGCGCGCCCTCCACCCTTGTGGGCCCCTCGTGGCTCTCCTGACGTATTTCTTCCTCCTATATATACCAATATACCCTAAAAACTTCGGGGAACATAGATCAGGAGTTCCGCCGCCGCAAGCCTCTATAGCCACCAAAAACCAATCGGGACCCTGTTTCGGCACCCTGCTGGAGGGGGGGAACCCTCACCGGTGGCCATCTTCATCATCCCGGCGCTCTCCATGACGAGGAGGGAATAGTTCACCCTCGGGGCTGAGGGTATGTACCAGTAGCTATGCGTTTGATCTCTCTCTCTTTCGTGGTCTTGATTTGGCACGATCTTGACGTATCGTGAGCTTTGCTATTATAGTTGGATCTTATGATGTTTCTCCCCCTCTACTCTCTTGTAATGGATTGAGTTTTCCCTTTGAAGTTATCTTATCGGCTTGAGTCTTTAATGATTTCAGAACACTTGATGTATGTCTTGCGTGGGATAACCGTGGTGACAATGGGTTATTCTATTGATTCACTTGATGTATGTTTTGGTGATCAACTTGCGGGTTCCGCCCATGAACCTATGCATAGGGGTTGGCACACGTTTTCGTCCTGACTCTCCGGTAGAAACTTTGGGGCACTCTTTGAGGTTCTATGTGTTGGTTGAATAGATGAATCTGAGATTGTGTGATGCATATCGTATAATCATACCCACGGATACTTGAGGTGGCATTGGACTATCTAGGTGACATTAGGGTTTTGGTTGATTTGTGTCTTAAGGTGTTATTCTAGTACGAACTCTAGGGCTGTTTGTGACACTTATAGGAATAGCCCAATGGATTGATTGGAAAGAATAACTTTGAGGTGGTTTCGTACCCTACCATAATCTCTTCGCTTGTTCTCCGTTATTAGTATATTTGGAGTGACTCTTTGTTGCATATTGGGGGATAGTTATATGATCCAATTATGTTATTATTGTTGAGAGAACTTGCACTAGTGAAAGTATGAACCCTAGGCCTTGTTTCCTAGCATTGCAATACCATTTACGCTCACTTTATCGTTTGTTACCTTGCTGTTTTTATATTTTCAGATTACAAAAACCTATATCTACCATCCATATTACACTTGTATCACTATCTCTTCGACGAACTAGTGCACCTATACAATTTACCATTGTATTGGGTGTGTTGGGGACACAGGAGACTCTTTGTTATTTGGTTGCAGGGTTGCTTGAGAGAGACCATCTTCATCCTATGCCTCCCATAGATTGATAAACCTTAGGTCATCCACTTGAGGGAAATTTGCTACTGTCCTACAAATGTCAGGACCCCGATCCTAAGCCACATCGATCCAGCATGTAACACTTCATATCACTTTGCGGCCTCACGCACGGTACTCCCACGGGTGCCACCTTACCTGGCCCGGGACCGTTTGCACCTTTTGGCTCACGTATATGATAATGTCGCTAGCATCCATATGACAGAGAACCCGGGCCGACATGGCTAGTCGTGAACCCAAAGCGGCGCTAGCCTATGAGGACAGGCAAACATGAATCACATCGAGCATGTCGGTCATCAACGTATCTATTCGGGCTGTAGCACTGGGCTAACAGGACTCCGGTAACCCGGGCTGTAGCAGGCTAGGCAGGACTCCGAATATCAGCGCGTGACATTTCCCCGAAGGGACAGACATAGGAACGACGTGAAACACATGCCGGCCAGTCAAGTGTCCAAGCAGTAGTGCTGGGCTAGCAGGACTCCGGTGAACCGGGCTGTAGCGGACTACTATCGCTCAGAAGCACAAGACTTACATTTCCCCATATGGAAGGCTGCCAAGGATAAACAACTAGATAGTCGGATCCCACTCATACCAAGCATTTCAATCATACACACAATATGCCCGATATGAGTAAATACAACATGGCATCACAACAGTACTCTACGACTCAAGTACTTTATTTAGAAGGCTCCGAGGAGCCATACATATCATCCATACAGATAGGGGTCACATGACCCAACACTCAAGTCATACAAACATACAAGCACATGCGGAAGCAAACTAGTCTGAGTACAGACACTAGAAAGAAAGAAGGCTTGATGTAGCCTGTCTATCTACAACGACCCTTCACAAGTCTTGGATCACCACCTGGGTGATAAGTCACTCGTCAACGTCGAGGTCTACATAGAACCCATCAGAAGGGTTGGTGCAGTCGTCTGAAAAACATGATTAAAGCAACATGAGTACGGAGGTACTCAGCAAGTCTTACAACAGGAACCTACTATATATGCACATTCTCAAGAAGGTGGTGGGGTTATTGCAGCAAGCCAGCTTTGACTCTTGGCTAAGCTATCCTACGATAGACACCACTTGTAAAACATTTGTCGCACACGAGTCCACTAACACCAACACAATACTCCACCGTGGATCCTCTCTCGCCATCCCACAAGAGGGCCATCCGCGGTACTCACACTTATCTTGAGATTTTTAGTAGTATCCATTTAACTTGTCTATGAACTGATATGAGCGAACCAGCAGTCCATTACCGCGGACACGGCTATTCGAATAGATCATTTATAACCCTGCAGGGGTGTACTTCTTCACACATGTTTCCACCACTTAGCGTCTGCACACGACATGTGCTCGGCAGACTTCAAGCAAAAGCCGACGTGGGTGTAGACCACGACCTACCTAAACACTCAAGTCTCTAGTCCAGGTTTATCGCCTATTCGGGTTCCATCCGCAGGGAGTCCGGCCGAGGTTTCCACTAACGGCCCCGAACGATGTGAACAGGGTTCCGAGACACCAAACGGGCGCCCGGTTGACCCGGCCACGTGCCTACCGCAACACAGCCCACCCCGATGGTCAGCGCCGCGTGCGGCCCCCTGAAGGAAATATGCCCTAGAGGCAATAATAAAGTTATTATTTATTTCCTTATATCATGATAAATGTTTATTATTCATGCTAGAATTGTATTAACTGGAAACATAATACATGTGTGAATACATAGACAAACAGAGTGTCACTAGTATGCCTCTACTTGACTAGCTCGTTAATCAAAGATGGTCATGTTTCCTAACCATAAACAAAGAGTTGTTATTTGATTAACGAGGTCACATCATTAGTTGAATGATCTGATTGACATGACCCATTCCATTAGCATAGCACCTGATCGTATAGTTTGTTGCTAAGTGCTTTTCTTCATGACTTATACATGTTCCTATGACTATGAGATTATGCAACTCCCGTTTGCCTGAGGAACACTTTGGGTGCTACCAAACGTCACAACGTAACTGGGTGATTATAAAGGTACATTACAGGTGTCTCCGAAGGTACATGTTGGGTTGGCGTATTTCGAGATTAGGATTTGTCACTCCGATTGTCGGAGAGGTATCTCTGGGCCCTCTCGGTAATGCACATCACATAAGCCTTGCAAGCACTGCAACTAATGTGTTAGTTGTGAGATGATGTATTACGGAACGAGTAAAGAGACTTGCCGGTAACGAGATTGAACTAGGTATTGGATACCGACGATCGAATCTCGGGCAAGTAACATACCGATGACAAAGGGAACAACGTATGTTGTTATGCGGTCTGACCGATAAAGATCTTCGTAGAATATGTAGGAGCCAATATGGGCATCCAGGTCCCGCTATTGGTTATTGACCGGAGAGGTGTCTTGGTCATGTCTACATAGTTCTCGAACCCGTAGGGTCCGCACGCTTAACGTTTCGATGACAGTTACTATGAGTTTTATGATGTTGATGTACCGAAGGTTGTTCGGAGTCCCGGATGGGATCACGGACGTGACGAGGAGTCTCGAAATGGTCGAGACATAAAGATTGATATATTGGAAGCCTATGTTTGGACTCCGGAATCACTCCGGGTGAAATTGGGAATTTTACCGGAGTACCGGGGGGTTACCGGAACCCCCCGGGGGGGTCAATGGGCCTTGATGGGCCTTAGTGGAAAGGAGAGAAAGGGGCCCAAGTGCTGGCCGCACCTTCCCCCCTTCCCTAGTCCTATTAGGATTAGGAGAAGGGGGCGCCCCCCTCTCTCTCCCTTCCCCCTTGGTCAAACCCTAGTTGGACTAGGATTGGGGGGAGGAATCCTACTCCTAGTAGGAGTAGGACCCCCTGGCGCGCCCCTTGTTGGCCGGCCAGCCCCTCCCCTTCCCTCCTTTATATACAGGGGCAGGGGGCACCCCATGGGACACAAGTTGATCCTTGAGATCTTTCCTTAGCCGTGTGCGGTGCCCCCTTCCACCAAATTACACCTCGATTATACCGTTGCGAAGCTTAGGCGAAGCCCTGCGTCGGTGGAACATCATCATCGTCACCACGCCGTCGTGCTGACGAAACTCTCCCTCAACACTCGGCTGGATCGGAGTTCGAGGGACGTCATCGAGCTGAACGTGTGCAGAACTCGGAGGTGCCGTACGTTCGGTACTTGGATCGGTTGGATCGTGAAGAAGTACGACTACTTCCTCTACATTGCGTCAACGCTTCCGCTCCTGGTCTACGAGGGTACATAGACAATACTCTCATCTCGTTGCTATGCATCACCATGATCTTGCGTGTGCGTAGGAAATTTTTGAAATTACTACGTTCCCCAACAGTGGCATCCGAGCCTAGGTTTTTATGGTTTGATGTTATTTGCACGAGTAGAACACAAGTAAGTTGTGGACGATACAAGTCATACTGCCTACTAGCATGTCATACTTTGGTTCAGCGGTATTGTTGGACGAGACGATCCGGACCAACCTTACGCGTACGCTTACGCGAGACCGGTTCCCTCGACGTGCTTTGCACATAGATGGCTTGCGGAAGACTGTCTCTCCAACTTTAGTTGAACCGAGTGTGGCTACGCCCGGTCCTTGAGAAGGTTAAAACGGAGTCTATTTGACAAACTATCGTTGTGGTTTTGATGCGTAGGTAAGATGAGTTCTTGCTTAAGCCCATAGCAGCCACGTAAAACTTGCAACAACAAAGTAGAGGACGTCTAACTTGTTTTTGCAGGGCATGTTGTGATGTGATATGGTCAAGACATGATGCTAAATTTTATTGTATGAGATGATCATGTTTTGTAACTGAGTTATCGGCAACTGGCAGGAGCCATATGGTTGTCGCTTTATTGTATGCAATGCAATCGCGATGTAATGCTTTACTTTATTACTAAGCGGTAGTGATAGTCGTGGAAGCATAAGATTGGCGAGACGACAACGATGCTACGATGGAGATCAAGGTGTCGCGCCGGTGACGATGGTGATCATGACGGTGCTTCGGAGATGGAGATCACAAGCACAAGATGATGATGACCATATCATATCACTTATATTGATTGCATGTGATGTTTATCTTTTTATGCATCTTATCTTGCTTTGATTGACGGTAGCATTATAAGATGATCTCTCACTAAATTATCAAGAAGTGTTCTCCCTGAGTATGCACCGTTGCGAAAGTTCTTCGTGCTGAGACACCACGTGATGATCGGGTGTGATAGGCTCTACGTTCAAATACAACGGGTGCAAAACAGTTGCACACGCGGAATACTCAGGTTATACTTGACGAGCTATGCATATAAGATATGACCTCGGAACACGGAGACCGAAAGGTCGAGCGTGAATCATATAGTAGATATGATCAACATAGTGATGTTCACCATTGAAACTACTCCATCTCACGTGATGATCGGACATGGTTTAGTTGATTTGGATCACGTGATCACTTAGAAGATTAGAGGGATGTCTATCTAAGTGGGAGTTCTTAAGTAATATGATTAATTGAACTAAAATTTATCATGAACTTAGTCCTGGTAGTATTAGCATATCTATGTTGTAGATCAATAGCTCGCGTTGTTGCTTTCATGTGTTTATTTTGATATGTTCCTAGAGAAAATTGTGTTGAAAAATGTTAGTAGCAATGATGCGGATTGGATCCGTGATCTGAGGTTTATCCTCATTGCTGCACAGAAGAATTATGTCCTTGATGCACCGCTAGGTGACGGACCTATTGCAGGAGCAGATGCAGACGTTATGAACGTTTGCTAGCTCAATATGATGACTACTTAATAGTTTAGTGCACCATGCTTAACGGCTTAGAATCGGGACTTCAAAGACGTTTTGAACGTCATGGACCATATGAGATGTTCCAGGAGTTGAAGTTAATATTTCAAACAAATACCCGAGTTGAGAGATATGAAGTCTCCAACAAAGTTCTATAGCTAAAAGATGGAGGAGAATCGCTCAATTAGTGAGCATGTGCTCAGATTGTCTGGGTACTACAATCGCTTGAATCAAGTGGGAGTTAATCTTCCAGATAAGATAGTGATTGACAGAATTCTCTAGTCACCATCACCAAGTTAGTAGAACTTCGTGATGAACTATAATATGCAAGGGATAACGGAAAATATTCCCAAGCTCTTCGCGATGCTAAATTCGGCGAAGGTAGAAATCAAAGAAAAACATCAAGTGTTGATGGTTGACAAGATCACTAGTTTCAAGAAAAGGGCAAAAGGAAAGAAGGGGAACTTCAAGAAGAACGGCAAGCAAGTTGCTGCTCAAGTGAAAAAGCCCAAGTCTGGTCCTAAGCCTGAGACTAAGTGCTTCTACTGCAAAGGGACTGGTCACTGGAAGCGGAACTACCCCAAGTGATTGGCGGATAAGAAGGATGGCAAAGTGAATATAAGTATATTTGATATACATGTTATTGATGTGTACTTTACTAGTGTTCATAGCAACCCCTCAGTATTTGGTACTAGTTCAAGTTGCTAAGATTAGTAACTCGAAACGGGAGTTGCAGAATGAACAAAGACTAGTTAAAGGGCAAGGTGACGATGTGTGTTGGAAGTGGTTCCAAGATTGATATGATCATCATCACACACTCCCTATACTTTCGGGATTAGTGTTGAAACTAAATAAGTGTTATTTGGTGTTTGCGTTGAGCATGAATATGATTTGATCATGTTAATTGCAATACAGTTATTCATTTAAGTTAGAGAACAATTGTTGTTCTGTTTACATGAATAAAACCTTCTATGGTCATACACACCAATGAAAATAGTTCATTTGGATCTCGATCGTAGTGATACACATATTCATAATATTGAAACCAAAAGATGCGAAGTTAATAATGATAGTGCAACCTATTTGTGGCACTGCCGTTTAGGTCATATTGGTGTAAAGCGCATGAAGAAACTCCATGCTGATGGGATTTTGGAATCACTTGATTATGAATCACTTGATGCTTGCGAACCATGCCTCTTGGGCAAGATGACTAAAACGCCGTTCTCCGGAACAATGGAGCAAGCAACAGATTTGTTGGAAATCATACATACTGATGTATATGGTCCGATGAATATTAAGGCTCGCGACAAGTATCATTATTTTCTAACCTTCACAGATGATTTGAGCAGATAATGGTATATCTACTTGATGAAACATAAGTCTGAAACGTTTGAAAAGTTCAAAGAATTTTAGAGTGAAGTGAAAATCATCGTGACAAGAAAATAAGGTTTCTACGATCTGATCGCGGAGACAAATATTTGAGTTACGAGTTTGGTCTTCAATTAAAACAATGTGGAATAGTTTCACAAATTCATGCCACCTGGAACACCACAGCATAATGGTGTGTCCGAACGTCATAACCGTACTTTATTGGATATAGTACAATCTATGATGTTTCTTACCGATTTACCAATATCATTTTGGGATCATGCATTAGAGATAGCTGCATTCACGTTAAAAGGGGCACCATCTAAGTCCGTTGAGACGACACAATATGAACTGTGGTTTAGCAAGAAACCAAAGTTGTCGTTTCTTAAAGTTTGGGGCTGCGATGCTTATGTGAAAAAGCTTCAACCTGATAAGCTCGAACCCAAATCGGAGAAATGTGTCTTCATAGGATATCCAAAGGAAACTGTTGGATACACCTTCTATCACAAATCCGAAGGCAAGATATTTGTTGCTAAATTCGGAAACTTTCTAGAGAAGGAGTTTCTCTCGAAAGAAGTGAGTGGGAGGAAAGTAGAACTTGATGAGATAACTGTATCTACTCCCTTATTGAGAAGTAGTACATCGCAGAAATCAGTTTCTATGACACCTACACCAAATAGGGAGGAAGCTAATGATCATGATCATGAAACTTCAGATCAAGTTTCTACAGAACTTCGTAGATCAACCAGAGCAAGATCCGCACCAGAGTGGTACGGTAATCCTATTCTGGAAGTCATGTTACTGGAACATGATGAACCTACGAACTATGAAGAAGCGATGGTGAGCCCAGATTCCACAAAATGGCTTGAGGCCATGAAATCTGAGATGGGATCCATGTATGAGAACAAAGTGTGGACTTTGGTTGACTTGCCCGATGATCGGCAAGCAATTGAGAATAAATGGATTTTCAAGAAGAAGACTGACGCTGATGGTAATGTTACTATCTATAAAGCTCGACTTGTTGCAAAAGGTTTTCGACAAGTTCAAGGGATTGACTACGATGAGACTTTCTCACCCGTAGCGATGCTTAAAGTCTGTCCGAATCATGTTAGCAATTGCCACATTTTATGAAATCTGGCAAATGGATAAACAAAACTGCATTCCTTAATGGAGAGGTGTATATGATGCAACTAGAAGGTTTTGTCAATCCTGAAGGTGTTAACAAAATATGCAAGCTCCAGCGATCCATCTATGGACTGGTGCAAGCATCTCGGAGTTGGAATATACGCTTTGATAAGTTAATCAAAGCATATAGTTTTATACAGACTTGCGGTGAAGCCTGTATTTACAAGAAAGTGAGTGGGAGCACTACAGCATTTCTGATAAGTATATGTAAATGACATATTATTGATCGGAAATAATGTAGAATTATTCTGTGAAGCATAAAGGAGTATTTGAAAGGAGTTTTTTCGAAGAAGGACCTCAGTGAAGCTGCTTACATATTGAGCATCAAGATCTATAGAGATAGATCAAGACGCTTGATAAGTTTTTCAATAAGTACATACCTTGAAAAGATTTTGAAGTAGTTCAAAATGGAACAGTCAAAGAAAGAGTTCTTGCCTGTGTTACAAAGTATGAAATTGAGTAAGACTCAAAGCACGACCACGGCAGAAGATAGAAAGAGAATGAAAGTCATTCACTATGCTTTGGCCATAGGTTCTATAAAGTATGCCATGCTGTGTACCAGACCTATTGTATACCCTACCCTGAGATTGGCACGGGAGTACAATAGTGATCTAGGAGTAGATCACTGGACGGCGGTCAAAATTATCCTTAGTGAAATAAGGATATGTTTCTCGATTATGGAGGTGACAAAAAGGTTCGTCGTAAAAGGTTACGTCGATGCAAGTTTTGACACTAATCTGGATGACTCTAAGTCTCAATCTAGATACATATTGAAAGTGGGAGCAATTAGCTAAAGTAGCTCCGTGCAGAGCATTGTAGACATAGAAAATTGCAAAATACATAACGGATCTGAATGTGGCAGACCCGTTGACTAAATTTCTCTCACAAGCAAAACATGATCACACCGTAGTACTCTTTGGGTATTAAACACATAGCGATGTGAACTAGATTACTGAATCTAGTAAACCCTTTGGGTGTTGGTCACATATCGATGTGAAACTATGGGAGTTAATCACATGATGATGTGAACTATTGATGTTAATCACATGGTGATGTGATCTAGATTATTGACTCTAGTGCAAGTGGGAGACTGAAGGAAATATGCCCTAGAGGCAATAATAAAGTTATTATTTATTTCCTTATATCATGATAAATGTTTATTATTCATGCTAGAATTGTATTAACTGGAAACATAATACATGTGTGAATACATAGACAAACAGAGTGTCACTAGTATGCCTCTACTTGACTAGCTCGTTAATCAAAGATGGTCATGTTTCCTAACCATAAACAAAGAGTTGTTATTTGATTAACGAGGTCACATCATTAGTTGAATGATCTGATTGACATGACCCATTCCATTAGCATAGCACCTGATCGTATAGTTTGTTGCTAAGTGCTTTTCTTCATGACTTATACATGTTCCTATGACTATGAGATTATGCAACTCCCGTTTGCCTGAGGAACACTTTGGGTGCTACCAAACGTCACAACGTAACTGGGTGATTATAAAGGTACATTACAGGTGTCTCCGAAGGTACATGTTGGGTTGGCGTATTTCGAGATTAGGATTTGTCACTCCGATTGTCGGAGAGGTATCTCTGGGCCCTCTCGGTAATGCACATCACATAAGCCTTGCAAGCACTGCAACTAATGTGTTAGTTGTGAGATGATGTATTACGGAACGAGTAAAGAGACTTGCCGGTAACGAGATTGAACTAGGTATTGGATACCGACGATCGAATCTCGGGCAAGTAACATACCGATGACAAAGGGAACAACGTATGTTGTTATGCGGTCTGACCGATAAAGATCTTCGTAGAATATGTAGGAGCCAATATGGGCATCCAGGTCCCGCTATTGGTTATTGACCGGAGAGGTGTCTTGGTCATGTCTACATAGTTCTCGAACCCGTAGGGTCCGCACGCTTAACGTTTCGATGACAGTTACTATGAGTTTTATGATGTTGATGTACCGAAGGTTGTTCGGGGTCCCGGATGGGATCACGGACGTGACGAGGAGTCTCGAAATGGTCGAGACATAAAGATTGATATATTGGAAGCCTATGTTTGGACTCCGGAATCACTCCGGGTGAAATTGGGAATTTTACCGGAGTACCGGGGGGTTACCGGAACCCCCCGGGGGGGTCAATGGGCCTTGATGGGCCTTAGTGGAAAGGAGAGAAAGGGGCCCAAGTGCTGGCCGCACCTTCCCCCCTTCCCTAGTCCTATTAGGATTAGGAGAAGGGGGCGCCCCCCTCTCTCTCCCTTCCCCCTTGGTCAAACCCTAGTTGGACTAGGATTGGGGGGAGGAATCCTACTCCTAGTAGGAGTAGGACCCCCTGGCGCGCCCCTTGTTGGCCGGCCAGCCCCTCCCCTTCCCTCCTTTATATACAGGGGCAGGGGGCACCCCATGGGACACAAGTTGATCCTTGAGATCTTTCCTTAGCCGTGTGCGGTGCCCCCTTCCACCAAATTACACCTCGATTATACCGTTGCGAAGCTTAGGCGAAGCCCTGCGTCGGTGGAACATCATCATCGTCACCACGCCGTCGTGCTGACGAAACTCTCCCTCAACACTCGGCTGGATCGGAGTTCGAGGGACGTCATCGAGCTGAACGTGTGCAGAACTCGGAGGTGCCGTACGTTCGGTACTTGGATCGGTTGGATCGTGAAGAAGTACGACTACTTCCTCTACATTGCGTCAACGCTTCCGCTCCTGGTCTACGAGGGTACGTAGACAATACTCTCATCTCGTTGCTATGCATCACCATGATCTTGCGTGTGCGTAGGAAATTTTTGAAATTACTACGTTCCCCAACACCCCCAGCATACTACAAACACCAGAAACTACTTGCAACTCCTGGACAGAGAACAAGGGTGGATAAGAAGTCGAGCGGGGTCATATTTCAGGGCCCAATGTGTGGTAGTAACTGTATCATGGATCACAAACACAGATCTCAGTTCTTAAGGACGGCCTCAATGAAACAACCCACCATGTACTCCTACATGGCCTCTCATCGATTCCTTTACCAAATCGTGTTCAACACTTCACTCTTGTCACCGACACAACCTTTCACTCCAGTTCATCATCCCGATGAGCCAGACCTGACACAACTCTAAGCATAGCAAGCATAGCATGGTAGGAACACACACACATGTAATGGCTCAATCAACTCCTACACATGCTAGTGGGTTTCATCTAGTTACTGTGGCAATGACAGGTCATGCAAAGGAAGTGGGTTCAACTACCGCAACACACAGCAGTTTGAAACGCGTTGTCTTAATGCAGTAAACAAGGGCAGAAGCGAGAACATGGGTTTGTATCGGAATGATCAATGGGTTGCTTGCCTGATGGAGTGGTGGTGGGATACTGCCCTTCAGTTGGATACTCGGAGATATCCTCGGAGGCAGAACCTACCACGATGAACACGTCGGAACACAATCAATACATGGCAATATGCAACAATATGATGCATGCTATGACATGGCAATATGGATGTGCCCTGACCTAGTGTAAGTTAAGTCAGAAGGAAATGACCCCATTTGAACCAAAGATTCAAATGGTAGTGCATTTATAAGATCATATTAGTGCAAAATCTCATAATGCCTAAACAGTGGGTTTAACTTGTTTTAACATGCATGAAACCAGTACCAATGGATAGATTGGATTTTTCTGATAATTTTTCATATATAAAACTTTGCATTTGGAGTTATAGATAATTTTCTATGAATTTTTGAAGTTTGAACTATTTTCTGGATTTTCCTGTATAAAAATAAATCCAGCAAAATAGATTACTGCGTCAGCCTGAAGTCATGCTGACCTCAGCAGTCAAACCAGCTGGCTGGTCAAACCTGACGTGTGGGGACCACACGTCAGTGACACAGGGCTAATCCCGGTCAAACCCGCGCTGACTGGGGTTTGACTGGACCCTAGGGCCCACTGTCAGTGACCCAGGGTGGTTATTAGCTGGTGGGGTTAGTTGCTAATGACAGCCACGTCGACTCGCCGGAGTTTCGCCGGCGGCGACCATCCAGTGCGGCGGAGGAAAGTGCAAAATCGCGCTCCGGTGACCAAAAGAGCGGCGGAGGACATCTACAGCTAGCCAAGGGCAAGCCGCGTCTATTGGTGGCGGTGGTTTGTCTCGGGGTCGCCGGAAACAACGCCGGCGATGTGTTTGGCGGCGCCGGAGCTCGGGTCGAAGTGCGAAACGAGCTACGGGGCACGGCGAGGTGCGTGCGGTAGTGCGTTGGCCTCCTAGGGTTGCGGGGAGGCCGTTGGACAAGGTGGGGTGGCCAGTGGCTGGCCGGAGACACGCCGGCGACGTGCTCCGCGGCGGTGCGTGCGGGTGAGCATCGTGCGCTCGCTGTGGTGCACGAGGAAGAGAAAGGAGAGGATGGGGAGGTAGCTGAGCTCACCGCGGTCTCGGAGAAGTGGACGTCGGGGTCGGGGACGAGCTGGTGCGGCGGTGAGGTCGAAGGGGATCTCCGGCGGCCGGAGGTTGAAGAAGAGCTCGGGGAAGCGCTGTAGAGCGAGCGAGCGCTCGGGGCTCAGCTAGCTCGAAGAAGAGGAGGGCGGTGGAGCTGCTGGACAGGTCGGAGCGGCGCAAGGACGACGGGGAGCGCGACTACGGCGACGGTGCAGCTGCGGTGGCGTCGGCCATGGCGTGGAGGTGCGTGGGAGAGAGGCAGAGGGGCGAATGGCGTGTCCAGGGCGTCGGGGGCGCGACGTGGAGGCCGTCCAGGACAGCGGGGCGGCGAAGCGGCGAGCAGGGAGGCAGGGCGCTGCGTGGCGAGCTCCTGCTCCGGCGTCGAGCACCTGCCTGCCTGGCTGGCGAGGCGAAGCAGCTCGCTGGCGCGGCTGGTGGGCTGGGCCGGCCAGGTGGGCCGCCAGGTAAGTCAGTTGGCTTTCTGCTTTTGGTTTTTCTTTTTCTATTACTTCTGCAACTTTGTGGAGTTATTTAAAATACCTAGACCACTCCAAAAATCCTCAAACTGCACATGCTTGCTATTTAAAATATAGACAACATGAAACATTTCTGTTTGAGAATATTTGAACATTTAAAATATTTTTATAAATTTTAAATGCCCAAATTCAAATACTTATGTGTTAATTCAAAAACCTTCTGTTGACCTAGAAAATTGTGCACCACTTTTGTCAAAGGTTTAAACCCAAAACAAAGGGGGTGAACATTTCAGAAGGGCATTTCAGGTTCATTGAAAAAGATTTTAGTAAACCCTAGTTATTTCCAGGGGGGGGGGGGAAGTGTGTGTTGGGGGTTCTGGCATTTCCCATTTCAAAATTAAATAGAATTTAAACATGATGCACACTCTAATGCATGGCCTAGCTGGGATGTGACAACTCACCCCTACTCAAAAGAATCTCGTCCCGAGATTTAGGTTCCTCCGGAAAGAAGGCGGGATACTCAAGTCGAAGACGATCCTCCCTTTCCCATGTAGCTTCTTGCTCGGAATGGTGTGACCATTGAACCTTGAGAAACTTGATATTGTGGCGTCGAGTGGTACGCTCGGCTTGATCAAGGATACGAATGGGGTATTCCCGATAGGTGAGGTTATCTTGGAGATCAAGCGTTTCGTGGTCCACTCCACGGATAGGATCCGCGAAGCAACGCATGAGTTGAGAAACGTGGAAGACATCATGAACTCTGGAGAGATGCGGAGGTAGTTCCAGTTGGTAGGCAACTTCCCCTCGTTGGGCAAGAATGCGAAAGGGTCCAATGTAGCGAGGAGCCAATTTGCCTTTGATACCGAATCGATGGGTTCCCTTTAAAGGTGTAACCCGAAGGTAAGCCATCTCGCCGACTTCATAAGCCATGGGCTTATGCTTGCGGTCATACTGACTCTTTTGTCGAGATTGGGCGGTTTTCAACTTCTCACGAATAATACGAACCTGCTCTTCTGCATCCTGGATCATGTCCGGGCCAAAGAGTTGTCTCTCGCCGGTTTCTGACCAGTTAAGAGGCGTTCGACATTTTCGTCCATAGAGAACTTCGAAAGGGGCTTTGCCCAAGCTAGCTTGATAACTGTTGTTATAAGCGAACTCGGCGAATGGAAGGCACTTCTCCCAATTCATACCGAAAGAGATGACAGAAGCTCGGAGCATATCCTCCAGAATTTGATTGACTCGTTCTACTTGACCAATTGACTGAGGATGGAAGGCGGTGCTAAAGGAGAGTCGAGTTCCCAAAGCATTTTGGAAACTTTCCCAAAATCGAGAGGTGAAAAGACTTCCACGGTCTGAATTAATTTCCAATGGAACACCATGGAGAGATACTATTCGAGAGATGTACAAATCAGCTAGCTGGCTAGCGGTTATACTCTCGCGAACAGGTAAGAAGTGGGCTACTTTGGAGAGACGATCGACAACAACGAGGATAGCATTATTCCCTCTTTTGGTTCTGGGAAACCCGGTAATGAAATCCATACCGATTTTATCCCATTTCCATTCAGGAATCTCCAAAGGTTGAAGGGTGCCAGCAGGCCGTTGATGCTCTGCTTTAACACGACGACAGACGTCGCAAGTTGCAATGTATTGAGCGATTTCTCTCTTCATCCTAGTCCACCAAAACCTCTGGCGTAGGTCTTGATACATCTTAGTGCTACCGGGATGAATGGTGAGAGGGGATTCGTGAGCTTCCTTAAGGAACAATTGACGTAAATGTTGCTTCTTGGGAACCACCAAGCGGTTCTCAAAGAAGACAACACCTCGTTCATCCATGGAAAAACATTTAGCAACTCCGCTAGCGATGTTTTCCTTAATCCGAGATATGCCTTTATCGCGCTTCTGGGCAGCTATGACTTGATCCATAAGGTTAGGTTTCGCCACCAGGGTGGAAAGGAATCCTCGAGGAACAATGTGAAGGTTAAGCTTATGAAATTCCTCGTGGAGAAGTGGTTGACCTTGTTGTAACATCAGGTTGTTACAATAAGATTTACGACTTAGCGCATCAGCCATGACATTGGCTTTGCCTGGGGTGTAAGTTATTCCTAAGTCGTAATCCGAGATCAACTCGACCCAACGTCTTTGCCTGAGATTCAAATCCGGTTGGGTGAAGATATATTTCAAACTTTGGTGATCAGTGTAGATTTCGCAACGATTACCCAGAAGGTAATGTCGCCAGGTTTTGAGTGCATGGACTACCGCTGCAAGCTCTAGATCATGAGTGGGATAATTATCCTCATGTGGACGCAACTGTCGAGATGCGTAGGCAATCACATGACGATCTTGCATGAGTATGCAACCTAGTCCTTGTCGCGAGGCGTCGCAATAGATAACAAAGTCCTTAGAGAAGTCTGGTGGTACCAGTACGGGAGCAGATGTCAGGCGTCTTTTCAGTTCCTGAAAGCTGAACTTGCACTGTGGGGTCCACTCGAACTTTTTATCTTTCTTAAGGAGTTCAGTTAGAGGCTTAGCAACCTTGGAGAAATTCTCGACGAAGCGGCGGCAATAGCTCGCTAAACCAAGAAAACTCCGAACTTGCTTGACCGTCTCAGGTGGAGTCCAGTCAAGGACAGCTTGAACTCGCTCGGGATTGACAGCAATGCCCTTGCCAGAGATTACATGGCCCAGATAGGTCACTTCTGGCAACCAGAATTCGCACTTGGAGAATTTGGCATAAAGGCGATGCTCTCGAAGTTTCATCAATACTAGCCTTAGATGTTCGGCATGTTCTTCCTCATTCTTGGAGTAGATGAGTATATCATCGAGGTATACCACGACGAATTTATCCAAGTACTCCATGAAGATCGAGTTCATTAACCGAGAGAAGGTGGCTGGAGCATTGGTTAAACCGAAGGACATGACGGTGTACTCGTATTGGCCGTAACGAGTAACGAAGGCCGTTTTGGGAATGTCCCCGTTCTTGATTTTGATTTGATGGTAGCCCAACCTCAAATCCATCTTGGAAAAGACTGAGGATCCAGCGAGCTGGTCATACAGGTCGTTGATCCTGGGGAGCGGATACTTGTTCTTGATAGTGACCAGATTGACAGGTCGGTAATCTACAACCATCCGATCCGTTCCATCCTTCTTCTTGACGAAGAGGACGGGGCAAGCCCATGGAGATGAACTAGGACGGATGAAACCTTTTTGCAAGGACTCATCGAGTTGTTTCTTAAGCTCAGCTAGTTCTAGGGGTGCCATCTTATAAGGTCTCCTAGAGATTGGAACGGTTCCTGGAACAAGGTCTATCACGAATTCGACATCTCTGTCAGGTGGAACACCTGGCAGTTCCTCTGGAAAAACATCCGGGAAGTCACGGACTACCGGAACATCTTCGAGGTCTGGAAGGGGATTGGCATTTAGAGAGTAGAGCTGACGCTCCGATACTCGGGTCAAAACATTGACTGTCTTGCCCGATGGATGAGTAAGTTGAACAGTTCTAGTTGAGCAATCAATCTTGGCGTAGTGAGCTGACATCCAGTCCATACCCAAGATGATATTTATGTCTGAAGACTTGAGAGCTATTAGTGACGCAAGGAAAACCAATCTGTCCACAAGAATTTCATTTCCATGGCTGATCCTAGAGGTTTGCCATCTAGAACCGGGAGTTTGAATTTCCATGGAGGTGGGCATGTCACTAAAGGTTGTGTTGTGCAATCGAGCATAGCTCTCAGAAATAAATGAATGAGATGCTCCAGTATCAAAGAGAACAGTTGCCGGATGGCAATTAACAAGGAGCGTACCGAGAACGACGTTGGGGTCCTCTTGAGTTTCTTCAGCTGAAACGTAGTTGACATGGCCACGAGCAGTGGTGGCTGGCTTGGCGACAAGCACTTTTGCTGTTGACTTACCACGGCCAACAGACTTTCCGAACTGGCCGGGGTTGTTCTGGGGACACTCACGGATGTAGTGGCCCGGCTCACCACACTTGAAACAAGTTGTTATATTGGGACGTGGAGCAGCATTGGCAGTGGGGCCACCAAAAGTCTTGGGCGGCACATACTGTTGATTGGGGCGAGGCGCCTCAAAGGATGGCCTCGGGGTATACCTGGGTGGCATAGCAGAATTTGGAATCCAGACCCGGCGCTTCTGAGATCCAGAGCCGGATGAAGATACATAGTCACGGGAGTGCTTGCGTGAAGCTTCAAAATCATTCTGCCCCGTCTCGGCACTGATGGCCTTATTGACTAGCTTCGGAAAAGAAATGCATTCATGCAGACGAAGGTCACGTCGGAGCTCAGGGCTAAGTCCCTTGCGGAACCTTGCCTGCTTCTTGGCATCGGTGGATACCTCTTCGGGAGCATAGCGTGCAAGCTTCCCAAACTCGCGACTGTATGCATCCACAGTCAGCTTCCCCTGGGTGAAGTTACAGAACTCCTCCCTCTTGCGATCCATAAGACCTTCCGGGATATGATGCTCACGGAAAGCGGCACTGAAATCAGCCCAAGTAGTGAGTTGGCCGACCGGACGCATAGCTTCATAATTCTCCCACCAAAGGCTGGCAGGGCCTTCGAGGTGGTAGGCAGCAAAGGTAACTTTATCATCTTCAGCTACGTTGGCAGAACGTAGCTTGTGGGCGATGCTGCGGAGCCAGTCATCCGCATCGAGAGGTTCGATGGAATGATTGAACTTTGGCGGGTACAGCTTGACAAAGTCATTGATGGACACCGAATTGATCCTCTGCTGACGTGCAGTGTTCTGCTCAATCCGCTCTAACAAGCGATTGGTGTCGCGCCTGTTGCGCTCTGCCTCCAGCATCACTTCGGCCAGAGAAGGTGGTTGAGGAAGACTTTCCTCTCTAGGTGCACTAGCTTCCCCCTGCTCCAGAACAGCAGGGTTGCTGCGGGTGTTGACCATCCTGGGAAAACAAAACAACGATTTAAACCAGGATGGCAAAATCTGGTCAAGGAAGTGCGGAATGTAATGGATAACAAGGAATGCAGAGATGATCATCCGTATGACATGGTAATATAGAAACTGCCATATATATACCAACGGTCATACACATCATACATAGTTTAGTACAAGCTCAAGCTGAAGTACAACTAAGACGAGAGACGTTACATCTCATCGAAGGCATTCCAAGCTCCTATACATTATTTTTCTACACCTCCGGAATTGATACACACTAAGTTATATTCCACAATCACGCAGGACGGTGGACATACAACTATTACAATACTAGCGAGACTGCTACTAGCTCAGACAGCTCCGTAGAAGTCCTCATAGAAGTCACCACCCAGACCTGGAAGCGGAACATGGTCATCTGGGAACAGACGGTCCTGCGGTGCTTGTGGACCATAGGGACTTGGGTGCGGCCTCGGTCCAACAGATGGCGGCAGAAGAGGCCCACGAGGAGGGGTGATGCCTCCCACCTCACGCCATTCCATGAAGTCTGGCAGACTAGCCCGCACAGGGTACAAGTCTCTCGTGTCCATGTATCCGGCTTGCACAGCAGGTGCAAACCTCGTCAAGGTGGCCCAATGATCAGCACGAGCATTAAAAAGCTCCATACGCAAGGCCCGGTTTTCACGGTCCTTATCTTCCAACATCTCAGTAGTGGTGCAAAGGAGTGAGTCCTCATGGGATGCATCACTGTACATGCCCTGAAGGTAGCCATGCGCCCCAGGGAGGGATGCTGGCATGTAGCGAAATTCAGTGTTGCTCAACAAGGCAGTTCTAGCTCGCATAATGGTCATCATCGAGTAGGCTGCATCTTGAACGGACATCCCAATGGTGATCCCGAGTCCATAAGAACGGTGGAGTGGTTCCGTGGCTCCGGGATAAGACGGATATATTCTGACCGTGCACAGATATTGGCTCTGGTTGAAATCTCTAAACTGCTCTTCGACGGTGTATTCAGGGTACCATCGGTAACCTGCCTCAACCATCACTCGAACCAACATGGCGGTATGACCACATACACCGATGCAACGGGTCAGACGAACCACTTGGTTTTGGGGACGGGTAGCCATCTGAAAGCACAAAATAGTGCAAAGGCATTAGAATTTCTGGATGAAATTGGACGGCATAACGGCTGTAAATGCTCAGGAAAGGAATTGAGACATCCACAACAGTTTGCGAAACCACTCAACAACAACATATCAAGGTTCTGGTTCAATTGGCAACATACTAGACTTTAGTAGAGCTGAACTGGGTTGTAACCAACAATCCTATAAGTTACTACGGATTTAGTAACACGTGAACCTGATAGAGAGAAGAGAGCCTAGTTCCTTAACCCACGTAGAATGAGAAGAGAATGACTCAGAATAGAGGGCATAAGGTAAAGGAGTAAAAGAGCCTTATGTTCCCTCCCACAATCAATTCCCCTACATATAACTAAAGCATTTCTAGACTCGACATCGACCAGTTTGGCTTAGCGAACCTACAGGCAGTCCGGCTCTGATGCCAACGCTGTCAGGACCCCGATCCTAAGCCACATCGATCCAGCATGTAACACTTCATATCACTTTGCGGCCTCACGCACGGTACTCCCACGGGTGCCACCTTACCTGGCCCGGGACCGTTTGCGCCTTTTGGCTCACGTATATGATAATGTCGCTAGCATCCATATGACAGAGAACCCGGGCCGACATGGCTAGTCGTGAACCCAAAGCGGCGCTAGCCTATGAGGACAGGCAAACATGAATCACATCGAGCATGTCGGTCATCAACGTATCTATTCGGGCTGTAGCACTGGGCTAACAGGACTCCGGTAACCCGGGCTGTAGCAGGCTAGGCAGGACTCCGAATATCAGCGCGTGACATTTCCCCGAAGGGACAGACATAGGAACGACGTGAAACACATGCCGGCCAGTCAAGTGTCCAAGCAGTAGTGCTGGGCTAGCAGGACTCCGGTGAACCGGGCTGTAGCGGACTACTATCGCTCAGAAGCACAAGACTTACATTTCCCCATATGGAAGGCTGCCAAGGATAAACAACTAGATAGTCGGATCCCACTCATACCAAGCATTTCAATCATACACACAATATGCCCGATATGAGTAAATACAACATGGCATCACAACAGTACTCTACGACTCAAGTACTTTATTTAGAAGGCTCCGAGGAGCCATACATATCATCCATATAGATAGGGGTCACATGACCCAACACTCAAGTCATACAAACATACAAGCACATGCGGAAGCAAACTAGTCTGAGTACAGACACTAGAAAGAAAGAAGGCTTGATGTAGCCTGTCTATCTACAACGACCCTTCACAAGTCTTGGATCACCACCTGGGTGATAAGTCACTCGTCAACGTCGAGGTCTACATAGAACCCATCAGAAGGGTTGGTGCAGTCGTCTGAAAAACATGATTAAAGCAACATGAGTACGGAGGTACTCAGCAAGTCTTACAACAGGAACCTACTATATATGCACATTCTCAAGAAGGTGGTGGGGTTATTGCAGCAAGCCAGCTTTGACTCTTGGCTAAGCTATCCTACGATAGACACCACTTGTAAAACATTTGTCGCACACGAGTCCACTAACACCAACACAATACTCCACCGTGGATCCTCTCTCGCCATCCCACAAGAGGGCCATCCGCGGTACTCACACTTATCTTGAGATTTTTAGTAGTATCCATTTAACTTGTCTATGAACTGATATGAGCGAACCAGCAGTCCATTACCGCGGACACGGCTATTCGAATAGATCATTTATAACCCTGCAGGGGTGTACTTCTTCACACATGTTTCCACCACTTAGCGTCTGCACACGACATGTGCTCGGCAGACTTCAAGCGAAAGCCGACGTGGGTGTAGACCACGACCTACCTAAACACTCAAGTCTCTAGTCCAGGTTTATCGCCTATTCGGGTTCCATCCGCAGGGAGTCCGGCCGAGGTTTCCACTAACGGCCCCGAACGATGTGAACAGGGTTCCGAGACACCAAACGGGCGCCCGGTTGACCCGGCCACGTGCCTACCGCAACACAGCCCACCCCGATGGTCAGCGCCGCGTGCGGCCCCCAGCATACTACAAACACCAGAAACTACTTGCAACTCCTGGACAGAGAACAAGGGTGGATAAGAAGTCGAGCGGGGTCATATTTCAGGGCCCAATGTGTGGTAGTAACTGTATCATGGATCACAAACACAGATCTCAGTTCTTAAGGACGGCCTCAATGAAACAACCCACCATGTACTCCTACATGGCCTCTCATCGATTCCTTTACCAAATCGTGTTCAACACTTCACTCTTGTCACCGACACAACCTTTCACTCCAGTTCATCATCCCGATGAGCCAGACCTGACACAACTCTAAGCATAGCAAGCATAGCATGGTAGGAACACACACACATGTAATGGCTCAATCAACTCCTACACATGCTAGTGGGTTTCATCTAGTTACTGTGGCAATGACAGGTCATGCAAAGGAAGTGGGTTCAACTACCGCAACACACAGCAGTTTGAAACGCGTTGTCTTAATGCAGTAAACAAGGGCAGAAGCGAGAACATGGGTTTGTATCGGAATGATCAATGGGTTGCTTGCCTGATGGAGTGGTGGTGGGATACTGCCCTTCAGTTGGATACTCGGAGATATCCTCGGAGGCAGAACCTACCACGATGAACACGTCGGAACACAATCAATACATGGCAATATGCAACAATATGATGCATGCTATGACATGGCAATATGGATGTGCCCTGACCTAGTGTAAGTTAAGTCAGAAGGAAATGACCCCATTTGAACCAAAGATTCAAATGGTAGTGCATTTATAAGATCATATTAGTGCAAAATCTCATAATGCCTAAACAGTGGGCTTAACTTGTTTTAACATGCATGAAACCAGTACCAATGGATAGATTGGATTTTTCTGATAATTTTTCATATATAAAACTTTGCATTTGGAGTTATAGATAATTTTCTATGAATTTTTGAAGTTTGAACTATTTTCTGGATTTTCCTGTATAAAAATAAATCCAGCAAAATAGATTACTGCGTCAGCCTGAAGTCATGCTGACCTCAGCAGTCAAACCAGCTGGCTGGTCAAACCTGACGTGTGGGGACCACACGTCAGTGACACAGGGCTAATCCCGGTCAAACCCGCGCTGACTGGGGTTTGACTGGACCCTAGGGCCCACTGTCAGTGACCCAGGGTGGTTATTAGCTGGTGGGGTTAGTTGCTAATGACAGCCACGTCGACTCGCCGGAGTTTCGCCGGCGGCGACCATCCAGTGCGGCGGAGGAAAGTGCAAAATCGCGCTCCGGTGACCAAAAGAGCGGCGGAGGACATCTACAGCTAGCCAAGGGCAAGCCGCGTCTATTGGTGGCGGTGGTTTGTCTCGGGGTCGCCGGAAACAACGCCGGCGACGTGTTTGGCGGCGCCGGAGCTCGGGTCGAAGTGCGAAACGAGCTACGGGGCACGGCGAGGTGCGTGCGGTAGTGCGTTGGCCTCCTAGGGTTGCGGGGAGGCCGTTGGACAAGGTGGGGTGGCCAGTGGCTGGCCGGAGACACGCCGGCGACGTGCTCCGCGGCGGTGCGTGCGGGTGAGCATCGTGCGCTCGCTGTGGTGCACGAGGAAGAGAAAGGAGAGGATGGGGAGGTAGCTGAGCTCACCGCGGTCTCGGAGAAGTGGACGTCGGGGTCGGGGACGAGCTGGTGCGGCGGTGAGGTCGAAGGGGATCTCCGGCGGCCGGAGGTTGAAGAAGAGCTCGAGGAAGCGCTGTAGAGCGAGCGAGCGCTCGGGGCTCAGCTAGCTCGAAGAAGAGGAGGGCGGTGGAGCTGCTGGACAGGTCGGAGCGGCGCAAGGACGACGGGGAGCGCGACTACGGCGACGGTGCAGCTGCGGTGGCGTCGGCCATGGCGTGGAGGTGCGTGGGAGAGAGGCAGAGGGGCGAATGGCGTGTCCAGGGCGTCGGGGGCGCGACGTGGAGGCCGTCCAGGACAGCGGGGCGGCGAAGCGGCGAGCAGGGAGGCAGGGCGCTGCGTGGCGAGCTCCTGCTCCGGCGTCGAGCACCTGCCTGCCTGGCTGGCGAGGCGAAGCAGCTCGCTGGCGCGGCTGGTGGGCTGGGCCGGCCAGGTGGGCCGCCAGGTAAGTCAGTTGGCTTTCTGCTTTTGGTTTTTCTTTTTCTATTACTTCTGCAACTTTGTGGAGTTATTTAAAATACCTAGACCACTCCAAAAATCCTCAAACTGCACATGCTTGCTATTTAAAATATAGACAACATGAAACATTTCTGTTTGAGAATATTTGAACATTTAAAATATTTTTATAAATTTTAAATGCCCAAATTCAAATACTTATGTGTTAATTCAAAAACCTTCTGTTGACCTAGAAAATTGTGCACCACTTTTGTCAAAGGTTTAAACCCAAAACAAAGGGGGTGAACATTTCAGAAGGGCATTTCAGGTTCATTGAAAAAGATTTTAGTAAACCCTAGTTATTTCCAGGGGGGGGGGAAGTGTGTGTTGGGGGTTCTGGCATTTCCCATTTCAAAATTAAATAGAATTTAAACATGATGCACACTCTAATGCATGGCCTAGCTGGGATGTGACAACAAACCTCTGCACTTGGAGGCCCAACAACATCTACTAGAAGGAGGTTGTGTAGTAGACATCAAGCTCTTTTCTGGCGCCGTTGCCAGGGAAGCTAGGTAAGCGGCACTCACACCCCGTCAACTAAGCTCTTTTCTAGCGCCGTTGCCTGGGAGGTGAGTGCTTGAAGGTAAATCTTTAGATGTTGCAATCGAATATTTTTGTTTCTTGTTTTAGCACTAGTTTAGTTTATAAAAGAAAACTACAAAAAAATGGAATTGAATTTACCTCATACACTTCATCTTTTTAATGTCTTTCGTAAGTATGATGAAAAGCAAAATTGTGCTCAAGTGCTAGAAGTAGAAGTCTATAGAATGTTTGGCACTAAATATTTATATGATGAGCATGATTGCAATGTTGTTAGTATGAATTCCTTGAATACCCATGATGCTAATGATATGCAAAGCCACAAGCTTCAGGAAGCTATGTTTAATGAAGATGATATTTTTTGTCCCCCATGTTTTGATGAGCAAATTTATTATGATGAAAGCATGCCTCCTATCTATGATGATTATTGTGATGACACGTATGATATAAAGAATAATGATAACCATGAAACTTGTCATCTTGATCTTAATTTTCAATCACATGATAGTTATATTGTTGAGTTTGCTCCCACTACTATTGATGAGAATAAATTTGCTGATGTGGAGAGTAATAAAATTTTTATGCTTGTAGATCATGAAAAAAATGCTTTTGGTGCTGGTTATATTGTTGAATTCATTCATGATGCTACTGAAAATTATTATGAGGGAGGAGTATATGCTTAAAGGAATTGCAATAATATCAAGTTTCCTCTCTATGTGCTTAAAATCTTGAAGTTATGCTTGTTTTGCCATCCTATGCTAGTTGATTATTGTTCCCATAAGTTGTTTTCTCACAAAATCCCTATGCATAGGAAGTGGGTTAGACTTAAATGTGCTAGTCATATTCTTCATGATGCTCTCCTTATGTTTCAATTCTTATCTTTTATGTGACCATCATTGAAATCATCATGCCTAGCTAGGGGCGTTAAATGTTAGCGCTTGTTGGGAGGCAACCCAATTTTATTTTAGTTTCTTGCTTTTCTGTTCTGTTTAGGAATAGATAACCCATCTAGCTTCTTTTTAGATGTGTTTTTATGTTTTAATTAGTGTTTGTGCCAAGTTAAACCTATAGGATCTTCTTGGATGATAGTTATTTGATCTTGCTGAAAATTCCAGAAACTTTCTGTTCACGAAAACAATTGTTAAAAATCACCATAACGTGATAAAGTGATGATTCCAATTAACACAGATAAATAAACAAATTATCTAGGTCTTCCTATTTTGGTAGATTTTTTCGAGTTCCAGAAGTTTGCGTTAGTTACAGATTACTACAGTCTGTTCTGTTTTTGACAGATTCTGATTTTCGTGTGTTGTTTGCTTATTTTGATGAATCTATGGCTAGTAAAAGAGTTTATAAACCATAAATAAGTTGGAATACAATAGGTTTAACACCAATATAAATAAATAATTAGTTCATTATAGTACCTTGAAGTGGTGTTTTGTTTTCTTTCGCTAGCGGAGCTCACGGGATCTTCTGTTAAGTTTTGTGTTGTGAAGTTTTCAAGTTTTGGGTAAAGATTCAATGGACTATGGAATAAGGAGTGGAAAGAGCTTAAGCTTGGGTATGCCCAAGGCACCCCAAGGTAATATTCAATGACAACCAAGAGCCTAAGCTTGGGGATGCCCCGGAAGGCATCCCCTCTTTCGTCTTCGTTCATCGGTAACTTTACTTGGAGCTATAGTTTTATTCACCACATGATATGTGTTTTTCTTGGAGCATCAATTTATTTTGATAGTATTTGATTGCTTTTATTTATAATAATGTTTTGCATCTTTATTTTCAATAAAAATGTCAAGGATAGCCTTTACTATGCTTATTTTGCAAGTATACATGTTGCTGTTTGAAAACAGAAAGTTCACCGCTGTTGCAAAAATTCCTTAGGAAAGTCAGAATGTGATAAAATGTTGAAACCTTTTGCATAATAAGCTCAGATAAATTTAATACAGTGGGAATTTTCTTTCATAATTTTTGGAGTTAGGGAAGTATGATGAATCTTGCATTCTTTACAGACTGTACTGTTTTGACAGATTGTTGTTATGTTTGGATTGTTTGCATATGGTTGCTTGTTTAATTATTCTATTCGAGGATAGGACTATTAAATATGCAGGGGCATTTATTATGCAATGTTGAATAATAATTTTATTGATTTGCTACAGTAGAGTATGATAAGGTTTTTACATTGGTTTGTACTAACTTATCTCACGAGTCCTTGTTGAGTTTTGTGTGGATGAAGCTTTTGGGATTTAGGGAGACCGTGATATGAGAGGAATTAAGGAGACACAAAAGCTCAAGCTTGGGGATGCCCAAGGCATCCCAAGATAATATTTCAAGAAGTCTCAAGCGTCTAAGCTTGGGGATGCCCCGGTTGGCATCCCACCTTTCTTCTTCAACAACTATCGGTTAGTTTCGGTTGATCCTAAGTTTTTGCTTCTTCACGTGATGTTTGCTATCCTTGAAATGTCGTTTTGTTTTGCTTGATGTTTGAATAAAATACCAAGATCTGAAATTATTAAAAGGGAGAGTCTTCACATAGCTAAATAATTATTTAACCACTCATTGATCTTCACTTATATCTTTTTGGAGTAGTTTGTCATTTACTCGTGTGCTTCACTTATATCCTATGAGTAAATGGTTGAATGATTTGAATGTCATAAATCTGAAATTATATATGTTTCATATGCTTATCCCATGGGGAGTAATGATTTTACATATAAGAAGTAGAGGTGGTAATTTATTGAAGGTTAGCAAACATTGTATTGGTCACTTGAAAAATTCATGAAAGAATATTGAAGGAAGAGAGATTTCACATATAAATATACTATCCTGGACATCTTCTAGATTGTGATCCCCATTAATTATTCTCAAACCTGAGCAAATTAGTTGAAGTTGGACAAGGAAGACAACATAATGATTTATGGTTGGGTATATTTGTATATAAGTTATATTGTTATGGATCCTCTAACATGTGGTGCTTGCTATTTAGAATCCTTTGCTAGCCAAAATATATGTACTAAGCGGGAATACTGCTTGTGCATCCAAACTCCTTGAACCATGTTTCTTCCATGAGTGTCTACCATATCTATCTATATGCGGTATTTACCTGTCATTCCAAGTAAATTTGCATGTGCCAAACTCTAAACCTTCAAATAATAATATGTTTTGTATGCCCGAATCGCTCATATGGCGACTAGGGGCTAGCAGTATCTTCCATGCTAGGTGGGTTATTCTCCCGATGAGTGGACTCCGCTCATCATTCAGGAGAAAATGGCTGGTAACTGGGATGCCCAGTCCCATGATCAAAAGATCGAAATCAAATAAAAAATAATTCCAATCAAAACTCCCCCAGGTTTGATGTTAGTTGGAGGCACCCGTTGTTTCGGGCAAGCCATGGATTGATGATTGTTGGTGGAGGGGGAGTAAAAATCTTTACCTTTCTGTTTGGGAACCACCTATAATGTATATAGTATGGAAGATATTGGGAACTCTTGGTCGTTATGTTGACAATGAAAGCATACCTCTCAAAATTATTTTCAGCTCTGTTTTTGCTTCGAGCTCTGGCACCTCTGCAAATCCCTGCTTCCCTCTGCGAAGGGCCTATCTTTTACATTTATGCAAGAGTCAGTAGTATTCCTTCTCATTCCAACCTATTCTTTAGTTGGCAAGCATCATGTGATGGAAAGATCTAGGCATATATGGCTATTCAAATATATTTGAGCATGAATTATTACTATTGACATTACCCCTGAGGTAAGAGGTTGGGAGGCGAAACATTAAGCCCCTATCTTTCTCTATGTTCGATGAATACTATTTGTTCTAAAAATATGCTTTGAGTGGTAGTAATCATGGAAGACTAAATGATAGTTGAGTATGTGAAGTTTGCTAAATCAAAGCTCTGACATAGACTCTTCCTGAAAATAAGATGAATTGTAATTGTTTGATGACTAATAACACGGTTTTTAGTTTTCAAGAAAGTTTATGCTCTATACTTTAACATGTGAATAGTTTGTGTGACACCCCAAAATTTTGACCTTTTTTTATTAATTAAAATTTTTCCAGGAAATTTAAAATTTTATTTTCTGGTTTTTCCTTTGATTTCAGAGCCATTCTTTCCTTTGTTATCATGGAGTTTTTACCCCAAGTGAAAACTTTCCAGATATATTGTTGGACTTGTCTTTCCCCTCAAGAAAAACATTTCTATTAAAAGTGGATTTAATTGCATAATTATTCCTCTCTGAGCTTTATTCCTTAAAATGATTTTTCATTAGTTTTGGAGCTCTTTTTGAACTACAACCACTTGATAAATTTATTTAAAATTTTCACCAAAATTTGGAGATGTCATGTGATGTTTTTAAATCACTTTTATGCAATAATATATTTCATCCTTAGGATATTTTGGGCTCTACACGAAGTTTTCAAATCTGGTCCACAGAGCAATTTTGCACTACAACCCCTTTAAATATTTCTTTCTAGCCTCCACCAAAGTTTTGGGAAGTTAATAGGAGTATACTATTCAACTTTATGCAAAAATCCATTGATGTTCTTTGAAAGATTTGAGTGAATCAACCTATTTTTCATCCTGGTCCAGCTTGGTGATTTGTACTGCATCCCTATTAAATTTTGCTCTAGTGACCATGAGCTTTCTCCTGCTTGTAGTACACCTTGCAAAACCCTTAAGTCCAGGAGAGTGGACTCATTGGAGGATTTTAAATGCATGCAAACATGCCCTTTTCCTTCTGCCCAGAACTGAAGTTTTGCAAAACTTGCACTAGCAAGTTTGAGCTTTTGGCAAACTAACCCACCACCCTCTGTATCATCTAAAGAGACCCCAATCTGGAAATTTGGGCCACCCCAAGAGCTGCCTTGAAGCCATTGGCATTCTGGCAAACACCTTGAGTGCATGGACAGATTTGGCATGAGTTTTTGGTTTGCATTGTGAACTTGATCCTCTGACCCAGCAACCTTGTCCACTAAGCTCCTAGCTACTCCTAACCTAGGTCTGCTAATTTCCAGCCTCACCCTAGCTCTGTGGCATGCATTGGCATTTCGTCGAGCAGCTAGCGTGCGTGGTCTAGGCGCGCCCAGAGCACACGTTTTGCACGCGCGTGCACCGAACCGCCGCGTCCCGTGCCGCCACCCCCGACCCCTCCCGCGCCGCAGAGCCACCCCTGGAGCTCCATAGCGCCGCAGTCAGGGCGGCCATGGTGGCTAGCAGGCGGCCACAACAGCCTCTGCCATGGGCGGCGCTGCCCGAGCCACTAGCGCTCGCCAGCTGCCCCCTGGAACAGCTCAAGCTCATCCGCTCGCCCCCCCGACCCCGCTAGCCTCCACCACGTCGCCCTGACCGCTAAAGAGCGGCGGTTCGCCGGCGACCTTATCCTCGGCCGCGGAACCGCCATGGTTGCGCTATAAATAGGACCCCTGAGCTCGTTCGATCCCTTAGACAAGCTCAAGCCATTCCATTAGGGCTCCCCTAGCCTGCAATCGACGGGAAGAGGTCGTCTTCCTCACCTCCGACAGGTTCGGCCGCCGCCGCCTTCCGACACCGTTCATCGAAACCAGGGCCCTCCCTGTCCAACCAGCACCACCATCCGACCCCCCATGGCCATGCGGAGCCGCCCAAGCCCTCAGCTGCGGCGGAGAACCACCGTAGCCCAAAGCCCCAAACCTCCCGAAGCCACCGGCCGCCGCGAAGCTCAACTCCGGCGACTCCCTTCGCCCCCACCACCCTAGCGACCACCGGGAGGATCGCCCCGAAGTGGCGGACCCATCCCTGCCCTCCGGAGCCCGCAGGAAGCCGCCGTTCGCCAGCGTTGATCGCCGGAACCCCGCCTCTGTTCAGCCAGAGGAAGAAGAGGCGGGGGCGACTGGTCACACCTGACCAGTGGGCCCCCTGGACCCACTGTGAGCGACCCCGCTCCGCCCACGTGGATTTAAGTGGAAGCGTAAAACCCCAAGTACGTCTCCCCTGCTACGAAAGCGTATTCCTCTTCGAAACGTTTTCTTTTCTGTTTTATTTCTAAAACAGATATTTGACTGGCTATATCTTTTTAAATATAAATCCAAATGACTTGATTCTTTTTCTGTTGTTTCCCAAATATTGTCTAGTATATTTTCATATTTATTTAAAAAAATTCCAAACAATTTTTTGTACTGTTTTTAAAGTATGTGTTAATTTAAATTTATTTAAAATAGGATTTTGGATGAGGAAGAAGGGAACTTTCAAATTTTTTGGAATGCACACTGCCTCTCCACAACTTGAAGGCAAGCATTTTTGAACTCTGGCATAATATTATCGTGTGTTGTTTGACACGGTTACAACACCACCGTGACATGGAGTATCCGTTACTTTTTGTGAGGATATGATCATACTCATGAGTGCATATTGATGATCTCATATCACTGGAACTTGATAAGTTTGCGATAGTAATCATTCTCACATGCCTTTTATGCCTACCGGAAGGAAGCCGAGAAAGCCTCTGTCTTGGGTAGACACGAGATTATCTCTGGTTCCCCGTCGAGACGGTTGTGCCCGGTATGGCAAGATGAGGTATGATGAGTAGTGATACTGTCTGTTGGATTGAAACATATTGGTTATAATAATCATGCAGGAAATACTTAAGCATCCTGAGTCGGCCGTAGATCGAGTCTTGTTCCAGTAACCCCCATACTTTTTTCGTGCTGCCGCTTGTCCCTGCCGTAGGTAGGGTATGGTTCAGTAAGTTGTCAACCCCTGTCTAGCACACACTATACAGAGAGGCCATAGTGGAAGATACCGACTGCAGCTGGTAGGCATGCCACTTGGTCCGGGGGCATGGGTGTTTCCGGTTGGGACCGAGAGGGGGGCACCCCTTAGAGCGCGCGATAGCAATTTGATCCCATGCTACGCGAGGTTGTAGTCTCCCCACTTAGAGTTTTGCTTAACAGGTGTCGTGGGTGATTCCAGACACGAGTAACATTAAGCTGGTGTGTGCAAGTCAGGTGTGTTTTAGACTAAAAGACCGTAGACGGAATTAGTTCCGATGGACTAAAGGAAACCGTTACTTGTGGGTAAATAGTACACCCTCTGCAGAGATATTAAACCTATTCGAATAGCCGTGTCCATGGTTAAGGACTACAGTCTGGGATGGGTCAAGTGTCGGTCTTAGTGTCGATCATCGGAGGAAAAACTACTAAACCAGAACACGAATCATGACTTGTGACGTATGATGATTATGATTATTATTATTATGGACTAACCATTTATGTTATTTGAATTATCGAGTATCACTAGGACGGTTCTACCTCCTGGATACTCACTGTGATTATTCTTATATAAGCCCTTTATGAGGTGTCGCTCAGACGCCCGACTGTGGCATACTTGTCGTTTCATTTACTTATAAGCCCTTTCTGTGGTGTCGCTCAGACGCCCGACTGAGGCATGCTTCCTATTATTATCCTTTCGAGGCGTCGCTTCAGACACCCGATCGGTGCTTTTTCATTTCTACTCCCTGATTGTTTACTCATGCTTTATTGAGTTATCTACTTGCGTGCATCATGAACCTTATTTCATAACTGATGAAGTGATCATAGAATATTTCAAAACATGATTATCAGTGGCTATATTATACCGGTGTTCTTAATGTTTGCGAGTACATTCAAAGTACTCACTGGCTTGTCCCTGGCTATTGTCTTGGCCAGATTTCTTGAGTGGAGAGGAGCTTTGCGATGGCAGCCCTGGAACCTATGCAATGGTGATAGTAGCCTCACGAAGATAGGAGTTATCCTGATCAGCTGTTCCTGTGGGAAATGGAGTCCCATAGACGCTGGTGATCCGCAAACCGCTTCCGCCTACAGCCACTAGCAAACCATTTGTTGTACTCATAGGCCAGAATGGTCTTGTACTACATATCCTGTATTTTGCTTGGAGTTTCTGTATCAAGTTGGTGCCTCATCAGCTAACAGTAATCCTGGGGCTAGTGAGCACAAGGGCCGCTTTTGGGAAATTAATATCCCAAAAATCCGGTCCTGACAAACTTGGTATCAGAGCCAGGCTGACCATTGGCTAATCCTATCTTAGCCAGGTCGATAAACCTAGGTAAACCAACCCACCAGACCTTAACCAAACCTCGGCCAAGCTTCTCGTGTAGGATAGCCTCACAGTGACCCGACAACTTTGGGCAGTCGGTGCCCAACCTATCAGTAAAGCCTGTCGATCATGCGCCAGTGACCGGCCCCTAAACAGTCTTTTTTCGCAAGCGTGCGAAGGAAGACTCCACCCCCTTTTTCTATAAAAGGGCACGCTAGCCTCAACCCAGCACAGCACAGCCTCTACCCCAAACCGAGTTATAATGCCTGGCCCCATTGTTCACAGTGAGACCACAGCAACCAACCTTGGAGGTTTTGTGACCGTGCTAGCAAACCTCACCCGCCGTGCCTTTGCATTAGAAGAGCCCCCAGAATATGTTGTGTACAAAGGGTCCATGAGCGGTGAGAGCCGTCAATTTTGGGCCACTGTGCATGTCTATGGTAGGGGTCTATCGCCAGAACGCCCCTACAGGTTCACCGAAAGGACAACTTCCTTTGAGCCACAAGCCATCCAACTAGCGACGCGAGAAGCTATAGTTCAACTCCGGCACTTGTCGCCCAGAGTTAACTGTCGCTCCTTCTAGTACTACCCCAGCTGTGACGGGTATGGTAGATCACCCCAAGTTGCCAGCAGAGACCACGAGACGGATCCTGCATTATTGCACCTGGTGCGCTATGTAAGTGTGCTAGAGGGTCTGTTCGATCAAATCACCCTTGATCTGATCGCAGCTCGTGGAGAACTGATCCGTCGAGCCCCAGCAAGAAGAGAAGGAGCCCGACACCGACAACCCAGTCGTTCTATTCGGGCAACCGATCGAGACCTTGAGGTCAGCCCCAGCCATCAACCAAGGTGCCTTGATGACCCCAGAAGTGCTTCGTCGCCTTTTGGGAACACACTCCAACGGGATTGTGGCCAACAATCCCTGCGATGGTCATCATCACTACCCTGACCCTGCAGTTCCTCAACCCCCTCCAGCTAACACCGACGGTGAAGCCAATGGAGAAGCCTCGGCATCCACAAGACATGCCCGCTTAGATATAAACGAGGTGGACTAAGTCACTCGAGTAGTACCGAGTCTCGGCTTGTCCACATCCTGTAATTGTGTGACCTTGTGTCACCATATTTGAACGCTATCTGCTTGTGCATCCCTATTTTGAATAGTGGCCATGCATGAGTGCGTTGGTGTACGGCTGCATTTCTAATTCCGGGCGTAGCTACCAAAACCAACCCTGACAGCGCCCACAGTAAAACGTCACTTTTGTGGGGTGTGTGTATCTGTGGCATTGACCCCGACCCCATAGAGCAGAACCGACAAACTAATTGCCCTTCACCGCAGTAAATAACCCAGCCCAGTTGCTTTATAAAAGGCCACCTCGTGACCTTGCCGAGTACCCCTCATCTTGTGCGCAACCCTCACAACCATTTCTTGCCATGCCGAACCCTAGCATTTATCTGAGGACCCCAGATGCAACCCCGGGTAGTTTTGTTAAAATATTGTGGGACTTTACCTGCAGTACCATGGGTTCCACCCAGCCACCCTAGTACGAGCTGCTCAAGTTGAGGATCCCCTCTTCCACCTCGAAATATTGATCAGCAGTGCACATCCCTCCCGTAGACTCAAACCAAGACCCAACAGAAGTCTCCTTCGTGGGGAAATCTATGCCGAATCCGTAGATGGCCATAGAAGCGGCTGCACACGAAGCGATTGTTCGCCTTCGATTCACGGTACCCTATGCCAGCGAATGAGGGTATTACTACTTTCCGAGCCGTGCAGCACCCGGAGAAGTAGCATCCTTCCCCGGTGGACGAACTGAGAGAGACCCAGTACTGGCCAACCTTGTCCAGTATGTCATCCCTCAAGAGCATTTGACCCAGCGAGTGATGGGTTATCTCCAGAGCCTCGCTGATTTAAATCCTCAGATCGCCATCGGCAGACCACTAAGACCCGACCAGGAGAGACGCGTTCAGCGACTAATCAATCCGCTTCCCCCGATAGAAGAAGCGTGCGCCCCAGTACCAGAGACGTTTTCTCGGGACCCCGTCCAGTTGCCGTTTTCATTCTAGACGTCACCGTTATGTTCCTTTATTCCTGCATTTAATTAAGTGTTGTAACTCATGCGTGTTATTCTAAGACTTGTGCGATGAGATAGATTTTTGGTTTCAATTGTTGAGTAATTTTTGCTGCTGTAAATTTTGATTAACTAATTTTCTCTCACGAAAAATCCTGGAGTGAGATTTCTTTTCCCTGAGTCGCTACAACATATGTCTCCTCACGACATGGAGTTTTTATTCACGCAGCACCACGGCAGCAGGCTCATAGCCACAACCACTCGAACACATACACTACTTGCAACACCACGTAACCGTGTTGCATCTGGCTAATCATCTCCCTATCACACCATAGTCTCTGAAGGAGAGATTAGTGGAAAATCATCCGGGTACGAGTTAACTCTCGCACACCGACAACAGTTAGCACCCAACACCACACCTACTCCTCGTGATCACCGCCACCGCGGAGAGCCAACACTCGAGCGGCAGCATCACGACGATCATCGAGGATCATCGCACACAGGAGCACGGAGAGCCCCAGCAATGCCGCCAGCCCTCCGCATACCAGGATCACGAACCAGTCCGGCACCGCCCCCGCCATTAGAACCTCGTCTCGAGCTTTTGTAAACGGAAATGGAGGAGGAAGAAGGAGAAGGAGAAGCAAGGCTAGGTGTGAGGAAGAAGAAAGAAGCACCTCAGCCATTTTATAGCTCGAGATCGGTGTACGGTGGGCGAAGTCCACCAGCGCCGCTCGTCGCCCGATCGCCGGTGTTCGGAGGCGAATCCGCGAGCAGCGCCGACAGCACGCTGGCCCGCGAGTTGAGTGCACGCTGCACCGGCAGCTAGCATGACGCGCACTACCGCAGGTACGGCCTAGATGCCCTACGCGCTAGACGTCGCCGGTGGAGAAAGCGCGCAGGAGAGAGGAAGAAGAGAGAACCGGAGGAAGAAGAGGAGACTGACAGTGGACCCCGGGTCCACCTGTCAGCCAGTGAGAGCACTATGCTCTCGGGTATGACCAGCGTATTATAAATTTAGAATTTATTCTAAATTTACTGTATCCATTGTAGAAATCTCTCGTTTTCCCTAACCGTAGATTTTTCCACACAGCTCCAGTATTCCACTGTGGTTTTACACCACTTATTGCCCTCGCACTGTAGCCGCATTTTTCCGCGTTAGTAAAGTGGTTATTTTTTAAATTGTAGGAGTAACATTTTCAAAACGGCTTTTAGCAAATCTCGAGGACGAGATTTTTCTTAAGGGGGGGTAGTGTTGTGACACCCCAAAATTTTGACCTTGTTTTATTAATTAAAATTTTGCTAGGAAATTTAAAATTTTATTTTCTGGTTTTTCCTTTGATTTCAGAGCCATTCTTTCCTTTGTTATCATGGAGTTTTTACCCCAAGTGAAAACTTTCCAGATATATTGTTGGACTTGTCTTTCCCCTCGAGATAAATGTTTCTATTAAAATTGGATTTAATTGCATAATTATTCCTCTCTGAGCTTTATTCCTTAAAATGATTTTTCATTAGTTTTGGAGCTCTTTTTGAACTACAACCACTTGATAAATTTATTTAAAATTTTCACCCAAATTTGGAGATGTCATGTGATGTTTTTAAATCACTTGTATGCAATAATATATTTCATCCTTTGGATACTTTGGGCTCTACACCAAGTTTTCAAATCTGGTCCAGAGAGCAATTTTGCACTACAACCCCTTTAGATATTTCTTTCTAGCCTCCACCAAAATTTTGGGATGTCAATAGGAGTATACTATTCAACTTTATGCAAAAACCCATTGATGTTCTTTGAAAGATTTGAGTGAGTCAACCTCTTTTTCATACTGGTCTAGCTTGGTGATTTGTACTGCATCCCTATTAAATTTTGCTCTAATGACCATGAGCTTTCTCCTGCTTGTAGTACACCTTGCAAAACCCTTAAGTCCAGGAGAGTGGACTCATTGGAGGATTTTAAATGCATGCAAACATGCCCTTTTCCTTCTGCCCAGAACTGAAGTTTTGCAAAACTTGCACTAACAAGTTTGAGCTTTTGGCAAACTAACCCCACCACCCTTTGTATCATCTAAAGAGACCCCAATCTGGAAATTTGGGGCACCCCAAGAGCTGCCTTGATGCAATTGGCATTCTGGCAAACACCTTGAGTGCATGGAAAGATTTGGCATGAGTTTTTGGTTTGTATTGTGAACTTGATCCTATGACCCAGCAATCTTGTCCACTAAGTTCCTAGCTACTCCTAACCTAGGTCTGCTAATTTCCAGCCCCACCCTAGCTCTGTGGCATCCATTGGCATTTCCTCGAGCAGCTAGCGTGCGTGCTCTGGGCGCGCCCAGAGCGCATGTTTTGCACGCGCGTGCACCGAACCGCCGCGTCCCGTGCCACCACCCCCGCGCCCGTTCCGGCCCTTCCCCTCTCCCAGTCGTCAGGTTGGCCACGGCGGCTAGCGGGCGGCCACAGCAGCCTCTGCCGTGGGCAGCGCCGCCCGAGCCACTAGCCCTCGCCAGCTGCCCCCTGGAACGGCTCAAGCTCATCCGCTCGCCCCCCCGACCCCGCTAGCCTCCACCACGTCGCCTTGACCGCTACAGAGCGGCGGTTCGCCGGCGACCTTATCCTCGGCCGCGGAACCGCCATGGTTGCGCTATAAATAGGACCCCCGAGCTCGTTCGATCACTCAGACAATCTAAAGCCATTCCATTAGGGCTCCCCTAGCCTGCAATCGACGGGAAGAGGTCGTCTTCCTCACCTCCGACAGGTTCGGCGGCCGCCGCCTTCCGACCCCGTTCATCGAAACCAGAGCCCTCCCCGTCCAACCAGCACCACCACCTGACCCCCCATGGCCTTGCGGAGCCGCCCAAGCCCTCAGCTACGGCGGGGAACCACCGTAGCCCAAAGCTCCAAACCTCCCGAAGCCACCGGCCGCCGCGAAGCTCAACTCCGGCAACTCCCTTCGCCCCGACCACCCTAGCGACCATCGGGAGGACCGACCCGGAGTGGCGGACCCATCCCTGCCCTCCGGAGCCCGCGGGAAGCCGCCGTTCGCCGGCGTTGATCGCCGGAACCCCGCCTTTGTTCGGCCAGAGGAAGAGGAGGCGGGGGCGACTGGTCAAACCTGACCAGTGGGCCCCCTGGACCCACTGTCAACGACCCAGCCCCGCCCGCGTGGATTTAAGTGGAAGTGTAAAACCCCAAGTACTTCTCCCCTGCTACGAAAGTGTATTCCTCTTCGAAACTTTTTCTTTTCTGTTTTATTTTTAAAAACAGATATTTGACTAAACTTTGACTGGCTATATCTTTTTAAATATAAATCCAAATGACTTGATTCCTTTTCTATTGTTTCCCAAATATTGTCTAGTTTATTTTCATATTTTCCAAAAAACTTTTTGTACTGTTTTTAAAGTATGTGTTAATTTAAATTTATTTAAAATAGGATTTTGGATGAGGAAGAAGGGAACTTTCAAAAGTTTTGGAATGTACACTGCCTCTCCACAACTTGAAGGCAAGCATTTTTGAACTCTGGCATAATATTATCGTGTGTTGTTTGACACGGTTACAATACCACCGTGACACAGAGTATCCGTCACTTTTTGTGAGGATATGATCATACTCATGAGTGCATATTGATGATCTCATATCACTGGAACTTGATAAGTTTGCGATAGTAATCATTCTCACATGCCTTTTGTGCCTACCGGAAGGAAGCCGAGAAAGCCTCTGTCTTGGGTAGACACGAGCTTATCTCTGGTTCCCCGTCGAGACGGTTGTGCCCGGTATGGCAAGATGAGGTATGATGAGTAGTGATACTGTCTGTTGGATTGAAACATATTGGTTATACTAATCGTGCAGGAAATACTTAAGCCTCCTGAGTCGGCCGTAGATCGAGTCTTGTTCCAGTAACCCCCATACTTGTTTCGTGCTGCCGCTTGTCCCTGCCGTAGGTAGGGTACGATTCAGTAAGTTGTCAACCCCTGTCTAGCACACACCGTACAGAGAGGCCATAGTGGAAGATGCCGACTACAGCCGGTAGGCATGCCACTTGGTCCGGGGGCATGGGTCTTTCCAGTTGGGACCGAGAGGGGGGCACCCCTTATAGCGCGCGATAGAAATTTGATCCCATGCTACGCGAGGTTGTAGTCTCCCCACTTAGAGTTTTGCTTAACAGGTGTCGTGGGTGATTCCAGACACGAGTAAAGTTAAGCTGGCGTGTGCAAGTCAGGCGTGTTTTCGACTAAAAGACAGTAGACGGAATTAGTTCCGATGGACTAAAGGAATCCGTTACTCGTGGGTAAAGAGTACACCCTCTGCAGAGATATTAAACCTATTCGAATAGCCGTGTCCATGGTTAAGGACTACAGTCTGGGATGGCTCAATTGTCGGTCTTAGTGTCGGTCTTCGGAGGAAAAACTACTAAACCAGAACACGGATCATGACTTGTGACGTATGATGATTATGATTATTATTATTATGGACTAACCATTTATGTTATTTGAATTATCGAGTATCACTGGGACGGTTCTACCTCCTGGATACTCACTGTGATTATTCTTATATAAGCCCTTTATGAGGTGTCGCTCAGACGCCCGACTGAGGCATGCTTCCTATTATTATCCTTTCGAGGCGTCTCTTCAGACACCCGATCGGTGCTTTTCATTTCTACTCCCCGATTGTTTACTCATGCTTTATTGAGTTATCCGCTTGCGTGCATCATGAACCTTATTTCATAACTGACGAAGTGATCATAGAATATTTCAAAACATGATTATCAGTGGCTACATTATACCGGTGTTCTTAATGTTTGCGAGTACATTCAAAGTGCTCACTGGCTTGTCCCTGGCTATTGTCTTGGCCAGATTTCTTGCGTGGAGAGGAGCTTTGCGATGGCAGCCCCGGAACCTAAGCAATGGTGATAGCAGCCTCGCGAAGATAGGAGTTATCCTGGTCAGCTGTTCCTGTGGAAAATGGTGTCCCATAGACGCTGGTGATCCGAAACCGCTTCCGCCTACAGCCACTAGCAAACCATTTGTTGTACTCATAGGCCAGAATGGTCTTGTACTACATATCCTGTATTTTGCTTGGAGTTTCTGTATCAAGTTGGTGCCTCATCAGCTAACAGTAATCCTGGGGCTGGTGAGCACAAGGGCCGCTTTTGGGAAATTAATATCCCAAAAATCCGGTCCTGACAGTTTGTTACTTGATCATGCAAAGTTTTATGATATGAGCTACTGTTATGACATATAATGATGCTAGAAAAGGTATTTGAAATTATCATTGATCAAACTTGTGCACTTGCTAGCATTCACACTTCATAATTTTTTCTTTTATCATTTACCTACTCGAGGACGAGCATGAATTAAGCTTGGGGATGTTGATACGTCTCCAACGTATCTATAATTTATGAAGTATTCATGCTTTTATATTATCCGTCTTGGACATTATTGGGCTTTATTATACACTTTTATATTACTTTTGGGACTAACCTATTAACCCAGAGCCTAGTGCCAGTTCTTGTTTTTTCCCTTGTTTCCGTGTTTCGAAGAAAAGGAATATCAAACGGAGTCGAAACGGAATGAAACCTTCTAGAGAAGTTATTTTTGGAAGGAAAGCAACCCAGGAGACTTGGAGTCCACGTCAAGGAAGCAACGAGGAAGGCACGAGGCAAGGGGTGCGCCCACCCCCTGGGCACGCCCTCCACCATCGTGGGCCCCTCGTGGCTCCCCTGACGTATTTCTTCCTCCTATATATACCAATATACCCTAAAAACTTCAGGGAACAGAATAGATCGGGAGTTCCACCGCCGCAAGCCTCTGTAGCCAACAAAAACCAATCGGGACCCTGTTCCGGCACCCTGCAAGAGGGGGGGAACCCTCACCGGTGGCCATCTTCATCGTCCCGGCGCTCTCCATGACGAGGAGGGAGTAGTTCACCCTCGGGGCTGAGGGTATGTACCAGTAGCTATGTGTTTGATCTCTCTCTCTCTCTCTCTCTCTCTCTCTCTCGGGTTCTTGATTTGGCACGATCTTGATGTATTGCAAGCTTTGCTATTATAGTTGGATCTTATGATGTTTCTCCCCCTCTACTCTCTTGTAATGGATTGAGTTTTCCCTTTGATGTTATCTTATCGGATTAAGTATTTAATGATTTGAGAACACTTGATGTATGTCTTGCGTGGGATAACCGTGGTGACAATGGGTTATTCTATTGATTCACTTGATGTATGTTTTGGTGATCAACTTGCGGGTTCTGCCATGAACCTATGCATAGGGGTTGGCACACGTTTTCGTCTTGACTGTCCGGTAGAAACTTTGGGGCACTCTTTGAGGTTCTATGTGTTGGTTGAATAGATGAATCTGAGATTGTGTGATGCATATCGTATAATCATACCCACGGATACTTGAGGTGACATTGGACTATCTAGGTGACATTAGGGTTTTGGTTGATTTGTGTCTTATGGTGTTATTCTAGTACGAACTCTAGGGCTGTTTGTGACACTTATAGGAATAGCCCAATGGATTGATTGTAAATAATAACTTTGAGGTGGTTTCGTACCCTACCATAATCTCTTCGTTTGTTCTCCGTTATTAGTGTCTTTGGAGTGACTCTTTGTTGCATATTAAGGGATAGTTATATGATCCAATTATGTTATTATTGTTGAGAGAACTTGCACTAGTGAAGTATGAACCCTAGGCCTTGTTTCCTAGCATTGCAATACCGTTTACGCTCACTTTATCGTTAGTTACCTTGCTGTTTATATATATTCAGATTACAAAAACCTATATCTACCATCCATATTACACTTGTATCACTATCTCTTCACCGAACTAGTGCACCTATACAATTTACCATTGTATTAGGTGTGTTTGTGACACAAGAGACTCTTTGTTATTTGGTTGTAGGGTTGCTTGAGAGAGACCATCTTCATCCTACACCTCCCACGGATTGATAAACCTTAGGTCATCCACTCGAGGGAAATCTGCTACTGTCCTACAAACCTCTGCACTTGGAGGCCCAACAACATCTACAAGAAGAATGTTGCATAGTAGACATCACGCTTCTTTATTTTCTCTTGCACAGGTCATCGCCCTGGCTTTGTACAAGGGGTTACATGCAGCTGAGGCAAGGCCTGTACAAAAGGGTGGCTGTCGGGCAGGGCCCGATAGCTGCGCCTTACGTGTAGAACTTGCAGAGATGCTCAACATTCCAAGAGTTTTGCAACTGAGTGCCATCTCCGGTCTCTAGACGGACTGCGCCAGGTCTGGTGACTCGTACTACCTGGTAAGGATCTTCCCACTTTGGTGATAACTTGTTTGTACCCTTGGCAGACTGAATGCGCCAAAGGACAAGGTCACCTTCCTCAAAACACCGGGCGTGAACCCTGCGGCTATGATAGCGACGCATGGCTTGATGATAGTGTGCAGCACGCGTAGCAGCCCGGAGATGGTTCTCCTCGAGTAGCACAGCGTCATCACGCCGGTGCTGATCTTGCGCTACTTCATCGTAGGCAAGCACTCGAAGCGACCCGTAAATGAGATCCATGGGGATAACTGCTTCTGCCCCGTAAACCAGGGAGAAGGGAGTCTGCCCAGTAGCTCGGTTTGGTGTCGTTTTGAGGGACGAGAGAACTACCGGCAGCTCCTCAATCCACCGCATACCGTGCTTCTACAGCATATCAAAGGTTCTTTTCTCGAGTCCGCGCATCACTTCAGCGTTCACCCTCTCAGCTTGTCCATTGCTCCGGGGGTGTGCCACAGAGGCAAATAAGATCTTGCATTCGAGGGCATGAACAAATTGCATGAAGGCGCGACTCGTGAACTGGGTGCCGTTGTCGGTAATGATCCTTGCCGGAACTCCACAACGACACACCAGATCTTTCAAGAACTTGATAGCTGACTGAGCAGTCACCTTTCTCACGGCAGTCACTTCCGGCCACTTTGTAAAATTGTCGATAGCAACGGACAAGAATTCAAAGCCCCCGATTGCTCGGGGGAAGGGGCCGAGGATATCGAGCCCCCAGACCAAAAATGGCCATGATAGAGGGATTGTTTGAAGAGCTTGGGCAGGAAGGTGGGTTTTCTTGGAATGGAACTGGCAGGCTTCACATTTTGTGACTAGCTCGATCGCATCTTGGAGGGCTGTGGGCCAATAGAATCCTTGCCGGAATGCTTTCCCAACTAAAGCCCGTGATCCAATGTGGGAGCCGCACATGCCTTTTTGAATCTCAGCTAGCAGTTCCTTTCCTTCTTCCCGGTAGACACACTTCAATTTCACACCGTTGCGCCTCCTTCTGTATAGTGTGTCATCGACAAAATGATACATACTGGCCCTCCGGGCTACTTTTTCAGCTTCATCGTGGTCACCGGGAAGCTCTCCACTTTGGAGGAAGTGGATAATGTGCCTTGCCCAATATGGAGCCTGGGGCTCAGAAACGATGACTAGCGGCACCTCCTCTGCTGCGGGAGCACAAGCCTCGTTCGCGAGGTCAATGGGCCCAGCTGGAGGGTGTGGTTCGGCAGGCTTTGAGGAGTTGTTTCCGACAGGATCTCTGCTAGGAGCGGACGGCCCTACCGGGAGAGGCTTACCAAAGCCCAACTTTCTCCTTTTTCGGGCCATTGTTGCTAGGGATACGGAGGGTTGAGTGAGATGGAAAACAAAAGTCCCTCATTCCACAGGAAGCTTCTGCGTAGCACACTTTGACAGATGATCAGCTATGCTATTTCTCGCATGGGGTACGTTCTCTGTTTGCAATCCATCAAAGTGCTCCTCCAATATCCTCACTTCCTCGATGTATGCCTCCATCAATGGACTTTGGTAATCCTTGTTGACTTGTCTCACCACAAGCTATGAATCTCCTTGAATGATTAGCTTCTTAATTCCCAATTCAGCTGCAATCCTGAACCCGGCAAGGAGCCCTTCATATTCAGCTATATTGTTGGTTGCTTCTTCCTGGGCAAAATGCATTTGGACGATGTACTTCAAGTGCTCCCAGGAGGGGGAAACAAGAACACGCCAGCCCCTGCACCTTGTAGGAAAAAAGCACCATCAAAATACATAATCCATTCTTGGGGCGATTCCTTGCCGAGAATATTTGTCTTTATTACTTCCTCATCAGGGGTTGGCGTCCATTCCGCAATAAACTCTGCCAATGCCCTGCTCTGAATAGTTGATGTGCTCTCGAACTTCAAACTAGATAACTCCAAAGCCCACTCAACTATTCTGCCGGTAGCCTCAGGGTTTCGGAGTATCCTTTGCAACAGGAAAGAAGTGACAACCGTGATCTCATGGGCTTGGAAGTAGTGGCGCAGTTTCCTTGAGGCCATGATGAGACCAAAGATGAACTTTTGCACGCCAGAGCACCTCGATTTAGCCCCCTGTAATAGGGAGCTGACGAAGTACACTGGGCATTGTACCACTTTATTCCTTGTCGCGTCCATAGGGTTGTTCTCATTTACGTGCTCATCTCTGTCCTGATCCTTCTCCGACTCTGCCTCATCCACTTCTCGCTGCGCTACCAAAGCTGAACTGACCACTTGGTTGGTTGTCGCTAAGTACAACAGTAACGGCTCCTGGGGTTTTGGAGCAACCAAGGTAGGCACCGAGGACAAGTAGGCCTTCAACTCATGCAAAGCTGCATCTTCTTTCGGGGTCCACTTCATAGGTCCTGCCTTCTTCAAAATTTTGAAGAACGACAGGGCACGCTCAGCAGACTTGCAGATGAATCTGCTTAGCACGGCAACACATCCTGTCAGATGCCTCACATCCTGTCAGATGCCTCACATCCTTAATTGTCCTTGGCGCTTGGATCTGCTTGATATATTTGATCTTGTCTGGGTTGGCGTCGTTCCTGCGATAGGATACGAAGAACCCAAGCAGCTTGCCGGAGGGAACACCAAATACACACTTCTCTGAGTTGAGCTTCAAATTTATCTTGCGCAGATTAGCAAATGTCTCCTCCAAATCCTGAATAAGGGTGGCTCTATCCTTGGTCTTGACCACAATGTCATCCATATAAGCTTCTATGTTTCTGTGCAGCTGTGGTTCAAAACCAATCTGGAGTGCCCTCGCAAAAGTGGACCTAGCACTCTTTAATCTGAATGCCATGAAGACAAAACAGTACGTACCACATGGAGTAATGAACGACATCTTCTCTTCATCATCCTTCGGCATGAAGATTTGGTGATACCCAGAATATGCATCCAGAAAGGAGAGCAAATCACAACCTGAAGCGGAATCCACAATCTGATCAATACGCGGCAAGGGAAATGGATCCTTCGGGCAAGCTTTGTTGAGATCTATGAAATCTATGCAAAGTCTCACTTCCCGTTAGCCTTCCGGACTACCACTGGATTTGCCAACCACGTGGGATGCAACACTCCTGTGACCAAACCACCTGCCTCAAGTTTCTTGAACTCTTCCGTAATGAACTGCTGCCTCTCCAAGGCCTGCTTCCGGACTTTCTGCTTGACAGGTCGGGCGTGTGTGCAGATAGCAAGGTGGTGCTCGATTACCTCCCTGGGAACACCAGGGATATCAGATGGTTGCCAGGCAAACACACCGACATTCGCCCGCAGGAAGGCAACGAGCGTGCTTTCCTATTTGTCATCGAGGGTGGCCCTAATAGTGAAAGTACCATCAACGCCAGCTAGCCATGTCGGCACCTTCTTTACTTGGGGTGCAGCGACCTTGCGTTTCTTGCTGTTGGAACACTTCGGCACGTCGTCAACTGGTGTCGTGCACTCGGTGGAGGCACGCTTCACGGACTCTTTGCCGGGGTCCCTACAATCTCTCTTTTTTCCTTAGCTTTCCTTAGCGGGAACTGCTGCTGTCGCTCCCTCTACCGCGACCACATCCCAGTACATCTTGTCCACACAAATAATTGCATCCTTCTCATTTGATGGGATGGTGATGACTCCCAGTGGCCCAGGCATCTTATACATCCATTTTGCGTCATGTTTTCTTACTGTTATTTAAGATGTTTTTATCCATTATAATGCTTTTTGGAGTAATTCTAATGCCTTTCCTCTCATAATATGCAAGGTATACACAAAGAGGGAGAATTCCAGCAGCTGGAAATCTGGACCTGGAAAAGCTATGTCAAGCCACCTACTCTGCACAACTCCAAACAAGCTGAAACTTCACGGAGATTTTTTATCAAATATATGAAAAATACTGGAGCAAACAACTACCAGAGGGGCCCACCAGGTGGGCACAACCCACCTAGGCGCGCCAGGGAGCCCAAGCGCGCCCTGGTGGGTTGTGCTCACCCAGGCCCACCTTTGGTGCCATCTTCTGGTATATAGGTCATTTTGACCTAGAAAAAATAAGGATAAGACTTTCGGGACAGAGCGCCGCCATCTCAAGGCGGAACTTGGGTAGGAGCACTTTTGCCCTCCGGCAGAGCGATTCCGCCGGGGGAACTTCCCTCCTGAAGGGGGAAAGCATCGTCATCACATCACCAACACCTCTCCCATCTTTGGGAGGGATATCTTCGTCAACATTTTCAACAACACCATCTCATCCCAAACCCTAGTTCATCTCTTGTGTTCAATCTTGTTACCGGAACCATAGATTGGTGCTTGTGGGTGACTAGTAGTGTTCATTACATCTTGTAGTTGATTACTATATGGTTTATTTGGTGGAAGATTATATGTTCAGATCCAATATGCTATTTAATACCCCTCTGATCTTGAGCATGATTATCATTTGTAGTAGTTACTTTTGTTATGAGGTCATGGGAGAAATCATGTTGCAAGGAATCATGTGAACTTGATATGTGTTTGATATTTTGATAGTATGTATGTTGTGATTCCCTTAGTGGTGTCATTTGAACGTTGACTACATGACACATCACCATAGTTGGGCCTAAGGGAATGCATTGTGGAGTAGCAATTAGATGATGGGTTGCGAGAGTGACAGAAGTTTAAACCCCAGTTTATGCGCTATTTTGTAAGGGACCGATTGGATCCAAAAGTTTAATGCTATGGTTAGAATTTATTGTAAATACCTATCTCATAGTTGCGGATGATTGCGGGAGGGTTAATCATAAGTAGGAGGTTTGTTCAAGTAAGAACAACACCTAAGCACCGGTCCACCCACATATCAAATTATCAAAGTAGCGAACATAAACCGAATCAACATGGTGAAAGTGACTAGATGAAATTCCCGTGTACCCTCAAGAAAGCTTTTCTTATCATAAGAGACCATTTTGGCATGTTCGTTGCCTCAAAAGAATTGGGCTACCTTGCTACACTTTTGTTACTACTATCATTACTTGCTCGTTACAAACTATCTTGCTATAAAACTACTCTGCTACTTACAATTTCAGCACTTGCAGACATTACCTTGCTGAAAACCACTTGTCATTTCCTTTTGCTCCTCGTTGGGTTTGACACTCTTACTTATCAAAAAGAGCTAAAATTGATCCCCTATACTTGTGGGTTATGAAGGCTATTTTTTGGCGCCGTTGCCAGGGAGTGAAGCACCTTTGGTAAGTGGAATTTGGTAAGGAAACACTTATATAGTATGCTGAAATTTATTGTCACTTGTTACTATGGAAAACAATCCTTTGGGGGTTTGTTCGGGGTATATTCACCTCGACCGGAACCACAATTAGTTACCCCTCAACCTACTGCACCTACTGAAAATATTTAATCTGAAATTCCTTCGTGTATGATAGAACAACTTCTAGCTAATCCTTATGCAGGAGATGGAACCGAACATCCTGATATGCACTTGATATATGTAGAACAAATTTGTGGATTGTTTAAGCTTGCAGGTATACCCAGAGATGAAGTTATGAAAAAGGTTTTCCCTTTATCTTTGAAGGGAAAAGCATTGGCATGGTATAGGCTATGCGATGATATTGGATCCTGGAATTGGAATCAATTGGAATTGGAGTTCCATCAAAAAAATTATCCTATGCATCTAGTTCATTGTGATCGGAATTACATATATAATTTTTGGCCTCGTGAAGAAGAAAGTATCGCTCTAGCTTGGGGGAGGCTTAAGTCAATGTTATATTCATGCCCCAATCATGAGCTCTAGAGAGAAATTATTGTCCAGAATTTTTATGCCCGACTTTCTCGTGATGATCAGTCCATGCTTGATACTTGTACTGGTTCTTCCATGAAGAAAACTATTGAATTCGGGTGGGATATTTTGGAAAGAATTAAACGCAACACTAAAGATTGGGAAGTCGACAAAGGTAAAGAGTGTCAGGACCGGTTTTTTTGGGATATAAATTTCCCAAAAGCGGCCCTTGTGCTCACCAGCCCCAGGATTACTGTTAGCTGATGAGGCACCAACTTGATACAGAAATTCCAAGCAAAGTACATAGTATGTAGTACAACACCATTATGGGCTATGGGTACAACAATTGGTTTCTAGTGGTTGATGGCGGAAGCAGTTTGCAGATCATTAGCATCTATGGGACTCCATTTCCCACAGGAACAGCTGACCAGGGTAACTCCTATCTTCGCGAGGCTGCTATCTCTATTGCGTAGATTCAGGGCTGTCATCGCAACACTCCTTTCCACACAAGAAATCTGGCCAAGGCAATAGCCAGGGACAAGCCAGTGAGTACTTTGAATGTACTCGCAAACATTAAGAACACATGTATAATATAGCCATTGGTAATCATGTTTTGAAATATTCTATGATCACTTCGTCAGTTATGAAATAAGGTTCATGATGCACGCAAGCAGATCATTCAAATAAAACATGAGTAAACAATCAGGGTGTGGGAATGAAAAGCACCGATCGGGTGTCTGAAGCGACGTCTCGAAAGGGTAATAATATGAAGCGTGCCTTAGTCGGGCGTCTGAGCGACACCACAGAAAGGGCTTATATATAAAAGGAATAACAAGCATGCCACAGTCGGGCGTCTGTGCGACACCACATAAAGGGCTTATAAGTAAATGAAATGACAAGCATGCCACAGTCGGGCGTCTGAGCGACACCACATAAAGGGCTTATAAGTAAATGAAAAGAGAAGCATGCCACAGTCGGGCGTCTGAGCGACACCACATAAAGGGCTTATATAAGAATAATCACAGTGAGTATCCAGGAGGTAGAACCGTCCCAAGGATACTCAATAATTCAAATAACATAAATGGTTAGTCCATAATAATGATAATCATAATCATCATATATCACAAGTCATAATCAATGTTCTGGTTTAGTAGTTTCTCCTCCGAAGACCGACACTAAGACTGACACTTGACCCATCCCAGATTGTAGTCCTTAACCATGGACACGGCTATTCGAATAGGTATAATATCTCTGCAGAGGGTGTACTCTTTACCCACGAGTAACGGATTCCTTTAGTCCATCAGAACTCATTACGTCTACGGTCTTTTAGTCGAAAACACGCCTGACTTGCACACTCCAGCTTAACTTTACACATGCCTGGAATCACCCACGACACCTATTAAGCAAAACTCTAAGTGGGGAGGCTACAACCTCGCGTAGCATGGGATCAAATCTCTATCGCGCGCTCTAAGGGGTGGCCTCCCCTCTCGGTCCCAACCAGAAACACCCATGCCCCCGGACCAGGTGGCATGCCTACCGGATGCAGCCGGTATCTTCCACCATGGCCTCTCTATACAGTGTGTGCTAGGACAGGGGTTGACAACTTACTGAACCGTACCCCACCTACGGTAGGGACAAGTGGCAGCACGAAACAAGTATGGGGGTTGCTGGAACAAGACTCGATCTATGGCCGACTCAGGAGGCTTAAGTATTCCCTGCATGATTAGTATAATAATTACATCTCACATCCATCAGACAGAACCACCGCTCATCATACCTCCCCTTGCCCCACCGGACATAACCGTCTCGACGAGGGGTTTGGAACAAGCTCGTGTCTACCCAAGACAGTGGCTTTCCCGGATCCTTTCCGGTAGGCAGGAGAGGCATAAGAGGGTGATTGCTATCACATGCATATCCATTTCCAACAACAAGAATCTCATGATGCACTCAAAACACAAGATCGTATCGTCACACAAAAATAACTAATGCTTCATGTCGAGGTGGCGTTATAACCGTATCAAACAATCCCCAAAATATATTATGCCAGGGTTCAGAATGCTTGCCTTCAAGTTGTGGAGAGGCAGGGTGCATTCCAAAACTTTGTAAGTTTTATTCTCTCTCCAACAAATCCTATTTTTGGAAATATTTAAATTAACATATAGTTTAAAAGCAGTACAAAAAAGTTTCTTGGAATTTTTTTAAATAAATATGAAAATAAACTAGACAATATTTGAGGAACAACAGAAAAAGAATCAAGTCATTTGGATTTATATTTTAAAAGTTATAGCTAGTCAAAGTTTAGTCAATTCTGTTTTTTAAAAATAAAACAGAAAAAAGAAAAACGCTTCGATGAGAATACGCTTTCGAGGTAGGAGAGACGTACTCTGGGATGATGCGCTTTCACTTAAAGCACGTGGTGGCGGGGCTGGTCACTGACAGTGGGTCCAGGGGGCCCACTGGTCAGGTTTGACCACTCGCCGCGCCTCTTCTTCCTCCTTTGACCGAGCGGGGCGGGGCTCCGGTGAGGCTCGCCGGCGAACGGCAGCACCGTTCGAGAAACTGAAGCCATCCGCGGGCTCAGGGGGTCAAGGAGGTCCTACCAATGGTCGCTACGGCCCCGGGGGTGGAAGGAGTTGCCGGCGGCGAGCTCCGCAGCGGACGGTGGCCGTCGGGCAAAGTGTGTTCTTGCCTCCGGTGGCTCCGGATCAGAATTGAGCACATGGATGGATTCACGAGAGGAAGAGAAGCCTTCTGGTGGAGAGAGTGGAGAGGGGGAGGCCCTGGTGGTGCCGGAGTGGTCGAGACAGTGGCGGCGGCTGTGGTTGCCGGAGACGGGGAAGAAGGCTTCCGGCCGTCGCATGCGGGCTAGGGGGAACTCTAGGAGGATGGCTTGAGGCTGCCTGCATGCCTGGACGAGTTCGAGGACTCCTATTTATAGGTGGACGAGGTCGATACTGCGACGGCCGTGGATAAGCTCGTCGGCGACCGCCGTTCTATAGGTGCAGAGGGACGTGGCGGCGACGAATGCTTGCGGACAAGCTTGCGGATGAGCTCGGGCTGTTCCACGAGCGAGCTGGCGCGCTGGCATGGCTCGGGCGGTGCTGCCATGGCCGGGGCCTTCTGTGGCCGACCGCTAGTTGCCACGGCCGACCTGACGGCGGCGCTGTGGGGATCCAGGGGCGGCTCTGCGGCGAGGAGAGGAGTCGGGGCGTCGACTAGGAGAGGGGAAGGGCCAGGGCGAACGCGGGGTGTCGGCAGCGGGACGCGGTGACCCGCGTGCACGCACGTGCAAAACGCACGCTCTGGGCGCGCCCAGTGCACGCACACAATGTGTTTGCTAAAATGCCATCGTGTGCTAGAGGGCATAGGGGAGGCTGGGGGTTAGCAGGCCTGGGTTATGGTTAGCTAGGAACTTAGTAGACATGCCAGTATGTACAGAGGGGCAAGATCACAGTGCAAAACAAAAATCATGCCAAAACTGGACATGCACACTAGGTGTTTGACAGAATGTCAATGTCATCTAGGAAATTCTTGGGGTGGCCCAAATTTCTAGATTGGGGTCTCTTTAGATGATACAGAGGGTGGTGAGGTTAGTTTGCCAAAAGCAGAAACTTGTTAGTGCAAGTTTTGCAAAACTACAGTTCTGGGTAGAAGGAAAAGGGCATGTTTTCATGCATTTAAATTCCTCCAATGAGTCCACTCTCCTGGACTTAAGGGTCTTGTATGGTGTACTACAAGCAGGAGAAAGCTCATGGTCACTAGAGCAAAATTTAATAGGGATGCAGTAGAAATCATCCAACTGGGCCAGAATGAAAGGGAGGTTGTTCCACTCAAAATTTTCAAATAACATCAATGGGTTTTTGCATAAAGTTGAATAATATACTCCTATAAACATCCCATAATTTTGGTGGAGGCAAGAAAGAAATATTTAAATGGCTTGTAGTGCAAAATTGGCCACTGGACCAGATTTGAAAAACTGGTGTAGAGCTCAAAATATTAAATGAATGAAATATATTTTTGCATAAAAGTGATTTAAAAACATCACATGACATCTCGAAATTTTGGTGAAAATATTAAATACATTTATCAAGTGGTTGTAGTTCAAAAAAAGGGCTCCAAAACAAATGAAAAATGATTTTAAGGGATAAAGCTCAGAGAGAATTAATTATGCAATTGAACCCCACTGATAATAGAAATGTTTTTCTTGAAAGGGCAAACAAGTCCAATAACATATTTGGAAAGTTTTTCATTTGAGGTAAAAACTCCATAATAATAAGGAAGAGAAAAGTCCTGAAACCAAAAGAACATCCAGAAAATAAAAGTTTAAATTTCCTGGCAAAATTTTTATTAATAAAACAAGGTTAAAATTTTTTGGGGTGTCACAACACTACCCCCCTTAAGAAAAATCTCGTCCTCAAGGTTTGCTAAGGATCGTTTTGAAAATATCGCTCCTATCGGCTGAAAACAAACAGATTACTCATAGCACATACTTGGGTACATCGCATAAGTTGCAACGCATAAATAAACATAGCTATGACGTTTACAATGAAAACGGTAAAAAGACAGGATCCCGAGAAAACGTCTCTGGTACTGGGACGCACTCTTCTTCTATCGGGGGAAGCGGGTTGACCAATCGATGAACGCGTCTCTCCTGGTCGGGCCTCAGTGGCCTGCCGATGGCAATCCGAGGATTTAAATCAGCGAGGCTCTGGAGATAACCCATAACTCGCTGGGTCAACCGTTCTTGAGCGATGACATACTGGACAAGGTTGGCCAGTACAGGGTCTCTCTCAATTCATCCACCGAGAAAGGATGCTACTTCTCCGGGTGTTGCACGGCTCGGAAAGTAATAATACCCTCGTTCGCTGGCATAGGATACCGCGAATCGAAGGCGAACAATCGCTTCGTGTGCAGCCGCTTCTATGGCCATTTGCGGAGTGGGCATAGATTTCCCCAGGAAGGAGACTTCCGTTGGGTCTTGGTTTCAGTTTACGGGAGGGATGTGCACTACTGCCCAATATTTCGAGGTGGAAGAGGTGATCCTCGATTTGAGCAGCTCATACTGGGGTGGCTGGGTAGAACCCATGGTATTGCAGGTAAAGTCCCATAATAGTTTAACAAAACTACCCGGGGTTGCATCTGGGGTTCTCAGATAAATGCTAGGGCTCGACATAGCAAGAAATGGTTGTGAGGGTTGCGCACAAGACGAGGGGTGCTCAGCAAGGTCACGAGGTGGCCTTTTATATAGCAACTGGGCTAGGTTATTTACCGCGGTGAAGGGCAACTAGTTTGTCGGTTCTGCTCTATGGGGTTGGGGTCAAAGCCACAGATACACACATCTCGCCAAAGCGACGCATTACTGTGGGTGTCGTCGGGGTTGGTTCTGGTCGCTACGCCTGGAATTAAAATTGCAACTGTACCTCAAGATACAGCTGCACAAGCAGATAGTATTCCAATATGGCGATACATGATCACACAATTACAGGGCGTGGGGTATACTAAGACTCGGTACTACTCGAGTGACTTAGTCTACCTCGTTTATATCTAAGCGGGCGTGCCTTGTGGATGCCGAGGCTTCTCCATTGGCTTCACCGTCGGGGTTAGCTGGAGGGGGTTGAGGAACTGTAGGGTCGGGGTAGCGATGATGACCATCGCGGGGATTGTTGGCCACAATCCCGTTGGAGTGTGTTCCCAAAAGGCGACGAAGCACTTCTGGGGTCATCAAGGCACCTTGGTTGATGGCTGGGTGTCGGGGGAAATCTGCCTCCTCGAACACCTATGGGGACCGAGCCCCTTTCTTGGTTCGGCGGGGGGCGGAGGTCGCGCAAAGAGCGGATCGAGGCGATGCACACAAGGGGTTTACCCAGCTTCGGGCCGCACGGATGCGTAAAACCCTACTGCTGCTTTGTGGTTTTGTATTGTGTTCTTGCTCGGGAGCGTGTGGTGCTACAGTACACACGAGCTGCTGGCGAGACCGAGCGTGAATGGCCTCCCCCTTTCTCCTTCTTCCCCCCGTTGCGCATGGGGCCTCCTTTTATATGTGCAAGGGGTTACCCACAGGTGGCAACGTAGGCGGGGGTAAAACTGGAAAACGCTGTGTTGGGTACAGCTGTTTGCACAGTGCTATCATACCTAACTCTGACCGCAGGGGACAAGGGCATTAAATGCCCATCCGCATCGCCCAGACGGTGCAGGAAAGGGGCCGTCTGGAGCGCCACCGTTTGCCACGATGGCTACTCTGCCAGCGTTGTTTCGCCACCGCATGCCCCTGGCTACGCAGCCTCTCGCCACGTACGCCTGGAATGGCCCCAGAGCGATGCGTGGGTGGATGAGCTGGAGCGCAGGCGCGGGGTGGTGACTTGTCGCGGCAAGCGCCTTGCCGCGGTGGGTGCCTTGTCTCGCCCGGGAGCTTGTCGCTCACCGGTCCTTGCCGGGACGCGGGGTGCGTCGCAGCAAGTATCTTGTCGTGCCTCGGTCGGCCTTCCCAGCAAGCTCCTCTTGCCGGGGTCTTGTGCTTCGAGCGGTCGTCCCGGCAAGCTCCTCTTGCCGGGGCCTTTCTCTCTTCGGGTGGCCTTCCCGGCGGTCTCCTCCTGCCGGGGCCTTGGCTCAAATACTTTGTTCTTGGATGGCCCAAAAAGGGGCCACGGAGAGTCTTGGCGATTGCCTGGCAAGCCTTGCCGCGGGGTGCTACGACTGCCCGTGCACAAGTTCGGGGTACTAAAGTACCCCTACTTTAGTACACCGACAGGAGCCCCCGGGCCTGGGCCATACACGGTGCCGAGCGCTGTTGGGCCAGGCCCAAAACAGTGCATGGGCACGCGTGGCCTGGGTCGCGCTGCATCTGCTTCTGCGTCCACCATGCCCTCCCCGAACGGCACGCGTCGAACGCGGCGTCGTGGGGAGAGGCGTGCGTGACGTGGGCGGCGTGCGCGGGGCTGAGCCCCGCGGGCATGCGTCACGTCGCAGGTGATTTGTTTATTCGGAAAGGTGAAACGCCCCCTCTCTTCCCCCTCTTTCGGTCTTCAGACCCGCCCGCCACGGACCCGATCAGACCGAGGTCGTCGGCGAGGAGGACGCGCGCAGCCATACCGACAAAGTGGCCGCCACCGGAGGGGCGGACGGTGCTGAGGATCCGGCCAACAAAGAGGCCGCCAAGGCCGCCGCAGCAGCCGCGGGCGAGGGGGTCGGTGATCGCACTGACGGCCCTGGCGCCGCAGGAGCGCCAAGCGCTGCGGCGACCGCCGATCCCGCCTTCGCAGCAGCGTCGGGCCCCGAGGAGCCCCAGCCAGGCGTCTACCTGAAGGCCGGCGATGATATCTTCATCAAGCTCCCCTGGGAGTCGACTTCCAGGGCGCCGGTCGAGGGGGAGACCTTGGATGGAGAGGTGCTCGCCTCCGTCGGGCTGACGCTGGTTGATGTGCCAAGCAGCAGTGGCGGCGAGCCTAAGGAGGAGCGGCTGCTCCGGAAGCTGGTGTCACTCTACCATTCCCGACAAGCCCAGGTGGAACGCCGGGAAGCGCTTGTCGCGAAGGCGGGAGTAGACATGGAGAAGCGCGCCGGGGAGCTCCGAGAGCTCAACCAGGAGGTCCTCCGATCCTTGGCGGAGGAGCGAAGGTAGCTCAACGAGGCGCGGACGGCCTTCATCCTCGAGAAGGCGGAAGCCGAGGAGCAGCAAAGGCTTGCCGCCGCGGGGCTGGCCGCGCGGGAGGGCGAGCTGGTGCAGCAGAAAGCCAGACTCGCCAGCCACGAGGAGGAGGTCGCCGCGCGCGAGCAGGCGCTCGGCGGAGCCCTCAAGGAAGCGCAAGACGCTGCCGCGGCCACCGAGGCTGCCAAGAAGGCGCTGGAGGCGAAGGTGGCGCAGCTCGACACTGATCTCAAGCCGAGCGGTGAGGAGCTCGCCGCGCTCAAACAGGAGCGCGAGAAGGGTGCCCACACCCTCGGCGAGCTGCAGGGCCGCTTCGCCGAGAAGATCAAGGAGCTTGACGCCGCCAAGGACTCCAACGCTGATCTCGAGCTGAAGCTGGACACCTTGTCCAAGGCGCTGGACAGCGCCAAGGAGCAAGAGGTGATCTTGCGGAAGGAGGTCGCGGACAATGAGGCGCTATTGGAGAGCGCCGCAGTCACCCAGAACGAATTCAGGGCAATGGTGGAGCAGTGGACGGAGGGTCTGGTGGACATCGCCGCCTCCATCGACAAGGAGCTGTCGCTGCTGGGGATGGAGGGTCACGAGTATCCCTCCGACGCGAACCTCCCACCCAGCGCCAAGCTTACTTCGTTCTTCAAAGGCATGGCGGCGGCCCTTCTGCATCTCCGGAACGCGATCCCAGAGCAGCTGGCCGGCGAGACGCGCGATGCCATCGCCGGAGCCCTCGAGAAGGTGCTGGTGAAGATCGCCTTCCACAACCCAGGCCTCAAGCTCACCAACGTCCTCAGGTCCCTGCCGGCAGACGCTAACCTCGAGGAGATTTGGGCTCTCGTCGCGCCCATCGTGGAAAGGGTGGCCGGGATCAAGAGGATCGAGGGCGACCACGTGGATTAGGCCGCCCCCCCTTTTCTTTTCTTGTCGCCGCTGGTCGAGTTATGAAAACAATTCATTAGGACTGCGACAAGCTATCTTGTAATATACCTTTATCTTAGGTAGTGATTGCACTGTTATCTTCTCTACTTGATTCCGTGCTTTGTATGTTTTTGCCCTACGCTTTTGGGGACTCGCCGGCATAGGCCTCCGCCTTGCCGCGGGCTCTGAGTGCGGGACATCAGCAGCCCGCCAGCGGCGCCATTACCGGCAAGAAACCTTGCCGCGGCTAGCTGCAGCTCACTTAAATTGTTGAGCAGGCTCAAAACAAAGTAAGTGTTGCGACTGCAGTTGCAGCACACTTAAGCTGCCGAGCGAGCTCGAAACAAAGTAAGGATGCCACTCTGGTTGTAGCACACTTAAGTCGTTGAGCAGACTCGAAACGAAGTAAGGGTGCAACTAGCCACGAGCCGGTCCCTCCGCGCACAGGTTTTTCATACAAAGCACGGTCGTTCAAGGGGGATAACTCAAAAATTTAAAAACTCGATTGCTCAAACTTTGGCAACTTAACTTTTCCGTGGCTCGCTGCCCGGCAAGGTCGCTTTCTGGCAAGGCGAAACATGGGGCTCGCCATTGCTTACCGGGGGTCAGTGCTGCGCAGAGTGTCAGATAATGCATGCAAAGAATAAAGAGCATGATATCGACGAGATGCACGGAACACATGAACTCAATCTGCGCACAGGGTCTGCGCCTGGCTCTGTACAAAGGATCACATGCAACAGCGGCAAGACTTTGTACAGAAGGGTGGTTGCCGGACGGGGTCCGACAACCGCGCCTTACGGGCGAAACTTGCGAAGATGCCCAACGTCCCGGGAGTTGCTCACCGGAGTGGTATCTTCGGTCTTAAGGCGGACAGCGCCAGGCCTAGCGACTTCGGTCTCAAGGCGGACAGCGCCAGGCCTAGCGACTTGTTTCACCCGGTAAGGGCCTTCCCACTTCCTGGGAACTTCTGGCTCTAACTTTGTAGCTATAAAAGCGGCGCAAAGCTTGCTGGTAGCGAGCAGCTCGCACAGCGGCCTGAAGACGGTCCTCCTCGAGGAGTAGCGCGTCATCTCGTCGCAGCTGCTTTCGCTCGAGCTCAGCGTGAGCGAGCACTCGAGGTGGGCCGTATGCGAGATCCGTGGGGCTAACTGTCCCCGCCCCATGGAATGGAGCGAGAGGCTGCCTGGTCATACCAGGGCTTACCTGCGCCGAGAGGTGTCGGCGTATGTTCGGACGCCGCGGCACCATGAGCTGGTTCGGCGACGCCCGTTCCACCGCCGGCACCGTCCCCACCACCCATTTGCTCTAGGGGCTGTGGGTTCGACGCGGACGGACCAGCCACCTCTGGAGCCTTCTTCTTCGGTGGCATGTCGACGAATATGATGGAGATCTAGCCCGTGCAGACGCCGGATCAGGTTCGCACAACTTCGACGCCCCCTACCTGGCGCGCCAAAGATGTCGGGGGAAATTTGCCTCCTCGAACACCTATGGGGACCGAGCCCCTTTCTTGGTTCGGCGGGGGCCGGAGGTCGCGCGAAGAGTGGATCGAGGCGATGCACACAAGGGGTTTACCCAGCTTCGGGCCGCACGGATGCGTAAAACCCTACTGCTGCTTTGTGGTTTTGTATTGTGTTCTTGCTCAGGAGCGTGTGGTGCTACAGTACACGCGAGCTGCTGGCGAGACCGAGCGTGAATGGCCTCCCCCTTTCTCCTTCTTCCCCCCGTTGCGCATGGGGCCTCCTTTTATATGTGCAAGGGGTTACCCACAGGTGGCAACGTAGGCGGGGGTAAAACTGGAAAACGCTATGTTGGGTACAGCTGTTTGCACAGTGCTATCATACCTAACTCTGACGGCAGGGGACAAGGGCATTAAATGCCCATCCGCATCGCCCAGACGGTGCAGGAAAGGGGCCGTCTGGAGCGCCACCGTTTGCCACGATGGCTACTCTGCCAGCGTTGTTTCGCCACCGCATGCCCCTGGCTGCGCAGCCTCTCGCCACGTACGCCTGGAATGGCCCCAGAGCGACGCGTGGGTGGATGAGCTGGAGCGCAGGCGCGGGGTGGTGACTTGTCGCGGCAAGCGCCTTGCCGCGGTGGGTGCCTTGTCTCGCCCGGGAGCTTGTCGCTCACCGGTCCTTGCCGGGACGCGGGGTGCGTCGCAGCAAGTATCTTGTCGTGCCTCGGTCGGCCTTCCCAGCAAGCTCCTCTTGCCGGGGTCTTGTGCTTCGAGCGGTCGTCCCGGCAAGCTCCTCTTGCCGGGGCCTTTCTCTCTTCGGGTGGCCTTCCCGGCGGTCTCCTCCTGCCGGGGCCTTGGCTCAAATACTTTGTTCTTGGATGGCCCAAAAAGGGGCCACGGAGAGTCTTGGCGATCACCTGGCAAGCCTTGCAGCGGGGTGCTACGACTGCCCGTGCACAAGTTTGGGGTACTAAGGTACCCCTACTTTAGTACACCGACACTGGGGCTGACCTCAACGTCTCGATCGGTTGTCCAAACAGCACAACTGGGTTGTCGGCGTCGGGCCCATCTTCTCTTCTTGCTGGGGCTCAGCGGATCAGTTCTCCACGAGCTGCGATCAGATCAAGGGTGATTTGATCGAACAGTCCCTCTAGTGCACTTACATTGCGCACCAGATGCAATAATGCAGGGTCCGTCTTGTGGTGTCCGTTGGCAACTTGGAGTGGTCTACCATACCCGTCACGGCTGGGGTAGTAGTAGAACGAGCGATAGTTAACTCTGGGCGACAAGTGCCGGAGTTGAACTATAGCTTCTCGAGCAGCTAGTTGGATGGCTTGTGGCTCAAAGGAAGTTATCCTTCCGGTGAACCTGTAGGGGCGCTCTGGTGATAGACCCCTACCATAGACGTGCACAGTGGCCCGAAATTGACGGCTCTCACCGCTCATGGACCCTTGGTACACAACATATTCTGGGGGCTCTTCTAAAGCAAAGGCACGGCGGGTGAGGTTTGCTAGCACGGTCACAAAACCTCCAAGGTTGGTTGCTGTGGTCTCATTGTGAACAATGGGTCCTGGCATTTTAGCTTGGTTTGGGTTTAGAGGTTGTGCTGTGTTGGGTCGAGGCTAGCGTGCCCTTTTATAGAAAAAGGGGACGGAGTCTTCCCTCGCACGCTTGCGAAAAAGACTATTTAGGGGCCGGTCACTGGCGCATGATCGGCAGGCTAGGCGGGTAGGTTGGGCACCGACTGCTAAAAAGGTGTCGGGCTCACTGTGGGGCTATCTTGTATGAGAAGCTTGGCCGGGGTTTGGTTAAGGTCTGGTGGGTTGGTTTACCTAGGTTTTCGACCTGGCTAAGATAGGATTAGCCAATGGTCAGCCTGGCTCTGATACCAAGTTTGTCAGGACCGGTTTTTTTGGGATATAAATTCCCCAAAAGCGGCCCTTGTGCTCACCAACCCCAGGATTACTGTTAGCTGACGAGGCACCAACTTGATACAGAAATTCCAGGCAAAGTACATAGTATGTAGTACAAGACCATTCTGGCCTATGGGTACAACAATTGGTTTCTAGAGGTTGATGGTGGAAGCGGTTTGCGGATCATCAGCATCTATGGGACTCCATTTCCCACAGGAACAGCTGACCAGGGTAACTCCTATCTTCACGAGGCTGCTATCTCCATTGCGTAGATTCTGGGCTGTCATCGCAACACTCCTTTCCACGCAAGAAATCTGGCCAAGACAATAGCCAGGGACAAGCCAGTGAGTACTTTGAATGTACTCGCAAACATTAAGAACACAGGTATAATATAGCCATTGGTAATCATGTTTTGAAATATTCTATGATCACTTCGTCAGTTATGAAATAAGGTTCATGATGCGCGCAAGCAGATCATTCAAATAAAACATGAGTAAACAATCAGGGTGTGGGAATGAAAAGCACCGATCGGGTGTCTGAAGCGACGCCTCGAAAGGGTAATAATATGAAGCGTGCCTCAGTCGGGCGTCTGAGCAACACCACAGAAAGGGATTATATATAAAAGGAATAACAAGCATGCCACAGTCGGGCGTCTGTGTGACACCACATAAAGGGCTTATAAGTAAATGAAATGACAAGCATGCCACAGTCGGGCGTCTGAGCGACACCACATAAAGGGCTTATAAGTAAATGAAATGACAAGCATGCCACAGTCGGGCGTCTGAGCGACACCACATAAAGGGCTTATAAGTAAATGAAATGACAAGCATGCCACAGTCGGGTGTCTGAGCGACACCACATAAAGGGCTTATATAAGAATAATCACAGTGAGTATCCAGGAGGTAGAATCGTCCCAAGGATACTCAATAATTCAAATAACATAAATGGTTAGTCCATAATAATTATAATCATAATCATCATATATCACAAGTCATAATCAATGTTTTGGTTTAGTAGTTTCTCCTCCAAAGACCGACACTTGACCCATCCCAGACTGTAATCCTTAACCATGGACACGGCTATTCGAATAGGTATAATATCTTTGCAGAGGGTGTAGTCTTTACCCACGAGTAACGGATTCCTTTAGTCCATCGGAACTAATTCCGTCTACGGTCTTTTAGTCGAAAACATGCCTGACTTGCACACGCCAACTTAACTTTACTCGTGTCTGGAATCACCCACGACACCTGTTAAGCAAAACTCTAAGTGGGGCGCTACAACCTCGTGTAGCATGGGATCAAATTTTGATCGCGCGCTCTAAGGGGTGGCCTCCCCTCTCGGTCCTAACCGGAAACACCCATGCCCCCGGACCAGGTGGCATGCCTACCAGATGCAGCCAGTATCTTCCACCATGGCCTCTCTGTACGGTGTGTGCTAGGACAGGGGTTGACAACTTACTGAACCGTACTCCACCTACGACAGGGACAAGTGGCAGCTTGAAACAAGTATGGGGGTTGCTGGAACAATACTCGATCTATGGCCGACTCAGGAGGCTTAAGTATTCCCTGCATGATTAGTATAATAATTACATCTCGCATCCATCAGACAGAACCACCGCTCATCATACCTCCCCCTGCCCCACCGGACATAACCATCTCGACGAGGGGTTTGGAACAAGGTCGTGTCTACCCAAGACAGTGGACTTCCCGGATCCTTTCCGGTAGGCAGGAGAGGCATAAGAGGGTGATTGCTATCACAAGCATATCCATTTCCAATAGCAAGAATCTCATTATGCACTCAAAACACATGATCGTATCGTCACACAAAAATAACTAATGCTTCATGTCGAGGTGGCGTTATAACCGTATCAAACAATCCCCAAAATATATCATGCCAGGGTTCAGAATGCTTGCCTTCAAGTTGTGGAGAGGCAGGGTGCATTCCAAAACTTTGAAAGTTTTCTTCTCTCTCCAACAAATCCTATTTTTGGAAATATTTAAATTAACACATAGTTTAAAAACAGTACAAAAAAGTTTCTTGGAAAATTTTGAAATAAATATGAAAATAAACTAGACAATATTTGAGGAACAACAGAAAAAGGATCAAGTCATTTGGATTTATATTTTAAAAGTTATAGCCAGTCAAACTTTAGTCAATTCTGTTTTTTAAAAATAAAACAGAAAAAAGAAAAACGCTTCGATGAGAATACGCTTTCGAGGTAGGAGAGACGTACTCTGGGATGATGCGCTTTCACTTAAAGCACGTGGTGGCGGGGCTGGTCACTGACAGTGGGTCCAGGTGGCCCACTGGTCAGGTTTGACCAGTCGCCGCGCCTCTTCTCCCTCCTCTGTCCGAGTGGGGCGGGGCTCCGGTGAGGCTCGCCGGCGAACGGCGGCACCGTTCGAGAAACTGAAGCCATCCGCGGGCTCAGGGGGTCGAGGCGGTCTTACCGGTGGTCGCTACGACCCCGGGGGTGGACGGAGTTGCCGGCGGCGAGCTCCGCAACGGACGGTGGCCGTCGGGCAAAGTGTGTTCTTGCCTCTTGTGGCTCCGAATCATAATTGAGCAGAGGGATGGATTCACGAGAAGAAGAGAAGCCTTCTGGTGGAGAGAGTGGAGAGGGGGAGGCCCTGGTGGTGCCGGAGTGGTCAAGACAGTGGCGGCGGCTGTGGTTGCCGGAGACAGGAAAGAAGGCTTCCGACCGTCGCTTGCGGGCTAGGGGGAACTCTAGGAGGATGGCTTGAGGCTGCCTGCATGCCTGGACGAGCTCGGGGACTCCTATTTATAGGTGTACGAGGTCGGTTCTGTGGCGGCCGTGGATAAGCTCGTCGGCAAACCGCCGTTCTGTAGGTGCAGAGGGACGTAGTGGCGACGAATGCTTGCGGACAAGCTTGCGGATGAGCTCGGGCTATTCCACGAGCGAGCTGGCACACTGGGGTGGCTCGGGCGGTGCTACCATGGCCGGGGCCTGCTGTGGCCGGCCGCTAGTTGCCACGGCCGACCTGACGGCGGCGCTGTGGAGCTCCAGGGGCGGCTCTGCGGCGAGGAGAGGGGTCGGGGCGTCGACTGGGAGAGGGGAATGGCCAGGGCTAGCGCGGGGTGTCGGCAGCGGGACGCGGCGACCCGCGTGCACGCACGTGCAAAACGCGCACTCTGGGCGCGCCCAGTGCACGCACACAATGTGTTTGCCGAAATGACAGCGTGTGCTAGAGGGCATAGGGGAGGCTGGGGGTTAGCTGGCCTGGGTTAGGGTTAGCTAGGAACTTAGTAGACATGCCAGTATGTACAGAGGGGCAAGATCACAGTGCAAAACAAAAATCATGCCAAAACTAGACATGCACACTAGGTGTTTGACAGAATGTCAATGGCATCTAGGCAATTCTTGGGGTGGCCCAAATTTCCAGATTGGGGTCTCTTTAGATGATATAGAGGGTGGTGAGCTTAGTTTGCCAAAAGCAGAAACTTGTTAGTGCAAGTTTTGCTAAACTACAGTTCTGGGTAGAAGGAAAAGGGCATGTTTTCATGCATCTAAATTCCTCCAATGAGTCCACTCTCCTGGACTTAAGGGTCTTGTATGGTGTACTACAAGCAGGAGAAACCTCATGGTCACTAGAGCAAAATTTAATAGGGATGCAGTAGAAATCATCCAACTGGGCCAGAATGAAAAGGAGGTTGTTCCACTCAAATTTTTCAAAGAACATCAATGGGTTTTTGCATAAAGTTGAATAATATACTCCTATGAACATCCCATAATTTTGGTGGAGGCTAGAAAGAAATATTTAAATGGCTTGTAGTGCAAAATTGGCCACTGGACCAGATTTGAAAAATTGGTGTAAAGATTTGAAAAATTGGTGTAGAGCTCAAAATATTAAATGAGTGAAATATATTTTTGCATAAAAGTGATTTAAAAACATCACATGACATCTCCAAATTTTGGTGAAAATATTAAATACATTTATCAAGTGGTTGTAGTTCAAAAAAATGGCTCCAAAACAAATGAAAAATCATTTTAAGGGATAAAGCTGAGAGAGAATTAATTATGCAATTGAACCCCACTGATAATAGAAATGTTTTTCTTGAAAGGGCAAACAAGTCCAATAACATATTTGGAAAGTTTTTCATTTGAGGTAAAAACTCCATAATAATAAGGAAGAGAAAAGTCCTGAAACCAAAAGAACATCCAGAAAATAAAAGTTTAAATTTCCTGGCAAAATTTTAATTAATAAAACAAGGTTAAAATTTTTTGGGGTGTCACGAAGAGTCAGGTATTAAACTTAAGTATGATTGTGTTAAATCTTTTTCGACTACCAATGCTTTTCAAAAGTTTTGCACTAAATATGGACTTGACTCTGAGATAGTAGCCTCCTTTTGTGAATCATTTGCTACTCATGTTGATCTCCCTAAATAGAAGTGGTTTAAATATCACCCGCCTATTAAAGAGGAATTTAATGAACCGGTACGTATTAAAGAAGAAACTATAATTTATAATGTTGATCCAGTTGTTCCTTCGGCTTATATTGAGAAACCACCTTTCCCAGTTATAGGGTAAACGAGCATGCTAAAGTTTCAATTGTGATTAACAAAAGCTATATTAGAACACCTTAACCTGATGAACAAATCAAAGTAGAACCTAGTATTGCTATGGTTAAATATCTCTTGGAAGAAGATATGGATGGGAATGTTATTTACTTCTGTGAAGAAGCTACTAGAATTGCCAAACCTGATAAAAAGGATAAACATAGACCTGTTGTTGGCATGCCCGGTGTCTCAGTTAAAATAGGAGATCACTGTTATCTTGGTTTATGTGACATAGGTGCTAGTGTGAGTGCTATTCCTTACACCTTATATCTAGAAATTATGAATGACATAGCACCCGTAGAGATAGAAGACATATATGTTACTATTAAACTTGCTAATAGAGACATTATATCACCAATTGGGATTGTTAGAGATGTTGAAGTCTTGTGTGCGAAACTAAAATACCCTACTGATTTTCTTGTTCTTGGTTCCCCACAAGATGACTTTTGTCCCATTATCTTTGGTAGACCTTTCGTGAACACCGTTAATGCTAAGATAGACTGTGAGAAACAAACTATCGGTGTTAGTTTTCAAGATGAGTCTCATGAGTTTAATTTTTCCAAGTTTAGTAGAAAGCTTCATGAAAAAGAATTGCCTAGTAAGGATGACATAATTGGTCTTGCTTATATTGTTGTTCCACCTACTGATCCTTTAGTACAATATTTGCTAGACCATGAAAATGATTTTCATATGCATCAAAGAAATTAAATAGATAATATTTTCTTTGAACAACGTCCTCTGCTTAAACACAATTTCCCTATTGAAACTCTAGGAGGTCCTCCTCCACCTAAAGGTGATCCTATGTTTGAAATAAAACAATTTCCAGACACTTTGAAATATGTTTATCTTGATGAAAAGAAGATATATCCTGTTATTATTAGTGCTAACCTTTCATAACATGAAGAAGAAAGATTATTGAAAGTTCTAAGGAAGCACCGAGCTGCTATTGGATATACTCTTGATGATTTAAAGGGCATTAGTCCCACTCTATGTCAACACAAAATTAATATGGAACCTAATGCTAAACCCGTTGTTGATCACCAACGTCGGTTAAACCCGAAAATGAAGGAAGTGGTAAGAACGGAAATCTTAAAACTTCTGGAAGCAGGTACAATCTATCCCATAGCTGATAGTAGATGGGTAAGTCTTGTTCATCGTGTCCCCAAGGAAGGAGATATTACTGTTGTTCCTACGGATAAGAATGAACTTATTCCACAAAGAAATGTTACAGGCTATAGAATGGTAATTGATTTTAGAAAAATAAACAAAGCAACTGGAAAAGATCATTACCCTCTGCTGCTACCTCTTGAGCATGCGTTGATTTTCCCTTGAAGTGGAAAGGGTGATGCAGCAAAGTAGCATAAGTATTTCCCTCAGTTTTTGCGAACCAAGGTATCAATCCAGTATGAGACTACACACAAATCGCCTAGTACCTGCACAAACAATCAAGAACCTTGCAACCCATGAGATAAAGGGGTTGTCAATCCCTTCATGGCCAGTTGCAAAAGTGAGATTTGATAAAGATAATAAGATAAATATTTCTGGTATTTTTGTTGTATAGATTGGAAAATAAAGATTGCAAAATAAACTGCGACAGAAATAGCTAGTTGACGGAAAACTAATATGATGTAAAATAGACCCGGGGGCCATAGGTTTCACTAGTGGCTTCTCTCAAGATTGCATAAATTACGGTGGGTGAACAAATTACTGTCGAGCAATTGATAGAAAAGTGCATAGTTATGATGATATCTAAGGCAATGATCATGAATATAGGTATAACGTTCGTGTTAAGTAGACCGAAATGATTCTGCATCTACTACTATTACTCCACACATCGACCGCTATCCAGCATGCATCTAGAGTATTAAGTTCATAAGTACGGAGTAACGCTTTAAGAAAGATGACATGATGTAGAGGGATAAAATCAAGCAATATGATATAAACCCCATCTTTTTATCCTCGATGGCAACAATACAATACGTGTCGTTGCCCTTTCTGTCACTGGGTTCGAGCACCGCAAGATTGAACCCAAAGCTAAGCACTTCTCCCATTATAAGAAAGAACAATCTAGTAGGCCAAACTAAATCGATAATTCAAAGAGACTTGCAAAGATATAAAATCATGCATATAATAATTCAGAGAAGAACCAAATAATATTCATAGATAATCAAGTTCATAAACCCACAATTCATCGGATCTCGGCAAACACACCGCAAAAGAGTATTACATCGAATAGATCTCCAAGAACATCGAGGAGAACTTTGTATTGAGATCCAAAGCGAGAGAAGAAGCCATCTAGCTAATAACTATGGACCCGAAGGTCTGTGGTAAACTACTCACACATCATCGGAGAGGCTATTGTGTTGATGTAGAAGCCTTTCGTGATCGAATCCCCCTTCGGCAGGTTGCCGGAAAAGCCCCCAAGATGGGTTCTCACAAGTACAGAAGGTTGCGGCAGTGGAAAATTGGTTTCATCGCTCCCCTGGATTTTTTCAAGGAATAAGAGTATATATAGGCGAAAGAAGTAGGTCGGTGGAGCTATGAGGGGCCCACGAGGGTGGCGGGCGTGCCTACCCCCTAGGCCCGCCCTCGTGCCTCATGGCTTCCTCGTTGCTTCCTTGACTTCCCTTCCAAGTCTCCTGGATTGCGTTTGTTCCAAAAAAGATCCTCGCGAAGGTTTCGTTCTGTTTGATATTCCTTTTTTGCGAAACACTGAAATAGGCAAAAAATAAGCAATTTGCACTAGGCCTTCGGTTAATAGGTTAGTCCCAAGAATAATATAAAATAGCATAATAAATCCCATTAAACATCCAAAATAGATAATATAATAGCATGGAACAATCAAAAATTATAGATACGTTGGAGACGTATCAAGCATCCCCAGGCTTAATTCCTGCTCGTCCTCGAGTAGGTAAATGATAAAAACAGAATTTTTGATGTGGAATACTACCTAACATAATTACCAATGTAATTCTCTTTATTGTGGCATGAATGTTTAGATCCAAAAGATTCTAGAAAAAGTTTTGATATTGACATAAAAATAGTAATACTTCAAGCATGCTAACCAAGCAATTATGTCTTGTCAAAATAACATAGCCAAAGAAAGCTTATCCCTACAAAATCATATAGTTTGGCCATGCTTCATTTTCGTCACACAAAATGTTCCCATCAATGCACAACCCCGATGACAAGCCAAGCAATTGTTTCATACTTAGCCTTTTCAAACTCTTTCAACTTTTACGCAATATATGAGCGCAAGCCATGGACATAGCACTATGGGTGGAATAGCATATGATGATGGGGGTTATGGGAGAAGAAAAAAAGGAGAAAGTCTCACGACGCGGCTAATCAACGGGCTATGGAGATGCCCTCCAATTGATGTCAATGCGAGGAGTAGGGATTGCCATGCAACGGATGCACTAGAGCTATAAATATATGAAAGCTCATCAAAATAAACTAAGTGGGTGTGCATCCAACTTGCTTGCACATGAAGACCTAGGGCATTTTGAGGAAGCCCATCATTGGAATATACAATCCAAGTTATATAATAAAAGTTCCCACTAGTATACGAAAGTGACAAAATAAGAAACTCTCTATCATCAAGATCATGGGGCTACTTTGAAGCACAAGTGTGGAAAAAGGATAGTAACATTGTCCCTTTCTCTTTTTCTCTCATTATTTTTTGTTTGGGCTTCTTTGACCTCTCTTTTTTTCGTCCGGAGTCTCATCCGACTTGTGGGGGAATCATAGTCTCCATCACCCTTTCCTCACATGGGACAATGCTCTAATAATGAAAATCGTCACACTTCTATTTACTTACAACTTAAGAATTACAACACGATACTTAGAACAACATATGACTCTATGTGAATGCCTCCGGCGGTGTACCGGGATATGCAATTAATCAAGAGCGACATGTATGAAAGAATTATTAAGGTTGATTTGCCACAAATACAATGTCAACTACATGTGCAAAGCAATATGACAATGATGGAGCGTGTCATAATAAACGGAACGGTGGTAAGTTGCATGGCAATATATCTCGGAATGGCTATGGAAATGCCATAATAGATAGGTATGGTGGCTGTTTTGAGGAAGATATAGGGAGGCTTATGTGTGATACAATGTATCATATGACGGGGTTTGGATGCACCGGCGAAGTTTCCACCAACTCTCAAGGTGAGAAAGGGCAATGCACGGTACCTAAGAGGCTAGCAACGATGGAAGGGTGAGAGTGCGTATAACCCATGGACTCAACATTAGTCATAAAGAACTCACATACTTATTGCAAAAATCTACAAGTCATCAAAACTAAGCACTACGCGCATGCTCCTAGAGGGATAGATTGGTAGGAAAAGACCATCGCTTGTCCTCGACCGCCACTCATAAGGAAAGCAATCAAAGAACACCCCATGCTTCAAAATTGTCACACAACGTTTACCATACGTGCATGCTTTGGGACTTGGAATCCTCAACACAAGTATTTCTCAATTCCACAATTACCCAACTAGCATGACTCTAACATTACCACCTTTATATCTCATAACAACTATCAAGTATCAAACTTCTCATAGTGTTCAACGCACTCTATGTGAAAGTTTTTATTACACCCATCTTGGATGCCTATCATATTAGCACTAATTTTATAGCCAAAGAAAATTACCATGCTGCTCTAAAAGACTCTTAAAATTGTAACATCCCAAATTTTCAATTTGGAATGTTATACATTAGATCATCATTGCATATCATATTTTATTTGCTTTTGGTTTTGATCCTAGAAAATCCTAAGCAACTCAAGGACCCACGGAGAGAGTTGGGGATTTCGTTATTTTCATAATTGAGTTTTTCTCAAATTTTGAGAATAGGATCATTTGATTTTATTTATTTTATCGTCAATTATTTCTATTACAAAAATATGAGAGATGGAATAAAATGACTTTCCCAAAATAAAGAAATATTGAGGATTTAATAATAAAATCAAATAGGATTTATTTCGGAGTTTTTCGATATTTTACTTGAATTTAGGAAAATATGCGTTTTTCAAAATTGCATTTAGGCCCCAAATAAATGTTCACTTTGTTGGCCTTGATTTTAGAAGCCAGGGAAAATTTATTTCGGGATTTTTGGAGTCCGTTTAGTATTTCTTTTTATTTTTCTTCTAAGCGTAATTTTTTTTTTAAAAATGAACCGACCTACGGGCCGTGTCCGACTAGGACTCCCGGCCCGCCAGGGGGCAAACCCTAGCCCGAGCCAGCCCCAGCCGCCGCCCCGCACCCGCGCCCGCCCTGCACCCGCGCTCGCCGCCGCCAGCGGCGCCGCCGCCGCTCCCGCCGCGCCGCCCGCCACCCCCCGCCGGAGCCGCCGCCCCGCCACACGCTCGCCGAGGTTCGCCGCCGCCTTGAAATTCGTGCCACCGGTTTTCTCGAAAACCGATCGGTTTTTTTGGTTTCATCGGTTTATTTTTTGTTTCAGTTTTTTTATTAGATCAGTTTTATTTTCGGTTTAGGTTAAATAGCGAGCGTTCGCTCGTTCGTTCGTTTTAACGAACATGTTCATCGTTTAGATCTGGATAACGAATGTTCGTTCGTTAATCCTTTCGTCGTTTTTCTTTTTCTCGGATTTTCCGCGGTTATTTTCTGATCGCGATTTCTGATCCGATTTTTGTTTTAGTATAACTTTTCGCTCGTTTATCGGAATCAGACGATACAAGTGCCTAGAGTTTCATCTCGAAACCCTCTATCCGTTTAACCAACTTAAACAAGTTTTTGCTTCTGTAAAATTTGACTTAGATCCAGATTAGTAGAACGAAGTTGTTTTTTTTCGCCGTTTGACTTCAGTTGCTTCGTTCGATTTGATTCTTTTTGCAAACCGGAGTTCTTAAGTTGAACCTTCTGGTTAGATCTCTTATTTGAGTTTTACCTATGCATTGGATGAGTACTTATTGTATGATTGTTTGTTTGTCTATGATAGAATACCCGGAGTGCGCCGCCTGTTACTTCGAATCTCTAGGTTTCGCGGATCATCAGCAAGGCAAGTAACACTTGATCATACCTCTTTTACTACCCAGTTTTATTGCATTAGATCAATCCTCAAACATTGCATGATTAGGATCTAATTAAATTGTGGGATGGGAAGTAGTTTAGGTAGTACCTATTACCTGTTTTGTTATCAAACCTTTGGGAGTTACTTCTACGTTTGCTTATTATGCCATGCTATGCTAGTAGACGTGGATTGAGTGAGTGATATCCATGATAGATGTGCGTTTGATAATTTTTAGTGGTTTGTCTAAGGAGGCAACTTAAACACACATCTGGGTGGATTGAGGTACCTGGGTATTCCAAGATTGCCTGTTGTTTTCTTTATGGACCGCCACCCAGGCCCAAAGGGATCATGAGATTATTCATGCTAGAAACTTCCGTGTGCAGCCACAAGCCATTATGGGCTCTGGCATAGTTGACTAAGTCGTGCGAACTCTTATAGTGGTAGACTAGCAGATGTAGGGGATGTAGGTTGGTACGGTCTGTCACATCGTAAGGTGCTAGTGCTTCTGAAAGACTATGTCTCGGTCATCCGTTTCTCAAACACCATGTAGTGCGAGAAATCCAACGGAGGAGATTGGGTCTTGTGGGGAAAAATGCGCAAACCTCTGCAGAGTGTACAAACTAATCATGGTTAGCCGTGTCGCCGGTTATGGCCGTTTTGAGTATCTAGTACTTGGATATCATGTGTATCTCATCATGTTACTCTAAATTAGTTTTGTTGGGTTTAATGAAGATTACTTTAATGGGATTGAGGATGTTGTCAACCATTCTCACTGTTTAACAAACACCATGATAGTTAAATAAATTTATTCCTTTGCAGTAGGGAAAAATTGGCTTTACGCAAAACTGTAACCATAGAGCTTTCCACCAGCCGTGTATGCATGTAGTATAGGCTTAATCTTTCATTACTCTCTATGTGTTACATTGCCAGCATATTCCATGTGCTGACCAGTTTTCGGGCTGCAACGTTTCATGTTGCAGACTTTTCAGACGACGAGTAAGGTGCCTTTTAGGTCATGGTTCTATACTCAGTGATGCCGTTGGAGTTGATGGACTCACTTATCTTCCAAGCCTTCCGCTGTTATCGTTATTAGATGGCCTTAAGCCATATTTATTGTAATAAGTTCTCTTTGAGACATCGTTGTAATAAGTGTGTGATTGCTACTCTGTTATAAATCCTTCAAAGTACTGTGTGGTGCCAGCATTACTGATCCAGGAATGACACCTAAGCACAGAGGTCAGACTGTTTGAGGTATGGTCGCTACAAAAATAATATAAGTGAAGCATGAGAGAACAATAATTTCTATAAAATAAAACCACCACCGTGCTCTAAAAAGGTATAAGTGAAGCACTAGAGCAAAATTTATCTAGCTCAAAAGATATAAGTGAAGCACATAGAGTATTCTAATAAATTCTGATTCATGTGTGTCTCTCCAAAATGTGTGTACAGCAAGGATGATTGTGGTAAACTAAAAAGCAAAGACTCAAATCATACAAGACGCTCCAAGCAAAACACATATCATGTGGTGAATAAAAATATAGCCTCGACTAAAGTTACCGATAGACGAAGACGAAAGAGGGGATGCCTTCCGGGGCATCCCCAAGCTTAGGATTTTTGTTGTCCTTGAATTTTACCTTGGAGTGCCTTGGGAATCCCCAAGCTTAGGATTTTCTACTCCTTTTTCCAAAATCCATCAAATGTTTACCCAAAAACTTGAAAACTTCACAACACAAAACTCAAACAGAAAATCTCATGAGCTCCGTTAGTATAACAAAAGAAATCACCACCTTAAGGTACTGTAATTAATTCATTGTTTATTTATATTGGTGTTAAACCTACTGTATACAAACTTCTCTATGGTTCATACCCCCCGATACTAGCCATAGATTCATCAAAATAAGCAAACAACACACGAAAAACAGAATCTGTCAAAAACAGAATAGTCTGTAGAAATCTGTATCAAATGTATACTTATGGAACTCCAAAAATTTTGAAATAAATTGGTGGACGTGAGGAATTTGTATATTAATCATCTGCAAAAATAATCAAACTAAAATCACTCTCTAGTAAAAAGTGGCATCTAATCTCGTGAGCGCGAAAGTTTCTGCTTTTCACAGCAAGATCGCAAAGACTTCACCCAAGTCTTCCCAATGGTTCTACTTGGCACAAACACTAATTTAAACATAAAACCACATATAAACATAGGCTAGATTAATTATTTATTACTAAACAGAAACAAAAAGGAATGAACAAAAAAAATTGTGTTGCCTCCCAACAAGCGCTATAGTTTAACGCCCCTAGCTAGGCATAAAAACAAGAATAGATCTAGGTATTGTCATCTTTGGTTGGCAATTCTTCAATTGAACACTTATAACCCTTAGGAGTTTCCTTATTTTTATTAATGATAAAAATCCTAGGTAAGAAATCAATAAATTCATTTGTAGCAAAAGGTTCCTTAATGATAGCGAAAAACTTGGGGTGAACACTTATTGATTTGAGATCCGCATTTTCCTTACTAGAAGATTCACCCTTATTTTTAGGAACATACATAAATTTGGCAACTTTGGTGGAAGGAGGATTTGAAGTGTTTCTCATGGTAGAAAAGGCAGACCCTAAGTTGGTAATAATATCCTCAAGTTTATCAATTCTAGTGGAATCTTGATCTATCTTTTCATTACTATGGGTTCTTTTTCTCGAAAAAATTTCAGAGTAACTCCTACCGTAGGTCCATATTGGGTAATTTGGTTGTGGATCTTTTTATCCAAATTCTCGATCAACTCTATAGTGGCAACTTTATTTTCGATAATTTCAAGCCTTTGCATCACATGTTCCAAAGTTAGAATAGTTCCATTAACCAAAAGAGGTGGTGGGCCAAACAAATCTATCATAGCATTATAAGAATCAAAAGTATGGCTACCCAAGAAATTCCCTCCGGTAATGGTGTTAAGAATATATCTGTTCCAAGGAGTGATGCCTACATAAAAATTGCGAAGAAGATCGGAAGTAGATTGCTTCCTGGTGGATCTATTCCGAGCATTGCAAATTCTATGTCAAGCATCTTTTAGATTTTCTCCCTCCCTTTGTTTAAAATTAAGAACATCATGATCGGGAGCACTAACAATGATAGAAGGACTGGCCATAACCGCAAAACAAACGATCTAACACACGAACACACAAGAAGCAAGCGTAAAGAGGTGAACAAAAAAGGGCGAATAAAACGGCAAGGGTGAAGTGGGGGAGAGGAAAACGAGAGGCAAATGGCAAATAATGTAACGCGAGGGATAAGAGTTTGTGATGGGTACTTGGTATGTCTTGACTTGTGCGTAGATCTCCCCGGCAACGGTGCCAGAAATCCTTCTTGCTACCTCTTGAGCATGCGTTGGTTTTCCCTTGAAGAGGAAAGGGTCATGCAGCAAAGTAACATAAGTATTTCTCTCAGTTTTTTAGGACCAACGTATCCATCCAGTAGGAGACTACATGCCAATCGCCTTGTACCTGCACAAATAATCAATAACCTTGCAACCAACGCGATAAAGGGGTTGTCAATCCCGTCACGGCCACTTGCAAATGAGATCTGATAAAGATAATAAGATAATTTTTTTGTATTTTTGTTGTATAGATTGGAAAATAAAGATTGCCAAATAAATGGCAACAGAAATAGCTAGTTGACGGGAAACTAATATGATGTAAAATAGACCCGGGGGACATAGGTTTCACTAGTGGCATCTCTCAAGATAGCATAAATTACGGTGGGTGAACAAATTACTGCCGTCAATTGATAGAAAAGTGCATAGTTAGGATGATATCTAAGGCAATGACCATGAATATAGGCATCACGTCCGTGTTAAGTAGACCAAAACGATTCTGCATCTACTACTATTACTCCACACGTCAACCGCTATCCAGCATGCATCTAGAGTATTAAGTTCTTAAGAACAGAGTAACGCTTTAAGCAAGATGACATGATGTATAGGGATAAACTCAAGCAATATGATATAAACCCCATCTTTTTATCCTCGATGGCAACAATACAATATGTGTCGCTTCCCTTTCTGTCACTGGGATCGAGCACCGCAAGATTGAACCCAAAGCTAAGCACTTCTCCCATTGCAAGAAAGATCAATCTAGTAGGCCAAACTAAACCAATAATCCGAAGAGACTTGAAAAGATATCAAATCATGCATATAAGAATTCAGAGAAGAACCAAATAATATTCATAGATAATCAAGTTCATAAACCCACAATTCATCGGATCTCGGCAAACACACTGCAAAAGAGTATTACATTGAATAGATCTCCAAGAACATCGAGGAGAACTTTCTATTGAGATACAAAGAGAGAGAAGAAGCAATCTAGCTAATAACTATGGACCCGAATGTCTGTGGTAAACTACTCACACATCATCGGAGAGGCTATGGTGTTGATGTAGAAGCCCTCCATGATCGAATCCCCCTTCGGCAGGTTGTCGTAAAAGTCCCCAAGATGGGATCTCACGGGTACAGAAGGTTGCGGCAATGGAAAAGTGATTTCGTGGCTCTCCCGAATGTTTTCAGGGTATAAGAGTATACATAGGCGAAAGAAGTAGGTCGGTGGAGCTACGAGGGGCCCACGAGGGTGGGGGCGCGCCTGCCCCCCTGGCGAGCCCTCCTGCCTCGTGGCAGCCTCGTTTCTTCCATGACTTCCACTCCAAGTCTCCTGGATTGCGTTTGTTCCTAAAAAGATCCTCGTGAAGGTTTCTTTCCGTTTGGATTCCGTTTGATATTCCTTTTCTGCGAAACACTGAAATAGGCAAAAAACAACAATTTGCACTGGTGCCGGGGAAATCTGCCTCCTCGAGCACCTATGGGGACGAAGCCCCTTCTCGGTTCGGCGGGGGGCGGAGGTCGCACGAAGAGCGGATCGAGGCGATGCACACGGGGGGTTTACCCAGCTTCGGGCCGCACGGATGCGTAAAACCCTACTGCTGCTTTGTGGATTGTATTGTGTTCTTGCTCGGGAGCTCAAGTGCTACAGTACACTCAAGCAGCTAGCGAGACCGAGCGTGAATGAGCGTCCTCCTTCTCTACGTGTGCATGGGCCTCCTTTTATATGTTCAAGGGGTCACCGACAGGTGGCAACGTAGGCAAGGGTAAAAAAGGCAAAGTGCTGTGTTGGGTACAGCTACTTGTACAGTGCTATCACACCTAACCCTGACGGCAGGGGACAAGGGCATTAAATGCCCGTCTGCGTCGCCCAAACAGTGCAGAAAAGGGACCATCAGGGGCGCCACCGTTTGCCACGATGGTCATCTTGTCAGCGCCTGCTTGCCACCGCATACCCCTGGCTACACAGCCTCTCGCCACGTACGCCAGGAATGGTCCCAGAGCGACACGTTGGTGGATGAGCTGGAGCGCGGGCTGCGGAGTAGTAGCTTGCCGCGGCAAGCGCCTTGCCGCGGTCGTCCCGACAAGCTCCTCTTGCCGGGGCCTTGTCTCCTTGAGTGTCCTTCCCGGCAAGCTCCTCTTGCTGGGGCCTTGCTGGCAAACCCCTCTTGCTGGGGCCTGGTGCCTTAAGTGGCCTTCCCGGCAAGCTCCTCTTGCCGGGGCCTTGTCTTTTTGGCTCGAATACTTTGTTCTTGAATGGCTCCAAAGGGATCCACGGAGGGCCTTGGTGGTCGCCTGGCAAGCCTTGCCGCGGGGTGCTGCGACTGCCCGTGCACAAGTTCGGGGTACTAAGGTACCCCTACTTTAGTACACCGACAGGAGCCCCCGGGCCTGGGCCATACACGGTGCCGAGCATCGTTGGGCCAGGCCCAAAACAGTGCACGGGCATGCGCGGCCTGGGGCACACCGAATCTTTCTCCGGATCTACTACGCCTTCCCCGAATGACACGCATCGATTGCGGCGTCGTGGGGAGAGACGTGGGAAGTTTCTGCCTTTCCCATAAACGGAGGGAGGCGTGGAGGCATGGCCCATTTACTGAACTGGGCCGAGGCGTCCACTACCCATGATCATGGGGTGGGGAGAGGTCGCCTCACCCGTCGCCTCGGTTCTGCACGCCTGCCACGCGGCCTCCATGCGCTTGGGATGGCGAACGGTGGGAGCGGGAAGCCGGGCCGTCGTGGGTTGAGGCAGCGGGTCGGCCCCAGTTCCCTGCTCCTCCCGTGCCTTGATTGGCTGAGCGGGGCGGCCGAGCCACCTCCTCGCTCCTTTATAAGGAGCAGGAAGGGGGGAACGGAAGCCCGCATTCTTTCTCCTCCTCTTCCTTCAGCTTCTGCTCCCCTTTCTCCCATCCGTCATGTTGAAAGGGAATCCTGGTCCTTCAACGGTGGCGACGAGGGTTGCCGCTAGACAACGCGTCCCTCCCTCTCCCGCACTCATGGTGGCGGAGGCAGCCGTGAGGGGAAGAGGGAGGGGGCGAGGTCGTGGGCGAGGTCGAGGACGAGGCCGAGGTGCTCGGGGAAGAGGCGGACGGGGCGGCGCGCCGGCTTCGCCTCCGCCAGCGGCTCCCCTCCCCGCGGCGGTCCACATTGGGGACGGCCCTTGCGAGTTCTTCGTCAGGCTGCGCCGGGCGCCTCGTCGTCGCCTCCGACTCCCGGCCCCATTTGCGAGTGCGATGGAGCCGGACCCGCCCGAGACACTGAGACTGTGCATGAGGGGCTGTGGAATCAGCGGCATGCGAGTCCGCGTTGAATTCCCAGCCCCCAATGTGATGTATCTTGGTCGAGGGTGGAAGACGTTCGCCCGTATCCACAGCCTGATGGAGGGGTTCAACCTCCATTTTAAGCTGATGGAGGGCGATCTCCTGTCCGTCAAGGTCTTCGGGTGCTTCGGCACTCGGGCAAAGTGCTGCGTGGACAGCTCCTCCTATAGCGAAGACTCCTCCTCGAGCGAGAGTGACGAGGAGGAGAGCGACAACGACGACGAGGGTGGCGGGCGTCGGGATGACGGGTCCGACTAGGTGCCAGTCGCAGCTCCGTGTGGCACCGGCGACCCCATCATCCGCGTCGCTGGCTCCTTGAACTTCCCGGGGTTGTCTCCTTGGGCGGCTGGCGTAGGGAGGCTGCGGAAGAGGAAGAGGGCGGGCGGCAAGGCCGTCAACTCGGAGTACGAGGGCATGACGCCCTCGACAGCGTGCTGACGTCCCGCTGCCTCATCTTCGAGCTCTGCTTCCGGCGCCGCCATCCCCATCAGCCTTCGGACGACCACCGGGACGTTCTGTTGGTGTCTTCTGCCACCCGTAGCTCGCCTGGGCGCCCCTTTTGTCCTTTTAGCCTCCTTGTCCTACCTCCTGAAGAGAGGGACAGAAAAAGAATTACGGGCATCTTATCTCTTTTTAATTTGTAAGCCCTCGGGCCTTAGCTGCATTTAAAGCTTGTAATCCCTTTATTCATGTTTTTCATTCTCTATGAACTGTACCTGAGTGGAATGTTTTTTAATGAAAAGGGGATGCTTGTCGGGTTACTTGTCTCGTGGGTGAAACCCACGTCAAGGAGCGAATCCTTTATATCATTAAGATAGACACTTCTTTGCCCGGCAGCAGGCCCTGCCGTCTTCCCATGTCGCTCGACCTTTCTCACGCTTTTGGCGGAGGCAGGGATGAGGCGGGTTCGGGCTCCTCGTTTAGTCCCTTTGCTGCCGCGACTACGACCAAGCCCGGCCCCGGGGACGAGCCCTAGGGCCTAGAGCTAAGGGAGCATGGTAGCTTCTAGGAAGAAACGAAGTTTCGTATTCCCCAGTCCATAAGAGAATGCATGATAAGGGATGAAAAACTTATCTGAGATTGCAGCCCCCGGCAACTCTGGTTCGCCGCGGGTGAATTCTTGTACATGCAGCCCCCGGCAACTCTGACTTGCCGGGGTCCAAATGCTGGTCCGTCCTTCTTCTCTTCCGTCCTTAAGTGGCCCGGCCAAGATATGCGAGCCCTACGAACCAAGGGAAACGAAAGAAAGGCAAAGGGACGCACACTCGACCTCTAAGCTAGGGGTTAGCCGCTGTTAAGCACTATCAACCCTAACCAAGGAGGAGACTCGACTCAGCTGAAGGAAATATGCCCTAGAGGCAATAATAAAGTTATTATTTATTTCCTTACATGTCATGATAAATGTTTATTATTCATGCTAGAATTGTATTAACTGGAAACATAATACATGTGTGGATACATAGACAAACAGAGTGTCACTAGTATGCCTCTACTTGACTAGCTTGTTAATCAAAGATGGTTAAGTTTCCTAACCATGGACAAAGGAGTTGTCATTTGATTAAGAAGGTCACATCATTAGTTGAATGATCTGATTGACATGACCCATTCCATTAGCATAGCACCCGATCGTTTAGTATGTTGCTGTTGCTTTTATCCATGACTTATACATGTTCCTTTGACTATGAGATTATGCAACTCCCGTTTGCCGGAGGAACACTTTGGGTGCTACCAAACGTCACAACGTAACTGGGTGATTATAAAGGAGTACCACAGGTGTCACCAAAGGTAGATGTTGGGTTGGCGTATTTCGAGATTAGGATTTGTCACTCCAATTGTGGGAGAGGTATCTCTAGGCCCTCTCGGTAATGCACATCACTTAAGCCTTGCAAGCATTGCAACTAATGAGTTAGTTGTGGGATGATGTATTATGGAACGAGTAAAGAGACTTGCCGGTAACGAGATTGAACTAGGTATTGGATACCGACGATCGAATCTCGGGCAAGTAACATACCGATGGACAAAGGGAACAACGTATGTTGTTATGCGGTCTGACCGATAAAGATCTTCGTAGAATATGTAGGAGCCAATATGGGCATCCAGGTCCCGCTATTGGTTATTGACCGGAGACGTGTCTCGGTCATGTCTACATTGTTCTCGAACCGTAGGGTCCGCACGCTTAAGGTTTCGATGGCAGTTATATTATGAGTTTATGAGTTTTGATGTACCGAAGGAGTTCGGAGTCCTGGATGAGATCGGGGACATGACGAGGAGTCTCGAAATGGTCGAGACGTAAAGATCGATATATTGGACGACTATATTCGGACATCGGAAAGGTTCTGAGTGATTCGGGTATTTTCGGGAGTATCGGGGAGTTACGGGATTACGGGAGAAGTAATGGGCCTTGATGGGCTTTAGTGGGAAGAGGAAAAAGGCTGCTGCGCCCCCCCTCCCATCTAGTCCGAATTGGACTAGGGAAAAGGGGGCCGGCCACCTTTCCTACTCCTCCACTTCCTTCTCCCTTCCTCCCCTCTTGATGGACTCCTACTAGGACTTGGAGTCCTAGTAGGACTCCCATCCTGGCCGCACCAATACCCTTGGCCGGCCTCCTCCTCCTCCATCCTTTATATACTGAGGCAGGGGGGACCCCATGGACACACAAGTTGATCTTCGTGATCGTTCCTTAGCCGTGTGCGGTGCCCCCCTCCACCATATTCCACCTCGGTCATATCGTTACGGTGCTTAGGCGAAGCCCTGTGACGGTAGAACATCAAGATCGTCACCACGCCGTTGTGCTGACGGAACTCCTCCCCGACGCTTTGCTGGATCGGAGCCCGGGGATCGTCATCGAGCTGAACGTGTGCCAAGAACTCGGAGGTGCCGGAGTAACGGTGCTTGGATCGGTCGGATCGTGAAGACGTACGACTACATCAACCGCGTTGATATAACGCTTCCGCTTTCGGTCTACAAGGGTACGTAGACAACACTCTCCCCTCTCGTTGCTATGCATCACCATGATCTTGCGTGTGCATAGAATTTTTTTTGAAATTACTACGTTCCCCAACAGTGGCATCCGAGCCTAGGTTTTTATGGTTTGATGTTATTTGCACGAGTAGAACACAAGTGAGTTGTGGACGATACAAGTCATACTGCCTACCAGCATGTCATACTTAGGTTCAGCGGTATTGTTGGACGAGACGATCCGGACCAACCTTACGCGTACGCTTACGCGAGACCGGTTCCCTCGACGTGCTTTGCACATAGATGGCTTGCGGAAGACTGTCTCTCCAACTTTAGTTGAACCGAATGTGGCTACGCCCGGTCCTTGAGAAGGTTAAAACGGAGTCTATTTGACAAACTATCGTTGTGGTTTTGATGCGTAGGTAAGATGAGTTCTTGCTTAAGCCCGTAGCAGCCACGTAAAATTTGCAACAAACAAAGTAGAGGACGTCTAACTTGTTTTTGCTGGGCATGTTGTGATATGATATGGTCAAGACATGATGCTAAATTTTATTGTATGAGATGATCATGTTTTGTAACCGAGCTATCGGCAACCGGCAGGAGCCGTATGGTTGTCGCTTTATTGTATGCAATGCAATCGCCCTGTAATGCTTTACTTTATCACTAAGCGGTAGCGATAGTCATAGAAGCATAAGATTGGCGGGACGACAACGATGCTACGATGGAGATCAAGGTGTCGCGCCGGTGACGATGGTGATCATGACAGTGCTGCGGAGATGGAGATCACAAGCACAAAATGATGATGGCCATATCATATCACTTATATTGATTGCATGTGATGTTTATCTTTTATGCATCTTATCTTGCTTTGATTGACGGTAGCATTATAAGATGATCTCTCACTAATTATCAAGAAGTGTTCTCCCTGAGTATGCACCGTTGCGAAAGTTCTTCGTGCTGAGACACCACGTGATGATCGGGTGTGATAGGCTCTACGTTCAAATACAACGGGTGCAAAACAGTTGCACACGCGGAATACTCAGGTTATACTTGACGAGCTATGCATATAAGATATGACCTCGGAACACGGAGACCGAAAGGTCGAGCGTGAATCATATAGTAGATATGATCAACATAATGATGTTCACCATTGAAACTACTCCATCTCACGTGATGATCGGACATGGTTTAGTTGATTTGGATCACGTGATCACTTAGAGGATTAGAGAGGTGTCTATCTAAGTGGGAGTTCTTAAGTAATATGATTAATTGAACTTTAATTTATCATGAACTTAGTCCTCGTAGTATTAGCATATCTATGTTGTAGATCAATAGCTCGCGTTGTTGCTTTCATATGTTTATTTTGATATGTTCCTAGAGAAAATTGTGTTGAAAGATGTTAGTAGCAATGATGCGGATTGGATCCGTGATCTGAGGTTTATCCTCATTGCTGCACAGAAGAATTATGTCCTTGATGCACCGCTAGGTGACGGACCTATTGCAGGAGCAGATGCAGACGTTATGAACGTTTTGCTAGCTCAATATGATGACTACTTAATAGTTTAGTGCACCATGCTTAACGGCTTAGAATCGGGACTTCAAGGACGTTTTGAACGTCATGGACCATATGAGATGTTCCAGGAGTTGAAGTTAATATTTCAAGCAAATACCCGAGTTGAGAGATATGAAGTCTCCAACAAGTTCTATAGCTAAAAGATGGAGGAGAATCGCTCAACTAGTGAGCATGTGCTCAGATTGTCTGGGTACTACAATCGCTTGAATCAAGTGGGAGTTAATCTTCCAGATAAGATAGTGATTGACAGAATTCTCTAGTCACCATCACCAAGTTAGTAGAACTTCGTGATGAACTATAATATGCAAGGGATGACGAAAGTAATTCCCAAGCTCTTCGTGATGCTGAAATCGACGAAGGTAGAAATCAAGAAAAACATCAAGTGTTGATGGTTAACAAGACCACTAGTTTCAAGAAAAGGGCAAAGGGATAGAAGGGAACTTCAAGAAGAACAACAAGCAAGTTGCTGCTCAAGTGAAGAAGCCCAAGTTTGGTCCTAAGCCTGAGACTAAGTGCTTCTACTGCAAAGGGACTGGTCACTGGAAGCGGAATTACCCCAAGTGATTGGCGGATAAGAAGGATCGCAAAGTGAACATAAGTATATTTTATACATGTTATTGATGTGGACTTTACTAGTGTTTATAGCAACCCCTCAGTATTTGATACTAGTTCAGTTGCTAAGATTAGTAACTCGAAACGGGAGTTGCAGAATAAACAGAGACTAGTTGAGGGTGAAGTGACGATGTGTGTTGGAAGTGGTTCCAAGATTGATATGATCATCATCGTACACTCCCTATACTTTCGGGATTAGTGATGAACCTAAATAAGTGTTATTTGGTGTTTGCGTTGAGCATAAATATGATTTGATCATGTTTATTGCAATACGATTATTCATTTAAGTTAGAGAACAATTGTTGTTCTGTTTACATGAATAGAACCTTTTTTGGACATACACACCCAATGAAAATAGTTCATTGGATCTCGATCGTAGTGATACACATATTCATAATATTGAAACCAAAAGATGCGAAGTTAATAATGATAGTGCAACCTATTTGTGGCACTGCCGTTTAGGTCATATTGGTGTAAAGCGCATGAAGAAACTCCATGCTGATGGGATTTTGGAATCACTTGATTATGAATCACTTGATGCTTGCGAACCATGCCTCTTGGGCAAGATGACTAAAACGCCGTTCTCCGGAACAATGGAGCAAGCAACAGATTTGTTGGAAATCATACATACTGATGTATGTGGTCCGATGAATATTAAGTCTCGCGACAAGTATCATTATTTTCTAACCTTCACAGATGATTTGAGCAGATATGGGTATATCTACTTGATGAAACATAAGTCTGAAACGTTTGAAAAGTTCAAAGAATTTCAGAGTGAAGTAGAGAATCATCGTAACAAGAAAATAAAAGTTTCTACGATATGATCGCAGAGGTAAAATATTTGAGTTACGAGTTTGGCCTTCAGTTAAACAATGTGAAATAGTTTCACTACTCACGCCACCTGGAACACCATAACATAATGGTGTGTCCGAACGTCATAACCGTACTTTATTGGATATAGTGCAATCTATGATGTTTCTTACCGATTTACCACTATAGTTTTGGGATCATGCATTAGAGACAACTGCATTCACATTAAATAGGGCACCATCAAAATCCGTTGAGACGACACCGTATGAACTATGGTTTGGCAAGAAACCAAAGTTGTCTTGTCTTAAAGTTTGGGGTTGTGATGCTTATATGAAAAAGTTTCATCCTGATAAGCTCAAACCCAAATCGGAGAAGTATGTCTTCATAGGATACCCAAAGAAGACAGTTGGGTACACCTTCTATCACAGATCCAAAGGCAAGATATTCGTTGCTGAGAATAGATCCTTTCCAGAGAAGGAGTTTCTCTCGAAAGAAGTGAGTGGGAGGAAAGTAGAAAACTTTATAAGGTAATTGTACCTTCTCCCTTATTGGAAAGTAGTTCATCACAGAAATCTGTTCTTGTGACTACTACACCAATTAGTAAGGAAGCTAATGATAATGATCATATAACTTCAAGATCAAGTTACTTCCGAATCTCGTAAGTAAACCAGAGTGAGATCCGCACCAGAGTGGTACGGTAATCCTGTTCTGGAAGTCATGTTACTAGACCATGATGAACTTGCGAACTATGAGGAAGCGATGATGAGCCCAGATTCCGCGAAATGGTTTGAGGCCATAAAATCTGAGATTTGATCCATATATGAAAACAAAGTATGGACTTTGGTGGATTTTCTCGATGATCGGCAAGCCATAGAAAATAAATGTATCTTCAAGAGGAAGACGGACGATGATAGTAGTGTTACTATCTACAAAGCTAGAATTGTCGCAAAAAGGATTTTCGACAAGTTCAAGGTGTTGACTACGATGAGAGTTTCTCACTCGTATCTATGCTTAAGTCTGTCCGAATCATGTTAGCAATTGCCGAATTTTATGAAATCCGGCAAATGGATAAACAAAACTGCATTCCTTAAAGGATTTATTAAAGAAGAGTTGTATACGATGCAACTAGAAGGTTTTGTCGATCCTAAAGGTGTTAACAAAATATGCAAGCTCCAGCGATTCATCTATGGACTGGTGCAAGCATCTCGGAGTTGGAATACACGCTTGGATAAGTTGATCAAAGCATATAGTTTTATACAGACTTGCGGTGAAGCCTGTATTTACAAGAAAGTGAGTGGGAGCACTACAACATTTCTGATAAGTATATGTATGACATATTGTGGATCAAAAATAATGTAGAATTATTCTGTAAAGCACAAAGGAGTGTTTGAAAGGAGTTTTTCAAAGGAAGACCTCAGTGAAGCTGCTTACATATTGAGCATCAATATCTATAGAGATAGATCAAGACGCTTGATAAGTTTTTTCAATGAGTACATACCTTGACAGGATTTTGAAGTAGTTCAAAATGGAACAGTCAAAGAAAGAGTTCTTTCCTGTGTTACAAGGTGTGAAATTGAGTAAGACTCAAAGCCTGACCACGGCAGAAGATAGAAAGAGAATGAAAGTCATTCCCTATGCCTCGGCCATAGGTTCTATAAAGTATGCCATGCTGTTTACCAGATCTATTGTATACCCTACACTGAGTTAAGCAAGGGAGAACAATGGTGACCTAGGAGTAGATCACTGGACAGCGGTCAAAATTATCCTTAGTGGAATAAGGATATGTTTCTCGATTATGGAAGTGACAAAAGGTTCGTCGTAAAGGGTTACGTCGATGCAAGTTTTGACACCGATCTGGATAACTCTAAGTCTCGATCTAGATACATATTGAAAGTGGGAGCAATTAGCTAGAGTAGCTCCGTGCAGAGCATTGTAGACATAGAAAATTGCAAAATACATAACGGATCTGAATGTGGCAGACCCGTTGACTAAACTTCTCTCACAAGCAAAACATGATCACACCGTAGTACTCTTTGGGTGTTAATCACATAGCCATGTGAACTAGATTACTGAATCTAGCAAACCCTTTTGGGTGTTGATCACATATCGATGTGAACTATGGGTGTTAATCACATGGTGATGTGAAGTATTGCTGGTAATCACATGGCGATGTGAACTAGATTATTGACTCTAGTGCAAGTGGGAGACTGAAGGAAATATGCCCTAGAGGCAATAATAAAGTTATTATTTATTTCCTTACATGTCATGATAAATGTTTATTATTCATGCTAGAATTGTATTAACTGGAAACATAATACATATGTGGATACATAGACAAACAGAGTGTCACTAGTATGCCTCTACTTGACTAGCTTGTTAATCAAAGATGGTTAAGTTTCCTAACCATGGACAAAGGAGTTGTCATTTGATTAAGAAGGTCACATCATTAGTTGAATGATCTGATTGACATGACCCATTCCATTAGCATAGCACCCGATCGTTTAGTATGTTGCTGTTGCTTTTATCCATGACTTATACATGTTCCTTTGACTATGAGATTATGCAACTCCCGTTTGCCGGAGGAACACTTTGGGTGCTACCAAACGTCACAACGTAACTGGGTGATTATAAAGGAGTACTATAGGTGTCACCAAAGGTAGATGTTGGGTTGGCGTATTTTGAGATTAGGATTTGTCACTCCAATTGTGGGAGAGGTATCTCTGAGCCCTCTCGGTAATGCACATCACTTAAGCCTTGCAAGCATTGCAACTAATGAGTTAGTTGCGGGATGATGTATTATGGAACGAGTAAAGAGACTTGCCGGTAATGAGATTGAACTAGGTATTGGATACCGACGATCGAATCTCGGGCAAGTAACATACCGATGGACAAAGGGAACAACGTATGTTGTTATGCGGTCTGACCGATAAAGATCTTCGTAGAATATGTAGGAGCCAATATGGGCATCCAGGTCCCGCTATTGGTTATTGACCGAAGACGTGTCTCGGTCATGTCTACATTGTTCTCGAACCGTAGGGTCCGCACGCTTAAGGTTTCGATGACAGTTACATTATGAGTTTATGAGTTTTGATGTACCGAAGGAGTTCGGAGTCCCGGATGAGATCGGGGACATGACGAGGAGTCTCGGAATGGTCGAGACGTAAAGATCGATATATTGGACGACTATATTCGGACATCGGAAAGGTTCGGAGTGATTCGGGTATTTTCGGGAGTATCGGGGAGTTACGGGATTACGGGAGAAGTAATGGGCCTTGATGGGCTTTAGTGGGAAGAGGAAAAAGGCTGCTGCGCCCCCCTCCCCTCTAGTCCGAATTGGACTAGGGAAAAGGGGGCCGGCCACCTTTCCTACTCCTCCACTTCCTTCTCCCTTCCTCCCCTCTTGATGGACTCCTACTAGGACTTGGAGTCCTAGTAGGACTCCCATCCTGGCCGCACCAATAGCCTTGGCCGGCCTCCTCCTCCTCCATCCTTTATATACTGAGGCAGGGGGCACCCCATGGACACACAAGTTGATCTTCGTGATCGTTCCTTAGCCGTGTGCGGTGCCCCCCTCCACCATATTCCACCTCGGTCATATCGTTACGGTGCTTAGGCGAAGCCCTGTGACGGTAGAACATCAAGATCGTCACCACGCCGTTGTGCTGACGGAACTCCTCCCCGACGCTTTGCTGGATCGGAGCCCGGGGATCGTCATCAAGCTGAACGTGTGCCAAGAACTCGGAGGTGTCGGAGTAATGGTGCTTGGATCGGTCGGATCGTGAAGACGTACGACTACATCAACTGCGTTGATATAACGCTTCCGCTTTCGGTCTACGAGGGTACGTAGACAACACTCTCCCCTCTCGTTGCTATGCATCACCATGATCTTGCGTGTGCGTAGGAATTTTTTTGAAATTACTACGTTCCCCAACATCAGCATGCATGCTAAAACTTAGGACGCCAGTGCTTCATTTACTGTTGCTCAGGGTCTGCGCCTGGCTTTGTACAAAGGATTACATGCAACAGCGGCAAGACTTGTACAAAAAGGTGGTTGTCGGAACAGGGTCCGACAACCGCGCCTTACGGGTAAAACTTGCGAAGATTCTCAATATTCCAGGAGTTGCTCACCGGAATGCCATCTTCGGTCTCAAGGCAGACAGCGCCAGGCCTTGTGACTCGTTTCACCCGGTAAGGACCTTCCCACTTCGGCGTCAACTTGTTGGAATTCTTGGCGGACTGAACGCGCCGAAGAACAAGGTCGCCTTCCTCGAAGCTTCTGGATTTAACTTAGCGGCTATGGTAGCGGCGCAAAGCTTGCTGGTATCGAGCAGCTCGTACAGCAGCTTGAAGACGATCTTCCTCAAGGAGCAGCGCGTCCTCTTGCCGCAGCTGCTCTTGCTCAAGCTCATCATAAGCGAGCACTCGAGGTGACCCGTATACGAGTTCCGTGGGGGTAACTGCTTCTGCTCCATAGACTAGAGCAAAAGGTGTCTGGCCAGTGGCTCGATTTAGTGTCATCCTGATCGACCAAAGAACCACCGGCAGCTCCTCGATCCAGTTTCTTCCGCACTTGTGCAGCCTTTCGAAAGTTCTGGTCTTGAGCCCGCGCAACACTTCAGCATTTGCTCTCTCCGCTTGACCGTTGCTTCTGGGGTGAGCAACAGAAGCGAAGCAGACCTTGGTGCCAAGATCTTGGACGTACTGCATGAAGGCGCGGCTCATGAATTGCGTACTGTTGTCGGTGATGATCCTGTTAGGGATCCTGAAGCGGCAAACAATCGACCTGAAGAACTTGACTGCTGACTGTGTTGTCACCTTCCTCACTGCTTCCACTTCTGGCCACTTTGTGAACTTGTCGATTGCAACGTACAAGAACTCAAAGCCCCCGACAGCTCGGGGGAAGGGGCCGAGGATGTCGAGCCCCCAGACCGAAAATGGCCAGGATAAAGGGATTGTCTGGAGAGCTTGAGCTGGCTGATGTATCTGCTTGGAATGGAACTGGCACGCTTCACACTTGGTTACTTGTGCAGTTGCATCCTGGAGGGCTGTCGGCCAAAAGAAACCTTGCCGGAAAGCTTTGCCAACAAGTGCTCTTGCGCCAATGTGGTGACCACATATGCCTCCATGTATCTCTGCCAACAGCTTTTGTCCATCTTCCCGGGGAATACACTTCAATTTCACACCGTTGAGTCTTCTTCTGTACAGTGCGTCGTCAATGAACTGGTACATACTTGACTGCCGGGCTACTCTTTCCGCTTCTTCTGGCTCTTCGGGAAGTTCTCCTGTCTGAAGGAAATGGACAATCTGTTGTGCCCATGCTGGAGCTCGTGGCTCGACAACAAGGACTAAAGGCGCATATGCTGCTGCGGGAGCACCCGCTTCTACGGCAAGAACCTGAGGCTCAGCCGGAGCGTGATGTTCCCCAGCAAGCTTGCCGGAGCAAATCTTGTCGGGAGCGTCTGCTGCAACGGAACAAACCATGGGGTCTGCCGGAGCAGACTGCGCCTCAGCACTCTCGGAGTTGATCTTGGGGACCTTCTTGGCGGCGGCTTCGGGAAACTCTGCCGGGAAATGGTCACCAGAAATCAACTTCCTCTTCTTGCTCTGTCCATTTGATGGTGTCACAGACGGTTGAGTCAGCTTGAGCACAAAAATCCCTGGTTCCACAGGTAACTTGAGTGCAGTGCACTTTGACAGGCCATCGGCGATGTCGTTCTGAGCTCTTGGAACGTGTTCCGTCTGTAGGCCGACAAAGCGCTCTTCTAGCTTTCTCACTTCATCAACGTAAGCTTCCATCAACGGACTCTGGTAACTCTTGTTCACTTGGCGGACGACAAGCTGCGAGTCACCCCTGACAATGAGCTTCTTGATCCCAAGGTCTGCCGCGATCCTGAGACCGGCAAGCAAACCTTCATACTCTGCAGTATTGTTTGTTGCTTGCTCCTTGGGAAAGTGCATCTGGACTACGTACTTGAGGTGCTCTCCGGTGGGTGCGACAACCAGCACACCAGCACCGGCGCTTTGCAGCGAGAAGGAACCGTCAAAGTACATCAGCCATTCTTTGCTTGCCTCCTTGATGGGGATGCTCGTCTCTGGAATTTCTTCGTCTGGTGTTGGCGTCCACTCTGCTATGAAATCTGCCAATGCTCTGCTCTGGATAGTTGAAGTGCTCTCAAACTTGAGGACAAAGCTTGACAGTTCCAGTGCCCACTCAACAATCCTGCCTGTTGCTTCCGGATTCTGCAGTATCCTCTTCAGCGGAAAGCGAGTGACAAATGTGATCTCATGTGCTTGGAAGTAATGGCGCAACTTTCTCGAGGCCATGAGAAGGCCGAAAAGCAATTTCTGCACACCAGAGTACCTTGATCTGGCCCCCTGCAGGAGGGAGCTGACAAAGTAAACTGGGCGCTGCACCATTCTCTTCTTCTGCATCTCTTCTTGCACCTGCGCAGATCCATCCTTGTCGGGACCAGAGCTTGCCGGGGAAGCCCCCTGCTTGTCGCTGGATGCGCTTGCCGGGGTTGCTGGCTCATCATCTGCCTCCCTCTCCGCTACCAACGCAGCACTAACCACTTGATTGGTTGCCGCCAGATACAGCAGCAACTTCTCTTGTGGCTTAGGCGCGACAAATATTGGAGTGGGGACAGGTACCTCTTCAAGTCTTGCAGCGCAGCCTCCGCTTCCGGAGTCCATTGCATTGGACCTGCCTTTTTCAAAAATTTGAAAAATGGTAGGGCGCGCTCGGCTGACTTAGAGATAAACCTGCTGAGAGCTGCCACGCAACCGACAAGTCTTCGTACATCCTTAATGCGCTTTGGTGCTTCGATCTGCTCGATGGCCTTGATCTTGTCAGGATTGGCTTCAATTCCCCTCTGAGACACGAAGAACCCGAGAAGCTTGCCGGAAGGGACTCCAAACACGCACTTCTCGGGGTTGAGCTTGAGGCTGATCTTGCGCAGATTTGCAAAAGTCTCTTCCAGATCTTGAATTAGGGTCGCCCTGTCCTTGCTCTTGACCACTATGTCATCCATGTAGGCTTCCACATTTCTGTGTATCTGCGGCTCAAAAGCGGTATGGACTACCCTTGCAAATGTTGAACCAGCATTCTTCAGACCGAAAGGCATCCGTACGAAACAGTACGTGCCACATGGAGTGATGAATGCGGTCTTCTCCTCATCTTCTTCTGCCATGAAGATCTGATGGTATCCTGAGTATGCATCAAGAAATGAAAGCAGGTCACAACCGGCCGTGGAGTCAACAATCTGGTCAATCCGCGGCAAGGGAAATGGGTCTTTGGGACAAGCTTTATTAACATCGGTGAAGTCAATACAAAGCCTCCATTTCCCGTTTGCCTTGCGCACGACTACAGGATTGGCCAACCACGTAGGATGGAGCACTCCTCTGACAAGGCCTGCTGCTTCCAACTTCTTGATCTCTTCTGCGATGAATTCTTGGCGCTCCACTGCCTGCTCCCTGACTTTCTGCTTGACGGGCCGCGTGTGAGGACAAACGGCAAGGTGGTGCTCAATTACTTTCCTGGGAACACCGGGGATGTCAGATGGTTGCCATGCAAACACATCGACATTCGCCCGCAGGAAAGCAACGAGCGCGCTTTCCTATTTAGGGTCGAGCGTGGCACTGACGGTGAAGGTACCACCAGTGCCGTCCTCCTTGGCGGGCACCTTCTTGGTCGCTGGTGGAGCTGCCATTGTCTTCTTGCATTTGGCGGTGGAGCTCGATGGTGCGCCCTCGACGGTAGCGCAGCACTCCGAAGAGGTGCGCTTGCCGGAGTGGGCATCAGAACTCTTGCCGGACTTGGTCTTCTTCTTCCCCCCGGGAGCTTCAGCGGCAAGTGTCTCGCGATCAGTTGCAGCTGCTGCTTCCCGGTAAATCTTGTCGGCACAGATAAGGGCATCCTTCTTGTCGCCAGGGACAGAGATGACACTTATCGGGCCTGGCATCTTCAGCATGTTGTATGCGTAGTGAGAGGCCGCCATGAACTTGGCGAGCGGTGAATGGCCGAGAATTCCATTGTAAGGCAATGGAAAACCGGCAACGTCAAAAGTGATCCTCTCTGTCCTGAAGTTCAGCTCGCTGCCAAATGTCACCGGCAACGTTATCTTCCCCTTCGGCTTGCTCCTTCCCGGGTTGATTCCTTGGAATGTGCCGGTCTCTTCGAGCTCGCTTTCAAGGACTTGGAGTTTCCGAAGCACAGCGGAGGAGATCAGGTTCAAGCCGGCCCCGCCGTCAACTAGCATCTTAGTGACCTTGAGGTTGCGGATAGTTGGCGAAACCAACATCGGCAAGCACCCGACCGCAGTTGTGCGATCAGGGTGGTCCTCAATATCAAATATGATAGGCATGCTGGACCATCTCAGAAGCTTGCGTGACTCGATGGGTGGTTCTGCTGCATTGACTTCTCGCACCCACTGCTTGAGTTGGCGGTGTGAAGTATGCAGAGAAGCACCGCTGTCAACGCACAATACCTCTGTGGATTTCTGGAACTCCTGCTCACTGGTCTCGTCATCATCCATGTCTTCGTCGTCGTCGTCATCTTCATCCTTGTCGCGGCCGCGGGGAGGTCTGTCTCCTTGCCGCTGCTTTTCCTTGCCGCGGCGTCCTCCCCGGGCTGGGCGCTTCGTGCCAGATCCTCCAGCACCTCCTTGGGCTCTCTCCTTGTCGCGTCGCTCGTACTCGGCCTTCTGCAGCTCGATAAGCTGCTCGACCTTCTTGCAGCTCTGGAGGTCATGGCCCTTGGTGTGGTGGATCTTGCAGTACTGTTTGTTGGTGCCGTCCTGCTTGTTGGCGGCCGCCACAGCTTGGTAGTTGGCGCATGCGGCAACTTCCTTGCCGGAGCCGCCAGCTTGGGCTTGCTTCGCGCCACCTTCGCTGCCGGACTGCTCAACAACTAGCACATCTTTGCCTTTCTTATTCTTGTTGTTTCGCCGACGGTTCTTCTTTGCCGGGGCAGTATCTTCGCTGTCAGATCCTCCTGTTCCCACATTCTCTCCGGGGAGTTTCCTCCCTTCCTCAGCACATGCACACTTGTCGGCCAGGGCATATAGCTCACTGACGTCTTTGATCTTGCACATCGCCATCTCCTCCCGCATCCTGCGGTTACGCACGTTCTGATGGAACGCGCTGATGACCGCGGCAGGGTGGACATCAGGGATGTTGTAGTGCACACGGCAGAACCTCTGAATGAACTTGCGCAGGGGCTCTCTCTCCTTCTGGACGAGCAGATGAAGGTCGCTCGCTTGGCCATGAGGTTTGTGGCCGCCTGTAAAGGCGCCAACAAACTGATGGCACAAGTCTGCCCAGGAGGATATGGAGTTTTCCGGCAAGTGCATGAGCCAGGATCTGACGTTGGATTTGAGTACCAGCGAGAAGTAGTTGGCAAGGATCTTGTCGTCCCGCCCCCCAGCAGCTTGCACCGCGATGGTGTAGATGCTGAGGAACTCCGACGGATGTGACTTGCCGTCGTACTTCTCTGGTACGTCTGGCTTGAAGTTCTTCATGCTGGGCCACTGGACTTGCCGCAGCTCACGGGTAAACGCAGGACAGCCTACCGCGTACGGCAGGTCGCCTGGTTCCCCTGGCGCATGCATGTCAACAGAGGGCTCGGTGCGCTGGTCTGATCGATGCCGCGCTTCTCTTCGTCGCTCGATGCGAGTACGAGCGTCTTCTTGCTTTCTTTCATGAAGAACTTGGCGTTGGTCGCGACGAGCTCGCGGATCTGACGACGCGGTGGATTTGCCGTCGTGGTTGGCCCGGCGAGTCGGCGATCTTGGCCTTTGTGGTGGAGAGTGCACGGTGGTCGCACCCCCGCCGGTCTTGTCGCCATCGGCTCGCGTCTGGCTGGCTCGCCGCGGCTGCGATGTCGCCGGCTGCCGTGGAGTGTCGTCGTTGGCGAAACCGATGAGACTCTGGATGGTGGCCCTCCAATTGTCGATCTTGCCCGCCGTTGGAGGGATGTCTCGGAGCTGTTGAGCTCGAGCCAAAGCTTCTGCTGGAGTGGCGGGTAGTGGTGGCGAGGGGTGCGAGGAGGGGGATATGCTCGGACTTCTAACTACGTTAGAAGGAGCAGTACCCCGTCCAGGCGACCGTGCCTCGCTCGCGCCAGCATGTTGGTGTGTATGCTGGCCTTGAGCGTCCCGAGATCCGCCAGCTCGTTCTGGGTCCAGCGAGCGTATGGTACCGTGAGTACCATGGCGCTGCCGGTCCCGCGCCTCCTGAGATGGACGCGGTGCGTGCTCGGACGCCGCGGCATTGTGATCTTCTTCGCCGACGCCCGTTCCTCCGCCGGCGCCTTCTCCACCACCCGTTTGCTCCAGGGGCAGTGGATTCGACGCGGACGGACCCGCCACCTCCGAAGCCTTCTTCTTCGGCGGCATGTCGATGATGAAGATGATGAAGATCTAGCTCGTGTGAACGCCGGATCAGGTTCACACAACCTCGACGCCCCCTACCTGGCGCACCAAAGATGCCGGGGAAATCTGCCTCCTCGAGCACCTATGGGGACGGAGCCCCTTCTCGGTTCGGCGGGGGGCGGAGGTCGCACGAAGAGCGGATTGAGGCGATGCACACGGGGGGTTTACCCAGCTCCGGGCCGCACGGATGCGTAAAACCCTACTGCTGCTTTGTGGATTGTATTGTGTTCTTGCTCGGGAGCTCGAGTGCTATAGTACACTCAAGCAGCTAGCGAGACCGAGCGTGAATGAGCGTCCTCCTTCTCTACGTGCGCATGGGCCTCCTTTTCAATGTTCAAGGGGTCACCGACAGGTGGCAATATAGGCAAGGGTAAAAAAGGCAAAGTGCTGTGTTGGGTACAGCTACTTGTACAGTGCTATCATACCTAACCCTGACGGCAGGAGACAAGGGCATTAAATGCCCGTCTGCGTCGCCCAAACAGTGCAGAAAAGGGACCGTCAGGGGCGCCACCGTTTGCCACGATGGTCATCTTGTCAGCGCCTGCTTGCCACCGCATACCCCTGGCTACACAGCCTCTCGCCACGTACTCCAGGAATGGTCCCAGAGCGACACGTTGGTGGATGAGCTGGAGCGCGGGCTACGGAGTAGTAGCTTGCCGCGACAAGCGCCTTGCCACGGTCGTCCTGAAAAGCTCCTCTTGCCGGGGCCTTGTCTCCTTGAGTGGCCTTCCCGACAAGCTCCTCTTGCCGGGGCCTTGCTGGCAAGCCCCTCTTGCTGGGGCCTGGTGCCTTAAGTGGCCTTCCCGGCAAGCTCCTCTTGCCAGGGCCTTGTCTTTTTGGCTCGAATACTTTGTTCTTGAATGGCTCCAAAGGGATCCACGGAGGGCCTTGGTGGTCGCCTGGCAAGCCTTGCCGCGGGGTGCTGCGACTGCCCATGCACAAGTTCGGGGTACTAAGGTACCCCTACTTTAGTACACCGACAACTGGGCCTTCGGTTAATAGGTTACTCCCAAAAATAATATAAATGAGTATAATAAAGCCCATTAAAGATCCAAAACAGATAATATAATAGCATGGAACAATAAAAATTATAGATACGTTGGAGACGTATAATCTGCCTTTTATTGATCAAATGCTAGAAAGATTATCTAAGCACACACATTTCTGCTTCCTTGATGGATATTCTGGTTTCTCACAGATACCTGTTTCTCAACCTGATCAAGAAAAGACCACTTTTACTTCTCCCTTTGGAACTTATGCTTATAGACATATGCCTTTTTGTTTGTGCAATGCACCTGCTACCTTTCAAAGATGTATGACTACTATATTCTCTGACTTTTGTGAAAAGATTGTTGTGGTTTTCATGGATGACTTCTCTGTTTACGGGATGTCTTGTGATGATTGTTTAAGCAATCTTGATCGTGTTTTGCAGAGATGCGAGCAAACAAATCTTGTCATGAATTGGGAGAAGTGTGAATTTATGGTTAATGAAGGTATTATCTTGGGTCATAAAATTTCTGAAAGAGGTATTGAAGTGGACAAAGCTAAAGTTGATGCCATTGAGAAAATGCCATGTCCTAAAGATATCAAAGGTATTCGTAGTTTCTTAGGCCATGTTGGTTTCTATAGGGGATTTATCAAAGACTTATCTAAAATTTCTAGGCCTCTTATGAGTCTTTTGCAAAAGGATATTCCTTTTGTTTTTTATGATGATTGTTTAGAAACCTTCGAAACACTCAACAAAGCCTTAATTTCTGCACCTATTGTTCAACCACCTGATTGGAATTATGTGTGATGCTAGTGATTATGTTGTTGGTGCTGTTCTAGGACAAAGAGTTGATAAGAAGCTGAATGTTATTCATTATTCTAGTAAAACTCTAGATAATGCTCAAAGAAACTATCCAACTACTGAAAAATAATTCTTAGCAGTGTTGTTTGCTTATGATAAATTTAGACCTTATATTGTTCATTCAAAAGTAATTGTTCACACAGACCATGTTGCTATTAAATATCTTATGGAAAATAAAGATGCTAAACCTAGACTTATTCGATGGGTTCTCTTGCTACAAGGATTTGATTTACATATCACTGATAGAAAAGGAGCTGAGAACCCCGTAGATGATAACTTGTCTAGGATAGAAAATGTGTCTGATGACCCACTACCTATTGATGATAGTTTTCCTGATGAGCAGTTAGCTGCAATAAATGTTGCTCACAATACTCCTTGGTATGCTGACTATGCTAATTACATTGTTGCTAAATATTTACCACCTAGCTTTACGTATCAAGAAAATAAAAAAATTCTTCTATGATTTAAGACACTACTTTTGGGATGACCCACATCTTTATAAAGAAGGAGTAGATGGTATTATTAGACGTTGTGTACCTGAGCGTGAGAAGCGACAAATCCTACGAAAATGTCACTCCGAAGCTTATGGAGGGCATCATGCTGGAGATAGAACTGCTCACAAGGTATTGCAATCTGGATTTTATTGGCCTACTCTTTTTAAGGATGCCCGTAAGTTCGTCTTATCTTGTGATGAATGTCAAAGAATAGGTATATCGGTAAGCTTCAAGAAATGCCTATGAATTATTCACTTGCTGTTGAACCATTTGATGTTTGGGGATTTGATTACATGGGAGCTTTTCCTTCATCTAATGGGTATACACATATTTTGGTTGCTGTTGATTATGTTACTAAATGGGTAGAAGCTATTCCAACCAGTAGTGCTGATCACAACACCTCTATTAAAATGCTTAAGGAAGTTATTTTCCCAAGGTTTGGAGTCCCTAGATATTTAATGACTGATGATGGTTCACACTTTATTCATGGTGCTTTCCGTAAAATGCTTGCCAAGTATGATTTTAACCATGGAATTGCTTCACCTTATCATCATCGGTCTAGTCGTCAAGTTGAACTTAGCAATAGAGAAATAAAGTTAATTTTGCAAAAGACTGTCAATTGGTCCCAGAAGAATTGGTCTAAGAAATTAGATGATGCACTTTGGGGTTATAAAACAACATATAAAAATCCTATAGGTATGTCTCCTTATAAAATGGTTTATTGGAAAGCTTGTCATTTGCTTCTTGAATTAGAACATAAAGCATATTGGGCAATCAAATAACTCAATTATGATTTCAAACTTGTCGGTAAAAAGAAGTTATTTGATATTAGCTCATTAGGTGAATGGAGAACCCAAGCTTATGAAAATGCAAAGTTATTCAAAGAAAAATTTAAGAGATGGCATGACAAGAGAATCCAAAAGCATGAGTTTAAAGTCGGAGAATATGTACTCTCGTTTCAGATTCGTTGCAGGAAAAATCCTCTCAAAATGGGAAGGCCCATATGTCATCGAGGAAGTTTATCGGTCTGGAACCATCAAAATAAATAATGCCGAAGGTTCTAACCCAAAGGTTGTCAATGGGCAACGAATAAAACATTATATCTCAGGTACGCCCATTAATGTTGAAAGTAATATTATCCAAACTTTGACACCGGAAGAATACATAAAAGAATCCTTCTAGAACACTCCAGGATCATGAAAATAAGGAGGTACGTGATACGGTAAGTAAACGGACTCCGAAAAATCCGCAGAAATATTTTTTGTCAGTTTTGGAATATTTAGAAAAATAGGAAAATAAGAAACTTCCAGGCAGCGTACCCTGGTGGGCACAAGACACCAGGATGCACCCAGGTGAGTTGTGCCCACCTGGGATACCTTCCGGCCTCCGTTTTTATATAGCTTGCTTGTTCCCCAAGATAAAAAAAGTCTATATATACTCCCAAACCTATTGATCACTGTATCGCGTAGAAATCCTCTGTACTCTTTTCTTGCTGTTTTTGGTCAGATCAATCGATCCAGGCATCATGTCTTCCTCCTCCTCAAACAATATGGAAGAATATGCTTGGTTGATGAAGATCGAGCTAATGAGGGAGGATCCCATGGACGTCGTCAAGGGAGAAAAGAGCAAGGAGGCACTACAAAAAATACACTTCTGTGATGATACATGTTTGTCATAGTAGGTCACGTTTTCTGTCATGCATGTACATCCATGATGATTTTATGACAGAATCAAGATAGTCATACCTGTGCTGTCGTAGAAGTGTTCCATGACATTAACAAAATTATCATCACGGAAGTGTCCATTTCCATGACGATAAATGGCGCGTCATGGAAGTGCTTTCGTCAAGGGTGACGGACAGGTGGCATCCACCGTAACGGGTCACCGTTAAGCTATCAGGTCCGATTTTGGATCCGATAACCCGTTAACAGCGCGGACCAATGGGGATTTTCCACGTGTAAATTTCTCATTGGCCAGAGGAAACACGTGTTGGCTCACCGACGGGACAGATGTCATCCACTCACTGGAGAGGAGGCGCCTATGATACGTCGACATGTGACACGGCCCGACAGAGGCCCATTCCGGTGAAAAGGCCGGGCTGTTTGATTCGGTCAAAAGATAATGGGCCATCCCACGGAAAGCCTGTTAATGGCATGTTCGTATATAGCCCATTTACGGCCCACTAACTCACGACCCGTTACGGCCTATCGGAATTAAGCCCGGTAACTTCATCTAGGCCATCCAATATGATTCCAGCCCGTTGTAACTTCTGGCCCTTGTATGGCCCATGATGTCTTTCGGCCCATATGAGGCCCTTTGTAACTCTTAGCCCATTAAAGGACTGTCGGTGTACAAAAAGAGGGGTACACTTTTTTGTACCCCTATAACTGTGCACGGGCAGTCTGAGCCACGGGTACTGCCACACTAAGCAAGGCAAGGGAGGTAAGCCAGGGTAAGGCCGAAGCTGAAGAGGAACAGAACGACGCCAAAACCTCAAAGAGCGAAGGGGACAGAGCAAACCCCCCCCCCTCCCGGCAAGATCCTTGTCGGGGGACACCTTTAGCTAGCCCGGCAAGACCCTTGCCGTGGCAGCTCGCTTCTCACCTACGGAGCGGGTCACCCTTGAGTCCACTACCCCCATGGGGCAAGGATTCGGGAGGCATTTGTCGGTGTACTAGAGTAGGGGTACCCTAGTATCCCGAACTTGTGCATGGGCAGTCGCAGCACCCCGCGGCAGGGCTTTGCCAGGTGACCGCCAAGGTCCTCCGTGGTTCCTTTGGAGCCATTCAAGAACAAAGTATTCCAGCCGAGAAGACAAGGCCCCGGCAAGAGGAGCTTGCCGGGAAGGCCACTTAAGGCACGAGGCCCCGGTAAGAGGAGCTTGCCGGGAAGGCCAACCGAGGCATCTCGACGAACTTGCCGCGACGCGCCACGCGTCCCGGCAAGGCCCGGTGAGCGACAAGCTTCCGGACGCGACAAGACAACGACCGCGGAAAGGCGTTCGCCGCGGCAAGCAACCACTCCGTGCCCACGCTCCAGCACATCCACCAACGTGTCACTCTGGGACCCTTCCAGGCGTACGTGGCGGGAGGCTGTGCAGCCAGGGGTACACTGTGGCAAGCGGCCCTGACAAGATAGCCATCGTGGCGAGCGGTGGCGTCCCTGACGGTCCCTTTTCGCACTGTTTGGGTGACGCAGACGGGCATTTAATGCCCTTGTCCCCTGCCATCAGGGTTAGGTACGATACACTGTACAAGTAGTTGTACCAACCGCAGCAACTTTACATCGTCTACGTTGCCACCTGTCGGTGACCCCTTGAGCATATAAAAGGAGGCCCATGCGCAACGTAGAGGGGGAGGAGAACACTCACGCTCGGTCTCGTTAGCAGCTTGTGTGTACTGTAGCACTCAGCGCTCCCGAGCAAGAACACAGTACAATCCACAAAGCAGCAGTAGGGTTTTACGCATCCGTGCGGCCGAAGCTGGGTAAACTGCTCGTGTGCTTCGCCTCGATCCACTCTTCGTGCGACCTCCGCCCCCCGCCGAACCGAAAAGGGGCTCGGTCCTCATAGGTGCTCGTGGAGGCAGTTTTCCCGACATCTTTGGCGCGCCAGGTAGGGGGCGTCGAGGTTGTGTGAACCTGATCCGGCGTTCACACGAGCTAGATCTTCATCATCTTCATCAACATGCCGCCGAAGAAGAAGGCTTCGGAGGCGGCCGATCCGTCCACGTCAAACCCACCACCGCCGGAGCCAACGGCTAGTGGGGTAGGCGCCGGCGGAGAAACGGGCGTAGGCGAGGAAGCTCACAATGCCGCGGCGTCCGAGCATGCACCGCGCCCATCAATCACGACAACGACTCCACCGCGTCATCAGATCCGCGAGCTCATCGCGATCAGCGCCAAGTTCTTCACGAACGGCAATAACAAGACGCTCAAGCCCGCATATCATTATTTTCTCTACTTTCCGTTTTCTTCTCAAGGAAAGGAAGGTTCCCTTGCCCACAAGTTTGCCGGGGGGGAGGAGGAGATAATGGTCTGGACCAGGCATAGTTCAAGAAAGTTTTGCCTTGCCGGGAAGCAAACAACAGAAAAGCTAAGTTGCCAAAGTTTGAGTAGTCAGATTTTTATATTTTTAGGTTATCTTCCTTGAACAACCATGCTTTGTATGGAAAACCTGTGCGCGGAGGAACCAACTCGTGGCTAGTTGCGCCCTTACTTTGTATCGAATCCGCTCAACAACTTAAGTGAGCTGCAACTAGTCGCGACAAGGTTTCTTGTCGGTAACGGCACCGCCAGCAGGCTGCTGACGTCCCGCACTCAGCGCTCGCGGCAAGTGTGCCTGCGCCGGCAAGTTCCCTAAAAGCGTAGGGCAAAAACATACAAAGGAAGGAATCAAGTAAAGGAAATAACATTGCAATTACTACCCAAGATAGAGTTATATTACAAGATAGCTTGTCGCGGCTCTAACAGATTGTTTTCATAACATGATCAACAGCGACAAGAAGAGAAGAGGAAGTTGATTTATGGTGACTATTTTTCGGCAGAGCTTCCCGAAGCCGCCGCCAAGAAGGTCCCCAAGATCAACGCCAAGAGCGTTGAGGAGCAGTCTGCTCCGGCAAACCCCAGGGTTTGTTCCGTCGAAGCAGACGCTCCCGACAAGTTTTGCTCCGGCAAGCATGCCGGGGAACGTCAAGCTCCGGCTGAGCCGCAGGTTCTCGCCGTAGAAGCAGATGTTCCCGCAGCAGCAGATGTGCCTTTAGTCCTTGTTGTCGAGCCACAAGCTCCAGCATGGGCACAACAGATTGTCCGTTTCCTTCAGACAGGAGAACTTCCCGAAGAGCAAGAAGAAGCGGAAAGAGTAGCCCGGCAGTCAAATATGTACCAGTTTGTCGACGACACACTGTACATAAGAAGACTCAACGGTGTGAAATTGAAGTGTATTCACCGGGATGATGGACAAAAGCTATTGGCAGAGATACATGGAGGCATATGTGGCCACCACATTGGCGCAAGAGCACTTGCCGGCAAAGCATTCCGGCAAGGTTTCTTTTGGCCGACAGCCCTCCAGGATGCAACTGCACAAGTAACCAAGTGTGAAGCGTGCCAGTTCCATTCCAAGCAGATACATCAGCCAGCTCAAGCTCTCCAGACAATCCCTTTATCCTGGCCATTTTCGGTCTGGGGGCTCGACATCCTCGGCCCCTTCCCCCGAGCTGTCGGGGGCTTTGAGTTCTTGTACGTTGCAATCGACAAGTTCACAAAGTGGCCAGAAGTGGAAGCAGTGAGGAAGGTGACAACACAGTCAGCAGTCAAGTTCTTCAGGTCGATTGTTTGCCGCTTCGGGATCCCTAACAGGATCATCACCGACAACGGTACGCAATTCACGAGCCGCACCTTCATGCAGTACGTCCAAGATCTTGGCGCCAAGGTCTGCTTCGCTTCTGTTGCTCACCCCAGGAGCAACGGTCAAGCGGAGAGGGCAAATGCTGAAGTGCTGCGTGGACTCAAGACCAGGACTTTCGACAGGCTGCACAAGTGCGGAAGAAACTGGATCGAGGAGCTGCCGGTGGTTCTTTGGTCGATCAGGACGACGCCATATCGAGCCACTGGCCAGACACCTTTCGCTCTAGTTTATGGAGCAGAGGCAGTTCTCCCCACGGAACTCGTATACGTGTCACCTCGAGTGCTCGCTTATGATAAGCTTGAGCAAGAGCAGCTGCGACAAGAGGACGGGCTGCTCCTTGAGGAAGATCGTCTTCAGGCTGCTGTGCGAGCTGCTCGCTACCAGCAAGCTCTGTGCCACTACCATAGCCGCAAAGTTAATGCCAGAAGTCTCGAGGAAGGTGACCTTGTTCTTCGGCGCGTTCAGTCCGCCAAGAATTCCAACAAGTTGACGCCGAAGTGGGAAGGCCCTTACCGGGTGAAACGAGTCACTAGGCCTGGCGCTGTCCGCCTTGAGACCGAAGATGGCATTCCGGTGAGGAACTCCTAGAATATTGAACATCTTCATAAGTTTTACCCGTAAGGCGCGGTTGTCGGACCCTGTTCCGGCAACCACCTTTTGTACAAGTCTTGCCGCTGTTGCATGTGATCCTTTGTACAGAGCCAGGCACAGACCCTGAGCATAAATGAAGCGCTGGCGCCCTAAGTTATAGCATGCATGCTAGATCGAGTCTCGTCCTTGGTTAGGGTTGATAGTGCTTAGCAGCGGCTAAACCCTAGCTTAGAGGTCGAGTGTGCGTCCCTTTGTCGTTCTTTCATTTCCATTGGTTCGCAGGGCTCACATATCCTGGTTGGACCACTTGAGGACGAAAAAGAGAAGGAGGACGGACTAGCATCTGGACCCCGGCAAGCCAGTGTTGCCGGGGGCTGCAAGTAGAAAGATTCACCCACGGCGAACCAGAGTTGCCGGGGGCTGCAATCTCAGATAAGTTTTTCATCCCTTCTCATGCATTCTCTTATGGACTGAGGTATGCGAAACCTCGTTTCTTCCTAAAAGCTACCGTGCTCCCCTAACTCTAGGCCCTAGGGCTCGTTCCTGGGGCCAGGTTTGGTCGTAGTCGCGGCAGCAAAGGGACGAAACGAGGAGCCCGAACCCGCCTCATCCCTGCCTCCGCCAAAAGCATGAGAAAGGTCGAGCGACGTGGGAAGACGACAGGGCCTGCTGCCGGGCAAAGAAGTTTCTCTCTTAAAGATATCAAGGATTTGCTCCTTGACGTGGGTTCCACCCGCAAGACAAGTGACCCGGCAAGCATCCCCTTTTCACTAAAAAACATTCCACTCAGGTACAGTTCATAGAGAATGAAAAACATGAATGATGGGATTACAAGTTTTAAATGCAGCTAAGGCCCGAGGGCTTACAAATTAAAATGAGATAAGGTGCCCGTAATCCCTTTCTTGTCCCTCTCTTCAGGAGGTAGGTCAAGGAGGCGAAAAGGGCAAAAGGGGCGCCTAGGCGAGCTACGGGTAGCAGAGGACAGCAAGAGAACATCTCGGTGGCCGTCCAAAGGCTGGATGGTGATGGCGGCGCCGGAAGCAGGGCTCGAAGACGAGGCGGCAGGACGTCACGCCCACGTACGCCGCCCGCCCTCTTCCTCTTCCGCAGCCTCCCTACGCCAGCCGCCCAAGGAGACGACCCCGAGAAGTTCAAGGAGCCGACGACACGGATGATGGGATCGCCGGTGCCGCACGGAGCGACGCCCGACACCTAGTCGGACCCGTCATCCTGCCGCCCGCTACCCCCATCGTCGTTGCTGCTGTCCTCCTCGTCACTCTCGCTCGAGGAGGAGTCTTCGCTATCAGAGGAGCTCTCCACGCAGCACCTTGCCCGAGTTCCGAAGCACCCGAAGACCTTGACGAAGAGGAGACCGCCCTTCATCAGCTTAAAATGGAGGGTGAGCCCCTCCGTCAGGTGGTAGATACGGGCAAACGTCTTCCACCCTCGACCAAGATACATCACATTAGGGGATGGGAAGTCAACGCGGACTCGCGTACCGCTGATTCCACAGCCCCTCATGTGCAGCCTCAGTGTCTCGGGCGGGTCCAACTCCATCTCGCTCGCAAATGGAGTCGGGAGATGAAGGAGACGACGAGGCGGCCGACGCAGCCTGACAAAGAACTCGCAAGGGTCGTCCCCAATATGGACCGCCATGGGAAGAGGAACCGTTGGCGGAGGCGAGGCCGGCGCGCCGCCCCGTCCACCTCTTCCCCGAGCGCCTCGGCCTCGCCCTCGACCTCGCCCACGGCCTCGCCCCCTCCCTCTTCCCCTTACGGTTGGCTCTGCCACCACGGGTGCGGGAGAGGGAGGGACACGTTGTCTAGCGGAGACCCTCGCCGCCACCGTTGAAGGACCAAGGTTCCCTTTCTCCATGGCGAATGAGAGAGGGGGAAGCAGAAGCTGAAGGAAAGAGGAGATGAAAGAACAGGGTGGGGGCTCGGCCGCCCCGCTCAGCTAATCAAGACACAGAAGGAGCAGGGAACTGGGACCGACCTGCTGCCTCGACCCACGACGGCCCGGTTTCCCGCCTCCACCGTTCGCCACCCGAAGCGCATGGAAGCCGCGTGGCAGGCGTGCAGAACCGAGGCGACGGAGGAGGCGACCTCTCCCCACCCTGTGATCGTGGGGAGTGGACGCCCTGAAAACCACGCCTCGGCCCCGTCCAGTAAATGAACCACGCCTCCACGCCTCCCTCCGTTTATGGGGAAGGCGCGAACCGCCCCCTTTGCTACGACGTGACGCATGCATGCGGGGCTCAGCCCCACGCATGCCGCTCACGTCACACACGCCTCCCCACGCCACGCCACACGTGGAACGCGTGGGGGGTTCAGCGCGCGAAGGAACTTACCACGGTAAAAACCGCCCCGCCTGCCTGCGCACCGTTTTTGGGCCTAGCCCAACGATGCGATTGGGCCTACGTGTGGCCCAGGCCCGGGGGCTCCTGTCGGTGTACAAAAAGAGGGGTACACTTTTTTGTACCCCTATAACTGTGCATGGGCAGTCTGAGCCACGGGCACTGTCACACTAAGCAAGGCAAAGGAGGTAAGCCAGGGTAAGGCCGAAGCTGAAGAGGAACAGAACGACGCCAAGACCTCAAAGAGCGAAGGGGACAGAGCAAACCCCCCGGCAAGATCCTTGTCGGGGGACACCTTTAGCTAGCCTGGCAAGACACTTGTCGTGGCAACTCGCTCTTCACCTACGGAGCGGGTCACCCTTGAGTCCACTACCCCCATGGGGCAAGGATTCAGGAGGCATCTGTCGGTATACTAGAGTAGGGGTACCCTAGTATCCCGAACTTGTGCACGGGCAGTCGCAGCACCCTGCGGCAGGGCTTGCCAGGTGACCGCCAAGGTCCTCCATGGTTCCTTTGGAGCCATTCAAGAACAAAGTATTCAAGCCGAGAAGACAAGGCCCCGGCAAGAGGAGCTTGCCGGGAAGGCCACTCAAGGCACGAGGCCCCGGCAAGAGGAGCTTGCGGGAAGGCCAACCGAGGCATCTCGAGGAACTTGCCGCGACGCGCCACGCGTCCCGGCAAGGCCCGGTGAGCGACAAGCTTCTGGACGCGACAAGACAACGACCGCGGCAAGGCGTTCGCCGCGGCAAGCAACCACTCCGTGCCCACGCTCCAGCACATCCACCAACGTGTCGCTCTGGGACCCTTCCAGGCGTACGTGGCGGGAGGCTGTGCAGCCAGGGGTACACTGTGGCAAGCGGCGCTGACAAGATAGCCATCGTGGCGAGCGGTGGCATCCCTGACGGTCCCTTTTCGCACTATTTGGGCGACGCAGACGGGCATTTAATGCCCTTGTCCCCTGTCGTCAGGGTTAGGTACGATACATTGTACAAGTAGCTGTACCAACCGCAGCAACTTTACATTTTTACCCTCGTCTACGTTGCCACCTGTCGGTGACCCCTTGAGCACATAAAAGGAGGACCATGCGCAACGTAGAGGGGGAGGAGAACACTCACGCTCGGTCTCGTGAGCAGCTTGTGTGTACTGTAGCACTCAGCGCTCCCGAGCAAGAACACAATACAATCCACAAAGCAGCAGTAGGGTTTTACGCATCCGTGTGGCCCGAAGCTGGGTAAACTGCTCGTGTGCTTCGCCTCGATCCGCTCTTCGTGCGACCTCCGCCCCCCGCCGAACCGAAAAGGGGCTCGGTCCCCATAGGTGCTCATGGAGGCAGTTTCCCCGACAAGGACCGTGGTGAAACTGGCCCGTAATGAACAGTGCACCGCTTTATACCCGTTAACGGCCCACTATTCCATTGGGCCGTTTCCAACCCGTGTTAACTTTCGGCCTTCTAAGGGCCCATTTATTCTTGGGCTCATTTCCAGAATTCGATTAGTTACGGTTCATTACTGGCATGTTCAGCTTGTGGGCCAAATTCAGCCCATGCTTACAGTCGGCCTGCTTGTGGCCCGTTAACACATTGAGCTGTTTTCGTAGCGTCATCAATTACGGCCTATTAACGGCCCGTTATGGTCTGGCCATAAAACAGAGGACTTCCACTCTAGCCCGTTTACGGCCCATTTTGTGATCCGTCATTGGTCCATGAATAGTACGAACCAGGTTTGGTGAAACGATTATATGGCCCGTAGAAGGCCCATAGATGAGACGACCCGTAGAAGGCCCATGGCTCCTATGGCCCGTAGAAGGCCCGTGGAAGGCCCATGGATCCTATGGCCCATGGAAGGCCCATGGTCACTATGCAGGTAGCAGGACCATGGTCACAACAGTCTGTGTGTTGCCATGGTTATTGTGGCCACTAGAAAAACACGGAAAAAGAACTACAGTGACTACAAGAAAACAACTAAACAAGACAATAAGGAAAAAAATAAGCAAGGAACTAACGCTAGGCTATTACGGCTATTATACATATTACATCCACTGGGCATCAAAGTTCGTCACGAGTGCAAATATAGGGAACAAAGCAGCATATTACATACACTGGCTGTCTAAATTGGCCACCAGTGCAAATAAATGTGGCAGCAAAATAAGTCCATAACTGAAACAACTTCAGAAGAGCTCAAGAAATGTTATCCTGGGCATCCACTATGCTGGCAATAGGCTTAGCAATCTTATTAGTTTTGTCTTGTTTGGCGCTAAAATCTTCCAACACTTGTTTTTGCACCAGAAAGTATGCATCTGATTGCTCGAGGGACTTCCGCAGTCCTTCCACTTCTTGTCGCAGAACAGCTGATCGATGTCTTTCAGCTTGTAGTTGAGACTCAAGAAACTAAAATGATTCATACAGTGAGTTTGTATATCTTATGCAAGCGGTAGTGGCCAGTAACTCGAACACCAAACCAAGACAGGACTTTGGGGTTGTCTCACTGTCTTCAAGATAGTCTTCCTTAGCTGTTTTATCAGCTTTGTTGGAGACCAACAAGGATGTCTCACTATCCTGAACCTTGTCTGCATTACTTCCTTTACCATTACTTAATAAGGCACTCTTCCCCAATATTCTGTCCGCATTCTAAAAGAAGAAACAAGCAGACACATAACAGGTTTAGCATGTACTAGTATATGAAACTCATTTCGGTGAACCAGTTCATTAGTAAGGTGGACAGGATTAAACTACTAAGTCTTCTATTGCCAAGTAGTACATAATAAAAGCATCAAACAAACATATATCTACGTCCTATGGTCACTACATTGTCTTGCCAAATAAAAATAGAGACACGGTTCAAATCATGTCAGTTCAAGACAAAGCAGCAGTGAAAGAATACAAAGCGTGGGAAACTACACGGCACAACAAGATTTCAGATGGGTAACACGGGTCTACATGTACAAAAACACTATTGGCTCTGTTGTGATGCTAGTAATATGCAAGATATGATAAGTCAATTGTATACACAATTGAAGTTGAAATCAACAGAGCTATTGATAAGAGCAAACCTATTAAAGAAACATGCGTGAACATACCTGCTGTGCCATTGGAGTTTCGATTGGATCCTTCAATTTAAAAATAAGTTTGTATGAATAAATACAGTGATACAAGAGCAAAGCAGTATGCACGGTAGCGATGGAATCTTAAATTAGAACAATTGTTCTTCAGGTTTAAGCACTTGTTCTACATGAACAAAGTACGATAAGACACAAGAATATAGTACTTAAAATAGAACATGAGCTCATAGACCTTACCCCATTCTTGGTTCGGGGTCAGTACAGAACAAGGCGTTCCTAGTCATCGTCCAGTAAATGTGTCTCAGGAGAACGTAAGGGAATTAGATGAGTTTCTTTGCCAGTGAAGTACGTTTTCTTCAGGTAATTTCGATACTACTACCAAGCATTCTTGAAGATAGCAGAGGTATTACCACAGGTTACCTCATCCCGAGTTTCCAAATCGGCCCTTCTCTATAGAGAAAAATGGGAAAATATGATGTATTATAACCATCTTGGAGGTAGAATGTATGGGGCAAAGCAAAGTAATTGTCATGAATAACATTACTTACACATAACTCCTAGACAAACACCTGCAACTGGCATTTTCCTTCATATTCAGTATAATATTTCCAAGATGGGAAGATACGCACATAGGATTTAACAACATCAAATGCGATAGATGCTAAACTACGACTGGCTGGTTGTGCTTCCTCCACGGGAATAAGCGCACTAACAGGTGGAGTTGGGGTTCTCCGTGGTAGTACTAGCCCTTTGGGCACTGGAGCTGCCTTACTAACTGCTCTTGTTTGGGAGCTCTGTGGTGGAGATGGTGCTGTGCCAATAGGAACTGGGTTACTGTCTGCTGGGGTTAGGGTTAGATTGGGTGAAGCTGGTTCGCTGTCCATCATAATTCACATACATGTTATCTAAGTAATCAGGATCGCATGATTTAATTCACATATGTGATTTATATGCTAAACAGAGGGCATTCACATATATGATGTATGAACTAAGAACATGGTGTTGAATATTGTGTATATGATGTCTAAACTATGCAATGCAAGACACCATATGCATGATATGAGCAATATAACTGTGCCAAGTTAGAGCATACACCTCGGTGGGGGAATAGGACTGGTCATCTGCCTCTGAATCCATCTCCGAGGAGTTATCGGTACCCAACAAGTGATCTGCTTCGACAGGTAGCACTGTCTGCTCTGAAGGCCTTGTTTTCACTCCAGATTTTTCCATCTCCCACCCAAATGGTTGATTCAGAGGAAGAGTAGTTTAATGTACAAACATTGTCGACAAATGGAAATGTAATGAAGAAAAGGACGGGCAAGATATTATTCAAATATATGATGTGTGGTTAAACAAGATGGCATTGCACATTTCACATAAATTATGGCTGGCTAAAAGACATGAGACTGCATAATTCCCATATATGATATAGAAACTAAACATGTGGCATTACAGAACATGTCTAAACTAAGTAGATGGCATATATGATGTCAAAAGTAGGCACTGCAAGGCAACATATGCATGATATGACTAACATCATGATGCCAAGGTAGAGAAAACACCTTGGGGGTAAATAGGACTGGTCAACTGCGTCTGAATCTGCCTCAGAACAGATATCTTCCTCTGGATTACAATCTGGAGAGGGGGGGAGGGTTTGCCATTGAACCCACCATGGAGCGATGTCTACATGACATTGTATTGCCGTGCAAAACTCTTCTCTTTTTCTCTACATGTTCAGCATGACTATGTACAGTATCTGACATGCATAGAAAAAAATATGGTGAGATTATGTAAGGAGAGCATGCAGAAATCTAGAGTGATGGTAACAACCAGTGGATGGATCCATAAATAATGATAGCAGGCTGATAATTGCTTTAATTTAATAAAAAGACAGATGATGATTGCTTTACTATTTGTTTCCCACCCAAGATGAACAACACAGGCATACCCTAGGTGAACCAAATATTAGACAGAGATACTATTCATTGCTGTCTCGATATGTGCCCCACAACTAATTTAGAACTAAAGTTTGAAAATTAATTTGGACCTAACTTAGAGTCTAAGAGGTGAACATGATGATAAAGTAGTAGGCAATTTTGAGCAATGCATAACATAAGCAGAAATAAAAGAGTACTCCTCAGGTTCATCTACTGAGTCGATGATGGTGATGCCGTTGCGGTGGGTGCCGGCGGCAGGGAAGGAGATCTGAGGCGGCGAAAGACAGTCAGGAGTCGTGATGTATGGTTTGGTGGATGCTTCTGTCGATGGAGCAGCTCAAGTGAGGTGGATGACGTCGCGGCAGGAGCGGGACAAACCACACAAAGTTTCCTTCGACACCTACCTATAATTGAAGTAATTCTGTAAGGGCTCATTTGGCTTGCATGATTCTAAAAATGCAGGGATAGGAAAAACACCATAATGGGATAGGAATGCACATGGTAAACAAAGCATTTGTAAACACAGGATTTCTGTCAACTTGGGTGTTTGGTTCACATGAATTGGAAGAGTAGAGGAATGCAAAGAAACATGGCCAAAATAAAGTGAAGCCATATGAAAGCGTGTACCGTTAGAATGTTATTCTGCCACTAATGCACTTGGTCTTGTTTTCATGCACATGATTTTGAAAAGTAGGTCCAGGTGGATATTTTGCTCCATTCCTTTGAACAAAATGCATGAATAATTGAATAGTAGAGTGCCATAGGAAAATTTCCTATTACTATGCTTTTCCCTTGAACCAAAATAGCCCTAATGGATAGACATGAATGTAGACTAATAAGTGATGCGACAAGTGTATAACCTCTTTGCCGTAGCCGTGTCGACCTCAGCATCATTGGGTTGGCCGCTGAAGAAGTTGAGGCAGAGGTGGCTGTCGGAGGTGTGGAGGAAGATCTGAGGAATCTGTAGACGGCGTCCAGGGCACTGCTCTATTGTGATCGATCATTCCGTCATTGGAGCAGCTCCGGTAAGCTTTTATACGTCAAGGCTGAAGCAGCACAAGACAAGCATTGTTAATCACTAGTACAGTGAGCTCCTAAACAAACAGTTTTTAACCCCTTTCCGCGACGACATTTGGAACTGTCGCCAAGTGAGTGTGGGCGATAGGGGGGTCCTTCCCACATGACCCAGAAACCGTCGGGGATATGCCCTCCAGGCACACGTTCGGCAAAATGAGGTCGTGTGCGACCGGCAAGCGCTCAGATACAGAAATACGTACAGTAGAGCTAAAAAAATACAATTATACGGCGAAATTGTTTCCGGCCGCAAGTACATCCCACACAGTCAGTCCCCGCTAAATGTTTCTATTCGTTTGTTCATCCCACACAGTCGATCCAAGGAAAACGTTTCCGTTCACAGGTACATCACACACAATTTTTCCCGTTAAATCGATTGTGTTATTGAATATATCACACACGGTCCATGGAATAAACTGTGTGGCAAAGGTTGTCCATCACACACAGTTTTCATGTGGTAAACATTTGCGCAAGGTGGTCTAACGCAAACAGTTTTCAAGAGAAAGTCGTGTGTGATTGTTCATTAATCCAACACGGTTTATTCCTGGAAACTGTGTGTGTTGCCTGAGGTCCTCGCCCACTGTATATTTTCAACAACCGTTTGCAATAGCAAAACCCAATTAGCAGGCTAATTATTCGATTATTCCTAATCCATTTATTAATCTAATTAACAGTTCATATTAAGCACACAATATATTTCATTTTCATAATTGAAATACATCAGAGTACAACATCATATAGCTTTAGCACTCAGCTACCCCATTACACAACTACACCAGGACCAAGTTTCACATGCAACATCTATAACCTTTTGAAATTAGCATCATAGACGGTACATAGACAAATGTATCTCATCTAGAAAATTGCTAAAGCAGAAGGCGAATATTGAACCTTCATTGATGTTGAAGGTCTTTGTAACTTTAGGCCAGTGCATGTGGATGATTGACCGGCCATCCTTCGTCCTCTTCAGGAACACTTCAATATTGAACCGTGGGTGTTGTATGAATACCTTCCTCGCATCCTAACCATACAGGTGGTTTGAGAGGTAATCATCAGTGAACTGCTTTGGAAAGGCCTGAAAACAAGAATGTGCATAAATATCTTCTCTATACTGGAAATGGGGCCAAGGAATAAAAAAGGCAAGGTATAATAGTTAGTACCATCCTGTAGTGAACTAATGTCTTCTTCGTTGTGCAGACAAAGATCTTGTTGTTTTTTGTCGCTAATATCTTTATCCTAACAATCTTTCTGAGTATCTTGACTTGACTGATATTCATGGACAACTCATTTCCCCATATGCAAAAAGGGTCGAAATGTGGGTCAAAACCTCTGACAGCAGGACCTACATGTGCAAGACCAAATTGTTCACAACCTAAATATTAGAATGGTTCCTGCAATTGCACAATAATGTGCTATTAGACAACGGACCATGCACGTGATAACCTCGATTGTAAACCTCAGTGCTTCCCATTATTTCCCTACAACACATATAAGGTAGTTAGTCATCAGGTTAAGTAAGGGTTTGCATGCTATCAGTAAAATATGTTGATGAAAAATAATCACATTGCAGATTCATCAGATTAATTGAAGCCACACGGAAAACCCATTTATCCAAACCAAGCATGATTAGAACTAGGAAATATAGCACTTGTATGTGTTTCTCATGTATTAAGTGCAGCCAAATTCGATTTATTCCTCACATGCACAACAATACAAAATTCTACCCATGACAATTGGACATCGCATTGCAGAATTGAACCAAGCAGTTAACTAAACACCACAACAAATGAACCTAACATTAACTGAGCACCACATTGCACAATATAACATACTCCTAATAGAAGATCAGAGAGTTAATCAAACAGTTAACTACAGCCAATTGTAGCAATTGTATTTGTTTCTCATGTATTTACTACAACCAAATTCAATTTATTCCTCACATGGTATACAATAACAGAATGCACCCACAATTTTGTTAAGATAAATTTGATTTATTTCTCACATGGAAGACAATACAAAATTGCAGCCTGAAGAATTGAACATCACATTTGCAGAATTGAACCAAACAGTTAACTGAAGACGACAACTAATTAACAAAACAGTTAATAAGTGAGCACCACACTGCATGACATATAGAACATATATACTAGAGAAAAAGATTGCATGGTAAAATTAGATAGCACAATTCACTAGAATTTGTTACGGAAAGGTAGGAGCGGCACACGCAATGGGTAAACCGAGCATGCTTAACCGTTGTAGCTAGCAAATGGCAAGGTGCTCCTTCAAGATCTGGGGGTCGGCATGAATGGCAGCCATCGCGACCTCATCCGTGCGTGCGTCCACGATTTGCATCTCCCCCGCCAAATGCTCCTTGAGGTCCTGGCTATACTGCGTGCACCATGGCTTAGGTCGGCGCTTATTTGGTGGAGGGGTCGGTGATATGGGTGGAAGGTGTCGCGCTCGCACCGGCGGTAGGGGCATGTGGGATGTGGAAGGAGGAGGAGGATGGGGGTCGGGTGTGGATTACCTGCTTGGATAGGCGAGGCCGAGGAGAGTGAAGAAGGGTCGCCGGCGAGGAGGCGGCGGTGCTGCAAGCAAGGAGTGAAGGTTTCAACTTGGAAAGGAAGGCGGAAAGAGGGGAAATGTGGCTTTTGGTAAGGGGGAGGGGGCGGGGAGGTAGATATTTCCGTGGAAGCCGAAAATTTGGAATCGCTCCAGCCAAAAAACTGGCGCTCAAAGTGTCAGCAGACACAGTCCCTTCTTCAGACATGGTCCAAAGATATTTTGTGCTGCATCTCACGTGGTTGGTTATAATAAATTGTGTGGGATCTACTTGATTTTTGGTCTTGATTTGAATTACATAATGGGGTCACAACGGCCATGGACGGTGTTTGAATTGCTAGACCTTTTATCTGCGCTGATGATAAAAGAATTGGAATTATTCAGGGTTTCTTTGGACATTTTTATGCATTAAGTGAGTTTTCAATGAATTTATGTGCATAATTCAAATTTGAACTACATGCGCATGCTCCAGTGCATATAAATTGGTTGAAAAATCAAATATGTGTCCTTGATGCATGCTTAGGTCCCATGCAAGAAATAAGATTGAATTTCAAACACCATGGCACCGTTGATTGTCGGCAAAACATTGAGATGCCTGGCTTTTAAATTCTAGTAAATCCAAACCTCGTCTCAAATTCATCAAACTTTGCATGCTATCATGGAGCAGCATCAACATGTCGTGGTACAAATTTTGTCCCATTCGGGGCAGGTTGGGGTATATGCTTCTCACAAACCGGAGCTTCTCACAACAAGCATGATGGTTTTCGGTAGGGAACGTCCCACCTTTGGGGACGAAACGATATCCATTGCCTCTTATTGCTTTCCTCAAAAATTCTCGTGTCAACATAGAACCACAGGAGTGTTGTGTGAATTTTTGTGATTTTTCGGCATTCGTTTGCACATTTTTATGCATTAACTGGGTTTTCAATGCATTTATGTGCATAATTAAAATTCGAACTACATGCGCATGCTCCAGTGCATATAAATTGGATGAAAAATCAAATCTGTGTCCATGGGTGCATGCTTAGGTCCCATGCAAGAAATGGGCATGAATTTGAAACACCAGGGCACCGTTGATTGCCGGCAAAACATTGAGATGCCTGGTTTTTAAATTCTAGTAAATCCAAAACTCGTCTGAAATTCATCAAACATGGCATGCTATCATGGAGCGGCATCATCATCCCGTGGTACAAATTTTGTCCCATTTGGGGCAGGTTTGGGTATACGCTTCTCACAAACCGGAGCTTCTCACAACAAGCATGATGGTTTTCGGTAGGGAACGTCCCACCTTTGGGGACGAAACGATATCCATTGCCTCTTATTGCTTTCAATTTTTCTTCTCGTGTCAACATTGAACAATAGGAGTGTTGTGTGAATTTTTGTGATTTTTCAGTGTTCGTTTGGACATTTTTATGCAGTAACCTAGTTTTCAATGCATTTATGTGCATAATTCAAATTTGAACTACATGCACATGCTCTAGTGCATATAAATTGGTTGAAAAATAAAATGTGTGTCCTTGGGCGCATGCTTAGGTCCCATGCAAGAAATGGGAATGAATTTCAAACACCAGGGCACCATTGATTGTCGGCAAAACATTGAGATGCCTGGTTTTTAAATTCTATTAAATCCAAAAATCGTATGAAATTCATGAAACTTGGCATGCTATCATGGAGTGGCATCAACATCCCATGGTACAAATTTTGTCCCATTTGGGGCAGGTTTGGGTATATGCTTCTCACAAACTAGAGCTTCTCACAACAAGCATGATGGTTTTCAGTAGGGAACGTCCCACCTTTGGGGACGAAACGATATCCATTGCCTCTTATTGCTTTCAATTTTTTTTCTCGTGTCAACATAGAACAACAGGAGTGTTGTGTGAATTTTTTTCATTTTTCGGGGTTCGTTTGGACATTTTTATGCATTAACTGGGGTTCAATGCATTTATGTGCACAATTCAAATTTGAACTACATGCACATGCTCCAGTGCATATAAATTGGTTGAAAAATCAAATTTGTGTCCTTGGGTGCATGCTTAAGTCCCATGCAAGAAATGGGAATGAATTTTAAACTCCAGGGCACCGTTGATTGCCGGCAAAACATTGAGATGCCTGGTTTTTAAATTCTAGTAAATCCACAAATCGTCTAAAATTCATGAAACTTGGCATGCTATCATGGAGCAGCGTCAACATGCCGTGGTACAAATTTTGTCCCATTTGGGGCAGGTTCGGGTATATGCTTCTCACAAACCGGAGCTTCTCACAACAAGCATGATGGTTTTCGTTAGGGAACGTCCCACCTTTGGGGACAAAACAATATCCATTGCCTCTTATTTCTTTCAATTTTTTTTCTCGTGTCAACATAGAACAACAGGAGTGTTGTGTGAATTTTTGTGGTTTTTCGGGGTTCGTGTGCACATTTTTATGCATTAACTGAGTTCTCAATGCATTTATGTGCATAATTCAAATTTGAACTACATGCACATGCTCCAGTGCACATAAATTGGTTGAAAAATCAAATCTGTGTCTTTGGGTGCATGCTTAGTTCCCATGCAAGAAATGGGAGTGGATTTCAAACACCAGGGCGCTGTTGATTGCCGGCAAAACATTGAGATGCCTGGTTTTTAAATTCTAGTAAATCCAAAAATCTGTTAACCATTGACGTGACGCCATGTGTCTTGGTTTTAATTACTATAGGAGGTGCCGTGCGGACAGCTGCTTGACCTTGACAGAACGGGAGGCATGCGAGCGCCGTCCGGTGCGCAGGCTGACTGAGAGGCATGCAAGCCGTCCTCTAGTGCGCAGGCTCACCGGGAAGCGTGCGAGTTGTACGCTATGCAGGATCACTAGGAAGTGAGCCCTTTGACTTCCATGACCGCCCTCCTTGCTTGCATCCTCTCCATTAATGGTGCCCAAGCCGCAGTTTAGTTCACTTTTTAAATATAAAACACTCATCGCAAACGTTTTAGTTAGAACAACCGTATGCAAACCGACAGCTTCCCCAAGAAGCCAAGAGAAAATGTGCCGAGCAGGATTTCTGCAGCTCTTGTTCGCAAACGATTTAGATAGAACACCCATATGCAAAGTGAGCAACGCAGGATTTGTTCATCCCTTCAATGCAAACGATTGTTTTGGATGACCCGTGTGCAACCACGTACAAACAATTTGGTAAGATTTGCATCTGTCATATTGGGTATGTTGCCATTTGTCAAACTGGAAAGATTTACATTTGTTGATCTGGTAACGTTGCCATTTGTTAATCCTTGTAACACTGTGATTTGTCAAAATATGCAGCTAGAAATCATTAGCACTATGTAATTGTTGCAACTAAAATTCAGTAATTAAGCATAGACTTCATTAATAGATTAAGCAGTCGTTCTTAATTTGTACAAACATTTCAACTCGATAGCTGAACCAACCAAACTTCTCCCCAATTATTGCCAACCACGTACTAAAATAGCTAGTTCAACTATATATACTAGATAATTTTAAGTACATTGTACAGTTCGACCACGCATCTATAGTCAGATGAACTAAACAAAATAGCCCCTAAATACTAATACTACCACGGAGGGGCTTTGTGCTACTTCCGGTAGCCTCTCCTCTGCCGAGCGCGCTCAGTAAGAGGCAGAGGAGGAGGAGGAGCCTACCGACGAGCTGGACAAATGCAATACGGTGCCTGCCCCTGCTGCACGTTCAGCGACGCTCGCCAGCTCGAACGCCCACTGGCGCTCCAGACGATCCCTCTCGAAGTGGCCGGGCTGCTCGTAGATCTCCTAATTCCTCGGCTCTGCGTCGGCATGTGCTGCGGCCACGGCTGCGGTAAGACTCTTTGCATGCTCGACGAGGTGCTCCTCCTCCTCCCACAGGAACTCGATGTAGCGCGCAAGGTTGCCGATGCACGTGCGGGCCTCCACCTCCGCCTCCCTCCTTCGGGCGGCGGTGGCGGAGCAGGTGATGATCCCGGCGGTCGGCGGTGTGCTGGCGGCCACGACCACCACCTCCCGCCTTCGGACCACGATGGCGGAGCAGGCGATGGCCATGGTGGCCAGCAGTGGGGTGGCGGCCACGACGGGCACCTCCCGCCTTCGGGCCTTGGCAGCGGAGCGGGAGATGGCCCTGGCTTTCGATGATGGTGTGGCAGCAACGGTGGCCGGAAAGAGCTGCCGACGGGCAGCAGCCGCGGAGCGTGTGGTGCGTGTTCCGCGCACACCCAACAGGGATGCCACACGCACTACACTACGTCGGGAACTGCGCCGCCGCCGCGGTGTAGCCTCCCAGCTGGAGTTGTCCTCTGATGGCGGTGGAGTGGCTGAGCGACGACGATGGACCAGTGCCATTGGTGATTGTGGGAGAAGCAGACGAGATAATCTACAGGGAGGGACGGGAAAATGCGACGCAGGACTCGCCGGTCGTGAGGGTTTTTATAGTAGGCCGGCAAGCATTGGGATTTTGCGGGATTTGACCGAGTCGGGCTGGAAGCTTGCGCGGGAACCTGCGAGGTTGCGTGGGAACAGGTTCACCGATGATTCATTGGCGCCATTGTTTGGCCAAAAGAATGCCCACACACGCTGCGCAAGCTTGCGTTGTAAGCCATCTGCGGCAGCGGGGTGACAAGACATGCGAGAGGAGGACGAGAGGACACGTACACATATAGTTAATAAAAAAATGTTTGTGATTTAATTACCTACTATACCCCATCCTGGTTTATAAGTAGGATTTAATTAATAAAATACGAATGCATGTCGCCATAGATTATATCGTTGGAGTCGTATTTGAACATAGTTTCCAGCTATACAATTTTTGTATCATGCATTAACACTTTTTTGGATAAAGTTAAGGTTATACACCAGCAAGCGTTTGCCCGCAACACACACGGCTTATTCCGTCACAAACAACTCTGATGGATCAACTGTCTACCACGAATCGCACACGCAACTCTAATCTGATTCGTGTTTGATGTCTCCGACATCGCTCGCACACTTCGTCTTAATTGCCACGTATCACTGTGCCGTCCTCTGCTCGCCGTTAGGCGCCGTAGCGTGTTGTGCTTGCCATTAGGCGCCGCGGCGCGCTCTGCTCGCGTCCGTCAGCGCGCTCGGCTTATGGACAACTTTTCCTTGAGGTGACCGCAAAGCGCTCTGCTCGCGTCCCTCCGCGCGCGCTCTGCCAGGGGTTGGGCATCCACACGATCACACCGGTGGACCCATATGCATGCGGTTGCGCCGCATGCGTTGCCACGCGGTGCATTTACGTGCGGCACGATGGAATTACACGCTGCAAATTAGAACTTCCATTAGGGCCTGCCGATATTCCTGGCCGTCCGGCTTCCCCTTTAATTCCTGCGACCATTATAACCTTAGTCTCTTCAACCTTTCGATCGCGCCCCACAACACAACAAGCACACCCAAAACGACACATAGAGAGTGGATGTCCAGCGGCGCTCCAATGGAGTTCGGCGAGCATAGAGTGGAGACCCATGTGAGGGACACGGATCTCTCGATGGTGTACACCATCGACCCGGCCGTGGTGGATGACTACATCAACAGCGTTGAGCAGTTGCTTGCTCGAGACAAGTACAAGGTGGTCGTCATCGACCTCCAGTACACCGCCGGTCGTCCCGGCATAGATCAAAAGGTTGTCATTGCCCAGTTGTGCATGCGCCATCATGTCCTCATCTACCACTACTGGATGGCCACAGAGCATTGTGACTGTTTCAACAGGTTTGTCAACAGCACCGACTACAAGTTCGCCATGGTGGAAACCAAAGACAATTTAAAAGCGCTCAGTGTTACGGGCTTGGCCTGCAAGAACCTTGTCGAAATACATGACCACTACATGGTCTGGGGCAGCACGAAGCAGGACTCCCTGGTCGAACTTGCCTCGGCCATCATCGACCCCTACTACAAAAAGATGAAGCAAGATGCCCAGAGAACAAGTCTCGTATCCCGGCACGGGGCTTGGATGCAGCAACTGGATGAACCTCACCTAGGGTTTTCGGCCAAGAGCGTGTACACATGCTACGAGATGCACAAGCAGATCGTTGACATGAGGAAGTGCCTCGTTACCCAAATTGACGAGCCCGGATCGAGCCACAAGCAGAGCAAGCATCACAAGAAGTTGATGATGATCAGATGATCATTTATGCTAGTTAATCATGCATGTAATATATAGTTTACTTTATTGGTGTGTGTGGAAATGTCATGTGTGCAGTAGCCACCTATGTAATTATGCATATAATAGTTTACTTTGGTGTGTGCAAATGCCATGGTTGTAGTAGCCACCTATGTAAGTGGATGTTTAATTTGGTTATGCAAGCATGTCCTTATAAGTGTTGTATGTATATATATATATATATATATATATATATATATATATATATATATATATATATATATATATATATATATATATATATATATATATATATATATATATGTTGTTGTTCTGTATGCAATCCCATCGGACAACACACATGTCTTATTAGCAGCAACCGTCTGTGTTATTGTCGGTCTTCACAGACATTTCTAATTACAGTCCTGTTTGTCGCGTATCACACACATCTTGTTAAGTTGAACCATTTCTGTTCTTATATCTCAACGCAAACAGTTCATCCGAGTGAACCGCATGCCGTATATCGCACACACCTTGATCTGGATGACCGTTTCTTTTGTGTTGCCTAATCACAAACAGTTCATCCAATTGAATCGTATGCAGTGTACCGCACATGCCTTCATCTGGCTGCCCGTTTCTTTTGTTCCTCCTCATCGCAAATAGTTAATTGAACTGAATTATATGCCCTTCATTGCACACGCAACTAAAACCTGAACCGTGTTTGATGCACCCGTCATCGCAAACATTTTACACATTTTTGACGGTTTTCATACAGCACCGTTTGCGATTATTGCATCACACATAGTTTCTCGAAGGGTCTCTGATCGTAGTGTTGCGTTAGCAGCAACCTGCAGCAGTGAATCTCAAGTGGGATTCTAATAGCATCTCCAATAGATGATGTAAAATGCATTACCAAAAAGTGATACATGTAAATTTTACATCACCAAAAACCACCTGACTACAAAACAGATGAGGTCAAAAATGTTGACTCTGAACTTAACTGTCGAAACTGAAATTTACTGTGGAATCTGAATGTTACTGTCGAACTGAACGCAATGGTAGCAGAGAGGCACTTCACATGGGATAGTTTAGGGAGGGCCTGCAGTTCATCTTCAAACTGCACCCCCCTGAGCAGCCAGCCACCTCCGGCCGAACCCCGCGCCGCCTCACCGCCCCAAAAGAACTCCCCACCGCCAGTCCACCGCCGCCTCGCCGCCCCGAAACAACTCCCCACCGCCGGTCCACCGCCTCCTCGCCGCCCCGAAACAACTCCCCACCGCCCGGCCAGCCCTCTAGTCCCCCTGCCTGCCCGCGCCAAGCTTTTTCTTCGGCGATCCCCACGCCACCGCCCCACCACCGTGCACCCCCATCGCCAGCAAGCACCGCCCCACCCAAAACCCTAAGATAGATAGTGGGGTACCTCTCCGGTGAGCCCCCCCCCTCTGAAAATCGACTGACCCAAAAGTCAATTCAGTCGACTGAAGTGTAGCTAAATTGGAGCAGAGCAGCAGCACGAGCGAGGGGGGAGCAGCAGCAGCAGCGCGAGCGAGCGAGCGAGAGCCGGAGCAGCAGCAGCTACGTGAGCGAGCAAGCGAGATCCGAAGCAGCAGCAGCAGATCCGGCTGGTATGGAAGCCATCGCCGAAGGGGCCTCGCACTAGGGGAGAGCCACCGTGGAGATGTCTCCTGCGGCGCCGGCTTCGAGGTAGCCGCTCCATGGGGGTGCGGGATGGAGCACTGTCGGCGCCGGGAGGTCAAGTTAAGGAGAAGGTGTGATGCGATGAGTGTACAACCTCTTTGGTGGCACCGAGTAGGCCTCGACTTCGTCCGAGGAGTTGGTGAGGATGTTGCGGTTCCAGTGGAGCAGCTTAAGGTGGCGCTGTGGGGATGGAGCAACCGCGATAGACGAGGCGATCGTCGGAGCAGCTCCTTGGAGGTGGAGGACGGGGCGGCAGTACCGACGAGATGACAAGATGGACGAAGGATCCTCATCCGGGGTGGTGGATGAGGGACGTCGAGCTGTTGCAGTGGATGATGTCGTAGGGGAAGAGGCCCCGGCTGGGCAGCGATGAGGTGGCGGACGGAGGAGGGTGGGATTTCATGGCTGGAGCGGAGAGGTTATGGCGGCCTGGGATTTCAAATGGAGAAAAGGAGGCGATGGGAGGGGGAACCATGACTTAGGGACGCACTTGTCCAAAATGTAGGTTGTGTTATAAAAGTACCCCCACCGGTTTGAACTAGCGGCCCAAAGTTAGAAGGGGGATTTCGCGTGTCGGGATTTGGCAGCTGGAGGGAGTTTTCGTGCGCGTTGTAATTTCGGGATAGCAAGGCGTTGGTTGTGAAGGCGCCAGTTTTGGGAGCATGATATCTTAATTTTCGGGATATAAAAAGGCGCGGGTTGAATTTTAGGGACAAGCCTAACGTGTAATATTGTACTTGTACATAATAAATCAATTCGCACTTCCCTCAACGAAAAAAACCGAGAAAATAAAACTATTCACACCACACAAAGAGAGAGTCTTGTCCCGTTTTACTATACAAATGCTATTCAAAACTACTCCCTCCTTCCATCTATATAGGGCCTAATGTGTTTTTCAAGGCTAACTTTGACCAAATATTAGAGCAATAATATATGACATGCAACTTACACAACGCACACCGTCAAATTCGTGTGTGAAAGGAGATTTCAATGATATAATTTTCACATTGTGCATGTCATGTACTATTAATCTTGTCAATAGTCAAAGGCGGCCTCAAAAACGCATTAGGCCCTATATAGATGGAAGGAGCGAGTATGAATCCATGTTATGTCAAATTAAATTTTTTTGCTGGATGTATAATGCATGTAACCTACTCATACCAACATTTTAGTGCATTCCAAATGTCTATACTACAGCTGCAATTGAACTGAATTTGAATTCGTTTCCCTATTTCAATAAGAATATACAATCCTGATTGTTGCCAACTTCAACCATCATTCGTGTATTACCTTGACCACACACCACATGATTACTATAGACATATATGAACTATGTGTACTATACGAACTCGAATTCAATTTTTTGAATACACTTGATGTTGATTCCAAATAATAGTACATTTGATGTACTAACTAGATATTCATAATCTAAACCATGTTTCATACGTACACCGTGTTTATCACACAAAGTATAGTGCCACGCCCCCTACATTATGACAAGTATTTAGCCCTGAGCTGCAAAAGCCACACATTAGCCCAAATCATAATCAATGTTCTACATTATGATATCTTCTTCAAGTATCTGTATCCACTTCTTTATAATGAATTATGATCTTTGTTCGTCTTTAAAACCTTGACGATCGTGTTCTCTTTGTAGCTAGCTAGCCTTATTTCCTATCATGCATGCATACGCCCGCCCCCTCTCACCCTCCCTCAGCGTCCCCTCCATCGCGCACATTCATTATTTTTCTTCAGGTCGTTCACCCACGGTGTGTGTAGGCCCCCCGGATCCTTCTTTCCGGCACAAACCGGTCGATATACCTCTCTAGCAAAGTGTGCCTACCACAAACACATACTTCCCCTCTTCTCTTCTCATCGTCCATGCCCCCCTATGTCCAATATGGTTCCACGCAGGTGCACACTCCCGCCCCTCTTTTCATCGATCTCATACTCATACACTCCTCCCCCCTTGACATGGTAGGCCTCTCGCACCACCTCCTAGCCGCACCCCTCTCCCCCTGTCTGTCTCTTTGGACCTTATTTGCTTCCAACACATGCATGCATGTATACATACCAATCTCCCTACATATAGCCAGGTTGACTATAATTCATTTTCCCCAGGCACCGATAGACTTACCTCACTAGTTATGTCTCTCCCTTTCTCGGACACACGACGGTTGATCTTCCTAAGTAGTTATGTATGCTTAATACAACCATATCGTCTCCCCTCATCATCCTTGCATACCTCCCGATCCGTCTCTCACACGCACGTCATTGACAGACAGACGTCCCCGGCCCTCTCTTATTGATATTGCACTCATACCCTCTGTTCGTCTAGCAGGCCTCTCCCACCATTTGTGAGACGCCACTCCACCACCAACCCTCCGACACTCTACCATTGTCTTTCTCGCAACCTTATTCTTCTGCTATACATATCCATGGATGTCGATCGATCTCCCTCTATACATAGCTAGGTCTCTCTCCTTCTCCACACATATACTAGTCGATCTACCTCTCTATAGTTAGGTCTCTGCCCCTCCACCCCCCCCACACACACACACACCGGTAGTCGAACGTTGTAGGTAGGTATCCATGCCATAGAGAAAAACTGCACCTCTGCCCTCTCAAATTCCTGTAGGCCAGCCGCACTGTATCTTTGACATGGGCAAACACAAATTCTATGGCACTCTTTGTCGATCGCGCAGCCACACATGTCATCCCTGTTTTCGATTCTATCGATATCTCATGCTGATGATCCCTCCACTCTCTTATCGCGGATCGCTCCCTCTATATATGATATATCCATGACTCTATTTCACACACGTTGCATATGTTACGTTCTTTTGTTTGAGATATCATCGACACATTGCCTCTGTTTCGCACAAACCATCTCTCTCACACCCATCCACGTACGAACCTGCACCTAAAGAAGAGGTGCACGTAGGACGCACGTACTCACGTATCGTTCCCGGCCACACCTAGGCGGGTACACGGTGGAGTTCGTTTCTGTACGAAAAGGCAGCCCACGTGATAATTTGACGCGTGTAGCAGTTGTTTACTCAAAGGAGGGTCAGGTACCATGCATAGACGGAACAAAGTTCGACTTGACGTGTTAGTATTAAATAAAGTTATATATTCCTCAAGGACGCAACTTTGGTGCCTTAAAGGTACCTGCCTTTGTGTCACTGACATGTGGGCAGACACCTGTTGGGCCCACATGTCATGGACACAAAGGCAGGTACCTTATGGCACTAAAGCCTAGCCCATTCCTCAATGGCACGTAGTACAGAATATAAAATGATTGCCATGGGGAAAATTGAAAAATCCACTCCATGAGACGTCTCCAGCGTATCAATAACTTTTGATTGTTCCATGCTATTATATTATGTGTTTTGTATGTTTAATGGGATTTAATATGCTCTTTTATATTATTTTTGGGACTATCCTATTAACCAAAGGCCTAGTGCCAGTTTTTGTTTTTTTGCCTATTTTAGAGTTTCGCAGAAAAGGAATACCAAACGGAGTCCAAACGGAATGAAACCTTCGTGATGATCTTTCTTGGACCGAAAGCAATCCAGAAGACTTGGGGTCGAAGTCTGGAACTCCACGAGGCGACCACGAGGCAGGAGGGCGCGCCTAGGGGGGTAAGCACCCCCCACCCTCATGGGCCCCTCGTAGCTCCACTGACGTACTTCTTTTGCCTATATATACTCTTATACCCTAGAAACATCGCAAAGAGCCACGAAACCACTTTTCCAACGCTGCAACCTTCTGTACCCGTGAGATCCCATCATGGGGCCTTTTCTGGTGATCTACCGGAGGGGGGATCGATCATGGAGGGCTTCTACATCAACACCATTGCCTCTCTGATGAAGCTTGAGTAGTGTACCACAGACCTTCGGGTCCACAGTTATTAGCTAGATGGCTTCTTCTCTCTTTTTGATTCTCAATACAAAGTTCTCCTCGATGTTATTGGAGATCTACTCGATGTATTACTCTTTGGCGCTGTGTTTGCTGAGATCTGATGAATTGTGGATTTATGAACAAGATTATCTATGAATATTATTTGGTCCTTCTCTGAATTCTTATACGCATGATTTGATATATTTGCAACTCTCTTCGAATTATCGATTTAGTTTGGCCTACTAGATTGATATTTCTTGTAATGGGATAAGTGCTTAGCTTTGGGTTCAATCTTGTGGTGTCCTCTCTCAGTGACAGTAGGGGCAGCAAGGCACATATTGTATTGTTATCATCGAGGATAAAAATATGGGTTTATATTATATTGCTTGAGTTGATCCCTCTACATCATGTCATCTTGCTTAATGCGTTACTCTGTTCTTATGAACTTAATACTCTAGATGCATGCTGGATAGCGGTCGATGTGTGGAGTAATAGTAGTAGATGCAGAATCGTTTCAATCTACTTGTCACGGTTGTGATGCCTATATTCATGATCATTGCCTTAGATATCTTCATAACTATGCACTTTTCTATCAATTGCTCGGCAGTAATTTGTTCACCCACCATAATACATGCTATCTTGAGAGAAGCCACTAGTGAAACCTATGGCCCCCGGGTCTCTTTCTTATTATATTCCATCTCTTTTATTTACATCTCATCTTGTTTACTATTTTGCAATCTTTACTTTCCAATCTGTACAACAAAAATATCAAAAACATTTACTTTACTATCTTTATTAGATCTCACTTTTGCGAGTGACCGTGAAGGGATTGACAACCCCTCTATCACGTTGGTTGCAAGGTTCTTGATTGTGTGTGCAGGTACTAGGTGACTTGTGCGTTCTCTCCTACTGGATTGATACCTTGGTTCCCAAAACTGAGGGAAATACATACGCTACTTTGCTGCATCACCCTTTCCTCTTCAAGGGAAAACCAATGCATGCTCAAGAGGTAGCAAGAAGGATTTCTGGCACCGTTGCCGGGGAGATCTACGCCAAGTCAAGACATACCAAGTACCCATCATAAACTCTTCTCCCTCACAATACATTATTAGCCATTCGCCTCTCGTTTTCCTCTCCCCCACTTCACAACATCATCCTTTTCTTCGCCCTTCTTCCGTTTGATCTTTTGTTTGCTTGTGTTACCTTGTGCCTTCTTTTTTCTTGCATCTTCGCTTGCTAAAATATTTATGGATCCTCATCCACTTTCCAATCTTTTTAAGAGATCCAATTATGATGAACCAATTGCTAGTGAGTTTTGTGCACTAGATTATCTTTATGAGGTTTTGCTTGAAATTCGTGAATCTAAAAATTGTGATGAAGTGTTCAAAGAAGAAATTTATGAAGTGATTCATGATAGTTCCTTTGATGAAAAGCATGATTGCTATGGTTTTACTATAAATTCTATTAACGTAAATTATGTTAATGATATGCAAAACCCTAAGCTTGGGGATGCTAGTTTTGCTATGTCCACTATTTGCTGCAATGATCATGATTGGGGTGATTCTTCTTATGATCTTGAAAAATTATTTAAGCCCCGTGATGAATATGAGATTGATAATAGTGTTTGAAATAATATTCAAAGTGGGTTTGGAAGAGTGTCAACATTAGATCCCACATATTTGTAGAATGTTCAATCTTATGAATTTTTGATAAAAGTGGGTTTGCAGAGGTCATGACTTTAGTTAATGTTAATCCCACTATTTTGGAAGAGTGTCAACTTTTGAAGGAAATATGCCCTAGAGGCAATAATAAAGTTATTATTTATTTCCTTATATCATGATAAATGTTTATTATTCATGCTAGAATTGTATTAACTGGAAACATAATACATGTGTGAATACATAGACAAACAGAGTGTCACTAGTATGCCTCTACTTGACTAGCTCATTAATCAAAGATGGTTATGTTTCCTAACCATGAACAAAGAGTTGTTATTTGATTAAAGAGATCACATCATTAGTTGAATGATCTGATTGACATGACCCATTCCATTAGCATAGCACCCGATCGTTTAGTATGTTGCTATTGCTTTTATCCATGACTTATACATGTTCCTTTAACTATGAGATTATGCAACTCCCGTTTACCGTAGGAACACTTTGTGTGCTACCAAACGTCACAACGTAACTGGGTGATTATAAAGGTGCTCTACAGGTGTCTCCGAAGGTACATGTTGGGTTGGCATATTTCGAGATTAGGATTTGTCACTCCGATTGTCGGAGAGGTATCTCTGGGCCCTCTCGGTAATGCACATCACTTAAAGCCTTGCAAGCATTGCAACTAATGAGTTAGTTGCGGGAAGATGTATTACGGAACGAGTAAAGAGACTTGCCGGTAACGAGATTGAACTAGGTATTGGATACCGACGATCGAATCTCGGGCAAGTAACATACCGATGGACAAAGGGAACAACGTATGTTGTTATGCGGTCTGACCGATAAAGATCTTCGTAGAATATGTAGGAGCCAATATGGGCATCCAGGTCCCGCTATTGGTTATTGACCGAAGACGTGTCTCGGTCATGTCTACATTGTTCTCGAACCGTAGGGTCCGCACGCTTAAGGTTACGATGACAGTTACAATGAGTTTATGAGTTTCGACGTACCGAAGGAGTTCGGAGTCCCGGATGAGATCGGGGACATGACGAGGAGTCTCGAAATGGTCGAGACGTAAAGATCGATATATTGGACGACTATATTCGGACATCGGAAAGGTTCTGAGTGATCCGGGTATTTTCGGGAGTATCGGGGAGTTACGGGATTACGGGAGAAGTAATGGGCCTTGATGGGCTTTAGTGGGAAGAGGAAAAGGCTGCTGCGCCCCCCCTCCCCTTTGGTCCGAATTGGACTAGGGAAAAGGGGGCCGGCCACCTTTCCTTCTCCTCCTATTCGTTCTCCCTTCCTCCCCTCTTGGTGGACTCCTACTAGGACTTGGAGACCTAGTAGGACTCCACACCCTGGCGCGCCAAACCCTTGGCCGGCCTCCTCCTCCTCCATCCTTTATATACAGGGGCAGGGGGCACCCCATAGACACACAAGTTGATCTTCGTGATCGTTCCTTAGCCGTGTGCGGTGCCCCCCTCCACCATATTCCACCTCGGTCATATCGTTGCAGTGCTTAGGCGAAGCCCTGCGCCGGTAACACATCAAGATCGTCATCACGCCGTCGTGCTGACGGAACTCTTCCCCGACGCTTTGCTGGATCGGAGCCCGGGGATCGTCATCGAGCTGAACATGTGCCAAGAACTCGGAGGTGCCGGAGTAACGGTACTTGGATCTGTCGGATCGCGAGGAGAACGTACGACTACTTCCTCTACGTTGAGTCAACGCTTCCGCTTCGGTCTACGAGAGTACGTAGACAACACTCTCCCATCTCGTTGCTATGCATCACCATGGTCTTGCGTGTGCGTAGGAAATTTTTGAAATTACTACGTTCACCAACAGTGGCATCCGAGCCTAGGTTTTATGGTTTGATGTTATTTGCACGAGTAGAACACAAGTGAGTTGTGGGCGATACAAGTCATACTGCCTACCAGCATGTCATACTTTGGTTCGGCGGTATTGTTGGACGAGACGATCCGGACCAACCTTACGCGTACGCTTACGCGAGACCGGTTCCCTCGACGTGCTTTGCACATAGATGGCTTGCGGAAGACTGTCTCTCCAACTTTAATTGAACCAAGTGTGGCTACGCCCGGTCCTTGAGAAGGTTAAAACGGAGTCTATTTGACAAACTATCGTTGTGGTTTTGATGCGTAGGTAAGATGAGTTCTTGCTTAAAGCCCGTAGCAGCCACGTAAAACTTGCAACAACAAAGTAGAGGACGTCTAACTTGTTTTTGCAGGGCATGTTGTGATGTGATATGGTCAAGACATGATGCTAAATTTTATTGTATGAGATGATCATGTTTTGTAACCGAGTTATCGGCAACTGGCAGGAGCCATATGGTTGTCGCTTTATTGTATGCAATGCAATCGCGATGTAATGCTTTACTTTATTACTAAGCGGTAGTGATAGTCGTGGAAGCATAAGATTGGCGAGACGACAACGATGCTGCGATGAAGATCAAGGTGTCGCGCCGGTGACGATGGTGATCATGACGGTGCTTCGAAGATGGAGATCACAAGCACGAGATGATGATGGCCATATCATATCACTTATATTGATTGCATGTGATGTTTATCCTTATATGCATCTTATCTTGCTTTGATTGACGGTAGCATTATAAGATGATATCTCACTAATTATCAAGAGGTGTTCTCCCTGAGTATGCACCGTTGCGAAAGTTCTTCGTGCTGAGACACCACGTGATGATCGGGTGTGATAGGCTCTACGTTCAAATACAACGGGTGCAAAACAGATATGGCCTCGGAACACGGAGACCGAAAGGTCGAGCGTGAATCATATAGTAGATATGATCAACATAGTGATGTTCACCATTGAAACTACTCCATCTCACGTGATGATCGAACATGGTTTAGTTGATTTGGATCACGTGATCACTTAGAGGATTAGAGGGATGTCTATCTAAGTGGGAGTTCTTAAGTAATATGATTAATTGAACTTTAATTTATCATGAACTTAGTCCTGGTAGTATTAGCATATCTATATTGTAGATCAATAGCTCGCGTTGTTACTTCCCTATGTTTATTTTGATATGTTCCTAGAGAAAATTGTGTTGAAAAATGTTAGTAGCAATAATGCGGATTGGATCCGTGATCTGAGGTTTATCCTCATTGCTGCACAGAAGAATTATGTCCTTGATGCACCGCTAGGTGACGGACCTATTGCAGGAGCAGATGCAGACATTATGAACGTTTTGCTAGCTCAATATGATGACTACTTAATAGTTTAGTGCACCATGCTTAACTGCTTAGAATCGGGACTTCAAAGACGTTTTGAACGTCATGGAGCATATGAGATGTTCTAGGAGTTGAAGTTAATATTTCAAGCAAATACCCGAGTTGAGAGATGTGAAGTCTCCAACAAGTTCTATAGCTAAAAGATGGAGGAGAATCGCTCAACTAGTGAGCATGTGCTCAGATTGTCTGGGTACTACAATCGCTTGAATCAAGTGGGAGTTAATCTTCCAGATAAGATAGTGATTGACAGAATTCTCTAGTCACCATCACCAAGTTAGTAGAACTTCGTGATGAACTATAATATGCAAGGGATAACGGAAAATATTCCCAAGCTCTTCGCAATGCTAAAATCAGCGAAGGTAGAAATCAAAGAAAAACATCAAGTGTTGATGGTTGACAAGATCACTAGTTTCAAGAAAAGGGCAAAAGGAAAGAAGGGGAACATCAAGAAGAACGGCAAGCAAGTTGCTGCTCAAGTGAAAAAGCCCAAGTATGGTCCTAAGCCTGAGACTAAGTGCTTCTACTGCAAAGGGACTGGTCACTGGAAGCGGAACTACCCCAAGTGATTGGCGGATAAGAAGGATGGCAAAGTGAACATAAGTATATTTGATATACATGTTATTGATGTGTACTTTACTAGTGTTCATAGCAACCCCTTAGTATTTGGTACTAGTTCAGTTGCTAAAATTTAGTAACTCAAAACGGGAGTTGCAGAATGAACAAAGACTAATTAAAGGACAAGGTGACGATGTGTGTTGGAAGTGGTTCCAAGATTGATATGATCATTATCACACACTCCCTATACTTTCGGGATTAGTGTTGAAACTAAATAAGTGTTATTTGGTGTTTGCGTTGAGCATGAATATGATTTGATCATGTTAATTGCAATACAGTTATTCATTTAAGTTAGAGAACAATTGTTGTTCTGTTTACATGAATAAAACCTTCTATGGTCATACACACCAATGAAAATAGTTCATTGGATCTCGATCGCAGTGATACACATATTCATGATATTGAAACCAAAAAGATGCGAAGTTAATAATGATAGTGCAACCTATTTGTGGCACTGCCGTTTAGGTCATATCGGTGTAAAGCGCATGAAGAAACTCCATGCTGATGGGATTTTGGAATCACTTGATTATGAATCACTTGATGCTTGCGAACCATGCCTCTTGGGCAAGATGACTAAAAACGCCGTTCTCCGGAACAATGGAGCAAGCAACAGATTTGTTGGAAATCATACATACTGATGTATATGATCCGATGAATATTAAGGCTCGCGACAAGTATCATTATTTTCTAACCTTCACAGATGATTTGAGCAGATATGGGTATATCTACTTGATGAAACATAAGTCTGAAACGTTTGAAAAGTTCAAAGAATTTTAGAGTGAAGTGAAAAAACATCGTGACAAGAAAATAATGTTTCTACGATCTGATCGCGGAGACAAATATTTGAGTTACGAGTTTGGTATTCAATTAAAACAATGTGGAATAGTTTCACAAATTCATGCCACCTGGAACACCACAGCATAATGGTGTGTCCGAACGTCATAACCGTACTTTATTGGATATAGTACAATCTATGATGTTTCTTACCGATTTACCAATATCGTTTTGGGATCATGCATTAGAGACAGCTGCATTCACGTTAAAAGAGGCACCATCTAAATCCGTTGAGACGACACCGTATGAACTATGGTTTAGCAATAAACCTAAGCTGTCGTTTCTTAAAGTTTGGGGTTGTGATGCTTATGTGAAAAAGCTTCAACGTGATAAGCTCGAACCCAAATCGGAGAAATGTGTCTTCATAGGATATCCAAAGGAAACTGTTGGATACACCTTCTATCACAGATCCGAAGGCAAGACTTTTGTTGCTAAGTTCGGAAACTTTCTAGAGAAAGAGTTTCTTTCGAAAGAAGTGAGTGGGAGGAAAGTAGAAAACTTGATAAGGTAATTGTACCTTCTCCCTTATTGGAAAGTAGTTCATCATAGAAATCTGTTCTTGTGACTACTACACCAATTAGTAAGGAAGCTAATGATGATGATCATGTAACTTCAAGATCAAGTTACTACCGAATCTCGTAAGTAAACCAGAGTGAGATCCGCACCAGAGTGGTACAGTAATCCTGTTCTGGAAGTCATGTTACTAGACCATGACGAACTTGCGAACTATGAGGAAGCGATGATGAGCCCAGATTCCGCGAAATGGTTAGAGGCCATGAAATCTGAGATATGATCCATGTATGAGAACAAAGTATGGACTTTGAGGGATTTGCCCGATGATCGGCAAGCCAAAGAAAATAAATGGATCTTCAAGAGGAAGACAGACACTGATAGTAGTGTTACTATCTACAAAGCTAGAATTGTCGCAAAAGGTTTTCGACAAGTTCAAGGTGTTGACTACGATGAGAGTTTCTCACTCGTATCTATGCTTAAGTCTGTCCGAATCATGTTAGCAATTGTCGCATTTTATGAAATCCGGCAAATGGATAAACAAAACTACATTCCTTAATGGATTTATTAAAGAAGAGTTGTATACGATGCAACTAGAAGGTTTTGTCGATCCTGAAGGTGTTAACAAAATATGCAAGCTCCAGCGATCCATCTATGGACTGGTGCAAGCATCTCGGAGTTGGAATATACGCTTTGATAAGTTGATCAAAGCATATAGTTTTATACAGACTTGCGGTGAAGCCTGTATTTACAAGAAAGTGAGTGGGAGCACTACAGCATTTCTGATAAGTATATGTAAATGACATATTATTGATCGGAAATAATGTAGAATTATTCTGTAAAGCATAAAGGAGTATTTGAAAGGAGTTTTTCAAAGAAAGACCTCGGGGAAGCTACTTACATATTGAGCATCAAAATCTATAGAGATAGATCAAGACGCTTAATAAGTTTTTTCAATGAGTACATACCTTAACAAGATTTTGAAGCAGTTCAAAATGGAATAGTCAAAGAAAGAGTTCTTGCCTGTGTTACAAGGTGTGAAATTGAGTAAGACTCAAAGCCCGACCACGGCAGAAGATAGAAAGAGAATGAAAGTCATTCCCTATGCCTCAGCCATAGGCTCTATGAAGTATGCCATGCTGTGTACCAGAACTATTGCATACCCTACCACTGAGTTTGGCAAGGGAGTACAATAGTGATCTAGGAGTAGATCACTGGACAGCGGTCAAAATTATCCTTAATGGAATAAGGATATGTTTCTCGATTATGGAGGTGACAAAAGGTTCGTCGTAAAAGATTACGTCGATGCAAGTTTTGACACTAATCTAGATGACTCTAAGTCTCAATCTAGATACATATTGAAAGTGGGAGCAATTAGCTAAAGTAGCTCCGTGCAGAGTATTGTTGACATAGAAATTTGCAAAATACTTACGGATCTGAATGTGACAGACCCGTGGACTAAAATTATCTCACAAGCAAAACATGATCACACCTTAGTACTCTTTGGGTGTTAATCACATAAGCGATGTGAACTAGATTACTGACTCTAGTAAACCCTTTGGGTGTTGGTCACATATCGATGTGAACTATGGGTGTTAATCACATGATGATGTGAACTTTTGATGTTAATCACATGGTGATGTGATCTAGATTATTGACTCTAGTGCAAGTGGGAGACTGAAGGAAATATGCCCTAGAGGCAATAATAAAGTTATTATTTATTTCCTTATATCATGATAAATGTTTATTATTCATGCTAGAATTGTATTAACTGGAAACATAATACATGTGTGAATACATAGACAAACAGAGTGTCACTAGTATGCCTCTACTTGACTAGCTCATTAATCAAAGATGGTTATGTTTCCTAACCATGAACAAAGAGTTGTTATTTGATTAAAGAGATCACATCATTAGTTGAATGATCTGATTGACATGACCCATTCCATTAGCATAGCACCCGATCGTTTAGTATGTTGCTATTGCTTTTATCCATGACTTATACATGTTCCTTTAACTATGAGATTATGCAACTCCCGTTTACCGTAGGAACACTTTGTGTGCTACCAAACGTCACAACGTAACTGGGTGATTATAAAGGTGCTCTACAGGTGTCTCCGAAGGTACATGTTGGGTTGGCATATTTCGAGATTAGGATTTGTCACTCCGATTGTCGGAGAGGTATCTCTGGGCCCTCTCGGTAATGCACATCACTTAAAGCCTTGCAAGCATTGCAACTAATGAGTTAGTTGCGGGAAGATGTATTACGGAACGAGTAAAGAGACTTGCCGGTAACGAGATTGAACTAGGTATTGGATACCGACGATCGAATCTCGGGCAAGTAACATACCGATGGACAAAGGGAACAACGTATGTTGTTATGCGGTCTGACCGATAAAGATCTTCGTAGAATATGTAGGAGCCAATATGGGCATCCAGGTCCCGCTATTGGTTATTGACCGAAGACGTGTCTCGGTCATGTCTACATTGTTCTCGAACCGTAGGGTCCGCACGCTTAAGGTTACGATGACAGTTATTATGAGTTTATGAGTTTTGACGTACCGAAGGAGTTCGGAGTCCCGGATGAGATCGGGGACATGACGAGGAGTCTCGAAATGGTCGAGACGTAAAGATCGATATATTGGACGACTATATTCGGACATCGGAAAGGTTCTGAGTGATCCGGGTATTTTCGGGAGTATCGGGGAGTTACGGGATTACGGGAGAAGTAATGGGCCTTGATGGGCTTTAGTGGGAAGAGGAAAAGGCTGCTGCGCCCCCCCTCCCCTTTGGTCCGAATTGGACTAGGGAAAAGGGGGCCGGCCACCTTTCCTTCTCCTCCTATTCGTTCTCCCTTCCTCCCCTCTTGGTGGACTCCTACTAGGACTTGGAGACCTAGTAGGACTCCACACCCTGGCGCGCCAAACCCTTGGCCGGCCTCCTCCTCCTCCATCCTTTATATACAGGGGCAGGGGGCACCCCATAGACACACAAGTTGATCTTCGTGATCGTTCCTTAGCCGTGTGCGGTGCCCCCCTCCACCATATTCCACCTCGGTCATATCGTTGCAGTGCTTAGGCGAAGCCCTGCGCCGGTAACACATCAAGATCGTCATCACGCCGTCGTGCTGACGGAACTCTTCCCCGACGCTTTGCTGGATCGGAGCCCGGGGATCGTCATCGAGTTGAACGTGTGCCAAGAACTCGGAGGTGCCGGAGTAACGGTACTTGGATTGGTCGGATCGCGAGGAGAACGTACGACTACTTCCTCTACGTTGAGTCAACGCTTCCGCTTCGGTCTACGAGGGTACGTAGACAACACTCTCCCATCTCGTTGCTATGCATCACCATGGTCTTGCGTGTGCGTAGGAAATTTTTGAAATTACTACGTTCCCCAACAACTTTGCATGCATGTGGATCGTGTTGAGAATATGTTATGTGATAACTATTTTGTTGAATTTTCTTATGATCCTACATGTAATTATTATGAGAGAGTAAAATATGGTTGTAGAAATTTTCTTGTCACTAAATGACCTCTCTTCGTGTTGAGATTGCTATCGTCTCCTTCTTCTTCCTTGCATATCCTAGTTTTTGCTTACCTTGATAATTTGTTTGGTTATAAAATACCTATGCATAGGAAGCATGTTAGACTTAAGTTTGTTTGTCACATGTTTTATGATGCTCTCTTTGTGTTTCAATTACTATCTTCCATGTGAGCATCATCGAAATATCAATGCCTAGCTAGGGGCGTTAAACGATAGCGCTTGTTGGGAGGCAACCCTATTTTATTTTTGTTATTTGCTTTTTGCTCCTGTTTAGTAATAAAAAATTCATATAGCTTCTGTTTAGATGTGGTTTTATGTTTTAATTAGTGTTTGTGCCAAGTAGAACCAATAGGATCTTCTTGGGTGATAGTTGTTTGATCTTGCTGAAAAAGACAGAAACTTTGTGCTCACGAAAATAATTGTTAACATTCACCAGCACGTGATAAAATGCTAATTATTTTTGCATATGATCAATATACCAATTATCCAGGTTTTCCTAGTTTTTCAGAATTTTGGGAGTTCCATAAGTATTCTAAAAAATCAGATTTCTACACACTGTTCTGTTTTGACAGATTCTGCTTTTCGTGTGTTGTTTGCTTATTTTGATGAATCTATGAGTAGTATCGGGGGTATGAACCATAGATAAGTTGGAATACAGTAGGTTTAGCAACAATATAAATAAGGAATTAGTTCATTACAGTATGTTAAAGTGGTGGTTTATTTTCTTATACTAACGGAGCTCATGAGATTTTCTGTTGAAGTTTTGTGTTGTGAAGTTTTCAAGTTTTTGGGTAAAGATTTGATGGATTTTGGAATAAGGAGTGGAAAAAGCCTAAGCTTGGGGATGCCCAAGGCACCCCAAGGTAAAATTTAAGGACAACCAAAACCCTGGGCTTGGGGATGCCCCGGAAGGCATCCCCTCTTTCGTCTTCGTATATCGGTAACTTTACTTGAGGCTATATTTTTATTCACCACATGATATGTTTTTTGCTTGGAGCGTCTTGTATGATTTGAGTATTTTCTTTGTAGTTCACCACATTCATCATTTACGTACACACTTTTTGGGAGAGGCACACATGAATCGGAATTTATTAGAATACTCTATGTGCTTCACTTATATCTTTTGATCTAGATAATTTTGCTATAGCGCTTCACTTATATCTTTTTAGAGCACGGTGGTTGTTTTATTTTATAGAAATTATTGATCTCTCATTCTTCACTTATATTATTTTGAGAGTCTTTTAGAACAGCATGGTAATTTTCTTTGGCTATAAAATTAGTCCTAATATGATGGGCATCCAAGATGGGTATAATAAAAACTTTCATATAAAGTGCATTGAATACTATGAGAAGTTTGATTCCTTATGATTGTTTTGAGATATGAAGATGGTGATATTAGGGTCATGCTAGTTGATTAGTTGTGAATTTGAGAGATACTTGTGTTAAAGTTTATGATTCCCGTAGCATGCACGTATGGTGAACCGTTATGTGATGAAGTCAAAGCATGATTTATTTTTTGATTGTCTTCCTTATGAGTGGCAGTCGGGGACGAGCGATGGTCTTTTCCTACCAATATATACCCCTAGGAGCATGCGTGTAGTACTTCGTTTTGATAACTAATAGATTTTTTCAATAAGTATTTGAGTTCTTTATGACTAATGTTGGGTCCATGGATTATACGCACTCTCACCCTTCCACCGTTGCTAGCATCTCTAGTACCCCGCAAGTTTTGCCGGTACCATAAACCCACCATTTACCTTCCTCAAAACAACCACCATACCTACCTATTATGGCATTCCCGTAGCTATCCCGAGATATATTGCCATGCAACTTTCCACCGTTTCGTTTATTATGACACGCTTCATCATTGTCATATTGCTTTGCATGATCATGTAGTTGACATCGTATTTGTGGCAATGCCACCTTCATAATTCTTTCATACATGTCACTCTTGATTCATTGCACATCCCGGTACACCACCACAGGCATTCACATAGAGTCATATTTTGTTCTAAGTATCGAGTTGTAATTCTTCAGTTGTAAGTAAATAAAAGTGTGATGTTCATCATTATTAGAGCATTGTCCCATATGCGGAAAGGATGATGGAGACTATGATTCCCCCACAAGTCGGGATGAGACTCCGAACGAGAAATAAAATAAAATAAAAGGGGAGAGAAAATAAGAGGCCATAAAAAAAAGGCCCATATAAAAAATGAGAGAAAAAAAGAGAAAGGGACAATGCTACTATCTTTTTCGACACTTGTGCTTAAAAGTAGCACCATGATCTTCATGATAGAGAGTCTCCTATGTTGTCACTTTCATATACTAGTGGTTATCTTTAATTATAGAACTTGGCTTGTATATTCCAATGATGGGCTTCCTCAAAATGCCCTAGGTCTTCGTGAGCAAGCGAGTTGGACGCACACCCACTTAGTTTCTTTTTGAGCTTCCATACACTTATAGCTCTAGTGCATCCGTTGCATGGCAATCCCAACTCACTCACATTGATATCTATTGATGGGCATCTCCATATCCATCGATACGCCTAGTTGATGTGAGACTATCTTCTCATTTTTGTCTTCTCCACAACCACCATTCTATTCCACCTATAGTTCTATGTCCATGGCTCACGCTCATGTATTGCGTGAAGATTGAAAAAGTTTGAGAACATCAAAAGTATGAAACAATTGCTTGGTTTGTCATCGGGGTTGTGCATGATTTAAATATTTTGTGTGATGAAGATAGAGCATTTCCATACTATATGATTTTGTAGGGATAGCTTTGTTTGGCCATGTTATTTTGAGAAGACATGATTGCTTTATTAGTATGCTTGAAGTATTATTATTTTTATGTCAATATTAAACTTTTTTTTCAATCTTTCGGATCTGAACATTCATGCCACAATAAAGAAAATTACATTGATAATTATGATAGGTAGCATTTCACATCAAAAATTCTGTTTTTTGTCATTTACCTACTATAGGACGAGCAGGAATTAAGCTTGGGGATGCTTGATACGTCTCCAACGTACCAATAATTTTATATTGTTCCATGATATTATATTATCTGTTTTGGATGTTTAATGGGCTTTAATATGCTCTTTTATACTATTTTTGGGACTAACCTATTAACCGGAGGCCCAGTGCCAGTTTCTGTTTTTTTGCCTATTTAGAGTTTTGCAGAAAAGGAATACGAAACCGAGTCCAAACGGAATGAAACCTTCGCGATGATCTTTCTTCGACCGCAAGCAATCCAGAAGACTTGGAGTCGAAGTCTGGAACTCCACGAGGCGGCCACAAGGCAGGAGGGCGCGCCCAGGGGGGTAGGCACACCCCCACCCTCGTGGGCCCCACGTAGCTCCACCGACATACTTCTTTCGCCTATATATACTCTTATACACTAGAAACTTCACAGAGAGACACGAAACCACTTTTCCACCGCCGCCACCTTCTGTACCCGTGAGATCCCATCTTGGGACCTTTTCCAGTGATCTGCCGGAGGGGGAATCGATCACGGAGGGCTTATACACCAACACCAATGCCTCTCCGATGAAGCGTGAGTAGTTTACCACATACCTTCGAGTCCATAGTTATTAGCTAGATGGCTTCTTCTCTCTCTTTGATTCTCGATACGAAGTTCTCCTCGATGTTCTTGGAGATCTATTCGATGTAATACTTTTTTGCAGTGCGTTTGTCGAGATCTGATGAATTGTGGATTTATGAACAAGATTATCTATGAATATTATTTGGTTCTTCTCTGAATTCTTATATGCATAATTTGATATATTTGCAAGTCTCATTGAATTATCGGTTTAGTTTGGCCTACTAGATTGATCTTTCTTGCAATGGGAGAAGTGCTTAGCTTTGGGTTCAATCTTGCGGTGTCCTTTCCCAATGACAGTAGGGGCAGCAAGGCACATATTGTATTGTTGCCATTGAGGATAAAAATATGGGCTTTATATCATATTGCTTGAGTTTATCCCTCTGCATCAGGTCATGTTGCTTAATGCGTTACTCTGTTCTTATGAACTTAATACTCTAGATGCAGGCTGGATAGCGGTCGATGTGTGGAGTAATAGTAGTATATGCAGAATCGTTTTGATCTACTTGACACAGACGTGATGCCTATATTCATGATCATTGCCTTAGATATCTTCGTAACTACGCACTTTTCTATCAATTGCTCGGCAGTAATTTGTTCACCCATCGTAATACATGCTATCTTGAGAGAAGCCACTAGTGAAACCTATGGCCCCCGGGTCTCTTTCTTATTATATTGCATCTCTTTTATTTACGTCGCATCTCATTTACTATTTTGCAATCTACTTTCCAATCTATACAACAAAAATACCAAAAATATATACTTTAATATCTTTATTAGATCTCACTTTTGCGAGTGACCGTGAAGGGATTGACAACCCCTTTTATCGCATTGGTTGCAAGGTTCTTGATTGTTTGTGCAGGTACTAGGTGACTTGTGCGTTGTCTCCTACTGGATTGATACCTTGGTTCTCAAAACTGAGGGAAATACTTACGCTACTTTGCTGCATCACCCTTTCCTCTTCAAGGGAAAACCAACGCATGTTCAAGAGGTAGCACTCCACTATATACAAAGCAGCGTGCCTGCCGGGGTTTGTCTCTCATCACACCATCTCACACAGGGCAGCGGTGGCCTCTCTCTCGCACCGTTGGTCAGTGATCTGGTCGCATCCCGTCCGCCGGCGGAAAGGGAGGATGTGCATTGTTTCTCCGTTCAATGGCGTTGAGGCAGCACCTCCCATTCCGCGGTACCCGCCGTTCTCTGTGACCAAGCTCCCGCGCGGTAGGGCCTTCGCCACTTGCTCTCTGTCATAGTATGGGTAGATCCCGGCCGCCGACGCCCTCCTAGTAACATCCCGACGACCCTCAGGTACAGCTTCCTCCGGCCTTGCTCCACTGCCCATCTTCCCATGTTGCTGCATATGGATCTTCTTTAGTTGTTTGCTTAGAACGTATCTCGGCCGGCGTACATTCCATCTTGCAGTCTCGTCCTCAAACCATTTTTGATAAACCACCATGCTGCTATCTTTCCCTTATTACTTGGAATATGTTTCTTTTTTGTCGGCGTATGTGTCTTGAACTCGTGTTATTGGCCAGCAATTGTTTCCTTTCTACCTCTTTTTTCAAACATGGCTATCCATTTCACCTCGTTGCTATTACGACCTTTTGGTGAGCTGCACAAATCACCTTTTTTTTCCTAAGAGTGTTTTGTGCAGTTCCGCCAAAATGTCACACGGGCAACGTTTTTTCATTTCTATGGGACTGCAGAAAGGGAGATTGGTTTTGCCATCCTCCTCATCCAACTCCGTGCCTAATCTTCTCCAACAAGTAGTTTGTCCTAAAGAGAGATCGCATAGGTGATCGGCTTCTATTTGTGTGTGTTATGTTTCATCATCTAGTTCCACTATTATTGTAATCACGCTGACTGGATATCTTTGCAAACAGGGATGGTCAACTCAATTTTAGTGGAGCTGCACAAAATGATCGGATTGTTGTGTCCTCCGTACACCTCTTTTTTGGCTACAGAGCTGGGTGAAACTAGCTGCCAAGCAATGGACACTGTGCCCAAGTAATGGAGCCATACCTACGAACAACATCGATCAATTATATATTTTTCTTTATTTGTACACCTTCTCACAACTTTGTCTTCAGTTGTGATGTGAATATTGGCGCTGATCTGCGAACCATTGAGATGCATTAGCAGCCATGGTAGTTTCATTTGTATTTGATGGAATGTTGTAACGAGATAATCTGGAGGCAAGAGGACACATGAATCCTAAGTTTAAACCTTTTTTCCCGCGGCAACAAAAGTTAAAACCTTCATATCGTCACAGTACAATTTCATTAAAATTATGCGTACATATAAAAAAATCCCGAAGGATTGATAGCAATGCCAAAAACAATTCAACTTCGTTTTGCCGACATGTGGGACATCCTTCATCTGGCTCCACCTGCTGTGCCGCAATATTGAGTGCACAACTGCAGGGAAAGATTCACCCCGGTCGTTGCGCCGCATTAGTAATGACTAGTGAGCAGTCAAATCACAGAGCCCCACCTTCGCCATAGTAAGTTGCTCGGACGAAGCAACCATCATTTCTCAGTTCCTTGAATCCGCTGGTAATCCCATATTCCCAGAGTAATAAGTTGCTCGGGCGAAGCAACCATCACTTCACCTTTCCCATAGTAAGTACTAGTACCTCCTTGGGCCCACTGAAAAATCACTTTTCTCTCTCCATCAAGTGCATTTATTGTCAATCTAACCCTATCACCGAGACACCTCTTTGGCTACAGTTAGTTCAGGGTTAGTCATGAGTTAGTGTAACCTCTAGCTAAGTTAGAGTGTCCAAACAGGAGCAGTATAGGACATGCAAGTTGCTCAAAGCATACAGTCAAATTCATACGAGAAAGGATGTTTTTTCTTTTGGAAAATGGGACATGAAAGGATCTTAAATGATATAATTTTCAAATGATATAAAATCTTATCAATAGTCAAAGGCATCCTCGAAGAATACATTAGGCCATACTCCCTCTGTCTAGGTGTATAAGTCACCTTACGAAAACCAAATAATCCCAAAATACTTAGGCGCGGTGCATTAACTCCCACCTCGTTTCTTGTTCTTGACATATCCACCAATAAGAGATGTCGGGCGTGCATGTTTTCAATGACTTAGACTACCAAACACGACATGCAATGGTTAGTTCATTGCATGCAATGCTATTAATTAGCAAATAAATATTAATTTCTCTCGTTTTCCCCTCTTCCTTGGTCATGGTGCACATTCTAAGATGACTTATTCACTACACGGAGGGAGTATATAAAATCTTATCAATAGTCAAAACCAAGTGTTACTACTACAGCAAACAAGTTCAAAACGAGAAACTGGACCCACTCACGGCACGACATGTGTGTCTCGTTTGGTCCATCGGTCAAAGCGCTTCCTCTTCTTGGCATAACAATAGAGTACATTTTTTTAGAATGCTCTTGGCATGCCGCTGACATGTGATGAGTTAACCGACCTCAATAGACGGCAAAAATGCCAGCCCGCCGCACTTTGAGACAGACGAGGATAGAGAAGCAATATGGGTTGCTGGATTACTAGAGCTAGGTGTCGCACGGAGGCCAAGAAATATTGATAGCATGGGGTAGCCATGTAGTATGATGATGTAACTACACTGAGCTGTCGTGGTTCGTACCCTTCTAGTATACCGTGGAGATGATTGGTTTATTTTATATAGATGAATAATATAAAATATTATGAGTGTAGGCGCTCCACCACGAGGTTCCTTGCTCCTTCTCGGTCGTCGGGAATCTATGTTCTTCCACTCTCCCTTTTATGTGAGCTTTGTTCATCCTTTTGCCAACACGTGGCAACTCGCAGAACGATGAGAAGTTTGCTTACTACGCCTTCTCCCTCGCCAACGCGTGCGTGGTGGCTCACAACATTTATTCTATTTGTCTAGGAATCCACATATAGATAGGCTCTTGCATGAGAGCCCACTCACCTTATAGACTACCCTCAGTGGGAGTAACATAGATGGTAACATCACACATCTCAAGGCAAAACAGATGATTTGGTGAGTAATTAATGAGAAAATAGAAGCATGTGCTAACATAGCTAGTTACTGTAACATCACACATACCAAGACGAGTCGAGTCTACAACCTAATAAATGAAGTGTTGCATGACACCACACATACTCCCCACTATAGAGGTAGTACTCTAAGTTACTGTACCCATTGTGGCTAGTCTAACTTTTTCATCACTCTCTCCTCCACATAGGCAAAAATGCCATGTAAGCGGGCTATAAGCCCACTATTATACTTCCGTGAGAGAGAGGTGTGTGAAAAAGTAAGGGGAGTGGGCTCTCATGCAAGAGCCTAGCTATATACGCATTCCTAGGTAAATGCAATAAATGTGAAGAAAGAGACAGAGAGAAGATGGAAAAAAGTAGAGTACTAATGTACTAATAGCCAACCTTATAGCCCACACTATTGCATCAGTGCATATAGATGATGGTTGTAGATGACATGGCGGTTCCTTGCAGCCATCAGTTGGCTATATTATTAACCATGCTGGTAGTAACATAAATGTAGTCATAGTGGGCAGTAATTTAGACTAGTACTCTCTCCTTTCCGGTTTATAAGGCTCAAATCTGAAATCTCATCAACCAAGGCACTTGGTGAGTGGAGGAATGTATCTCGTACTTTACAAAGCTACCCAAATTAAAATGATGCCTTCATTTGGATTAATTGCAGTGCATGTATGCTTGCCCACTATATGAGTAGGAAAGTTACATGCATTGGTGAGTTCCTTTTAATAATTGCATGCAAATATTTAATGCATCTTGGAATCTACACTTTTATAAAAAACAGAGTTGGTGATGATGGTGTGCCTGCCATCCTACAATATAGGTCGTCGATTTATATCTGGTGGATAGGAAGGAAACTATGGCAATTTTGCAAAAAGGTACCCACACACCTCTCCACATTTGCAAATAAGGCCTTCCCTCGTTCATCCTTTTCTCTCACAAGATAAACTAGTCATACAAATGCATCTTGATGTTACGTGCAATGCACGGGCATCTTGCTAATCTCAATAGAAGATGGAGTTGAGCCCTTTAAACCGGAAAAACAAAAAAGTGAGATAAGCCCTATAAATTGGAAAGGAGGGAGTAACATATTCATGTTACTAGTTTATGTTACTATCATCATAGTGTGGGTAGTAACATAAATGTAGTGTCATGCAAGCCTTCATTTATTATGTTGTAGACTCATTTTGCATTGGTGTGCGTTATGTTACAGTAACATATTATGTTACTACTAGAAACACCTCTCTCCTCATTAAACACCAACCTTAGCACAGTTAACTAGGGAGTTCTGTTAGATGAGCTATCGGTAGGGAAGTTGGTCCTTGCTGATATAGGACCCCTCTTATTATCCTTTATGGCATACCCGGATGACCGCATGTTGCCGCCCAATAGCCAATGCCACGTCCCCTGCGAATGTAGAAGCTTCCCTCCCTCGTCTTAGCTGGTTCGTGCGTTTTCCCTTGTTTTAAGTCGCCTGCCCACCTATAGAACTGCCTCGCGCTGGCCAATTCCTCTCCAAACATCAAGGGAGGCGGTTGAACCGAACAAGTCTAACTTGTTTCTAGTGGGTACATTGATGTGGCATCGATTCCTCCGTCCTGACTTATTGGTCCCCGTTGTATATTGTGTCAAATTTTGACTACAGACTGAACTAAAAAAATGTTCGTGCATGTTACTAAAAATTATATCATTGAAAATTATGTTGAAATATGAATCCAACGATATAATTTTTGTTGACATGCATTAACATTTTGTTAGCTAAATATTTGGTAAAAATTTGGCACGAACAACAAAGGTGACCTATAAACCAGGACGGAGGTAGTATGCGAGAGTGGAAGGTGGACCCTGTATTAATGAAATAGCACATCTTTGTATCTTCAGTTGTTCACCGTGACCAAGGAGGAGGGGAAAACGAGAGAACTTAATGTTTATTTGCTAATTAATAGCTTTGCATGCAATGAACTAAGCACTGCATGTCGTGTTTGGTAGTCTCAAGTCATTAAAAGCATGCACACCCACATCTCTTATTGGTTGATATGTCAAGAAACAAGAAACGAGGTAGAAGTTAATGCACCACGCATAAGAGTTTTGGGATTATTTGGTTTTCGTAAGATGACTTACACACCTAGACAGAGGAAGTATTATACTTGAAGGTTACAAGGTTGGCTATAGATGACGTTGCAATGTCATGTAGCCATCAGCTGGCTATACTATTAACCATGCTCTTATAATACTCCTATATTTAAGAATAGAGAGAGTAGTCGGCATGCATGATACTACCTATAATACTCCCATTACAACCAGTCTGCTAAATTAAAATACCTAATCCAAATGGTTGCCGCCTGATCTCTTGGTCCTCCTCCAGCATCCGACAGAAGAAGAATCGACCAAGACACCGGTTGTATTTGTCGGTGCCGACTCGGCGGTGGCCTTCATGGGATACACTCGGCGGCAGCCTCCCGTGTTCTGCTTTTCCTCAATGATGGCGGCGGGCGGGGACGTGTTGCCCGTCTCCTCGTCCACATCCGCGTAGCCGCATCACCTCGTCAACATCCGCAACGGCTTCTTTCTCTACCTGCATGTCATGGCTACGCGCGCGTCGACGATGGATGGTGCAGTCTTAGACACTAGAGGCGCTGTACGACGCGACGCGTTGAGGGCAGCAATGATGCTCGTGCCGCCGTGCTCCCCGACAAGCCAGCATGGAGCAAGTCGGCACTCTTCCTCGAGCTGTATTGGAGAGGCCAGCTGCGGAACCACGCGCTGGCTTAGTGCGGCAACTGCCTCCAATGGGCTAGGCGAGGTAGGTGGAGAAATGAGCTGTCAGGCTCGGCGAGCTACCCAGACGTCTTTTATGCCAGAGAACTGCTCTTCCTCCTCGTCGGGTGCCATCAAAAGAGCGGACAAAATGGTGGAGGATCTTGGCCGGTGTCCTGCTCCTGAACGGACGTATGTGTCCGGAGTTGGTTTCTAGCATTCCACACGGGTTTCTATACTAGTTACTATATAGTGTACCAATTTTAAGTAGGACTAAGAACATCAATCATAACCGTTGATCTTCTAAATAAAAAAGCCAATATCAGTAGGATTCGCATGAACAATACACTGTTGTGCTACCTCTTGAGCACTACGTTGGTTTTCCCTTGAAGAGGAAAGGGTGATGCAGTAAAGTAGCGTAAGTATTTCCCTCAGTTTTTGAGAACCAAGGTATCAATCCAGTAGGAAGCCACGCTCAAGTCCCCTCGAACCTACACAAACAAATAGAAACCTCGCAACCAACGCAATAAAGGGGTTGTCAATCCCTTCACGGTCACTTACGAAAGTGAGATCTGATAGATATGATAAGATAATATTTTTGGTATTTTTATAATAAAGATGCAAAGTAAAATAAAAGACAATAAAAAATAGCTAAGTGTTGGAAGATTAATATGATGGAAAATAGACCTGGTGGCCATAGGTTTCACTAGTGGCTTGATACGTCTCCAACGTATCTATAATTTTTGATTGCTCCATGCTACTTTATCTACTGTTTTAGGCAATATTGGGCTTTATTATCCACTTTTATATTATTTTTGGGACTAACCTATTAACCGGAGGGCCTGCCCAGATTAGCTGTTTTATGCCTATTTCAGTATTTCGAGGAAAAGGAATAGCAGACGATGTCAAAACGGAACGAAATCAACTAGAGAAGTTATTTTTGGAAGGAAATCCACCTGATGGACTTGGACCCCACGTCAGAAGAGCCACGAGGCGGTCACGAGGGTGGAGGGCGCGCCCTCCCCCATGGGCGCGCCCCTGCCTCGTGGGGCCCCCGTAGCTCCACCGACGTTCTCCTTTCACCCATATATACCGTCGTACCCTAAAACTTCCAGAACAGAAGATAGATCGGGAGTTCCGCCGCCGCAAGCCTCCAGAGCCACCAAAAACCAATCGGGACCCCTTTCGGTACCCTGCCGGAGGGGGGATCCATCTCCAGCGGCCCTCTTCATCATCCCGGCGCTCTCCATGACGAGGAGGGAGTAGTTTTCCCTCGGGGCTGAGGGTATGTACCAGTAGCTATGTGTTTGATCTCTCTCTCTCGTGTTCCTCTATGGCACGATCTTGATGTATCCCGAGCTTTGCTATTGTAGTTGGATCTTATGATGTTTCTCCCCCTCTACTCCTTTGTGATGAATTGAGTTTCCCCTTTTGAAGTCATCTTATCGGATTGAGTCTTTATGAGAACACTTGATGTATGTCTTGGTGATCAACTTGCGGGTTTCGTGACACTTGGGAACCTATGCATAGGGGTTGGCACACGTTCTTGACTCTCTGGTAGAAACTTTGGGGCACTCTTTGAAGTACTTTTATGTTGGTTGGATGAATCTGAGATTGTGTGATGCATATCGTATAATCATGCCCACGGATACTTGAGGTGACAATGGAGTATCTAGGTGACATTAGGGTTTTGGTTGATTTGTATCTTAAGGTGTTATTCTAGTACGAACTCTTTTATAGATCGATCCGAAAGAATAGCTTTGTGGTGGTTTTGTACCCGACCATAATATCTACGTTTGTTCTCCACAATTAGTGGCTTTGGAATGACTCTTTGTTGCATGTTGAGGGCTTGTCATATGTTCTATCTATGTTATTATTGTTGAGAGAACTTGCACTAGCGAAAGTATGAACCCTAGGCCTTGTTTCCTATCATTGCAATACCGTTTACGCTCACTTTTATCATTAGTTACCTTGCTGTTTTTATTATTTCAGATTACGAAAACCTTTATCTACCATCGATATTGCACTTGTATCACCATCTCTTCGCCGAACTAGTGCACCTATACAATTTACCATTGTATTGGGTGTGTTGGGGACACAAGAGACTCTTTATTATTTGGTTGCAGGGTTGCTTGAGAGAGACCATCTTCTTCCTACGCATCCCACGGATTGATAAACCTTAGGTCATCCACTTGAGGGAAATTTGCTACTGTCCTACAAACCTGTGCACTTGCAGGCCCAACAACGTCTACAAGAAGAAGGTTGCGTAGTAGACGTCAAGCTCTTTTCTCGCGCCGTTGCCGGGGAGGCTAGGTAAGTGAAGGTATATATTTAGATCTTGCAATCGAATCTTTTTGTTTCTTGTTTTAGCACTAGTCTAGTTTATAAAAGAAAACTACAAAAAATGGAATTGAGTTTGCATCATACGCTTCATCTTTTTAATATCTTTCATGAGTATGATGGAAAGGAAAATTGTGCTCAAGTACTAGAAGAATTACATAGAATTCTTGGCATAAAATATGTGAATGATGAGCATGATTGCAATGTTGTTAGTACGAATTCTTTGAATATCCATGATGCTAATGATATGCAAAGCCACAAGCTTGGGGAAGCTATGTTTTATGAAGATGATATTTTTTGTCCCCCAAGCTTTGATGAGCAAATTTACTATGATGAAAGCATGCCTCCTATCTATGATGATTATTGTGATGACACGTATGCTTTAAAGAATAATGATAACCATGAAACTTGTCATCTTGATCTTAATTCTCAATCATATGATAGTTATTTTGTTGAGTTTGCTCCCACTACTATTCCGAATGAGAAGAATTTTGCTTATGTGGAGAGTAATAAAATTTCTATGCAAGTAGATCATGAAAAGAATGCTTTAGGTGCTGGTTATATTGTTGAATTCATTCATGATGCTACTGAAAATTATTATGAGGGAGGAACATATGCTTGTAGGAATTGCAATAATATCAAGTTTCCTCTCTATGTGCTTAAAGTTTTGAAGTTATGCTTGTTTTACCTTCCTATGCAAGTTGATTATTGTTCCCATAAGTTGTTTGCTCACAAAATCCCTATGCATAGAAAGTGGGTTAGGCTTAAACGTGCTAGTCATATTCTTCATGATGCTCTCTTTATGTTTCAATTCTTATCTTTTATGTGAGCATCATTGAAATTATAATGCCTAGCTAGGGGCGTTAAACGATAGCGCTTGTTGGGAGGCAACCCAATTTTATTTTAGTTTCTTATTTTTGGTTCTGTTTAGGAATAAATAATCCATCTAGATTCTGTTTAGATGTGGTTTTATCTTTTAATTAGTGTTTGTGCCAAGTTAAACCTATTAGATCTTCTTGGAAGATAGTTATTTGATCTTGCTGTAATTTCCAGAATCTTTGCGCTTAGTGCCCGAATTGTTGAAAATCACCAGAACGTGATAAAATAGTGATTCCAATTTCTTCTGATCAAAAAACAAATTTCCCAGGTCGTCTAATTTTGGCAGAATTTTTCGGGTTCCAGAAGTTTGCGTTAGTAACAGATTACTACAGACTGTTCTGTTTTTGACAGATTCTGTTTTGCGTGTGTTGTTTGCTTATTTTGATGAATCTATGGCTAGTAAAATAGTTTATAAATCATAGATAAGTTGGAATACAGTAGGTTTAACACCAATACAAATAAATAACAAGTTCACTACAGTACCTTAACGTAGTCTTTTGTTTTCTTTCTCTAACGGAACTCACGAGATTTCTATTGAGTTTTGTGTTGTGAAGTTTTCAAGTTTTGGGTGAATTCTTTTGATGGATTATGGAACAAGGAGTGGCAAGAGCCTAAGCTTGGGGATGCCCATGGTACCCCAAGATAATCCAAGGACATCAAAAAGTCAAAGCTTGGGGATGCCCCGGAAGGCATCCCCTCTTTCGTCCACTTCCATCGGTAATTTACTTGGAGCTATATTTTTATTTACCACATGATCTGTGTTTTGCTTGGAGCGTCTTGTATTATTTGTGTCTTTGCTTGTTAGTCTACCACAATCATCCTTGCCACACACACCTTTTGAGAGAGCCATGCATGAATTTAAATTTGTTAGAATACTCTATGTGCTTCACTTATATCTTTTGAGCTTGATAGTTTACTCTATGTGCTTCACTTATATCTTTTTGAGCGTGATAATTTTTTCTCTAGTGCTTCACTTAGATCTTTTAGAGCACGGTGGTGGATTGTTTTAAAGAAACTTGATCTCTCATGCTTCACTTAGATTATTTTGAGAGTCATTAATAGCATGGTAATTTGCTTAATGTTAATATACTTGGTATTCAAGATATGTGAAACTTTCTTTTTAGTGGGTTGAATACTAAGATAAGTTTGATGCTTGATAATTGTTTTGAGATATGGAGGTGATAATATCATAGTCGTGCTAGTTGAGTAGTTGTGAATTTGAGAAATACTTGTGTTGAAGTTAGCAAGTCCCATAGCATGCACGTATGGTTAAAGTTGTGTAACAAATTTGAAGCATGACGTGTACCTAGCTTGTGCATCCTTATGAGTGGCGGTCGGGGACGAGCGATGGTATTTTCCTACCAATCTATCCCCATAGGAGCATGCGCGTAGTACTTGATTTTTGATGACTTCTAAATTTTTGAAATAAGTATATGAGTTCTTTTGACTAATGTTGAGTCCATGGATTATACGCACTTTTACCTTTCCGCCATTTGCTAGCCTCTTCGGTACCGTGCATTGCCCTTTCTCACATTGAGAGTTGGTGCAAACTTCGTCGGTGCATCCAAACCCCATGATATGATACGCTCTTTCACACATAAACCTCCCTATATCTTCCTCAAAACAGCCACCAGACCTACCTATCATGGCATTTCCATAGCCATTCCGAGATATATTGCCATGCAACTTCCACCATCATCATCATCATAATGACATACTTTACTTTTGTCATATTGCCATTGCATGATCTTGTAGTTGACATCATATTTGTTGCAAAGCCACCATGCATTATTTTTCATACATGTCACTCTTGATTCATTGCACCATCCCGGTACACCGCTGGAGGCATTCATAATAGAGTCATATCTTGTTCTAGTATCGAGTTGTAATCATTATGTTGTAATCAATAGAAGTGTGATGATCATCATTATTAGAGCATTGCCCAATCAAAACAAAGAAAAAGGACAAAAAGAAAAAAAAGGCCCAAAAAAAGAGAGAAAATAAAAGGGCAATGCTACTATCTTCTTTTCCACACTTGTGCTTCAAAGTAGCACCTTGTTCTTCATGTAGTGAGTCTCATATATTGTGCTTCAAAGTAGCACCATGATTTTCATATAGTGAGTCTCATAAGTTGTCTTGTTCATACTAGTGGGAATTTTTCATTATAGAACATGGCTTGTATATTCCAACGATGGGCTTCCTCAAAATGCCCTAGGTCTTCATGAGCAAGCAAGTTGGATGCACACCCACTAGTTTTCTTTTGTTGAGCATTCTTAGCTCTAGTGCATCCGTTGCATGGCAATCCCTACTCCTTGCATTAACATCAATTGATGGGCATCTCCATAGCTCATTGATTAGCCTCGTTGATGTGAGACTTTCTCCTTTTTTGTCTTCTCCACACAATCCCCATCATCATAGACATGATATACCTTGGGTAAAACTTATATGGGGAAGTTATTACTCTGAAGGACAATTACCAGGAAATAATATGATTGGCTCTTTCTGGTGGAAAGCAAACTTGGCTCTTATAGACCAATACAAAGCCCTGGCAAGATGCAATGTGGGAGATGGAAGAACTGCTTTCTTCTGGGATGACTTGTGGCATACTTCAATTCTCAAACATTCTCTACAACACTTACACTCCTTTGTCAGAAACCCACATACAACTGTACAAACAGTTATCAACACAGAATACCTCCAGGACCTGTTTCATCTACCACTCACAACTGAAGCCTATGAGGAATTCTTGCAAATGGAAGACATATGCATCCAAGCAAGACAATCTGAACATATAGATGTCCTGGACACCTGGAGTTACATTTGGGGGAATGAATTCTACTCCTCAATCAAGTCCTACAAAGTACTGATTGGACACAAGCAAGTCCCACCACACTTCAATTGGATCTGGAACTCATCCTGTTAACCAAAACATAAGGTATTCTTCTGGAAGCTACTTCATGATAGAGTAAATACAAGGAATCTGCTAAGGAGGAAAAACTTTGTGTTGGAAGTTTACAACTGTGCTGTTAGAGATTGTCAACAGGAAGAAACTCTGCATCATCTGTTTTGGGATTGCCCCTTTGCTCAACAATGCTGGAACTACATCTGCCCTACTAGGACTCTAAATTTATCAGTCCTCGAAGCCTTCCAAGACCTTAAGAATAAGCTACACTTCCCTTTCTTCATGGAGATCATAATTCTTGGATCATGGGCCATCTGGATATCCAGAAACAATAAGATATTTGAGAATATTACTCCAACTTTCCAAGGCTGGAAGTGCATATATTTAGAGGAACTCAAACTTCTGAAATTTAGAATGAAGACTAAGCATGAGAGAATGTTCTCTAACTGGCTGGATTCTCTGCTGTAATCTCTTTTACTTCTTCTTTTGTCTGTAGTTTTTTTAGTTTTTTTTTAGTTTCTTTTCTTTTTCTTTTCTTTTCTTTCCTGTTTTTTTGTTGTCTTCCTAGGCTTACCTCAAGCCCATAAGACTACTCTGTTTCATCTACCTTAATAAAAGTTGCAGTGGGGTGTTTACCCTACTGTTTATAGTCAAAAAAAAAGGAGGGTCCCCCTGGGCAGACGCGGGCCTCGAAGGGCCTGCCTCCTGAGAGGCTGAGCCTGACGTTGTCTTCTTCTTCTTGGGGGTGGTTTCAGGAAGCCTCCTGCTTCCGCGATCTGGGTCTTCGAGTGACGCGGCCTGAAAGGCTCGCTCCAGGGCACACACTGCATCCTTCTCCTCACATGGCACCGTGATGACGCCGCCGCTTCCTGGCATCTTGAGGACGTTGTAGCCATGGTGAGTCACGGCCATGAACTTAGCCAGCGCCGGGTACCCGAGGATGGAGTCGTATGGCAGGCGGATGTGGGCGACGTCAAAGTCGATGAGCTCAGTGCGGTAGTTGTCGTAGGTGCCGAAGGTGACTGGGAGGCGGACCTGCCCGATCGGGACCGTGGAACCGTCGGTGACTCCAAAGAAAGGCTTGGTTGGCTGAAGCTGGTCATAGGGCACTTGGAGGCTGTTGAACGTTTCCACGGACAAGACATTGAGCCATGCCCCTCCGTCGATAAGGGTCCTGGAGACCAGAACGTTGCTGATGACTGGGGAGCAAAGCATTGGGAGGACTCCGGTTGTGGCCTCACACTTGAGCTGGTCTGCTGAGATGAACGTGATGGTGCACGCCGACCACCTGAGGGGACGCGTTGCTTCGAGCTTGGGGAGAACTGCATTCACTTCGCGAGCAAACTGCTTGAAGATACGTTGAGAGGCTGGGGCTTGAGCTCCGCCCAGGATGCAGGCGATGGCGCGAGGCTCCTGGAAGCCCCCAGCCCCCTCGTCTTGGTGGCGGTCTTCATTCCTTCTTGGCTGAGGCGGCAACGGTGGTAGGCCTAGGTAGCCATGAGGGCGATCCTCACGAGGCTGATCCCTCCAGTCCCCCTCGCGAGGCTGGCCACGCCAGCGGTCCTCACGAGGTTGGCCACGCCAGCCTTGACGTGGGCCATGATCTTCCCAGCGTCCCGGGTTCCTTCCTCCTCCTCGGCCGTAGCCCCGGTCAGCACGGTCAGGGCGTCGGCCAACTCTTCCTTCTCGCACGGCGCGGAGTTCTTGGCATTCACTGGTGTTGTGGGTGTGGAGGTCGTGGTACACACAGTACCGGCTGCCCCTGGAGGATTCAGGCAGATCCTTCCCTCGCTTGGTGTTCGGCTCTGCCGCGAGCACGGCAGCCCCCTTGCGCTTCGCGTCCTTGGCCTTGGGCTTCTTCTCTTCTGGTCTGCGGCGGGCAGCTCGAGGAGGGAGAGGCGTCCCTCCTCAGCTCTGGCGCACTTGGTCGCCAGGTTGAACAGCTCCAGGGAGGTGCAGGGGTCTTCATGCATCGCCAACTCTTCCTTCATCTTGACGTCGCGCACGCCGTCAGAGAAGGCCGAAATGATGGCTTCTTCAGACACCCTGGGTGAAGGAAATATGCCCTAGAGGCAATAATAAAGTTATTATTTATTTCCTTATATCATGATGAATGTTTATTATTCATGCTAGAATTGTATTAACTGGAAACATAATACATGTGTGAATACATAGACAAACAGAGTGTCACTAGTATGCCTCTACTTGACTAGCTCATTAATCAAAGATGGTTATGTTTCCTAGCCATGAACAAAGAGTTGTTATTTGATTAACGAGATCACATCATTAGTTGAATGATCTGATTGACATGACCCATTATATTAGCATAGCACCCGATCGTTTAGTATGTTGCTATTGCTTTTATCCATGACTTATACATGTTCCTTTAACTATGAGAATATGCAACTCCCATTTACCGTAGGAACACTTTGTGTGCTACCAAACGTCACAACGTAACTGGGTGATTATAAAGGTGCTCTACAAGTGTCTCCGAAGGTACATGTTGAGTTGGCATATTTCGAGATTAGGATTTGTCGCTCCGATTGTCGGAGAGGTATCTCAGGGCCTTCTCGGTAATGCACATCACATAAGCCTTGCAAGCATTGCAACCAATGAGTTAGTTGCGAGATGATGTATTACGGAACGAGAAAAGAGACTTGCCGGTAACGAGATTGAACTAGGTATTGGATACCGACGATCGAATCTCGGGCAAGTAACATACCGATGACAAAGGGAACAACGTATGTTGTTATGCGGTCTGACCGATAAAGATCTTCGTAGAATATGTAGGAGCCAATATGGGCATCCAGGTCCCGCTATTGGTTATTGACCGGAGAAGTGTCTCGGTCATGTCTACATTGTTCTCGAACCGTAGGGTCCGCACGCTTAAGGTTTCGATGACAGTTATATTATGAGTTTATGAGTTTTGATGTACCGAAGGAGTTCGGAGTCCCGGATGAGATCGGGGACATGACGAGGAGTCTCGAAATGGTCGAGACGTAAAGATCGATATATTGGACGACTATATTCGGACATCGGAAAGGTTCTGAGTGATTCGGGTATTTTCGGGAGTATCGGGGAGTTACGGGATTACGGGAGAAGTAATGGGCCTTGATGGGCTTTCGTGGGAAGAGGAAAAGGCTGCTGCGCCCCCCCTCCCCTTTGGTCCGAATTGGACTAGGGAAAAGGGGGCCGGCCACCTTTCCTACTCCTCCTATTCCTTCTCCCTTCCTCCCCTTTTGGTGGACTCCTACTAGGACTTGGAGTCCTAGTAGGAATCCTAGTCCTGGCCGCACCTTTGCCTTGGCCGGCCTCCTCCTCCTCCATCCTTTATATACAGGGGGTAGGGGGCACCCCATAGACACACAAGTTGATCTACGGATCGTTCCTTAGCCGTGTGCGGTGCCCCCTTCCACCAAATTCCACCTCGATTATATCGTTGCAGTGCTTAGGCGAAGCCCTGCGCCGGTAACACATCAAGATCGTCACCACGCCATCGTGCTGACGGAACTCTTCCCCGACGCTTTGCTGGATCGGAGCCCGGGGATCGTCATCGAGCTGAACGTGTGCCAAGAACTCGGAGGTGCCGGAGTAACGGTGCTATGATCGGTTGGATCGCGAGGAGAACGTACGACTACTTCCTCTACGTACGACTACTTCCTCTACGTTGTGTCAACGCTTCCGCTTCGGTCTACGAGGGTACGTAGACAAACACTCTCCCCTCTCGTTGCTATGCATCACCATGATCTTGCGTGTGCGTAGGAAAATTTTGAATTTACTGCGTTCCCCAACAGTGGCATCCGAGCCTAGGTTTTATGGTTGATGTTATTTGCACGAGTAGAACACAAGTGAGTTGTGGACGATACAAGTCATACTGCCTACCAGCATGTCATACTTTGGTTCAGCGGTATTGTTGGATGAGACGATCCGGACCAACCTTACGCGTACGCTTACGCGAGACCGGTTCCCTCGACGTGCTTTGCACAGAGATGGCTTGCGGAAGACTGTCTCTCCAACTTTAGTTGAACCGAGTGTGGCTACGCCCGGTCCTTGAGAAGGTTAAAACGGAGTCTATTTGACAAACTATCGTTGTGGTTTTGATGCGTAGGTAAGATGAGTTCTTGCTTAAAGCCCGTAGCAGCCACGTAAAACTTGCAACAACAAAGTAGAGAACGTCTAACTTGTTTTTGCAGGGCATGTTGTGATGTGATATGGTCAAGACGTGATGCTAAATTTTATTGTATGAGATGATCATGTTTTGTAACCGAGTTATCGGCAACTGGCAGGAGCCATATGGTTGTCGCTTTATTGTATGCAATGCAATCGCGATGTAATGCTTTACTTTATTGCTAAACGGTAGTGATAGTCGTAGAAGCATAAGATTAGCGAGACGACAACGATGCTGCGATGAAGATCAAGGTGTCGCGCCGGTGATGATGGTAATCATGACGATGCTTCGAAGATGGAGATCACAAGCACAAGATGATGATGGCCATATCATATCACTTATATTGATTGCATGTGATGTTTATCCTTTTATGCATCTTATCTTGCTTTGATTGACGGTAGCATTATAAGATGATCTCTCACTAAATTATCAAGAAGTGTTCTCCCTGAGTATGCACCGTTGCGAAAGTTCTTCGTGCTGAGACACCACGTGATGATCGGGTGTGATAGGCTCTACGTTCAAATACAACGGGTGCAAAACAGTTGCACACGCGGAATACTCAGGTTTAACTTGACGAGCCTAGCATATACAGATATGGCCTCGGAACACAGAGACTGAAAGGTCGAGCGTGAATCATATAGTAGATATGATCAACATAATGATGTTCACCATTGAAACTACTCCATCTCACGTGATGATCGGACATGGTTTAGTTGATTTGGATCACGTGATCACTTAGAGGATTAGAGAGATGTCTATCTAAGTGGGAGTTCTTAAGTAATATGATTAATTGAACTTAAATTTATCATGAACTTAGTCCTGGTAGTATTAGCATATCTATGTTGTAGATCAATAGCTCATGTTGTTGCTTCCCTATGTTTATTTTTTATATGTTCCTAGAGAAAATTGTGTTGAAAAATGTTAGTAGCAATGATGCGGATTGGATCCGTGATCTGAGGTTTATCCTCATTGCTGCACAGAAGAATTATGTCCTTGATGCACCGCTAGGTGACGGACCTATTGCAGGAGCAGATGCAGACATTATGAACGTTTTGCTAGCTCAATATGATGACTACTTAATAGTTTAGTGCACCATGCTTAACTGCTTAGAATCGGGACTTCAAAGACGTTTTGAACGTCATGGAGCATATGAGATGTTCCAGGAGTTGAATTTAATATTTCAAGCAAATACCCGAGTTGAGAGATATGAAGTCTCCAACAAGTTCTATAGCTAAAAGATGGAGGAGAATCGCTCAACTAGTGAGCATGTGCTCAGACTGTCTGGGTACTACAATCGCTTGAATCAAGTGGGAGTTAATCTTCCAGATAAGATAGTGATTGACAGAATTCTCTAGTCACCATCACCAAGTTAGTAGAACTTCATGATGAACTATAATATGCAAGGGATAACGGAAAATATTCCCAAGCTCTTCGCGATGCTAAAATCGACGAAGGTAGAAATCAAAGAAAAACATCAAGTGTTGATGGTTGACAAGATCACTAGTTTCAAGAAAAGGGCAAAAGGGAAGAAGGGGAACTTCAAGAAGAACGGCAAGCAAGTTGCTGCTCAAGTGAAAAAGCCCAAGTCTAGTCCTAAGCCTAAGACTAAGTGCTTCTACTGCAAAGAGACTGGTCACTGGAAGCGGAACTACCCCAAGTGATTGGCGGATAAGAAGGATGGCAAAGTGAACATAAGTATATTTGATATACATGTTATTGATGTGTACTTTACTAGTGTTCATAGCAACCCCTTAGTATTTGGTACTAGTTCAGTTGCTAAAATTTAGTAACTCGAAACAAGAGTTGCAGAATGAACAAAGACTAGTTAAAGGGCAAGGTGACGATGTGTGTTGGAAGTGGTTCCAAGATTGATATGATCATCATCACACACTCCCTATACTTTCGGGATTAGTGTTGAAACTAAATAAGTGTTATTTGGTGTTAGCGTTGAGCATAAATATGATTTGATCATGTTTATTACAATACGGCTATTCATTTAAGTAAGAGAATAAATTGTTGTTCTGTTTACATGAATAAAACCTTCTATGGTTATACACACCAACGAAATGGTTTGTTGGATCTCGATCATAGTGATACACATATTCATAATATTGAAGCCAAAAGATGCAAAGTTAATAATGATAGTGCAACTTATTTGTGGCACTGCCGTTTAGGTCATATTGGTGTAAAGCGCATGAAGAAACTCCATGCTGATGGATTTTTGGAATCACTTGATTATGAATCACTTGATGCTTGCGAACCGTGCCTCATGGGCAAGATGACTAAAACACCGTTCTCCGGAACAATGGAGCAAGCAACAGATTTGTTGGAAATCATACATACTGATGTATGTGGTCCGATGAATATTAAGGCTCGCGACAAGTATCATTATTTTCTGACCTTCACAGATGATTTGAGCAGATATGGGTATATCTACTTGATGAAACATAAGTCTGAAACATTTGAAGAATTCAAAGAATTTCAGAGTGAAGTGGAAAATCATCGTGACAAGAAAATAAAGTTTCTACGATCTGATCGCAGAGACGAATATTTGAGTTACGAGTTTGGTCTTCAATTAAAACAATGTGGAATAGTTTCACAAACTCATGCCACCTGGAACACCGCAGCATAATGGTGCGTCCGAACGTCATAACCGTACTTTATTAGATATAGTACAATCTATGATGTTTCTTACCGATTTACCAATATCGTTTTGGGATCATGCATTAGAGACAGCTGCATTCACATTAAAAGGGGCACCATCTAAATCCGTTGAGACGACACCGTATGAACTATGGTTTAGCAATAAACCTAAGCTGTCGTTTCTTAAAGTTTGGGGCTGTGATGCTTATGTGAAAAAGCTTCAACCTGATAAGCTCGAACCCAAATCGGAGAAATGTGTCTTCATAGGATATCCAAAGGAAACTGTTGGATACACCTTCTATCACAGATCCGAAGGCAAGACTTTTGTTGCTAAGTTCGGAAACTTTCTAGAGAAAGAGTTTCTTTCGAAAGAAGTGAGTGGGAGGAAAGTAGAACTTGATAAGGTAATTGTACCTTCTCCCTTATTGGAAAGTAGTTCATCACAGAAAACTGTTCCTGTGACTACTACACCAATTAGTGAGGAAGCTAATGATGATGATCATGTAACTTCAAGATCAAGTTACTGCCGAATCTCGTAAGTAAACCAGAGTGAGATCCGCACCAGAGTGGTACGGTAATCCTGTTCTGGAAGTCATGTTACTAGACCATGACGAACTTGCGAACTATGAGGAAGCGATGATGAGCCCAGATTCCGCAAAATGGTTAGAGGCCATGAAATCTGAGATATGATCCATGTATGAGAACAAAGTATGGACTTTGATGGATTTGCCCAATGATCGGCAAGCCAAAGAAAATAAATGGATCTTAAAGAGGAAGACGGACACTGATAGTAGTGTTACTATCTACAAAGCTAGAATTGTCGCAAAAGGTTTTCGACAAGTTCAAGGTGTTGACTACGATGAGAGTTTCTCACTCGTATCTATGCTTAAGTCTGTCCGAATCATGTTAGCAATTGCCACATTTTATGAAATCCGGCAAATGGATAAACAAAACTACATTCCTTAATGGATTTATTAAATAAGAGTTGTATACGATGCAACTAGAAGGTTTTGTCGATCCTGAAGGTGTTAACAAAATATGCAAGCTCCAGCGATCCATCTATGGACTGGTGCAAGAATCTCGGAGTTGGAATATACGCTTTGATAAGCTGATCAAAGCATATAGTTTTATACAGACTTGCGGTGAAGCCTGTATTTACAAGAAAGTGAGTGGGAGCACTACAACATTTCTGATAAGTATATGTAAATGACATATTATTGATCGGAAATAATGTAGAATTATTCTGTAAAGCATAAAGGAGTATTTGAAAGGAGTTTTTCAAAGAAGGACCTCGGTGAAGCTGCTTACATATTGAGCATCAAGATCTATAAAAGATAGATCAAGACGCTTGATAAGTTTTTCAATAAATACATACCTTGAAAAGATTTTTGAAGTAGTTCAAAATGGAACAGTCAAAGAAAGAGTTCTTGCCTGTATTACAAGGTGTGAAATTGAGTAAGACTCAAAGCCCGACCACGGCAGAAGATAGAAACAGAATGAAAGTCATTCCCTATGCCTCAGCCATAGGTTCTATAAAGTATGCCATGCTGTGTACCAGACCTATTGTATACCCTACCCTGAGATTGGCACGGGAGTACAATAGTGATCTAGGAGTAGATCACTGGACGGCGGTCAAATTATCCTTAGTGGAATAAGGATATGTTTCTCGATTATGGAGGTGACAAAAAGGTTCGTCGCAAAGAGTTACGTCGATGCAAGTTTTGACACTGATCCAGATGACTCTAAGTCTCAATCTGGATACATATTGAAAGTGGGAGCAATTAGCTAGAGTAGCTCCATGCAGAGCATTGTTGACATAGAAATTTGCAAAGTACATGCGGATCTGAATGTAGCAGACCCGTTGACTAAGATTCTCTCACAAGCAAAACATGATCACACCTTAGTACTCTTTGGGTGTTAATTACATAGCGATGTAAACTAGATTACTGAATCTAGTAAACCCTTTGGGTGTCGGTCACATAGCGATGTGAACTATGGGTGTTAATCACATGATGATGTGAACTATTGATGTTAATCACATGGTGATGTGATCTAGATTATTGACTCTAGTGCAAGTGGGAGACTGAAGGAAATATGCCCTAGAGGCAATAATAAAGTTATTATTTATTTCCTTATATCATGATGAATGTTTATTATTCATGCTAGAATTGTATTAACTGGAAACATAATACATGTGTGAATACATAGACAAACAGAGTGTCACTAGTATGCCTCTACTTGACTAGCTCATTAATCAAAGATGGTTATGTTTCCTAGCCATGAACAAAGAGTTGTTATTTGATTAACGAGATCACATCATTAGTTGAATGATCTGATTGACATGACCCATTACATTAGCATAGCACCCGATCGTTTAGTATGTTGCTATTGCTTTTATCCATGACTTATACATGTTCCTTTAACTATGAGAATATGCAACTCCCATTTACCGTAGGAACACTTTGTGTGCTACCAAACGTCACAACATAACTGGGTGATTATAAAGGTGCTCTACAAGTGTCTCCGAAGGTACATGTTGAGTTGGCATATTTCGAGATTAGGATTTGTCGCTCCGATTGTCGGAGAGGTATCTCAGGGCCTTCTCGGTAATGCACATCACATAAGCCTTGCAAGCATTGCAACCAATGAGTTAGTTGCGAGATGATGTATTACGGAACGAGAAAAGAGACTTGCCGGTAACGAGATTGAACTAGGTATTGGATACCGACGATCGAATCTCGGGCAAGTAACATACCGATGACAAAGGGAACAACGTATGTTGTTATGCGGTCTGACCGATAAAGATCTTCGTAGAATATGTAGGAGCCAATATGGGCATCCAGGTCCCGCTATTGGTTATTGACCGGAGAAGTGTCTCGGTCATGTCTACATTGTTCTCGAACCGTAGGGTCCGCACGCTTAAGGTTTCGATGACAGTTATATTATGAGTTTATGAGTTTTGATGTACCGAAGGAGTTCGGAGTCCCGGATGAGATCGGGGACATGACGAGGAGTCTCGAAATGGTCGAGACGTAAAGATCGATATATTGGACGACTATATTCGGACATCGGAAAGGTTCTGAGTGATTCGGGTATTTTCGGGAGTATCGGGGAGTTACGGGATTACGGGAGAAGTAATGGGCCTTGATGGGCTTTAGTGGGAAGAGGAAAAGGCTGCTGCGCCCCCCCTCCCCTTTGGTCCGAATTGGACTAGGGAAAAGGGGGCCGGCCACCTTTCCTACTCCTCCTATTCCTTCTCCCTTCCTCCCCTTTTGGTGGACTCCTACTAGGACTTGGAGTCCTAGTAGGAATCCTAGTCCTGGCCGCACCTTTGCCTTGGCCGGCCTCCTCCTCCTCCATCCTTTATATACAGGGGGTAGGGGGCACCCCATAGACACACAAGTTGATCTACGGATCGTTCCTTAGCCGTGTGCGGTGCCCCCTTCCACCAAATTCCACCTCGATTATATCGTTGCAGTGCTTAGGCGAAGCCCTGCGCCGGTACCACATCAAGATCGTCACCACGCCGTCGTGCTGACGGAACTCTTCCCCGACGCTTTGCTGGATCGGAGCCCGGGGATCGTCATCGAGCTGAACGTGTGCCAAGAACTCGGAGGTGCCGGAGTAACGGTGATGTGATCGGTTGGATCGCGAGGAGAACGTACGACTACTTCCTCTACGTACGACTACTTCCTCTACGTTGTGTCAACGCTTCCGCTTCGGTCTACGAGGGTACGTAGACAAACACTCTCCCCTCTCGTTGCTATGCATCACCATGATCTTGCGTGTGCGTAGGAAAATTTTGAATTTACTGCGTTCCCCAACACTGGGGATCTTGAGGCGCGCACTATTGAAGCGCCGGATGTACTTTTGCAGGGTCTCTCCAGGTTGCTGCTTGATGCGCCGCATGTCGCTCACGGCAGGAGGCCGGTCGCGGGTACCTTGGAAGTTGGCGATGAAGCGCGTACGCATCTGGTTCTAGGAGGAGATCGTGCCTGGGGCCAGGTTCAGGAGCCAAGTGCGAGCGCCTTCCTTCAGCGCCATGGGGAACCGGTTCGCCATGACCTTTTCGTCCCCGCTGGCAGCTTCGATTCCCAGCTCGTAAAGCTAGAGGAACTCTGTGGGATCAGTCGTGCCGTCGTAGCAAGGAGGCAGGTCCGGCTTGAACTTGCCGGGCCACGCGACGCTACGCAGCTCGGGGGTGTAGGCGCGGCAGCCAGCGGTGACCGCGGGAGGTTTTGGTTGAGGGAGAGCTTGGCCTTGCGGGTCCCCTTGCGTTGCAGCTGTGAGCAGCGCGGGGTCTTGACGTGCCGGAGCCGGAGCGGGGTCTCGGCGAGCCGGGGCTGGGAGCGCCCGGGCGGCCTCTTGCGGTCGCGGGACTTCTTGGTAGCTCCGTTCCTGCTGGGCCGGTGCACGACGGAGCGGGTTCCGCCCAGGAGCTGCGCGCCTTGGGGCCATGGCATCTTCTTGGAAAGGAGGTGGCTGGAATGCCCCCTGGGCTTCATTGCCCACGCAGGGCGGAGTGCGGCGCAGCGGTGCAGAAGGTGCGGGAGAGCCCCCTGCGGCGCGGACGAACTTGGCGACGCGGTCGAGCTACTCCTCGTAGACGTCGTCGACGGGGCGGTAGCGCAGGAGCTCGTTCGCCGCGATGAGTGCAGCCCGAGCCTCCAAGGGCGCGCGAAGCGCGTGCGACGAAGAACCGGCCGGGGTGAGCGACGGAGTGGCGGTGCGGCCATCCCGCCGCACGGACGAGTGCTGAGAGGATGCTTGCTGCTCGTTCCCCGCCGGGCCGGTGGCGGCGTTGACGGCGGGCGACGGGGAACGACAAGGACGCCCACCGACGGGGGCCATCTGGACGACACGGGAAGCGATGGCGGCCCGGCGCTCGGCGCGGGCCCGACGAGCGTCAGACATGGATGCGACGGTCGGAGGAGAGCAGAGCGGTGGAAGACTGATTCCGGCGCACCCCTACCTGGCGCGCCAAATGTCGGATTCTGGGGTTCCGGCAGACCCTTAAGGTTCGAACTCTGGGGTGCGCGCGGAGATCGTGCCCACTACCTCTCCGTCTCGCAAAGATCTAAACTACTGCAAGAACAACACAAGAGACACAAGGTTTATACTAGTTCGGGCCACCATTGTGGTGTAATACCCTACTCTAGTTTGTGGTGGGTGGATTGCCTCTTGGGCTGATGAGGAAGAACAGTACAAGGAAGAACGACCTCGCGAGGGTCACTTCTTGGCTAGGGGATGAACTGCTAGGGGGAGTTCGGTCGCCCTTCTCTCTCTCTCTAGATGCTGGATTCGATGCCTCTACTTGCTCTACTGGTTTCTTCGTACTTGATCCGATCCCCCCCTACTCTGTGGGTGGCTAGTCCTATTTATAGGCAAAGGACCTGGGCCTCTTCCCAAATATTGAGTGGGAAGGGCGCCAACAATTGGCCAATTTGAAGGGGAACATCTGGTAAACTTATCCTGACTAAAGTTGGTCTTCGCTTGCCAAAGGCCCTGTGGTGACACCGTCCTGGGCTCCATGGTGACCTCCTTCCCACCGTTGGACTGGTCTTAGTCTCGTTGCACTGAAATGGGTGCCTTTGCTTGATCCCCTCGCCTGCGCTTGCCCCCTTTGCACCAAAGTGGAAAGGGGGGAGCTGCGCGGGCTGGCGCCCGCCTGGCATCCTTGGTCGTCATGGCTTGCGTCATGGGCACCTCGGGAGGTACCCGCCTTGATCTCTCCGCCTCCTCGCGAGCCAGCCTAAGGCCACGCTGGGTCGTCCGCCTCGCGAGGCTTGGCCCCTCGCGAGGGTCTTGAACCTTGTGCTGATGAAGATGGGCCACGCTGGGCCCCCATTTGAGCCACGCCGCAGGCCGCAAGCAGGCAAGTCTGGGGACCCCCGTTCCCAGAACGCCGACACTATCGGAACCACGCCAAAAACATCTGTGTCTCCAATTGCGTTTGAATCCTCAAAACCCTTCCCTTTACGTTCTTGCAAGTTGCATGCTTTACTTTCCGCTGTTCATATACTCTTTGCATGCTTGCTTGAATTGTGTGAAGATTGCTTGACTTGTGCTAAGACAGCTAAAATCTGCCAAGAACTAAAATTGGGAAAAGGCTAGATTTTTATTTGGTCAAGTAGTCTAATCACCCCCCCCCCCTCTAGACATACTTCCGATCCTACAAGTGGTATCAAAGCTTTGATCTCCATTTGCTTTGATTTCCATAGCTTTTGGTGGTCATAGCCTTGTTTTCACAACCTAGGAGATTATGGCGTCTAGCGAGGGAAATTATCACCGTAGAGGTCCTTACTTTGATGGTACTAATTTTGCTAGTTGGAAGCATAAAATGAAAATGCATATTCTTGGACATAACCCTGCCGTTTGGGCTATTGTGTGTGTTGGTTTGCAAGGTGACTTCTTTGATGGGAAAGAACCAAACCGTGAAGCTACCGCGGAAGAGTTGAAGATGCTGCAATACAACGCTCAAGCTTGTGATATTCTCTTCAATGGTTTGTGCCCCGAAGAATTCAACAAAATTAGCCGTCCTGAGAATGCAAAGGAAATTTGGGATACTTTGATTGATATGCATGAAGGTACCAACTCCGTCAAGGAATCCAAATTGGATGTGCTTCAAAGTCAACTTGACAAGTTCAAAATGAAGGATGGTGAAGGTGTCGTTGAAATGTACTCTAGGCTTGCTCTTATCACAAATGAGATTGCCGGCTTAGGGAGTGAAGGGATGACCGATAGATTCATCATCAAGAAGATCAAGAGCCTTGGATGGAAAATATGATACCGTGTGCACATTGATCCAAATGATGCCCAATTACAAAGATCTCAAGCCAATGGAAGTCAATGGAAGAATTGTTGCTCATGAGATGTCACTCAAGGATAAAGAGGAACTTCACAACAAATCAAGTGGTGCTTACAAAGCCTCATGTGAAGCCCCCACATCATCAAGTGAGAAACAAACCTTCAATGAAGAATTGAGCTTAATGGTGAAGAACTTCAACAAGTTCTACAAGAGTAGAAGCAAAGATAGAAGCTCCAAGTCAAGGTCCTACAATGAAAAAAGATCTTCTAGTCGAGAGCGAAACTGCTACAATTGTGGAAGACCCGGACACTATTCCAATGAGTGTACGGCTCCCTACAAGAGAAGAGAAGACTCTCCCAAAAGAAGAAGCAGAAGAGAGGAATCACCATCTAGAGAAAGAAGGAGTAGAGATGATCGATATGAACGAAGACACTCACGGAGAAGCAAGGATTCGGAAAGAAAAGAAAAGTCATCATGTTGGTGAATGGGTATCCGGCTCCGACTCCGACTCCGACAACCACTCCGAGAGAAGTTATCACTCCGATTCCGAATATACTCAAGATGAAGGTGTTGCCGGTCTAGCACTTGTGTCAACCAATTCCTACGACATATTTGACTCACCAAATGAAGGAGTTGGAACATGCTTCATGGCTAAAGGCCCAAAGGTATCACACCCCGAGTATGTTGATTTCAATAGTGATGAAGATGACTTGTTAGGTGATGATGATTTACTTGTTGACAACTCTAGTGATGAATACTATGATGAAACGTCAATTAATCATGCTAATCAAGATAAAACGAATGACAATGATAAGGAGAAGATTGAGGCTCTAACTAAAGAACTAAACACTCTTAAGTTAGCTCTTGAAACTATCTTAGAAGATCATCGAGAACTTTTAAGAACACATGAGAAATTACGCTTTGAAAAGCTCAACCTTGAGCAAGAGCATGAGTTCTTAAAAGCAATCAATGATGATCTTCGTAAGAAAAGTTCTTCTTACATTGCCAAGCGTTTACTCTTATCCACTTACATGCCTCAAGTCAAGTCTAGTAACAAGAACAAGAAAGATTCTTCCTCTAGTAGTAACAATGATCATGTTAAATCCAACATTGTTGCTTTTAGTAGTTCTCTTGATTCCACTAATGATTCTCTTAGCCAAGTTACACTTGAGCAAGAAAATATCCTATTGAAGGGAATTATAGAGAAAGGAGTCTACAAGAGCCTTGCCGGGAGTAAGCAATTCGAGGAAATTGTACGCAAGCAAGGAAGGCACCGGAAGAATCAAGGTGTTGGTTTTGAACGAAAGTTCAATGCCAATGGAGTTGAGTGGGAAGAAGATCAATACCCCAAGACAAAGTTTGTTCCTCAACAAGAGAAGTATGATCCTACTTCCTTCAAAGGGACACAAGCTCAAGATGATCTTCCACCACAAGACTACAAGCAAAAAGGCAAGGACAAGCTTCAAGAGGAAATTGATGCATTTGAAGAAGCTCCTAAGACCTTAGTCAAGTGGATTCCCAAGACTACTTCAAGTTCCACTTCATCAAGTACGACTACAACTCCAAGGATTCCCATCAAGATGGTGTGGATCCAAAAGAACAAGAACTAGAGAGTTCTTGAGGGTGACTCCGCCAATATACTTCACCCTTATCATTTTGGCAAGAACAAGTGCAATCAACTTCCATATCTTGCACTAGTTCAAGGAGTCACAAACCCTCTTGTTGGTAAGTCAAGGGACAAGGTAACCTAAAAGCCTTCATAGACATCATCTTGTGTGTGCATCACTCTATGGCTATGGATATCCTTGTTTGTTCCTTGTGGGACTAACCCATGTAGGTATTGAAAGTGCAATTTACTCCAATGGATAGCTCCAATTGATCTACATCAACATTGAGCATCCACATCTTCAAAATCTACATGAAGTCATCATCGACAAAATCCAAGGTTAGTTCATCCCTCTTAGGGGGGATATCACATCTAGGGGGACCTTTACTCTAAGAATTGAGCTAAAGCAACTCTAATGGTTTGAACACAACAATGCTTTATGTAAAAGTGGTAACCCCACTTGTGCTTAAACGATGAGTATGACCTATGATCAAATGTTCTCATTTGACTCCTAAGTCAATATACTCATATATAGATGACCTAGTCATCGCCAATTGCTTGATAGATGTTAGAATTGGTTGTGCATGCTTTGCCACATATTTCAATTGCCATTTTATTGTGTGAGCATGTTCAGAGCATATTTTACTCATTCGAGGACATCCACTTGTTGTTTTGATTGATTGGTTTTCTTTTTCCTTGCCAAGTGGATGGACAAGAATGCCTAAGAACCTTCTCTAGCTATCTATGCTTTCCTCATCTCAAACTCTATTCATGCTACATCACAAAATTTGATCAAGTCCGATTCAAACCACTCTGTGTGAGGAGCACTCGGAGTCCCCGATTTGTCATAGACTTAAACTTCCAAAACTTCTTTGTGCTTTTCGGTCTGACCGGTTTCCCCATTTCGGTCATACCGAGATCACCTAGTCGATCTAGGTCTTCACCTCGGTGCAACCAATTTGAACTTTTCGGTCACACCGAGTTGCCATAACTGCCAAAAGTTATGCATCTCGGCGCCACCGAGTTGTTCCACTCGGTCACACTGACAGGGTCGGGCTATATATACTCACGGGCAAAATTTTGGAAATTTCTCCGAAACCTCTTCGCCCGCGCATAGCTCGCTCTGCCTCCTGGGTCTCCGGATCGTCCTCCTCGTCGCCAGCCGCCTCCAGTCGCTGGTCTCCGCCGCCGTCAATGGAATTCGTCTCCGCCGTTGCCGCCGTAGCGAGTCCGCCGCCGAACTAGGGTATGGACTCGATCACAGTGCTATTCCCCGTCCAATTCCTAGCACATTGTGTTCTTTATGATTCTTGCTACGATTGAAACACTCCTATCCAGTCAAAACAATCCTTAGAATAGTTGAGATTCAAAAATTTAGGTTTAGGTTTCCGCCGAAACCATCTCGGACCCACCGGGATGCGGAACTCGGTTCCACCGATTCGGCCACGGCCATTGCACATGTGGTTCTCGGTCTGACCAAGAAATACCAACCGGTGAGACCGAGTTCAGGACTTTGTGAAACCCTAGTAGTCTCGGTGCCACCGAACTATGACTCGGTCTGACCGAGTTCACTTGTTTTGGTTCCAAAAGCTGCTTCGGTATCACCGAGTTTGCAAATCGGTCGATCTGAAATGCTTTCTGTGGAAAACTAGAACTAAGTTTTTGACTCATTCTTTTGCAAAAATCTCTGCATTTTGTGATGCTCATCCACTCTATCTCATCTATAAACTATTCACAGGGTCAGCAGTCTGTATTTGCAACATGTCTGATCAAAGTGACAGCCAGAACAGATCTGAGGAGCAGGCTCATTTGAGTGAGGGCACTAGTCCCTCTAGCAGTTCTGATGAGGGTAGCAGGAGCACCCCAAGCAATCTGCCCAAAGCTGCCACTAGAGCAAGCAAGAAGAGAACTTCTGAATCAGAGGATGAGGACTATGTGGCAGAAGAGGAAGCCACATCCAAGAAGAAGGTGCTCAAGAAAGAGTATGGCTCTGCTGCAGCCATCAAGCCTAGAATGCACAAAAAGGCACCTACAAGAAGAGTTCCCACCTCTAAGCCTAGGAAGGTTGTAACTGAAGAAACCATGAAGCTCACCATGGAATAAGAAGAAGAAGCAAGTGGCTAGGATAAGAAGAAGAAGAGAGTCAGAACTACCACTGCCAGAGTTCTTGGCAAACCCTCCATGAGGAGAGACTCAGATGAAGAAGAGGAAGAAGAGGTTGCTGCTCCAGCACCTAAGGCACAGAAGCTTATGGGTGATGCCATAAGGTCAGGGGCTACTGCATCCAAGCCCAAGGAAGCACCCAAAGCTGCATCCAAGACCAAGAGTGCACCAAAGAGAAACACCAGGAACATATCTGCTGCTGAAAAGAACAAGGCCCCAGTGCCTGACATTGCTGAAGAAGAAGAAGGTCAAGTACTCAGGAAGCTCAAGCCCAAGATCCCAGACCACAATGATGCTCATCCTGTGGCTGAGGACATGAAAATTAGAAGAGATTCAGGGCTGAAGAAGTGGAGAGAAGCAGATCCATATGCTTCGAGGAGAAGCACAGTTGTGGATTACAGGTTTCACACCAAGGAACAGCAAGACTTCTATGAGACAGTGCTGCTGGATAAGAAGCCCATAGTATGTGACATGAGATGGGTTGATTGGGAATACATCAAGGAAAATGAAGAACACTATCCTGGAGTGTATGACAACTTCAAGGGTTGTGGAGTTGCAGACTTTGTAGGGCAGAAGCTCACAAACTGGAATGAGGAGCTCATCATGCAATTCTACTCCACAGCACACTTCTATCCAGATGGCAGGATAGTGTGGATGTCAGAAGGAACCAGATATCAGTCTACAGTTGCTGAATGGGCATAGCTGATCAATGCCCCAGAAGAGCAGGAAGATGACCTGGACATCTATGCAAAGAAGAAAATGGATCACAATTCCATGTCCAACATGTACAAGGAGATCCCAAACAAGGCACTTGACACTTTCAAGTTTGGTTCAGTACATTTCCTTCTGTCAGGGCTGCCCACAATCAACTGGATTCTGAGGCATACTCTATTGCCCAAGTCAGGTGATCACAAGATGATCCGAGGCCATGCTATAAACATGCTTCACATATTTGATGTGCCACAGAAATTCAAGGTGATGAGCCTCATGGTAGAGACTATTAAGAGGACAGCAGCTGATCAGAAGAGGGTTGCGGATATGCCCCACAAATTCAAGAGTTGATTAACTCAAAGATGGGCACAGGCACATATCTGCTAGACAAGGAACACCTGCCCATCCATCCAGACTTTGAAGACAATCAGGTTGTCATGAATGAGAATGAACCATCATCTGCACATGCTCAAGCAAAGAAGGAGAAGGCAAAGATGGAGAAAGCTGCCAAGATGCCAACTCAAGAGGAGGCATCTGAGTACTTCTTGAAGAACAAGCAGGAGCAGCTCAGTTACCTGATAGCATCCACTCTGAGAATTGAGAAAGGACTGGCCACCCTGACTCAAAACCAAGAGAGCCTGGAAAGAATCATGGAACAAAAGTTCTATGACCTAGATGTGAAGGTGACAGAGATTCAGTCTGCAGTGGAACAATTACAGGATGATATGCAGGAGAGGAAGGGCAAGACCACAACTGATGCATTTGCCAGGGTGCCCAGAGCTCAGAGATCATCTGCAGTGCCAGTTCCTGACCCCAGAGCAACCACTTCTGCACCAGCTACAGCTTCAGTTCCACCGGCTCCAGCTCCTACCCCAGCAGCTCCAACCACTTCTACTGAAGCCTTCATCCTTGGCGTCATCCGGACTCCACCAACTGAAGACCAAGCCTGAGAGTCGTTTAGCACTATGTATTTTCTATGAACTTTTTGGTAACTTGTTGCCAAAGGGGGAGAAAAATGTATAGATCATAGGCTTCGAGAGAGAGAGTTCGCATTTGTTCTCTCTTGTCTTTTGGTTGAACTTTATTTTCTTTTGAGTGTTTGAGATACTATGCCGTAATTTGTGAGACATTGATGATCATGTGTTTGATCATAAGCTACACTTAATGCTTGTTATCAGTTTATCCTTATTTTGATAATTCACTTTGCTTGGTGATGAGTGCATGTATTTAATTCTTATCATTTTGAGCGCTCCACCAAGATCTATGTGACATGGAAGAGTAACCCATGATTCTAACTCTTTGTGCATTTGCAGTCCAAAGCAAATCTTAAATATGCACAAATTTAGCCAGATCTCTTACTTATCACATACTTCTCAAAGCAACTATATATTTCATTCTTATTATCATTTGTCGAAGCTTTGATCTATATGTTGTCATCAATTACCAAAAAGGGGGAGATTAAAAGTGCAACTATCCCTGGGTGGTTTTGGTAATTCCTAACAACATATAGCTCATTGAGCTAACATTATTCCAAGATGAATATTTCAGGAAAAGCTCAATGGATGGCATGGCATGGATGAGGAAAGTGGATCCCTCAAAATTATAAGGACAAAGGATTGGCTCAAGCTTCAAGATCAAGACTCTACATTTTGTATTTTAGTGATCCAAGATCACATTGAGTCCATAGGAAAAGCCAATACTATTATGGAGGGATGAGGTGTTGCTTAATGAGCCTCTTGCTTCATGTGCTTAGTGATATGCTCCAAAACCCTCAACTATCTTCCCACATCCACATATGACCTAAACCAAAAGTCAAACTCAGCCCCACCAATTCTTTCTATCCGGAGCCACCGAGTTTCACACGTCATAGCCACTGCCACTAACCCTAGCAAATCGGTCTCACCGATAGGGATCTCGGTCTCACCGACATGGGATTGCAATTTCTCTGTTTCCCTTCGTAACGTTTCGGTCCAACCGAAGTGAGCGATCGGTCCCACCGAGATTGCAATGTAAAGTCACTGTTTCCCTTTCGTAACATTTCGGTCTCACCGAAAAGAGCGAATCGGTCCCACCGAGTTTACCTGACCAACTCTCTGGTTAGCTTATTACCAAAATCGATCCCACCGAGTTTGTGTAATCGGTCACACCGAGATTACGTTATGCCCTAACCCTAACCATATCGGTCCTACCAAGTTGCATCTCAGTCCCACCGAAAATCCTAACGGTCACTAGGTTTGCTGAATCGGTCCGACCGAGTTTAACGATTCGGTCCCACCGAGTTTGGCAGATTGTGTGTAATGGTTAGATTTCGTGTGGAGGCTATATGTACCCCTCCACCCACTCTTCATTCAAAGAGAGAGCCATCAGAATACATCTACACTTCCAACTCACATGTTGTGAGAGAGAACCACCTACACTTGTGTTGAGCTCAAGATATTCCATTCCTACCATATGAATCTTCATATCTAGCCTTCCCCAAGTTGCTTTCCACTCAAATCTTCTTTCCACCAAATCCAAATCCTGTGAGAGAGAGTTGAGTGTTGGGGAGACTATCATTTGAAGCACAAGAGCAAGGAGTTCATCATCAACACACCATTTGTTACTTCTTGGAGAGTGGTGTCTCCTAGATTGGCTAGGTGTCACTTGGGAGCCTCCGACAAGATTTTGGAGTTGAACCAAGGAGTTTGTAAGGGCAAGGAGATCGCCTACTTTGTGAAGATCTACCGCTAGTGAGGCAAGTCCTTCGTGGGCGACGACCGTGATGGAATAGACAAGGTTGCTTCTTCGTGGACCCTTCGTGGGTGGAGCCCTCCGTGGACTCACGCAACCGTTACCCTCCGTGGGTTGAAGTCTCCATCAACGTGGATGTACGATAGCACCACCTATCGGAACCACGCCAAAAACATCCGTGTCTCCAATTGCGTTTGAATCCTCCAAACCCTTCCCTTTACATTCTTGCAAGTTGCATGCTTTACTTTCCACTGCTCATATACTCTTTGCATGCTTGCTTGAATTGTGTGAAGATTGCTTGAATTGTGCTCAGATAGCTAAAATCTGCCAAGAAGTAAAATTGGGAAAAGGCTAGATTTTTATTTGGTCAAGTAGTCTAATCACCCCCGCTCTAGACATACTTCCGATCCTACAATATGCTCTGCTTAAGAAGCTTCGTTGCCCTGTTCTGCACTCAATCTGCTTAGCTGAGATGGCATGCCAAGCCTGATTAGTTGCTAAAATATCCTGCCATATATTTATTGTGACGTAGATTGCCATGGTCTAGTAGCCAATCTGTTAGGTGAAATAGTTGTACACCGTTTTATACTCGAGCTTTGTTGCTGCGATGGCCTTTGATAGTTTGATGGCTGTATGCTCGGACTCATTGACTGCTGAAACAGCCTGCCATAATTTAGCACTCAAATTTGTTTGCTGAATTAGCTTTACATATATCTCGTTACTTAGATTTGCTCGTCCAAATATCTTGCCATAGCTTTAGACATCAACCTAGGTATTTTTTTCTGGACTTCATAAAAAAGCATATATGTTTTTCCTGTAATATCTAGTAGAAGAACTAATTTGTATTTGTAACAGATGGACAGGACTTGGATAACTTCTGCTTGAAGATTCTCCGCTGCATATGTCGACGGGGTTGAAAACTTCATGAACTTTATCAGAGCTGAGTACGGTGGTCCTTAATCAGATGTGCTTTGCCCGTGTAGCAGTTGTATGAATTCAGTTACAAGACCCCGGTCAACTATGAAAAATCATCTACACTTGTATGGGATGTCGGTCACATATACTAGGTGGGTTCATCATGGTGAAGCTGTGAACGTCAATGTTACTGGCTACGTGGAAGCAGTAGATCACCATCTTGATCTGCCTGATGCTCAGGTGGAAGAGGAGGAGGAGGTGGTGGTGGCGGAGCCAGTGAGTTTGACCAACATTGAAACAATGCTACGAAATGCTCGTGCATTTCGTGAACTTTCACCTGTAGAAGAAAAACGGTGGGCCTGCATGTTGGAACAATACAACGTGGTTGTCGCCCCAGGAAATAAGCTATCAGTATTCTCAGCTATGGTCACCTTTCTTCAGGTGAAGACATCTGATCGGATGACCAACAAATCATTCGATGCGATGTTGGCTGCTTTCCGCAAATCTTTCCTAGATGCGTATGAGCTGCCACACACCTATAGTAAACTGAAGAATTTCCTTCGTGCAGTTGGAATTGGATATTATAGGATCCATGTTTGTAAGAATAATTGTGTTCTGTTCCGGAAGGATTATGCCAACTTAAGTGAATGCCCGAAATGCAAATCATCAAGATGGAAAGATGGCGATGTTGTGAAGAGGGTTCCTCATAATGTTTTGAGACATTTTCCAATTACACCAAGATTGCAGAGGTTGTTTCATGATGCTGAAACAAGAGAGGATGTACTGTGGAATTCTAAAAACCAGGAGTTCAGAGATTAGAATGTAATGAGCCATCCATCTCATGGTAGTGAGTGGCAAAGCTTCAATCGGAAACACAAAAAGTTTTCTTCTGACCCGAGAAACATTAGACTTGGCTTAGCTTCAGATGGATTTAACCCTTTGGCCACTAGAGCGCCACATATAGCATGTGGACAGTGCTTGTTATCCCTTACAACATGCCTCCAAATGTCTGGACCAAAGAATCAAACTACATGATGGCCTTGATTATCCCAGGTCCAAAAAGTCCTGGAAAGGATTTTGATTTATTCATGGAGCCTCTTGTGGAGGAACTTCAATAGCTATGGAAGGGTGTTCTCACTCGAGACCTATGTAGCAGCCCACCAGCTGATTTCTTTCTGCATGCTGTTATGATTTGGTGCATCCATGATTATCCGGCTTTGGGCACTATGTCAGGGTGAACGACACATGGTTACAATGCATGTGTTCGCTATGTCAGGAATCCACTGTCATACGCAATACTTAGCAAGATCTGTTACATTGGACACCATCGTTTCCTTGCCAAGAACAAGCCGCGTCCTACAAAATACCGAAGACATGTGTTCAATGCAAAGCATGAAAATCATGATGCGCCAAAGAGGCTCACCGCCGATGAGTTGCAAGTGGAATTAGAGAAGGTTAGGCATATTACACCAGGAAACCATCCTGGTGATGGTAACGGGAAAAGGAAGCGTGGCAAGGCAGAAGAGAGATTATTGTTTACCTGCAGGTCCACTTTGTGGGACTTGGAGTATTGGAAAGATTTGGATCTGCGGCATAATCTTGATGTGATCCACATAGAGAAAAATATATGTGACAGCATTGTCGGCACACTTCTTAATATTGAAGGCAAGACGAAAGATACCTTAAAATCTAGGATTGATTTGACACATCTGGGTATCAGAAAGGATTTGCAACTGCAAGATGAAGGTAAACCACGGGATATGGCACCAGTTGTGTACGTCTTGGACAAGGTAAAAAGAAAAGAATTATGCGAGGTCCTGTCACGTGTGAGATTCCCACATGGATTCGCTTCCAACCCTGAAAGGAGAGTCAGTGCAGATGGAAACAAGGTACAAGGGTTGAAAACTCATGACTGCCACGTCCTACTTCAAAGGATTTTACCTGTTATCCTTAGAGGATTGGGCCGCCCTGACTTATACAGAGCAGTTGCAGAGTTGGGACAATTCTTCAGGGAACTATGCAGTAGAAATATCAGGATAGATGCTTGGAGCGTCTTAGAGACAAGATACCAACTATCATATGCGACCTTGAGAAGATATATCCTCCAGCCTTCTTTGATGTGATGGTGCATTTGGCTGTTCATCTACCTGATGAGGCACTACTTAGAGGTCCAGTACAGTATGGCTGGATGTACCCTATTGAAAGGCGGCTAGGCACTTTTAAGGGCTATGTCAGGAATAGAGCTAGACCTGAGGGTTCCATTGCAGAGGCCTACCTTGCTACAGAAGCGTTGATATTCTACTCAAAATACATTGAAACAGCTGATCAGCTTACCAAAGACGTGGGTGAAGACAATCCCGGGCTCAATGTTTTCAATTATTATGTTCGAATTACAGGGAAGAGTCGACAAGAGGACAAACCTAAAGATTTGGACAAAATGGTTTGGTATGTGTTGAATAACTGTCTTGAGATACTACCTTATATCAAGTAAGTGCTAAGTACTACAGCTTATATATTGTAATCTACTAAACTTGCAGCACATTCTTATATATTTAGATGTTTGACGCGATCACTATGTTGTGCAGCATCTACAAAAACAAGTTACTGCCGCAAAATCCAAGAAACATTGACAAACTGGTTATGGCAAGATTTGCGAAATGGTTCAAGAGCCATGTAAGCTAATGAATTGCACTGTTAGTTTTTTTAATATATTAAGTACATAAGATGATCATCTTGTCTATTTTCTAAACATAGGTTAAGAAGATGCGGGAGGATGGGCAGGCAGTTGATGATGCCCTTTATGCACTAGCAATGGGTCCTGATACTCGGGTAAGACATTATGAATCTTGTGTTGTTGGAGATGTGCGCTTTAACACCCTTGCACGTGATGAAGGCAGGAAGACACAATATAGTGCCATCATGAGCACGAATATGTACGGCAGAGAGACAACTGAAATGTATGCTAACATAACAGACATTGTTCAGTTGCAGTATATCTCTAGTTTCGAGGATCATCGGTGTGTGGTTCTGTTGTGCTGTCGTTGGTATAACCTGTTTTCCAGGATCGCAAAACCCAGAGCTGATGATTATTTCAAATCCATCAATGTCAAGGCGGCGTACCAGACCAATGAGCCTTTTATTTTGGCAAATCAAGCAACACAGATATTTTTCTTGGAAGACACATTTCCACAAAGCGATGACTGGAGAGTATTGCAAAGGTTTGAGGAGAGGAATTCATTTGAAGTTGCACAACAAGATGATGCTTACACCGCTCCTAATGTACAAGATGCCACAGATGTTCCTAATATCTTTGAGAACCATCACGTCAATGACGCTGGCGAAAAGATTGCCTGTCGTGCTGTGGACATACAAGAGTTGATCAAGAAGAAGCCAACATTCGAGGACATTGAGGATGAAGAAGAAGATGACACTCTGGGTAATTACGATTCAGACTGATACACATGGCGAAGATGTTGACGCTGCTGCTGCGGATGATGATTAGATTGCTTTTGTCATATTTGCCTGTCAGAAGACATTTTTTATCTACTATGTGAAATTGTGCTTGCTGTGACAACTGAAACCTGATGAACGTGTTGTTTAGTATTTTGCTGTGAGAACATCACTTGTTATGTATGTTGATTTGTGTTTGGTGATTCTATGATGAGTGAAACGTGATGACATTGTTGTTTAGTTGTACTCATATTTGGTTGTGAAACTTGAATTTGATGACATAGTTTGTTGTTGGACTGCAATTTGCTCGACGTCTTCGAATGGGAACAAAGCTGACCCAACAGGGCCTCTGCTAATTTATTTATTTATTACCAAAAGGTCCTCTGCTATTTATTTATTTATGAGCAAAAGGGGATACCCCCCCCCCCCCGATTTCCGTTAATAGAAATCATTAGATGTTCACAACACTACGCCCAGCCTGCTACACAGGTTTCATTCATTACTAGTTTCAGCAAAGTGCTCATGTCATAGCCACTGAATACATCACGAGTGCTACATACACTGCAAATAAAGAGACAATCATCCTACAGAGCACGTCGATTTTTCCCATTATCTTCACAAGCTCTTTCATCTCCTCATTGCTTTCAAGGCCGTTCAACAGCTGTTGCTTGGCCATGATCAGAGCAACTGCATCTTTAACCTTCTGCTCTGCATCTTCCTCTTCTGTCGTTCCTTCAGTTACTTGTCCAACACCCCAACCTCCCGGTATTGGGATTCCTCGGCTAACCAAATAATCAGCGTAGTTGCATTCCCCCACATCAGCAACTTCCCAAAAATACAAATCACACGAATCTTCCCTTTTCTGCACGAATCAAATTGGAAGATCATCAACCAAACTATTAAAAAATCAGCAACTAAAAGAATCAGAACAACACTTAAACATATTATTACCCCATGATTCGGGCATTTGTAGAAGACTCGGCCAGGTTTGAGGATTGTGGTTGAGACGCGACGGATGACTCTGCGTGATTTGCAGTAGTGGCACCACACCAATGGCAGCGGGTTGCGATGAGCAACCGGCTGTGGTGCGTGTGCCGGCGGGGGTGTGATGAGACCCGCAGGCGACGGTACGGGTGGCGACTTGGCGCATATATGGTTGATGCCTACTAAAGAGCAGGTGGACGAGCAGCCAACGGACATGGTTGATGCGGCCAGAGCTTCTGATGCTAGGCAGAGTAAGTAGAGAAGAGGAGAAGAGAACGTTGGATATGTCAGTTTCATTACTTGCAGAGTAGCATAGCACCATATATAGTCATAATCTAGGTTTGGATTCGAACCAGCTACAGGAGCACGTCTCTCTTTTTTCTAAAGCTCATCAACGTCTCTTTACTAGTACACTAGCTTGTTCTGTACGCCTTCTCAAGTCTTTGATTTTCTTTTATTTTTTGCGAGGAAGGAAGGAGGACAAAATTGAGAGTTCCTGGGACTCGAACCCAAGGCCTCTCGGTTGAATATCAAGGGTGCTAGTCACTTATGTGGCGAACGTTCCCTGGGAGGAGGACGGCAGATGAGCGCATTTTCCTCGCAGTTTTAGTTGCAAGGCAAGATCGAACGGTCACAATTTCGGGAATGTTACCAGGCGAACGAGCCCAGTTTTTCTTTTCTTCCTATATAAAAAAGGGTATGCTACTTGGTGTCGGCTTAGTCAACAAACGATTGTGCCAACCTTGACCGTTGGATTGACATTCAACGTCTGTCGTGTTTCTTCAGTCTCTTCTTCCTCCAGCCTCCAAAGCCAAACCAGCGCCGGCGGGATGCCTGCTCCCACCTCCCACGGCTGGTTGTGCTGCCGTGCACGCATCGTGGCCACATCGCGCCCTAAAACTCTATGCATCTTCCCCGGCTCCTGTTCGTTCCCGTCCGAGGCCTCACCATCGTCATCCGCCTTGGTTCGCTCGTCGCGGCGCCGCCCTCCGATGTTGTCAACATGGTCAACAACAGAGAGGAATAAGGACATGACTGTGCATGGTGAGGATCACAGTAGGGACCCAGCAGCGCGCGCAGTAATTTTGTTTTTCAGGACAGAGAAGGGAACTGGGTTGTGCAGGAGCTATGGCCCGTCTAGCCCAGGCTTTTATTTCATATGTTTAGCACATGACCAGCCCAGTTTGTTTTTTTCCTTTCTGAAAATGGCTAGCCCGGCTATTTTGTTTTTTGCAGAATAACCAACGTAGGCCTACTTGCTTTTCTATGCCCTGCTGGGCCGGAAATCTTTCGAGACGAGGAGGGATGCATTTTTCCTAGAAAATGGGCTATAAGTAATAAGAAATGGGCTATAAGTAATAATAAATGGGCTGTAAAATGAAAAAATACAGCAAACAGACAATTAGTTCCAAAATACTTTTTTCTTTCGGATTTTGATATTTTAAATTTCATTGTTTTTGTGCTTGTAAAATTTCATTGGATTTAAATTAAGGTATGTTTAGGTTTTAAATTAATTTGAATCTGGCTAGAAATTTCGGGTTGTATGTTGTTTGGGACAGATTTGGAGGCTGACTTGTGGGTCTACTAGGTTGACGTGTACGAAAGGCTTTGTCAACTTAGTCCACAGACGATTTTTCAGCAGTGACCATTGGATGTTAATCCAACGGCCGTGCTGCTTCTTCAATATCTGATCTTCTAGCTCCAGCCGCCCAAACCAATGCCGATGGGACTGCCTGCTCCCGCCTCCCATGGCCGGCTGTGCTGCCGCAAAGGCCGCACCGCCCCACCCTACTCCATTGCTGGCCAGGCCATTCCTCTACTCACCCACACCTCTTGTTATTTTCCGGCGACGACAGCCGGACAGATAAACCCTCGTACTCCCCACCGCATGGTCAACCACTGCCGAGTCTTCCGCGGCTCCATGTCGTTCCCTTCCTAGGCCTCGCCGTCGTCCACCGCCCTGGTGCTCTCGGCGCGGCGTGGTCAACGTGGTCAACGAACGACATCCATCGAAAGTGGACTGTACGTGGAGAGGCTGACAGTTAGGTCCATGGCCGCACACAAGGAAATGCCTCCTTATTACACGCAAAATAATGATTCCTCCACCTGACATCTGGGACCCACCGGAAGGGCCTCTGTATTTCATGAAAAAGCGTCCCCCCCGCTGACAGGTCGGACCCACTAGCTATATCTTCGCACGCAAGGAAGTGCCTCCTTATTACGCACAAAAAAATGAATACACCCCCTGCTAGCTGGGACCCAGCATAGTGGGAGGCTGCCTTGGGCCTACTAAGTTGACAGGGACGGAGGGCTTTGTCAACTTTGTCAATATGAATGATTCTAGCTCCAGTGACCGTACGATGTCCATCCAACGGCCGTAGTGCTTCTTCAACATCTGGTATTCTCGCTCGAGCTGCCCAAAGCAGTGTCGGTCGTGCCGCCTACTCCTGTCTCCCGTGGCTGGCTGTGCTGCCACGGAGGCCTCACCGCCCCTACTACTTGTAACGCCCTCGATGCGGCTATATCTCCCACGTGTCGAGGCACGACTTAGAGGCATAACCGCATTGAAAGCAATGTCGCAAGGGAGGTAATCTTCACACAATCCATGTAATAAATAAAGGGGAAAGATACATAGTTGGCTTACAATCGCCACTTCACACAAGTACATAAATAACATCCATCATACAGATTACACTCAAGGTCCGACTACGGTACCAAAATGAAAGAAGACTACCCCAAATGCTAAACAGATCCCCGGATCACCCAACTGGGCTCCACTACTGATCATCTGGAAAAGAAACATAGTAACGGCCACGTTCCTCGTCGAACTCCCAAATGAGCTCGGTCGCGTCATCTGCACTGACATCGTTGGTACCTGCAACTGAGGTGATAATATCTGTGAGTCACGGGGACTCAGCAATCTCACACCCGCGAGATCAAGACTATTTAAGCTTGAAGGTGGGAAAGGGGTTTGTGAGGTGGAGCTGCAGCAAGCGACTAGCATATGGTGGCTACAGCGCAAAAGAGAGCGAGAAGAGAAGGCAAAGCACGGTCGTGAGGCTAGAAGTGATCAAGAAGTGATCCTGAAACGACCTACGTCAGACATAACTCCAACAACCGTGTTCACTTCCCGGTCCCCGCCGAGAAGAGACCATCACGGTTACTCACGCAATTGATGTGTTTTTATTAAGGTCAACTTCGGGTTTTCTACAACCGGACATCAACAAATTCCCATCTGCCTCATAACCGCGGGCACGGCTTTCGAAAGATAATACCCTGCAGGGGTGTCCCAACTTAGCCCATGATAAGCTCTCACGGTCAACGAAGGATATTCCTTCTACCGGGAAGACCCGATCAATCTCGGAATCCCGGACTACAAGACATTTCAACAGCAATAAAACAAGTCCAGCAAAGCCGCCCGATTGTGCCGACAAATCCTGATAGGAGCTGCACATATCTCGGTCTCAGGGCACATCCGGATGAGCAGTCCGTACAACTAAAACCAGCCCTCGAGTTGCCCCCAGGTGGCGCTGCAAAGGGCTCTAGTTTGGACCAGCAATCGAAGGAGAACTGGCCCGGGGTTTAAAATAAAGATGACCCTTGAGTCTGCAGAACCCAAGGGAAAGAGGCTAGGTGGCGAATGGTAAAACCAATGTTGGGCCTTGCTGGAAAAGTCTCATTCAAAGCGAACTGTCAAGGGGGTCCCATAAATCACCCAACCGTGTAAGGAACGCAAACTCCGGGAACATAACACCGGTATGACGGAAACTAGGGTGGCAAGAGTGGAACAAAACACCAGGCATAAGGCCGAGCCTTCCACCCTTAACCAAGTATATAGATGCATTAATTAAATAAGAGGTATTGTGATATCCCAACAAGTAAACATGTTCCAACAAGGAACAACAAGTCCATGTTCCAACAAGGAACAAACTTCATCTTCACCTGCAACTAGCAACGCTATAGGAGGGGCTGAGCAAAGCAGTAACATAGCCAAACAACGGTTTGCTAGGACATGGTTGGTTAGGGGCTGACATGGCAATATAGGAGGCATGATATAGCAAGTGGTAGGTATCGCAGCATAGGCTTAGCAAAAGAGCGAGCAATCTAGCAAGCAAAGATAGAAGTGATTTCGAGGGTATGGTCATCTTGCCTGCAAGGTTCTCAGAGTAGTCGAAAGCTTGGTCCTCGTAAGCGTTCTCAACAGATTCCTCGTTCACGTACTCGTCTCCCGGCTCTACCCAAGACAAGAGAACAAGCAAAGGAACCAATATCAACCACGATGCAATGCGCAAGCAACATGATGCAAAACATGGCATGATACGCGAGAGGTGATATGCAATGCGTATGCATGCTCCGGAAGGACAAGGATGAACAGGGCATAATCTTGGCAAACCAAGCATGCCACTGGATAGATCAGGTGATTTCGGTTGAAATCGATATAAAGATCACCGGAATCGGATGCACGGTTTGCAAATGGCAAGCAATACAAGAATGACACGAAACTGCCATAAACAGCATGATGCTACTTAGCAAGCAACAAATAATTAAGCTACTGCACCCAAACATGGCAACAAGGCATATGACAGTAATCTATACAAGATGCACGATAAAAGATGAACACTGAGCTACGGCTAAATCACATCATAACAGGTTCAAACAAGCATGGCAAAAGTGCAAAGGATAACAGGTTCTCAGACTTGGTGAAAATATCAACAAGCAGAAACTGACATCAGGATGGCATGTTCAGAGCAATGAAACAACATGCTACAGGTTCATAACATAGCAAAGTAAGGCATGGCATGAATCTAATCAAAGCACTTGATAAAAGTCCTTTACTGACCATAAGCCAAAAAGGATCAGGAAATAAGATTACACCCATGACAATTAAGCAAGTTTCGTTACAGGTTTCAGACTTAGTAGAAAACTGGACATGGCAGAAAACTGTTAACGACTAGGCATGTTCGTGAGCTCGATGCACTCGCTACAGAGCATTTCATGATTAACTAAGCATACATACATCAAGAATACATGGCATAGTAACAAAACATGGCAAGAATAATATCATATCATGCAAGGATCAACTACACCAAGCTTGGCAAAATCGAATAACACGTAAACAATCTGCCAGCAATATTTTGAAGCAAAAGTAGAGCTCAATTGACTAAAGCTATGGCACTCCATAATTTCAAACAAAGGCATGGATGGATAGATCAAATACTCAAGTTCAAAACTCCCTTACTTATCATGCTCAAATTATGCATAGATCTCTTGGAAACAACATGAACACATGGCATAAAAATAACAGCAGTCAGGGACTTAGTGAAATCACTAAGTCCCTGAAATCAGCAACATCAAGATACCTAGTTTGCATGCTTGTGCTAGTCACCACATAGATCACAAAAATACATGTCAAAATCCTCTGGATAGGTAACATGGCATATTACAAAACTCATGTAGGACTCAACTTCATAGGAGGTACACATCAATCATGGCAAAAATGACAAAAGTGCATGTTCAGATAAGATCCAGCAGCTAACATCAACTAGCCCTCTTCTAACAGCATTTCGGGCATCCAGATGACTTCAAATGAAAATGGTGCAATGGAAAAAAATGATGTACTCTTCGGGCGAACAATTCGACATATTATACGCACGAATCGGAGCTACGGATGCAAAGTTATGGCATGATGAAGATGCGATGATAATGATGAAAAACTGGGACTTGGAAGAAAAACGAGGGGGTGAGGGAAAAGTCAACCCCGAGGTGCGGATTCCGAGGCGGGGCTGGCGTCGGCGTCGGAGTGCGGCGGCGCGGCGAGGCGGGTGCGCGGCAGGGGCGGGGCCGGCCGGATCCGGCCGGGCCTGGCCGGATCTGGCGCCGGCGGGCGGCGGAGGGCCGGGCGGCGAGGCCGGCGAGCAGCGGTGGCGGCAGCCGGCGGACGGGGCGACGCCGGCGAACGGCGGGGCGGCGAAGGCGCGCCGGCGCGGGAGGAGCCGCGGGCGGGCGCCCGCGGGGCGGCGGCGGCGGCGACCCGGGCCGGGAGGGCCCCGCCTGGGCCGAGCGGGCCGGCGGCGTGGGGGGCGGCGGTGTGCCACGTGGCACGCTCCCACTGGCCAGGGCGGCCGGCGGCGGGACAGGTGGCGTCGGAGCACTGTGCGGGCACGGATTTCGAGGAGGGATTAGGGTTTCGGGGTGCCTCTCTTAGATTTGGACGGGGGAGGCATTTTTATAGATAGGAGGAGCTAGGAGGCTCCAAACGGAGTGCGGTTTTCGCCCACGCGATCGTGATCGAACGGCGGAGGACATGGGAGTGACTTAGATGGGTTATTGGGCTGTTATGAAGGGGTGTTGGGCTGCAACACACACGAGGCCTTCACGGTTACCCGGTTAACCGTTGGAGTACCAAACGAACTCCGATTGACCCGAAACTTGACAGGCGGTCTACCGGTGCTATACCAAGGCCACATGTCAAACCTCGGTCCATTCCAAGAATGTTTAATACCCGCTCACGAAGAAATGTAAAAGGGGACGCCGAGAGACATAGGAGCACCGGATTGCAAAACGGACAGCGGGAAAGATGCTCGGATTTATTGGACGAACGCGTATGCGAATGCGATGCACATGATGACATGATATGAAATGCATGACATGACCAAAATGCAAAACGGAGAGAACCCAACCACGGAGGGAATATCATAACACATAGCCGGAAATGGCAAGAGTTGGATTACAAATATGGCAAGTTACATCTGGGGCGTTACAACACACCACCACTACGAGAGGATCTCGTCCCGAGATCTAGGACTGAAAGAACTCTGGATACTCGGAACGTAGGTGGTCTTCACGCTCCCAGGTGGCCTCTCGGTATGAATGATGTGACCATTTCACTTTGAGGAATTTGATTGACTTGTTGCGAGTCTTGCGCTCAGTTGTTTCAAGAATGGCAACTGGATGCTCATGATAGGACAAATCTTCTTGAAGATCAATCTCTTCGAAGTTGATGGTGCGCTCCGGCGTCTTGAAGCACTTGCGAAGCTGTGACACGTGGAAGACATCGTGCACATTTGCATAGTTGGGGGGAAGCTCGAGTTGATAGGCGAGATCGCCTCGTTTGCCGGTGATCTTGAAGGGACCGACGTATCGCGGGGCAAGTTTCCCCTTGATTCCGAAGCGACGAGTTCCTTTCATTGGAGAGACGCGGAGGTATACAAGGTCTCCGATCTCGAATGCCACATCTCGGTGTTTGCTGTCGTAATAGCTCTTCTGGCGCGACTGCGCGGCTTTGAGGTTCTCACGAATCACCTTGCACATAGCCTCGGCCTCTGAGATCAAATCATTGCCGAGCAATTGATGTTCACCGGTTTCAGACCAGTTGAGAGGAGTACGGCACTTCCTGCCATAGAGGATCTCGAATGGGGCTTTGCCCGAACTGGCTTGAAAACTGTTGTTGTAAGAGAATTCAGCATAAGGAAGACAATCCTCCCACTTCATGCCGAAAGAGATAACACAAGCTCTGAGCATATCTTCAAGAATTTGGTTGACACGCTCGACTTGTCCACTAGTCTGAGGGTGGAACGCTGTGCTGAAGCGGATGTTGGTGCCCATGGCCGTCTGAAAAGAATCCCAAAATTTGGAGGTAAAGATGCTGCCACGGTCTGAAGAGATCAATTGTGGAATGCCGTGCAAAGAGACAATTCTGGAGGTGTAGAGCTCTGCCAGTTGCGCTGCTGTGATAGACTCTTTGATAGGAAGAAAATGAGCCACTTTGGTGAGCTTGTCGATGACGACGAAGATAGCATCATTTCCACGCTTGGACTTAGGAAAACCAGTCACGAAGTCCATTTCGATATGATCAAACTTCCATTCTGGAATAGCAAGAGGTTGGAGAAGACCAGCTGGTCGTTGGTGTTCTGCTTTCACCCTTCTGCAGACATCACACTCATTCACGAATTGAGCGATCTCACGCTTCATTCGAGTCCACCAATACGACTGCTTGAGGTCATGGTACATCTTCGAACTTCCAGGATGAATTGACAGAAGAGAATTGTGCGCTTCGTTCATAATGACTTTACGGAGATCACCCTTTGGAACCACGATCCGGTCCTCGAAGAAAAGAGTACCTCTGTCATCAACTCGATAGCACTTGTATTTGGGAATGCTCTTTTCAATACCAGGTTTTACCTTCTTCACCATGGTATCCAACAATTGTGCCTCACGAATTTGATCTTCCAAAGTAGGAGAGACGATGAGGTTGGCAAGAACACCTTGAGGAACAACTTGGAGATTCAACTTGCGAAAAGCTTCACAAAGATCCGGTTGAAAAGGCTTGAGGATTAAGCTGCTGCAATAAGCCTTTCTGCTCAAAGCGTCTGCAACCACATTAGCCTTGCCTGGAGTGTATTCAATACTCGGATTATACTCTTGAATCATTTCGACCTATCGAGTTTGTCTGAGGTTGAGATGAGGCTGAGTGAAGATATACTTGAGACTCTTGTGATCGGTGAAGATGTCCACTTTCCTTCCCAACAGGAGATGTCTCCATGTTATTAGAGCGTGGACCACTGCCGCCAACTCAAGATCGTGAGTGGGGTAGTTCCTTTCGTTGGGCTTCAACTGGCGAGAGGTATAGGCAACAACCTTCTTCTCTTGCATTAACACAGCACCGAGGCCCTGAAGAGAAGCATCACAGAATACTTCATAAGGCTTTGATTCATCAGGAGGAGTCAGAACTTGAGAGATATAGCCGCATCGAGGGCGTTACAAGTTGGTATCAGAGCCTTTCCCGACCTTAGGAGCCCCCACTGTTAGATCGAGGGCGTTACACTACTCCCACCGCTGGCTAGGCCATCCCTCCACTCACCCACACCCCCTGTTATTCTGCGGCGACGGTAGCCTCACACCGAAGCCGAACTAGTGAACCCTCGTACCCCTCTCCGCGTGGTCATCCACTGCCACGCCTTCCTCGGCTTCGCGTCGTCCCCTTCCTAGGCCTCTCCATCGTCCACCGCCCTGGTGCTCTCGGCGCGGCGTGGTCAACGTGGTCAAGGAATGACTTCCATCGGAAGAGTACTGTACATGGAGAGGCTAACAGCTGGGTCCACGACCGCGGCAAGGAAGTGCCTTCTTATTACGTGGAAAATAATGATTCCTCCACCTGACATCGGGGAACCACCGGACGGGCCACCGTATTTTGCAAAAAAACGTTTCCCCCTGACTGTTGGGACCCAGCAGCTACACCTTCGCACGCAAGGAAGTGCCTGACAATCGGGACCCACCTGGTCGAAGCGTACGTAGCGTTGTCATTCTGGTCGCGAACGTGTACGTACATATGATCGGTCTGTCTGCAGGCTGCAGCGATGAACCATGGCCATGTAACGGTGTAAGGATGGGCACGTGTCATAGTAGAGGCGCGCACATGTCGTAGTAGAGGCGCGCACTAGCATGTACACGTACGTACAGCGGCCATGTTGCAAGAAAGTTAATACGGCCACGTACGTACATACGGGCAGGGTCTCGAATGCCTACTAGCGCATACGTACGGCCAGGGCTCGTGTACATGGTTATGGCTGGGCCGGAACAGAGAAACGGCGTCGTCATCGTGTTCATGGGGAGGCAACGGAATGCGTCGTGTTCATCGGGAGGCAACGGAATGCCTGCTGTTCTTCGGGAGCCAACCGGGATGGACGGAACAGCCGATGGAAACGAGGCCTGGCGTACCGCAGAACGTAGGAACGGCCTTGTGGTCGACCGGCCACGGTGGAAACGGGATCCTGTTCATCGGGAGGGGTCTAGCGTACCGCAAAACGGAGGAAAGGCACCACCTACGGTCGAAATGGGGTCCTGTTGATCGGGAGGGGGTGTGGTGTACTACAAAACGGAGGAAACGGACTTGTGTTGGAGCGCTACGGTCGAAACGGGGGTCCTATTCATCGGGAGGGGTGTGGCGTACCGCAAAACGGGACTCCACGGGATACTGTTCATCTCCACCGTCGACCTCCTCCAGACTCCACGGACTCCTATTCGTCCACCGTCGACCTCCTCTAGCCTCCACCTGCGACTGTTCATCCACGGGCTCCTGTTCATCCAGCCTCCACCGGCTACTGTTCAACCAGCCCTCTCCACGGGGGTCCTATTCAACCACCCCTCCACGAGCTACTATTCATCCAGCCCTCCATCGGCTACTGTTCAACCAGCCCTCCACCGGCTACTGTTCAACCAGCCCTCCACGGGGTCATGTTCATCCACCGGCTCGATCGATCGGGGTACTGTTCATCCAGCAGCAACGGCCTCTACTACCACGGGTTCCTGTTCATCCAAACCCCCATCAGGAACTGTTCATCCAAACCCCCTCGACAACACTCACTATTCATCCAGGGAAGGAGGCAGCAGTGTTCGGTCGGCTTCAGTTAGCAGCAGTAGCGAAGGAATCACACTCGGGTTCAGTTAACAGCAAGGGATCGATCAATCGCTCGGGTTCAGTAATGCGTAGCCTGCAGTGCAATCGCTCGGGTTCAGTTAGAGCCCAACGCCTCGCACACACACGCGTACGTCCGAGAGAAACGCGCATCGCTTGGCCCCCGACCACCCATCGTAACCGGGAACTCCCCAATATGTTCCTCGCCCTCGCTTCTACCACGGTTTTTTCGTCATGGACGGCCCAAAGAATGTCGTGCAGCTGCGTCTCCGGCCCGCCCAGGACGAAAAGCCCATTTTCTGTCATGATTTTTTGTCATAGAAGTAGGACCCCACCACATCTATGATGATACCGGGTTTTGTCACAATTATCGTCATAGAAGTGTCATAAGTATGATAGGAAAAAATTTCGTTCGGCCCAAAATGTCACAGATGTGTCTTCTTTTGTAGTGTAGTGACTAGAGAACAATGTCAATCACTATCTCATCTGGAAGATTAACTCCCACTTGATTCAAGCGATTGTAGTATCCAGACATTCTGAGTACATGCTCACTGGCTGAGCTATTCTCCTCCATCTTGTAGGCAAAGTACTTGTCAGAGGTCTCATACCTCTTGACATGGGCATGAGTCTGAAATGCCAATTTCAACTCTTGAAACATCTCATATGCTCCGTGGCATTCAAAACATTTTTGAAGTCCCGGTTCTAAGCCGTTAAGCATGGCGCACTAAACTATTAAGTAGTCATCATATCGAGCTTGTCAAACGTTCGTAATGTCTGCATCTGCTCCTGCAATAGGTCTGTCACCTAGCGGTGCATCAAGGACATAATTCTTCTATGCAGCAATGAGGATAATCCTCAAATCACAGACCCAGTCCGCATCATTGCTACTATCATCTTTCAACTTAGTTTTCTCTAGGAACATATCAAAAACATAGAGGATCTACAACGCGAGCTATTGATCTACAACATAATTTGCAAATACTATCAAGACTAAGTTCATGATAAATTAAGTTCAGTTAATCAAATTACTTAAGAACTCCCACTTAGATAGACATCCCTCAAGTCATCTAAATGATATGTGATCCAGATCAACTAAACCATGTCTGATCATCACGTGAGATGGAGTAGTCATCAATGGTGAACCTCTCTATGTTGATCATATCTACTATATGATTCACCTTCGACCTTTCGGTCTCCAGTGTTCCGAGGCCATGTCTGCACATGCCAGGCTCGTCAAGTTTAACCCGAGTATTATGCATGTGAACGTAGAGTCTATTACACCCGATCATCACATGGTGTCTCGAAACGAAGAACTGTAGCAATGGTGCATACTCGGGGAGGACGCTTCTGTCGGATTTCGGGTTCCGGCAGACCCTTAAGGTTCGAACTCTGGGGTGCGCGCGGAGATTATGCCCTCTACCTCTCTGTCTCGCAAGGATCTAAACTACTGAAAGAACAGCACAAGAGACACAGGGTTTATACTAGTTCGGGCCACCATTGTGGTGTAATACCCTACTCTAGTTTGTGGTGGGTGGATTGCCTCTTGGGCTGATGATGATGAACAATACAGGGAAGAACAGCCTCGCGAGGGTCTGGTCTTGGCTGGGGGGATGAACTGCTTGGAGGAGTTCAACCGCCCTTCTCTCTCTCTCTACTTGTTCTCTGCTTGCTCTGATTCTCGACCTCCTATGCCGGATCGCTCGGTTCTTCTTCTAGATGCCTCTACCCTGGGGGTGGCTAGTCCTATTTATAGGCAAAGGCCCTGGGCCTCCTCCCAAATATTGAGCGGGAAGGGCGCCAACAATTGGCCAATTCGAAGGGGAACATCCGGTACACTTATCCTGACTAAAGTTGGTCCTCGCCTGCCAAAGGACCTGTGATGACGTCGTTCTGGGCTCCACGGTGACCTCCTTCCCACCGTTGGACTGGTCTTGGTCTCGTTGCACCGAAATGGGTGTCTTTGCTTGATCCTCTCGCCTGCGCTTGCTCCCTTTGCACCAAAGAGGAAAGAGAGACGCTGCGTGGGCTGGCGCCTGCCTGGCATCCTTGGTCGTCATGGCTTGCGTCATGGGCACCTCGCGAGGTACCCCGCCTTGATCTCTCCGCCTCCTCGTGAGCCAGCCTGATGAGGCCGTGCCTGAGGAAGCGCCGTGTCGTCCGCCCCGCGAGGCTTGGCCCCTCGCGAGGGTCTTGGGTCTTGTGTTGATGAAGATGGGCCGCACTGGGCCCCCGTTTGAGCCACGCCGCAGGCTGCAGGCACGCAAGTCTGGGGACCCCCGTTCCCAGAACGCCGACAGTAGCCCCCGGGCCCAAGGCGCGCATGGACTTGGCCGTGCCGAGAGGCGAAAGGCAAGGGCGAAGCGCCGAGGGCCCTAACAGCCCGCGGCCTTGGGCGCCGCGTGGCGGTTGATTGGACGTGAGCGTCTCCGCTTCCCCATGACGCCTCGGTGATCGTGTGGATTGGACAACTCCCTGCATGCAAATCGTGTCATGATTACCTGTGATCGTGGAGGCCGACGGTTGGCCTTCGCCGGCTATAAGTACGGCACCGCCCATCCCCTTCCAGTCCATCTCTTCTTGTTTTCTCCTTCGCCCCGATTCTTGCTCCGTCTTGGTGTGATGGCTCCGATCCGCCGGTTCTCTGCTGCGAAGAAGGGAAAGGCTCCTCGAGAAGGACTAGACCCGCTCCCGCCGAAGAAGCGATCTGCCTTCTCTTTCTCTCTCTTTCTACTTGCTCTAGATGCTGAATCAGATGCCTCTACCCTGGGGGTGGCTAGTCCTATTTATAGGCAAAGGCCCTGGGCCTCTTCCCAAATATTGAGCGGGAAGGGCACCAACAATTGGCCAATTCGAAGGGGAACATCTGGTACACTTATCCTGACTAAAGTTGGTCTTCGCCTGCCAAAGGCCCTGTGGTGACGTCGTCCTGGGCTCCATGGTGACCTCCTTCCCACCGTTGGACTGGTCTTGGTCTCGTTGCACCGAAATGGGTGCCTTTGCTTGATCCTCTCGCCTGCGCTTGCCCCCTTTGCACCAAAGAGGAAAGGGAGACGCTGCGCGGGCTGGCGCCCGCCTGGCATCCTTGGTCGTCATGGCTTGCGTCATGGGCACCTCGGGAGGTACCCGCCTTGATCTCTCCGCCTCCTCGTGAGCCAGCCTAAGGAGGCCGTGCTTGAGGAAGCGCCGTGTCATCCGCCTCGCGAGGCTTGGCCCCTCGCGAGGGTCTTGAGCCTTGTGTTGATGAAGATGGGCCACGCTGGGCCCCCATTTGAGCCACGCCGCAGGCCGCAGGCAGGCAAGTCTGGGGACCCCCGTTCCTAGAACGCCGACAGTAGCCCCCGGGCCCAAGGCGCGCATGGACTTGGCCGTGTCGAGAGGCGAAAGGGCAAGGGCGAAGCGCCGCGGGCCCTAATAGCCTGCGGCCTTTGGGCACCGCGTGGCGGTTTGATTGGACATGGGCGGCACTGTTCACCCACGCTCCCTTATTCTGCGCCGCGCTAGGTTGCCCCATAGTTGTACACAGCCGCCCCTTTTCCTATTGCTTGACCGTCTCCTGCTCTTCCTCCCTCCGAACTCTGACCCCTGCTTCCAATCCCATCTCGCATCTCCTCTCTTCCGCCCGCCGCCATGGCTCCAAAGAAAGGGAAGGGGAAGAAGCCAGTGGCTCCATCTCGCCTGCCACCGCCGGTGGCGCCTGCTGTCGGCCGCTCAATCATACTCAACCTGGAATGCCTGGGCAAGCTCAGCCCGGCTCTGGCCACCGCCTTCAACGAGTGTGGGAGGACGACGGCTTGGCCTACGTGCCACTTCCCCACCGATAGGATAATCACCGAGGTTCATTACTTCGCCGATGCCTTGTGGGCGGGTTTGGTGCCTCCCTTCTCCGATTTCTTCAACGCCATCCTTAATCATTATCAGATCCACATGATGCATCTGGGTCCTGAGTCCATTGCCCTCCTTTCAGTCTTCGCTCTTGTTTGTGAGGCGATGGTAGGCATCCCTCCTTCTGTTGCCTTGCTGCGCCACTTCTTCTCCTTGCATCTTGCCGACCCCACGCAATGCTCGGCATGCGTGAGCTTTGTAGCCTCGCCCGAGACCGCAGCCTCTGGTATCGACTTCAACCTCCCTCTGCCTTCAGCCGGGTTCCGCGAGCGGTGGTTATACGTTGATGTCGGGGTGCCCAGCCCCCGGCTCGTGAAGCCGTCATCGCCTGTTGTGCCCAACTTGGGCTGGGGTCAGGAGACACTCGTGAGCCCCCGGCTCGCCTTCGTCTGGCACCGCTTTATGTCCTTGAAAAAGCTTGGCGTAACGGCGCCCAAGGTGGTGAAGGAGTTCCTATTGTGCCGCATTGCCCCTCTCCAACGCCATTCTCGTCGAATGTGGGCCTTCAGCGGGCATGGTGACCGCATGAGGCTTCAGGAAGAAGACCTGACGCCCGAGGCGCTGAGGAAGGTGCTCTTGGTCCTGGCAGGCGATCCCAACCCCGGGGGTATCCGTCAAGGGGGAGCTTTGCTGTACCTCTGCCAGAACAGGGGTGACTTCGTGAGGCAGATGCCCCCCTTCGACGAGTGGGGGCTACGCCCTGTCGGCCTCCAGGGGCCTCGCGAGAACCCTGTGGTGGTGATTTCCCTTACGGTCAGCCTGGGTGAATCCTCCTTGAGTGGTGGCGCAGGGAGGCAGGAGACAGCGGGGGTCGAAGGAGCCGCGGATGATGTGACCGCACCTGGCGACGCTCTTGATGGGGCAGCTCATGAGGTCCGCGCTGCTGTGGCCGCGGGTGAGGTGCCGCCGCTTCCGATGCTTGAGGCCGAGGCTCCTGAGCCCCCGGCCGTGATCTCTGGCGAGGCAACTGCCCGTGCGCATCAGGCATGTGGCCTCGACGCAAGCGGCCTTGGTGCTCCGTTCTCTTCGCAGGCTGATTCCTGTGCATCTGTCTTGGGCCATTTCCGTGTGGACTTTGAGGCCCTCCGGAGAAAAAGGGAGGCTCTGGGCGATGACTTCCCTTGCCGCTTGCTGAAGCGCCGGAAGTATTTTCCTGTTGATGAGTAAGTCTTCTCCCTTTCTGTTCCCTATCCTGCTTGCCGCATCCGCTGATCCTTGCTCTGCAGGCCTCTCCCTACTGAGCTCGATGAAGCCACCGAGTCGACGCCTTCCTTGGCTTCGTCTCCTCCGCCACCCCTGGGTGCCTCGAGCTGCACTGCCCTTGTGGTTTGGTCGAGCGACGGCACGGACCATCACATAGCACGTGGCGACTCTTCTGTTCCCGCGATCTCCTTCCGCGGGCCTTCCCTCGACATAGGCAGCCTGCCATGGGCTTCCCGTCTGGTCGCGGGCTGCGACTGGCGGAGGCACCCCCTGGGCCCTTCTCCTGAGGTCAGGTTGGACTCAGGCCGGGCTTCTGATGCAGCGCGGCTGGCCGTCGTGAGGGCCTCAGCCCCCAGCCCCCTGCCCGGGGCCGGAGCGATGGTCCGAGGTCCTCGACGCCCGCTTGGGGCGGATGATGGTGTGGCAGATGTGCTTGAGCGTGCTCGGGAGCGCCGTGCCCGTCACCACGAATTCCTCCGGAGGGCGAGTGGCGCCGTAGACCTGCTTGGGCAGGAGCTCGCTGAGGAAGACGCGCGCCTGGAAGCCGAGGGCCTGCGCCTGGCCGCAGAGCGGCGCGAGCTGGAGGTCGCCGCTGCCCTCGCGCGTCGTCAGCGCGACCTTGATGATGAAGAAGCGAAGGCGTCGCTGGAGGCTTCTCTGGCGGCGCGGTCTCAGGCCGTTGAGGAGGCCCGAGGAGCAGACCGACGGTGAGAAGCAGCAGAAGAACGGGCACGAGAGCTCTTGGCCCGGTGTCGCTCGTTGGAGGAGCAAGCGGAGCTGCGCGAGGCAGCCCTTGCATCGATGGAGGTGGCTTCTGGTGACCCGGTAGAGCTTCGGAAGCGCGAGGAAGCGTTGGTGCTGGAGGCCGCCGAACGCGCTCGCGAGCACGAGCAGCTGGAGACGAGGGAACGCCTGGTGACGCAGGCGGAAGATGATGTCGCCGCGCGGGAAACGCGTGTCCTGGAGCAGGTTTGCCGTCGGGTGGCGACAGCGCGCCAAGGCCTCAAGCGTGAGTTCGAGGAGAAGCTGGGGATGATCTGAGTCGAAGCTGAGGGTAGAACCGCCGCCTTGAGGGCCCAACAGGATGAGGCGACGCGACGAGCCGACGCCTCCCGGGTTGCTCTTGAGGCAGCACAGAAGGAGCTGGCCACCTCCTAGGCCGAGGTGCTCCGCCTTCGCCAACGTGTGGAAGAGGCTGTGGCCGTCGAGCGTCAGAATGCCGACGAGATACGCCAGCGGCAAGTCCTGTAGCACGTGCATGGCCCCATGCTCACCAAGCTCAGGGAGAGGGCTAACATTGCCCTAGGCAATATCTATGAGGCTGCCGTTGGCGAGCCGCACACGATTAACTACGCCGGCAACCTGCAGTTTTTCACCACCGTGGTGACACAGCTGGAGGCACGGTCGGTCAAAGCCAGTAGGTTGGTGGAGGAGAGGAGTCGCGCCCTGCTCGGGCGCGCCTTTTCCCGCGTCTTCAGCCATCTTCGAAACATGGATCCCCACTTCGACTTCGACGCCGCCATCGCCCCAGTTCCCCAGGCCGTTCGGGGTGACCTGGCTGAATGGGTGGAGAACAACGTAGATGCTCTCGTTCGGGCCTTCACTTCGGATGATGACGACGTGATCGTGGCCGCCGACGAAGGTGGCGTGGTGGATGATCCCAACGCCGTTGATGGTGGCGCAGACGACGAAGGCGAGTCCAGCGACGCCAGCGATAGCTCGGGAGGCGCCCCCGAGGATGCATTGGGGGATTTGTCAGATTGACCATGTACTATCCTCGTCTTTTTACCCTGCATAGATAGAACTCAGGCGCTTGGCCTGATGGTTGTGAGAGCATTTTGGGAGGGGAAGCCCCTCATGTAAGAACTCGCATCTAATATATCTGCAGTAATTAAATCGTACGCGTGTCCAGCGGTAGGCTGGTTCTCCCTTGTTCCTTCTTGGCCCCAAAGCCGCCTGCTGGAGGGCACTGCGCCTCGGGTGCTTTCCAGTTGAAACCTCGGGATGCGGGGTCGTTGCTGACAGGAAACCCCACAGGCGTGGGCCGTTTTCGCAGGCTCCGAACCTTCTCCTGAGTGAGACGTCTTCACAGGCGTTCGCCCTCTTCACAGGCTCCGGGCCTTTTCTCAAACGAGACGTCTTCACAGGCGTTTGCCTTCTTCACAGGCTACGGGCCTTTTCCTGAGCGGGACGGCTTCACAGGCATTTGCCTTCTTCACAGGCTCAGGGCCTTCTCCCGAGCGGGATGGCTTCACAGGCGTTTGCCTTCTTCACAGGCTCAGGGCCTTCTCCCGAGCGGGACGGCTTCATAGGCATTTGCCTTCTTCACAGGCTCAGGGCCTTCTCCCGAGCGGGACGGCTTCACAGGCGTTTGCCTTCTTCACAGGCTCAGGGCCTTCTCTCGAGCGGGATGGCTTCACAGGTGTTTGCCTTCTTCACAGGCTCCGGGCCTTCCATGAGAAAACAATCTCCGCAAGCACCAAAGGTCACCTCGCGAGGGAGCGACAGCGGCAGTCTGGGCCATGCTTAAGCTAGGCCTGGCCCGGCTCGCGATGGGCTCGCGAGGGGAGGCATCTATGGTGAGATGGCGACCAGAGCGCGGGAAACGATTCAAACAAGACCAAGCATCCCTTCCCCGAACGCACGCAAAGCTCAAATTCGAATTCAACTTAAATCCAGCGGAGGAAAAAGGTTACAACCAAAGGAAGAAGACAATGAAAGCAAACAAAAAGGCCGCGTCCGGCACCTAATCTAGTCTTCGACGTCTTCTCACCAGCGCGGAGCTAAGTGCTGTCCACTGGGCGTGGGAGGGAGCCCCAGGGCCTGAGGCCGGCACCCCTGAGACTCCGGGGCGTGTACGGCCCCACTCATTATTACGTGAGAGTGTCACGGGGCGGCGAGCTTCACAGGCACTGGGCCTTCTTCACAGGAACCGGCCTTGCTTCATATCGCCAAACGAGGGCCCCGCCTTGCGCCACACTCTAGTGCCACCAACGACGAGCGGAAACCAGGACGCCGCCGGTGGGGTAGAGTGGTCGCCCGCGGTTCCCCCGACGACCACGGGTCCTCCGCCAGGGGCAGGCCCTCAGACACCTCCCCAGCGGAGTGCCTACCTTCTAAGAACGCCTTGCTCCAAACGCCGCAGTGGTGATGTAGGATCCCTACCCCTTTACTGCAGTCCCCTGCGTCCTCCTCCCGAGGGGTAGGAGGTCGCGGGAGCGGGGCAGCTGCTTGCTGCGGCGACCTGCACCTCCTGTGACCCATGATTAGCGTATGTCTGCTCTTGAGGAATTAACGGTACCTGATAGTCGTTGCCTCCAGTGTGACCGACGGAGCCGTCCTGGGGTTCCTGGAAGGGCTCGGCCTCTGGCGTCTCGTCTCCCCAGCTGGGGCTGAAGAGTGAGCCCTGTTCGCCCTCGTGAGCGTGCCCTTGGTCCATCATGTGGGGCACGTATTCTTCTGGCGTCGTCGCCCCGAATGCTTTGTTGTAGTGCTCCATGTGCCATGTGGCGTTGCTTGTCGTGCCCACCGCAGGGTGGTAGCGCGGTTGGCCGCTGGCGCCGTGGGCCGCGCTGAGCCCCTCTTCTTCACGCGCCAGGGGCGGGGGTAGCGCCACCGCCAGTCTGGTGCCGGCGGATTCGCCGGTGTTGGGGTAGTCTTGAGGCCCGCGCGGGTGCGCGGGGCTCCCTCGTGCGCCGCCCTGAGCTTGAGGCGGAAGCTGGACGCAGAAGGGGTGAGCCCCCGAAGCGGCGAAGCCCAGGAGCTCGGCGACCCGTTCCAGCAGCACGTCGCGGCCGCCCTCCAGTAGCCTGCACTGCAGCAGCTCCCGTGCTACTGTGAGCGCGACCCTCGAGTTCGCCTGTTCCCGGCGGGTGTTCGTAGTTGCGGCGTGATTGGAGGCCCTCGCTGCCGACCGCGCCTGTCACGGTGTGAGGGTCGCAGAAGCTTGCCCGCGTCGCCCGCGGCCCGCAGCGCCCTGCGGACCGCGAGCTGCCTGTGGCGCGGGGTCGCCCGGAGTGGGAGGCTCCGCGCAGATGGGCCATGCCACCCATGGGCCTTGGTTGCCCGCCTGGTCGCCGGACATGGTGACGACAACGCAACGGGAGACGGAGCGATGGGAAGGCAGATTCCGGCGCACCCCTACCTGGCGCGCCAAATGTCAGATCACGGGTTCCGGCAGACCCTTAAGGTTCGAACTCTGGGGTGCGCGCGGAGATCTTGCCCTCTACCTCTCCATCTCGTAAGGATCTAACTACTGCAAGAACAACACAAGAGACATAGGGTTTATACTAGTTTAGGCCACCATTGTGGTGTAATACCCTACTCTAGTTTGTGGTGGGTGGATTGCCTCTTGGGCTGATGGGGAAGAACAATACAAGGGAGAACAGCCTCGCGAGGGCCTGTTCTTGGCTAGGGGATGAACTGCTAGGGGGAGTTCGATCTCCCTTCTCTTTCTCTCTCTTTCTACTTGCTCTAGATGCTGAATCAGATGCCTCTACCCTGGGGGTGGCTAGTCCTATTTATAGGCAAAGGCCCTGGGCCTCTTCCCAAATATTGAGCGGTAAGGGCGCCAACAATTGGCCAATTCGAAGGGGAACATCTGGTACACTTATCCTGACTAAAGTTGGTCTTCACCTACCAAAGGCCCTGTGGTGACGCCGTCCTGGGCTCCATGGTGACCTCCTTCCCACCGTTGGACTGGTCTTGGTCTCGTTGCACCGGAATGGGTGCCTTTGCTTGATCCTCTCGCCTGCACTTGCCCCCTTTACACCAAAGAGGAAAGGGAGACACTGCGTGGGCTGGCGCCCGCCTGGCATCCTTGGTCGTCATGGCTTGCGTCATGGGCACCTCGCGAGGTACCCGCCTTGATCTCTCCGCCTCCTCGCGAGCCACCCTAAGGAGGCCCATCTTGAGGAAGCGCCATGTCGTCCGCCTCGCGAGGCTTGGCCCCTCGCGAGGGTCTTAAGCCTTGTGTTGATGAAGATGGCCCACGCTGGGCCCCCATTTGAGCCACGCCGCAGGCCGCAGGCAGGCAAGTCTGGGGACCCCCGTTCCCAGAACGCCGACAATGGTAGCCCGTGCTTTTGGGTGGTGACTTATCTTGAGAATCGGGGATCACCCCTGGCGCATCGTTGGGTCCACGTGGAGTTGCTTGGCAAGGTCCTCGCGTGCCCCTTCTCCCTCGCCTCTGCTCCCCTTTCTGCTCTACGTCCTCGGGTCCCGGCCCTCGAGCTGGTCTCAGCCGTTGCTGGTATGCCAGGTCACGATGCCGTGGTCAAGGCCAGAGGGTGAGGGCTGGAGAGCCGGTAGGAGCCCTGAGTCACGATGCTCAGGCACCCCCCCCTTTAACGTGCAAGCGGTTTGCATGGACGAGGGTGAAGGGAACTCCGTGAGGGCCTCGGCTAGCGCAAGTCCTTCAAAGGATCCTGCAAACCCATCATAGAAAGAAGAAAGGGGTTGCCATGGTAGTTATCAGTTGATCGTTAGTTGCTCAAGAGCTTGATGGTTGGTGCAGGTGAGGTGTACTTGGGCGCCCGTGAGCCAGCGCGGGACCCACGGGGCCCTACCCCTAGGCGGGTTGCGCCTGGCACTGGACCGTATCTTGAGATGTGTTCCTGCAAATTTGGTTAGATGCCGGCACTCTACGTCATCGGGTCCCGGCCCTCGAGCTTGTCTCAGCCGTTGCTGGTATGCCAGGTCGCGATGCCGTGGACAAGGCCAGAGGGTGAGGGTTGGAGAGCCAGTAAGAGCCCTGAGCTCATGTACCCCCCCCCCCCTTTAACGTGCAAGTGGTCGACATGGAGAAGAAGAGGTACCGTGGATAGGCATCAAGTAATCAAGCATGATAGGCGAATGCATAGTTGGAAATAAACGCAAGGGAGATACACGTCGCTGGGCCTAGCCCGAGGGGCTTGGGATGATGCAACCCGAGGGGCGCCCCCAACAAAGTAAGCTAACGACCGAAAAATAAAAAGGGATACATGCCGCAGGGACAGACCCACGCGGCCTGGGAGTGATGCAACCCTGGGAGGGCGCTCCCAGCTGGAAATGAGGCTTGAAAGATGTCACCTGAAGATGTCGAAGACGAAGTGGTGTTGGTGCAGCAGACTCGGTGGGCTGCGGAGCCCGATCCTCACGAGCCCCCAGGCCCTGGGGCCTCGGGAGGCTCCGGAGGCACTGGCGGCTCCTCGCGAGTTATCTCCATCTCCGCCAGGGCCGCGGAACGCCTGTCTTCTTGAGCCTCCATGATGCTCCTCATGAGGCGCTGGTACGCAGCAGCCATGCTCGGCAAGCCGTAAGGCATGCGAACATAGCTGTGGGGTGGACCTCCACAGCGCCCCACTTGCGAGGGCCAGAGGCGCTCCATCGTGGCGACCTGATTGAGCCCTGGTACGTCGACGCAGACGTGTAGCCCACCATCCTCGCCTGGATGGGGAGCCACAACCGGTAGACGGCGGCAACCGCTCATGATTCTTGACTCCTGTAGTTCTTGAACGGCCTTGTTAACGAACTCCTGCTGGTCTGACCTTCCTTGCCTCGCTCCTTCTTGAGGGAAATGTGCTTCGAAGCAGTCCTCCACGTGGTGCCCAAGCGCCTCCCTCGTGACCCTGGCCAGGTGGGTGGCCCTCCAGGTGAGAGCCCCCGAGCCCTGCCTGAGGAGGGCGCCGGGCGCGCTTTCCTATGCGATGGAAGGAGGGTCCCCCTTGGCAGACGCGGGCCCTGAGGGGCCTGCCTCCTGAGGGGCTGAGCCTGACGATGTCTTCTTCTTCTTGGGGGTGGTCTCGGGAAGCCTCCTGCTTCCGCGATCTGGGTCTTCCAGTGACGCGGCCTGAAAGGCTTGCTCCAGGGAACACACTGCATCCTTCTCTTCACATGGCACCGTGATGACCCCGCCACTCCCTGGCATCTTGAGGACGTTGTAGCCGTGGTGAGTTACGGCCAGGAACTTGGCCAGCGCTGGGTACCCGAGGATGGCATTGTACAGCAGGCAGATGTGGGCGACGTCAAAGTCAATGAGCTCGGTGCGGTAGTTGCTGCGGGCCCCGAAGGTGACAGGGAGGCGGACCTGCCCGATCAGGATTGTGGAACCGTCGGTGACTCCGGAGAAAGGCCTGGTTGGCTGAAGCTGGTCATAGGGCACTTGGAGGTTGTTAAATGTTTCCACGGACAGGATGTTGAGCCCTGCTCCATCGTCGATGAGGGTCCTGGTGACCAGTACGTTGCTGATGACTGGGGAGCAAAGCATCGGGAGGACTCCGGCTATGGCCGCGCACTTGAGCTGGTCTGCTGAGCTGAACGTGATGGCGCACGCCGACCACCTGAGAGGGCACGTTGCTTCGAGCTTGGGGAGGACTGCATTCACTTCGCGGGCAAACTGCTTGAAGATGCATTGAGAGGCTGGGGCTTGAGCCCCGCCCAGGATGCAGGCGATTGCGCGCGGCTCCTGGAAGCCCCCAGCCCCATCGTCTTGATGGCGGTCTTCGTTCCTCCTTGGCTGAGGCGGCAGCGGAGGGAGGCCTGCGTTGCCCTGAGGGCGATCCTCACGAGGCTGATCCCTCCAGTCCCCCTCACGAGGCAGGTCCCGCCAGCAGTCCTCGCGAGGTTGGTCGCGCCACCCTTGGCGCGGGCCGCGGTCTTCCCAGCGTCCTGGGTTTCTTCCTCCTCCTCGGCCGTAGCCCCGGTCAGCACGGTCAGGGCGACGGCCGATCCTTCCTTCTCGCACGGCGCGGAGCTCTTAACATTCATTGGTGTTGTGGCTGTGGAGGTCGTGGTACACACAGTACCGGCTGCCCCTGGAGGATTCGGGCAGATCCTTGCCCCGCTTGGTGTCCGGTTATGCTGCGAGTACGGCAGCCCCCTTGCGCTTCACATCCTTGGCCTTGGATTTCTTCTCTTCTGGGTCTGCGGCAGGCAGCTCGAGGAGGGAGAGACGTCCCTCCTCAGCCCTGGCGCACTTGGTCGCCAAGTTGAACAGCTCCAGGGAGGTGCATAGGTCTTCATGCATCGCCAGCTCCTCTTTCATCTTGACGTCGCGCACACCATCGGAGAAGGCCGAGATGATGGCTTGATCGGACACCTTGGGGATCTTGAGGCGCGCACTGTTGAAGCGCTGGATGTACTTTTGCAGGGTCTCTCCGGGTTGTTGCTTGATGCGGCGCATGTCGCTCACGGCGGGCGGTCGGTCGCGGGTACCTTGGAAGTTGGCGATGAAGCGGGTGCGCATCTGGTCCCAGAAGGTGATCGTGCCTCGAGCCAGATTCAGGAGCCAGGTGCGGGCTCCTTCCTTCAGCGCCATGGGGAACCAGTTCGCCATGACCTTTTCATCCCCACTGGCAGCCTCGATGCCCAGCTCATAGAGATGGAGGAACTCTGCGGGATCAGTCGTGCCGTCGTAGCGAGGAGGCACGTCTGGCTTGAACTTACCGGGCCACGCGACGCTGCGCAGCTCGGTGGTGTAGGCGCGGCAGCCTGCGGTGGCTACGGGAGGCTTCGGTTGAGGCAGAGCTTGGCCTTGCGGGTCCTCTTGCGCCGCAGCTAAAAGCAGCGCGGGGTCTTGACGTGCCAGAGCTGGAGCAGGGTCACGGCGAGCCAGAGCAGGAAGCGCCCGGGCAGCCTCTTGCGGTCGAGGGACCTCTCGGCAGCTCCGTTCCTGCTGGGCTGGCGCCTGACGGAGCGGGTTCCGCCCAGGGGCCGCCCGCCTTGGAGCCATGGCGTCTTCTTGGAGAGGGGGCGGTTGGTACGCCCCCGGAGCTTTATTGCCCACGGGGGGCGGGGTGCGGCGCAGTGGAGCGGACGGCGCAGGAGAGCCCCTGCGGCGTGGACGAGCTCGGCGATGCGGTCGAGCCACTCTTCATAGACGTCGTCGACGGGACGGTAGCGCAGGAGCTCGTTTGCCGCGATGAGCGCAGCTCGAGCCTCCAAGGGTGCGCGGAGCGCGCGGGACGAAGAGCCAGCTGGGGTGAGCGATGGAGTAGCGGTGCGGCCGTCTTGCCTCACGGACGGGTGCTGAGACGACGCCTGCTGCTCGTTCCCCGCCGGGCCGGTGGCGGCGTTGACGGCGGGCGACGGGGAACGACGTGGGCGCCCACCGACGGGAGCCGTCTGGGCGACGCGGGAAGCGATGGCGGCCCGGCGCTCGGCGCGGGCCCGACGAGCGTCTGACATGGACGCGACGGTCGGAGGGGAGAGGAGCGGTGGAAAGAAAATTCTGGCGCACCCCTACCTGGTGCGCCAAATGTCGGATTTCGGGTTCCGGCAGACCCTTAAGGTTCAAACTCTGGGGTGCGCGCGGAGATTATGCCCTCTACCTCTCCTTCTCGCAAGGATCTAAACTACTGAAAGAACAGCACAAGAGACACAGGGTTTATACTAGTTCGGGCCACCATTGTGGTGTAATACCCTACTCTAGTTTGTGGTGGGTGGATTGCCTCTTGGGCTGATGATGATGAACAATACACGGAAGAACAGCCTCGCGAGGGTCTGTTCTTGGCTGGGGGGATGAACTGCTTGGAGGAGTTCAACCGCCCTTCTCTCTCTCTACTTGTTCTCTGCTTGCTATGATTCTCGACCTCCTATGCCGGATCACTCGGTTCTGCTTCTAGATGCCTCTACCCTGGGGGTGGCTAGTCCTATTTATAGGCAAAGGCCCTGGGCCTCCTCCCAAATATTGAGCGGGAAGGGCGCCAACAATTGGCCAATTCGAAGGGGAACATCCGGTACACTTATCCTGACTAAAGTTGGTCCTCGCCTGCCAAAGGACCTGTGATGACGTCGTTCTGGGCTCCACGGTGACCTCCTTCCCACCGTTGGACTGGTCTTGGTCTCGTTGCACCGAAATGGGTGTCTTTGCTTGATCCTCTCGCCTGCGCTTGCTCCCTTTGCACCAAAGAGGAAAGAGAGACGCTGCGTGGGCTGGCGCCTGCCTGGCATCCTTGGTCGTCATGGCTTGCGTCATGGGCACCTCGCGAGGTACCCCGCCTTGATCTCTCCGCCTCCTCGTGAGCCAGCCTGATGAGGCCGTGCCTGAGGAAGCGCCGTGTCGTCCGCCCCGCGAGGCTTGGCCCCTCGCGAGGGTCTTGGGTCTTGTGTTGATGAAGATGGGCTGCGCTGGGCCCCCATTTGGGCCACGCCGCAGGCCGTAGGCAGGCAAGTCTGGGAACCCCCGTTCCCAGAACGCCGACAACTTCTACCTTGAAATTTAGTGAAGAAATCATCTTATAATGCTACCCGCTGTATTAAGCAAAATAAGATGTAAATAAGATAAACATCACATGCAATCAAAATATGTGACATCATATGGCCATCATCATCTTGTGCTTTTGATCTCCATCTCCAAAGCATCGTCATGGTCTCCATTGTCACCGGCTCAACACCTAGATCTCCATCATAGCGTCGTGGTCGTCTCGCCAACTGTTGCTTCTACAACTATCTCTAACGCATAGTGATAAAGTAAAGAAATTACATGGCGCTTGCATTTCATACAATAAAGAGACAACCATAAGGCTCCTGCCGGTTGTCAGATATCTTACAAAACATGATCATCTCATACAATAACTTTTATCACATCATGTCTTGACCATATGACATCACAACATGACCTGCAAAAACAAGTTAGACGTCCTCTACTTTGTTGTTGCAAGTTTTACGTGGTTGCTACGAGCTTCTAGCAAGAACCGTTCTTACCTACGCATCAAAACCACAATGGTGATTTATCAAGTTTGCTATTTTAACCTTCAATAAGGACTGGCCGCAGTCAAATTCGATTCAACTAAAGTAGGAGAAATAGACACCCGCCAGCCACCTTTATGCAAAACTAGTTGCATGTGTGTCTATGGAATCGGTCTCATGAACGCGTTCATGTAAGGTTGGTCTGGGTCGCTTCATCCAATAATACCGCTGAATCAAAATAAGACATTGGTGGTAAGCAGTATGACGATCACCGCCCACAAATCTTTGTGTTCTACTCATGCATATCATCTACGCATAGACCTGGCTTGGATGCCACTGTTGGGAAACGTAGCATGCAATTTCAAAAAAATTCCTACGCTCACGCAAGATCTATCTAGGAGATGCATAGCAACGAGAGGGGAGAGCATCTTCATACCCTTGAAGATCGCAAAGCGGAAGCGTTTATCAATGCAGTTGATGTAGTCGTACACCTTCACGATCCATCCCAATCAAGTACCGAACGTACGGCACCTCCGCGTTCAACACATGTTCAGCTCGATGACGTCCTTGCCTTCTTGATCCAACAAAACAGGCGAAGTAGTAGATGTGTTCCGGCGGCACGACGGCGTGGTGACGGTTGGTGATGAAGAACAATCTCCACAGGGCTTCGCCAAGCACTACAGAAACTAGACGGAGGATAAACTAGAGGGGACGGGGTTACCAGCACACGGCTTGGTGAATCTTGATGTGTCTTGGGTGCTAGACCTACCCCTCTATTTATATGTTGACCCCTCGGGTCGAAACTTGGAGTAAAAGCCTCCTCGAAGTCGGTTTTGCCCGAAAGGCAAGAGTCCTGCCAGGGTTCTCGGCGTCTGGACTGAAACACCATGGACCCTGGCGTCTGGCCCCTGGACTCCGTAAAACTTCCTTTTGCGCTTTCCATAAACCTCGTGGGCTTTCCCCTTTGGCCCAAATAAAGTGTTCTCGTACCCAAACATTTCGGGAAACATCCGGAACCCCTTCCAGTGAATTCCGGAACCCTTCCGGAGACCGAACACTATTATCCCATATATCAATCTTTATCTCTGGACCATTCCAGAGCTCCTTGTCATGTCCGTGATCACATCCGGGACTTCGAGCGATATTCGGTCACCAACATACATAACTCATATAATACTATATCGTCAACGAACGTTAAGCGTGCGGACCCTATGGGTTTGAGAACTATGTAGACATGACCGAGACACCTCTCTGGTCAATAACCAATAGCGGAACCTGGATGCCTATATTGGCTCCTACATATTCTATGAAGATCTTTATCGGTCGAACCTTATGACAACATACATAATTCCCTTTGCCCGTCGGTATGTTACTTGCCCGAGATTCGATCGTCGATATCTTCATACCTAGTTCAATCTCGTTACCGGCAAGTCTCTTTACTCGTTCCGTAATACATCATCCCGCAATTAACTCATTACTCACTTTGCTTGCAAGGCTTCTTATGATGTGCATTATTAAGAGGGCCCAGAGATACCTCTCCGATACTCGGAGTGACAAATCCTAATCTCGATCTATGCCAACCCAACAAACACCTTCGGAGATACCTGTAGAGCATCTTTATAATCTCCCGGTTACGTTGTGACGTTTGATAGCACACAAGGTATTCCTCCGGTGTCCGTGAGTTGCATAATCTTGTAGTCAAAGGAATATGTATATGACATGAAGAAATCAATAGCAACAAAAATGAACGATCAATATGCTAAGATAACGGATGGATCTTGTCCATCACATCATTCTCCTAATGATGTGATCACGTTCATCAAATGACAACACATGTCTATGGTAGGAAACTTAACCATCTTTGATTAACGAGCTAGTCTAGTAGAGGCTTACTAGGGACACGGTGTTTTGTATATGTATCCACACATGTATCAAGTTTCCCGTTAATACAATTCTAGAATGAATAATAAACATTTATCATGATATAAATAAATGTGAAATAATGAATTTATTATTGCCTCTAGGGCATATTTCCTTCACGCGGCTGTTCTTTTGCTTGCTTTCTGTAGCTGGTTTTTCGGCTTCTTGAATGAAATTTGGAATTTTCGTGACTCTTATTCACAAGGTTTGGGAAGTTTCTTTCTTTTCTCTCCCCGCAGTGTTCGCCCTTTGAAACCTTGTTTTAGGAAGAGTGACAGTTTCTCGTTGCTCTTCCTTGCGCATCCCGCGTGCGGGGGCTGGGTACGGTGTGTGTGCACCTGGGCTCGCCCACGACCACACCTCGTCAAAATTGTGTTGCCCCAGCTTTGGCGCCTTGATCCTCGCGGGACGCCCTCGAACGAGCTCACGGGCAAGCGCACCCTCTCGAGTTCGTGCCTCTGGGCATCGCGACGTGGCATACTACTCGCAATTAACCCACGCTCGGGGGCTTGCGCGAGGTATGGCGCCTCATGAGATTTTCTAACCCTGCAACCGCATGGCACCTCCGAAGGTTCGACCATCCTCGAGTTTCCAAGAAGAAAGCCCTCGGAAGACGCTCCTAAAAGGGCATGCTCCCGCAGCATGGGAGTCTACCGCGAGCACATCGAGTTAAGTCACCCTAACACACCCAGCAGCAACACGGATATCACGACATGATATGAAAATAACGAGCATAGCATAATGGTGCAAGCGCCATGGTTCATTACACACCCCAATAGGGCTTTCTAACTTTTTTCGATGCAGGAGAAAAAAAGAATCAAACGCAAGCCGCGCGACTACAGCGGCTCCTGAGGCTCGGCTCAGGCGACACTCGAGCTCAATCGGAGTCTTCCTCCTGCTTCACCGGGGCGCGCTGACGATGCAGCTTGTCGTCCTCCCTGGTCCGAGCCCAGCGGCGTGGCGGCTCGTCGTAGTCGCCATCGCTTGTACTCTGCCCAGAAGTGGAGCCTCCGCTGCTGGAGACGGCGCAGCCGTCGCCAAGGGCAAGCTCACCACCAGCGGCGACGCCAGTGTTGTCGTCCTCGTCGTCGCTGTCGCTCTCCGGGCAGCACCCCAGCCGCCAGCCGTCTTCCCCGAAGACTGATGAGGACATGAATACCTTGGATACGACAAAAAATGTTGCATACATGCATATTTGTCAGGTGATTTCCAGTGCAAACTATTCAATAATCTATTTATGTTATCCAGAACAAAAATACTTCACACACTTTTGTGTTTTGTCTAATTGCAGGTGTATGGGACATTTGTACAATCCACATATGAAGATAAGGCAAAAGGAGAAGTTTAGGTTCTATTCGAAAAGTCCTCTCACGTAACTTTTGGGCCAAGAGAAGATAGAGTCCAAGTCTCTCACGTTCTGGATTCAGATTCGGACTGCACAGACATACCTCACTCAAAACGCCAAGAACTTTTTCATACAGACTCCAAATTGGGTGATTCTTTTTTTGTTGGAAAGTAGATTTCGTCCTCTTTCCAACCCAGTTGGATTCACCTTTAAATTCATCCGGAGCGTTGAGCTATGGACGAAACAATCTGACGCTGCAGCAGAATCCGAGTCAAACAACAAGTCCAAAGGTGTTGCATCACCTCCACTTGGGCCCATGAGACTTGTACGACCTAGGGTTGGTTTTAGGCTGCCTTGGGACGTCCTCCCACCTCCTTAGCCGCCACCCCTTGCTCCTATATAAGTAGATCCATCTAGTGTCTTTTTCCTTGGGTTTTGTTTAGATTAAAAGTTCGCCATAGCTGCAACTTCGCGTACTTCGTTTGTGTTCAACGACCAGACCAAGGCGTCACAGAACCCCACCTTGATCAATAAAGCTTTCCTCTTATATTCGCAATATCCAGATTGCAATCTTAGTTTCTTGCTTGTTCTTCGTTTGCCCGCAGGAAATAGACCTTCGTGGTCAGGTTGATCGTGCTCCGGCGTGGTCAATAACCTCTCAGAGTTGGTTTAGCGATTGCTAAGGCGCGACGTCCTCGCACGTTCGTAGTCGGATCATCAAAGTCGACTTCCTGCAAACGATAGCCACCATCTCATCGAATGTAACGCCCTCGATGCGGCTATATCTCCCACGTGTCGAGGCACGACTTAGAGGCATAACCGCATTGAAAGCAATGTCGCAAGTGAGGTAATCTTCACACAACCCATGTAATACATAAGGAAAAGAGATACATAGTTGGCTTACAGTCGCCACTTCACACAATGCATAAATAAACATTCATCATCCAGATTACACTCAAGGTCCGACTACGGAACCAAAATGAAAGAAGACTACCCCAAATGCTACACAGATCCCCGAATCACCCCAACTGGGCTCCACTACTGATCATCAGGAAAAGACACATAATAACGGCCACGTTCCTCGTCGAACTCCCACGTGAGCTGGGTTGCGTCATCTGCACTGGCATCGTTGGTACCTGCAACTGTTGTCGTAGAATCTGTGAGTCACGGGGACTCAGCAATCTCACACCCGCGAGATCAAGACTATTTAAGCTTATACGTAGGATGGGGTTGCGAGGTGGAGCTGCAGCAAGCGACTAGCATATATGGTGGCTAACAACGCAAAAGAGAGCGAGAAGAGAAGCAAAGCACGATCGTGAAGCTAGAAGTGATCAAGAAGTGATCCTAGAACAACCTACGTCAAACATAACTCCAACACCGTGTTCACTTCACGGACCCCGCCGAGAAGAGACCATCACGGTTACACACGCGGTTGATGTGTTTTATTTAAGGTCAACTTCGGGTTTTCTACAACCGGACATTAACAAATTCCCATCTGCCTCATAACCGCGGGCACGGCTTTCGAAAGATAATACCCTGCAGGGGTGTCCCAACTTAGTCCATTATAAGCTCTCACGGTCAACGAAGGATATTCCTTCTACCGCGAAGACACGATCAGTCTCGGAATCCCGGACTACAAGACATCTCGGCAGTAATAAAACAAGTCCAGCAAAGCCGCCCGATTGTGCCGACAAATCCTGATAGGAGCTGCACATATCTCGGTCTCAGGGCACATCCGGATGAGCAGTCCGTACAACTAAAACCAAGTCTCGAGTTGCCCCGAGGTGGCGCTGCAAAGGGCTCTAGTTTGGACCAGCAATCGAAGGAGAACTGGCCCGGGGGGGTTAAAATAAAGATGACCCTTGAGTCTGCAGAACCCAAGGGAAAAAGGCTTAGGTGGCAAATGGTAAAACCAAAGTTGGGCCTTGCTGGAGGAGTCTTATTCAAAGCGAACTGTTAATGGGGTCCCATAAATCACCCAACCGTGTAAGGAACGCAAAATCAAGGAACATAACACCGGTATGACGGAAACTAGGGTGGCATGAGTGGAACAAAACACCAGGCATAAGGCCGAGCCTTCCACCCTTTACCAAGTATATAGATGCATTAATTAAATAAGAGGTATTGTGATATCCCAACAAGTAAACTTGTTCCACCATGGAACAACAGGTCCATGTTCCAACAAGGAACAAACTTCATCTTCACCTGCAACTAACAACGCTATAAGAGGGGCTGAGCAAAGCAGTAACATAGCCAATCAACGGTTTGCAATATGGGTGGCATGATATAGCAAGTGGTAGGTATCACAGCATAGGCATAGCAAAAGAGCGAGCATCTAGCAAGCAAAGATAGAAGTGATTTCGAGGGTATGGTCATCTTGCCTGCAAGGTTCTCAGAGCTGTCGAAAGCTTGATCCTCGTAAGCGTTCTCAACAGGTTCCTCGTTCACGTACTCGTCTCCCAGCTCTACCCAAGACAAGAGAACAAGCAAAGGAACAACTATCAACCACGATGCAATGCGTAAGCAACATGATGCAAAACATGGCATGATATGCGAGATGTGGTATGCAATGCATATGCGTGCTCCGGAAGGGAAAAGATGAACGAGGCATAATATTGGAAAACCAAGTATGCCGCTGGAAAGATGAGGTGATTTCGGTTGAAATCGATATAAAGATCACCGGAATCGGATGCACGGTTTGCAAATGACAAGCAAAACAAGAATGACAATAATCTGCCATTAACAGCATGATGCTACTTAGCAAGCAACCAGAAATTAAGCTACTACACCCAAACATATAAACAAAGCATATGAAAGTGATCTACTCAAGATGCTTGACAAAAGATGAACACTGAGCTACGGCTAAATCACACCATAACAGGTTCAAACAAGCATGGCAAAAGTGCAAAAGATAACAGGTTCACAAACTTGGTGAAAATAACATGCCAGAAGTTAACATCAGGATGACATGTTTAGAGCAATGAAACAACATGCTACAGGATCAGGACATAGCAAAATAAGGCATGGCATGAATCTACTAAAAGCACTTAACAAAAGTCCCTTACTGACCATAAGCCAAAAAGGATAAGAAAATACAATAACACCCATGTCAAATAAGCAAGTTTCTTTACAGGTTTCAGACTTAGCAGAAAACTGGACATGTCAAAAACAGATAACAAGTAGGCATGTACGTGAGCTCGATGCACTCACTACAGAGCATTGCATGATAAACTAAGCATACATATATCAAGAAGACATGGCATAGAAGCTATAAATGGCAAGAACAACATCATAGCATGCAAGGATCAACTACAACAAGCTTGGCAAAATCGAATAACATGTAAACAATCTGTCAGCAACATTTTGTAGCAAAAGTAGAGCTCGATTGGCTCAAGCTATGGCACTCCATAAATACAAAAAAAGGCATGGATGGATATAGAAAATCCATATGCTCAAAACACTCTTAATGATCATGCTCAAAAGAGGCATAGATCTCTCTGAAACAACATGAACACATAGCATAAAAATAACAGCAGGATATGACTTGGTGAAATTACTAAGTCCCTGGAATCAGCAACATTATGTATCCTAGTTTGCATGCTTGTGCTAGTCACCAAAAAGATCAAAAAAATACATGGCATACACCTCTGGAAAGATAGCATGGCATATTACAAAACACATGTAGGACTCAACTTGGTAGGATGCACACATCAATCATGGCAAAAATGACAAAAGTGCATGTTCTGATAATTAACAGGGACTAACATCACATAACCCTCTTCCAACAGCATTTCTGGCATCAATTTGAGCTCAAATGAAAATGATGCAATGGAAAGAAATGATGTACTCTTCGAGGCGAACAATTTGACATATTATACGCATGAAACGGAGCAATATACAGCAAGTTATGATGCGATGAACATGCGACAATTATGCAAAATATCCGGGACTTAGACGAATTTGGAGGGGAAAAGTCAACCGAGGCGGATCTGGATCGGGGCGCGGGACCCGAGGTAGCGGCGGACGGCGGCGGATCCGGGGCGGCGCGGCGCGGGTCCGGCGAGGCGCGCCGGCCGGAGAGCGCGGGACGGCGCAGGGCGGCGCCGGAGCGGTGGCGGGGCAGCGAGCCGCGACGCGGCGGAGTCGGCCAGGCGGAGGACGGTGGGGCGGTGCCCGCGCCGGGCTGGAGCGGCGCGGGGCGAGGAGGCGAGGCGCCCGGCGGGCGGCGGCGCGGGCCCCGCGGGCCGGATCTGGGCCGCGCGGGCCCTAGCGGCGGGGCGCGGCGGGTGGCGGCGGCGAGCGCCACGTGGCAGCGGCTGATTGGCCGCGGGCGGCGGCGGCGGCTTTGTCCGGCGCGGACCGGACACGTCCGGCGCGGCGGAGGGCAGCGGGGCTAGGGTTAGGGTGGTTTGGACCCGGGATTTCGGAGGGGAAGGCATATTTATAGGTAGAGGGGGCTAGGAAGCTCCAAATGGAGTGCGGTTTTCGGCCACGCGATCGTGATCGAACGGCGATGGACATGAGAGTGACTTAGATGGGTTATTGGGCTGTTCTGGAGGGGTTTTGGGCTGCAACACACACGAGGCCTTCACGGTTACCCGGTTAACCGTTGGAGTATCAAACGACCTCCGAATGACCCGAAACTTGACAGGCGGTCTACCGGTGCTATACCAAGGCCGCTTGACAAACCTCGGTCCATTCCGAGAAGGTTTAATACCCACTCACGGAAAAAGGTAAAAGGGGACGCCGGGGGACATAGAAGCGCCGGATTGCAAAACGGACAACGGGGAAAATGCTCGGATTCATGAGACGAACACGTATGCAAATGCGATGCACATGATGACATGATATGAAATGCATGACATGAACAAATTGCAAAACGACGGGAAACCCAACCACGGAGGGAATATCATATCACATAGCCGAAAAAGGCAAGAGTTGGAGTTACAAATATGGCAAGTTACATCCGGGGTGTTACATCGAAAGACGGGACACCTTTGCCTCTATCAAGTGGTATCAGTTTTCAGGTTGCTCGGTGAGAATTTGCAGTTTCCCCTAGATTAGATTTATTTTATTACCTATTGTCCAAGAAAAAGCCCCAAAAAAGTTAGATATATTCATCCTTTTTGTCCAAGCCAGTCTGAGCCTTCTTTTCATTGTTTGCATTATTGAATTATCGGTTGCATCGCCGTGTCGAGTTGCTGGTCTTAGTGTCTAGTTCGTTTAGAGTTTTGAGTTCTGTTCACATTAGTCACGTCGCCGCTACATCGTTATCCCTTCCGCTGTCCACCACATCATCCATCAATTTCCACCACGTGCTACCCATAGTTCATTATCACAATCATAGTTGAGGTCGTTCACATCTTCGCTTGATCCAATCTGCATCTTATCTAGTTTGTCTTGGAAAGAGGGAGAAAAAAAAAAAGAGAGAGAGAGAGAGAGAGAGAGAGAGAGAGAAAAGAAAAAAAGGTCAGAAAAAAAAAAGAAAGAAAAAGAGAAAAAAGTGTGAGAAAAAAAAGAGAGAAGAAAAAAACAAAATTCGGATCTATCTAGACTCAATCTCGTAGTTGAATTCGGATTGGATTCTGTTTTGTGCATTGTTCAGTCAAACAGGCATAACTTCCTCATACGAAGTCCGTTTTGGCTCCACGAATACTCAAATTAAAGCTAGCAACGATCCGCATCTAAATAGTTGCAGAAGCTAGTTCAATATTTGGCAGCTCAAAATCGGCTTCTAAATAGGTCTTTTTGCCCTTCGAAGTTCGCGCATACAGTTTGTTCCAGTTTTTCAGGCCAGTTTTAGAATTCTTTGACTCATATCAATTCGGAATTGAGTGATTCTTTTTGCATTGGAAAGCTTGAGTTAGTAGCATTCTTTGAAAAAAGTTATCAGAAAATTGGCTCAAACTTTTCAAGAGGAAAGTTGGAGAGAGATTTGTTGTATATCCTGCTTGGCAGTTATTTTTCATCATTATCTTTACTGCCATTGTGATCTTCACTTATATCTTGCTATCCAGAGCTACTTAGTGTCCTTCATTGATGCCAGTTGTGCTACGCCGTGACATCATTAGTGTTCTAGGCTCGCGTCTCTAGTCCGGTCTAGCCTAGGACCAGCACAGTACCGTCGTTGAGCGTTTATTCAACATTGCATCTCTGAATTGATTATTGCTAATATTTTGCTACCATATATAGCCAACCCAGCTCCACATATTTCTACACCGTGTATACGTACGTTCCCCTGGCAATCGCTTTACACAATCTTCGGAGTTATTTGACACCGTTGGTTGCCTGTCACCACCTGCCGCATGGTAAGAACTTATAAGATATTGATATTTGCTTTACTGTGAGCGCTTTGCAACCACATCCAGTAGTTCATAGGAACATTATTCTCGAATTTTGTTTCTTGTTTCTACTAATCATGACAGGTTCCGGAGATAGAAGTTCTTGGACGACGGACACATCTTCACTATCACGAGAGTTGGGACAACACACACAAGCACATGGTCAGGTTTTCTCTTTACCATCATTTGAGGGTAGATTTAACCCTGCTATTTATCTAGCTTGGGAGCTTGAAGTAGAACAAGTTTTTAGTCACCATGACTTTTCTAAACTTGAGCGGGTACGAGCTGCCACTAGAGCATTTACTGGTTTTGCTTCTGTTTGGTGGAGTGTGCATTGTAAGAAAAACATTGATAACCAACCGACAACTTGGAAAGATTTGAAAGATGTAGTGAGACAACAATTTTTTCCTCCTTACTATCGTCGTGAATTGCTTCGCAAATTTGAACAACTTAAACAAGGCAACAACACTGTTCATGCTTACTACCAATAGTTCAAATCTTATATGCATCATTGCGACATAGAAGAATCTAAGGATGATACAATGAATAGATTTTTTGGTGGTTTGAACCATGATATTCAGGCACGATTTCAGTATATTCCTCGTTGCATTACTGGTATGTATGTTCGTGCTTGTACCTTTGAGAGACAGTGACAGCAGGATGCATTGGGTGACAACAACAACTACTATTCTAGTTCATGCTCACCATCACCGCTTGGTTCCTCCACCGTTGCACCTACTAGAGCAGCCACACCTCAGATTGTGAGCGCGACATCATCTCAAGAGTATGATACATTGCCATCATCCGTACCTACATCAGCTACATCTTTGCGACAAGGTAACTGTAAAGGTATTGATGATATAACTTCACATGAGAATGATGCATGCCTAGTTAACTTGAATACATCATGTGTTGAGTTACCTGTTGATTTGAGCGCATCACCTATTTTAGAGAATCATGTTACTGTCATGAATGCGTCATGTGATCAAACAACTGAAATACCAACAATTTTGAGTGCACCCAATGAATTAACTGTTGATGCAAAAGAACCAATGTTTAATCATTTTGATATGACCTCTAATCTTGGTGATGATTCTGTGTCAAATGACTTATTGCATGTTTGCTTATTTAAGCATGTTGTAGCATGTAAATTTGATGCAAGTAAGGTTTATTCACCAATGTTGCAATGGTTTAATGATGAATATTGTCAATCTTTCTATATGAATAAGAGCTTCACTTATATGTGCAAACTGAGTTGCAATACTTTCATGCCTTCTACTTCTTGTGATAATATTTTGGCTTTATATTTTATTAACTATGAAAGTTACTCATGTATACATGTGTCATATGTGCAAAATCCACGGGAAGTAAAAATGGATGACATATACATATACAACATGTACACTTTGTCTCTTTTGTTAGCCACATTTCAGATTAAGCAACGCCGAGGAAGGCTTTGTTTTCAAGAAGGGGAGGATGATGAGGACATGACTACCTTGGATACGACAAAAAATATTGCATACATGCATATTTGTCAGCTGATTTCTAGTGCAAACTATTCAATAATCTATTTATCTTATCCAGAACAAAAGTACTTCACACACTTTTGTGTTTTGTCTAATTGCAGGTGTATGGGACATTTGTACAATCCATATATGAAGATAAGGCAAAAGGAGAAGTTTAGGTTCTATTCAAAAAGTCCTCTCATGTCACTTTTGGGCCAAGAGAAGATAGAGTCCAAGTCTCTCACGTTCTGGATTCAGATTCGGACTGGACAGACATACCTCACTCAAAACGCCAAGAACTTTTTCATACGGACTCCGAATTGGGTGATTCTTTTTTTGTTGGAAAGTAGATTTCGTCCTCTTTCCAACCCAATTGGATTCACCTTTAAATTCATCCGGAGCGTTGAGATATGGACGAAACAATCTGACGCTGCAGCAGAATCCGAGTCAAACAACAAGTCCAAAGGTGTTGCATCACCTCCACTTGGGCCCATGAGACTTGTACGACCTATGGTTGGTTTTAGGCTGCCTTAGGACTTCCTCCCACCTCCTTGGCCGCCACCCTTTGCTCCTATATAAGTAGATCCATCTAGTGTCTTTTTCCTTGGGTTTTGTTTAGATTAAAAGTTCGCCATAGCTGCAACTTCGCGTACTTCGTTTGTGTTCAACGACCAGACCAAGGCGTCACAGAACCCCACCTTGATCAATAAAGTTTTCCTCTTATATTCGCAATATCCAGATTGCAATCTTAGTTTCTTGCTTGTTCTTCGTTTGCCCGCAGGAAACAGACCTTCGTGGTCAGGTTGACCGTGCTCCGGCGTGGTCAATAACCTCTCGGAGTTGGTTTAGCGATTGCTAAGGCGCGACGTCCTTGCACGTTTGTAGTCGGATCGTCAAAGTCGACTTCCTGCAAACGATAGCCACCATCTCAGGCCAGGCGGGCGCCAGCGGGCGCAGTGCAGCAGGTTTCTTCTTTGGTGCGAAGGAGGCAAGCGCAGGCGCGGAGTCCCGAGGGATCAGCCAAAGGTTTCCATTTCCGTGCTACAAGACCAAGACCGCCAAGACGGCAGGACGGAGATCATCGCCGAGCCCACCACGACGTCACGACCAGAAGATTTGCAGGCAAAGACCATCTTTCGTCAGGATAAGATGTACTATTTGTCTCCCTTCAAACTTGGCCGTTGTGGGATCCCTTCCCGCCTTCATTTTAGGGAAAGAGGACCGAGACCACTATAAATATAGGTTGGCCACCACCATAATGGGGCGGATCCATCCGAACCCTCACCGGCTTACACCAACACAAGAACAGAACTCCCGAAGTTGTTCTTCACTTGTACTAGTTCATCCTCCGCCCACCGCGAGGCTAATCCACCACAAAGCAGGAGTAGGGTCTTACACCGCAAGGTGGCCCGAACCTGGGTAAACTGTCGTGTCCCCTTCTTTTTTCATTCATCGAGCTAGGCTGTGAGAGCGACGAGTTGGTAGGCTGGGGAGATCGAGTTCTTCGCACGCACCCCGGAGTTTGGATCTTTCTTGGGTCCGTGGAGGCCCGAATCCGACAGCAGCAGCCGCCGCCACCATACCATCTCGAGAAAATGCTCCGTCAACGTTGATCTTCGCATGGTTTGGCGTTGGCGAAAGCCACCTGCTGCTCGTAACACTCTCCGATGGATATCCATTTTCTTCTCCTTGTGCTGTATGAAAATAAATAGCTGGGTCAACTTATTACTATTAAAAAAAGCACCAAAAAAAGGTGAAACATGCCTTTTTCTTAAGATCCAAGTGAACATATCTGCAATGAAGGAAGTGGTGAGTAGTGTAGTTGCAATTTGTCATGACACTGAAAAACAAAGTCGTGCATCATATTTTGTTATTTCAGAGTTAAACATTCAACAGACACTAAAAACTGATGAAATGCATATATAGGTTCAACAAACATTAAAAACTAATGAAATGCATACATAGGTTGTCTGACGCAAACCTTAGGGGTACACCCGAATGTGCTTGCGGTAACCCTGCCTCTTTTATAGATCCATTAACTATTATGTATTATGTAGTCGTCGTGGCTTAGTGTGTTCATGTAGGGATTTTCTTCATGGGTGGGGCAAGACAAAAAGGCATACAAAAATAATAAATAAACATTTGAAAAGGAATCCCATCCAATCACCTCGCAACACCTGCATGTACTCCCAGTCGATCGTCCTGAAAAAACGACACATGAATGCTCATCGAAAGTGGCCACGCATTTGGAAGGCGTGATAGTTACAAATAATGTGATCGCCGGTGTGAAGAAATACCATATCCTGTCCTCAATAGATCCAGTGCCGTCGTCCAGGATGAAGCTAATCTCTTCCATCAGATCCCTACGGTTCAACATCCACTGGCTCTAGGCCCGACTGGTACGTCGGAGAGTACTTTCCGCCGGAACACGCGCGTACGTATGTAGCTGGCTTTTCCTCACGTCGAGTACCGTCCGACTAGCAAAGCAAGAAACCTCCCTTGTGGATCGATTCTTTGGCTTGGGAAGCTAGCTTCTACACACACGAGGAACACACGAGACGGAGCCATCTCGCAAACTCTCCATTCTTTGACGAAACTATAGTACTGGTAGTGGAGCGCAGGGGCACAAGTGAGGAAGGATCTTGTTAGGCTGGTCATAGTGGGGTAATAAGTAGTATTATGCTCTTGGAACCCGTAAACATGCTTATGTGGCAAGCAATTAAAAAAAAAGATGGTTATAGTAACATATTTCCTCCTTTCCGATTTATTGGGCTTATCTCAAAATTTTAATTTTTTTCATTTTATAAGGCTCAATTTGGTTTTCCCATCACATATTCAGATTTCAAGGTGTATTAAATCATTGCATGCAAATATTAAGAGAAAATTAACCAATACATGTACTTTATACATGCATGCATTCTAATTAATACATTGGTAAACATAATCTTTTGAGAAAAATAAGAGCATTAATTGGGTGTTTTTGCAAACTACAAAAAATATTCCATCATTCACCATCTATCTTGGTTGATGAGATTTTTGAATTGAGCCCTATAAATCGGAAACGAAGGAGTAGGCTGTAACATAATAAATGTGATGTTACTATGTGTCATGCCTGGAAAGAGTTAAGAAAAAACACCTTCTACCTACATTCATGGGTGCTCAACGATAGATTCCACATCAAGATAGGCAAAGCGGGATACAGCTCGTTTATTACCTCAAAGAAAACAAGAAACAGGTCTTTTCTAATCACGGAACACGAGAATAGCATGCACGGGAGAAGGATTTAGGGAAAGGTACACGCTGCTTTTTCGGAGTCTATAGGGAAAAGGTACACGATGATTTTTCGGAGTCTATAGGGGAAAGATTCCACCAGCCCCAATTGCTTTGGGTGAGAGATCGAACCTCCACTCGTTTCTGGTTTCTGCTTTCTCCCTAGGGAAAGAAGATATGATACTTTTCGAAGAATGCATCCTCCTCGGGCCGCCTCCATTCCTCCACCGCTGCTCCCCTCTGTGACGACCGGCAGGGGTGTTCCTTGAGATGACGCTAGTTCATCTACGGCTGGACTGGGGGAGACCGTTGAAGATGCCGGCATGGAGTTCCTCCTCGATGACGTTGGCAGGTAAAAGATTCTGGATCCGCAAAAAAGTTAGTACTGGGATTGGATTGCATGCCGAATTGCCTTCAAATGACCACCAATGTTCACACCTATTTGGGTAGGTTTCCCCTCCTTGAGGAATTCGCGGACAGCCTGAGCAGCCGAATCTAGTTCGCACGAGCGGCGGTCCAGGGGCATTCCAATGCTGGCTCTGATTGATTGTGGTCAGCAAATCAGCAGCGACGGAAACGATACTGCGCTTGCTGTCGTTCGCCGACGGCAAGATACGTCCCCGGCGAGGTCTCCGCAGTCTACTGACAGAGTCAAACCCCAAGCCCCTGGATGGACAAAAAGGTATGGAAACAAGAAAATCGTGGTAGCATTTACAATTTGAGTTCGTAGTCAAAATCAGCGATTGCAAACCATTTGCAGCGATTGTGATCAACAAAATTGGTAGAGAACGCACATTAGTCAGTGAGTAACCACAACCTAGTTGCTGGATAAATTGGTGGCCGGTCTGAACAGAAAACAGCTTTTGCATATCAAAACTGAATGAACGTCATTTATCTGAAATGAAGATTAAGGCTGGGTAGTGCGCCACCAGGCCGGACTCCATGTCCATCCCGAATGAGTGCTATGGAGCAGTTGATTCGGAAATACGCGGAGGAACCAACAAAAAGTGTAATAAAACCTGAACTAGGATTGAGTTTTGATTCCTTGGGCAAAGCATACGACTTCAATCTGTAATCATGGGAAATAGGCTTTGGTATTAGATATGGCAAGAGCCGGCTGAATGCAGAGAGAACTAAATGCATGCAAGAAATTGTCTGCGGATGTTTGGTGAGTTTTGAATTTCGTATAGTTTTATGTTTCACAGTTCGTGCATGTGTTCTGACTGTGCGTTTTGTGTGGACAACATGAAGGGCAAAGCCAGAGACGGAGAATAACAGATTGTGCAGGTGCGAGTGTCCAGCCTTGATTAGGTTGCTGCGGGCTGCGGATAATAGCTGGTACATTACAGAGCACCATGAGAGACACAACCACTCCATGTTGCTGACTATGGGTGAAAAAGTGCACCGGCGCTCCCATAAACACATCGATGTGTACACTAAGGATTTGATAAAGCAGTGGAGGGAGAATCATGTGAATCTTGGCAAAGTGTACAACATAATTGGCAGTTTCTTCGTATCGGTCGAGAAGGTGCCATTTACAAAAAGGACTCTACGGAACATTCGCGTGAAGATAAGGCGTGAGCAGGCAGAGGATGATGTGCGGAAGACCTTGGAGGTGTTTGCAGACATTGTGAATGGTGACCCAGGTTTGTGATCAAATTGTGAATTTGATCACAAACCAAGCAGCGTGGAGTATTATCTTGGATAAATACAACTTGAGGAAACATACTTACATGACACAGTTGTATGAGATCAGAGAAAAGTGGGCAAATCTGTACTTCAAGGGGGTTTCCTGCGCCAAAATGACGAGCACTCAACGCAGCGAAAGTGCAAATCACATGCTCAAGACCTACATGCCACCAGCCAGCCCAATGCACGTTTTCGTGAGGCAATACATGAGGCTGCAGTTCGACCGAGAGCGAGAGGAAAGCAACGAGGAGAAGAGGACAATGATTGTAAGTAATTCGTTTCTGTATGTTTTTCAGTTAAAAAGAAGGGAACCATTTACTTTCATTGGAGGTCACCTAAAATGTGATGTCATTTTTCAGTAGTGCTAAATCAGGAAAAATGTTCGAAATTATGACAGGGTGGAGCAGTGAGGAGCACTAATTTGGCGATAGAGCGACATGCAAGTAGGATATACACGAGAGCGATGTTTGAAGAGTTCGGACGAATACTAATTGAAGCTACTGCCTATAATGTCACCAAAGTAGAGAAGATGAGGAAGTATATTACGGTCCAGAACATTGCAGTGAAAAGAGAAAAATGGACCAGGGTTGGGTATGAAGTGAACATAAATGATGACCAATCAGAGTTTACATGCGAGTGTGGTCAGTTCGAGCACACTGCGATGTTGTGCAGCCATGTTTTCAGGGTAAACCTGCGAACCAAATTATGTACTGATAGTGTGAAAACAGGCCCCTGGACAAAGGTAACTGATTGATTTTTTTTTGTATGTGAAAAACCACAGGTGATGGAAATGCTTCATGTTGAAACGGTTCCTGGCATATACTGAAGCGGTTGACAAACGACGTGAGGGACATACTGCCGGAACATCTGGCTCAGTATCAAAGAGACAACTCAGTTAACCTGTCCTTTACGTGTAGGCACTCGAAGCTTTACTTGAAAGCCATGGAGGTGGTGAGAATGGATGATGCGAGTGCGGCAGCGTTCGATCACATGTACGCAAGTCTGGACGCCCTGCTGCTGACTGGTGCACCTTTCGCCGAGAAGAGGGACGGCTTGGGTTTCGAGGACTGAATGGCTGGCTTAACTCCTGGTACATTGCCTGGCAATGGTGAGATAGCGTATTTGGGTGGCGATGGTGCCGAACAATGCATTAGCACTGGTAACTCTATTAGTGTGAATGGTCTGCATGGTCTAACAGCACCAGATAAGCAGAGGTAGCAGAGAAAAGGTACCGTACGAAGGACTTAGTAGGCAAACCAGATTCTGCAGTATATGCAGACGCGAAGAGCACAAACGTACTACATGCCCTGAAAGGGGTGATGCCCCAAAGAAGCCACGAGAGCCCGGTCGATGCAAGAATTGCAGTATGGAAGGGCACCGGCGTACCACATGCACAAGGCCTCTGGGTGTAGCTGAGAATGAAGACTGAAAATAATGTAATTTGTATTGAACTAATTCATAGAATTTTCAGGTGTGTTTATGAGAACGTTGCTCCACGCTTGTTCCTCAGTTTCGAGAGTATCAATGACGTCTGTCATGATGTACAAGAAAAACCAGCTCTTGTGTAATATAACCAATTCTTGTGTAATATGATGCTTCCTTAAATTATGCACGGAACTGCTTTATTGAAGGTGTCGGTAGATTTGGCACATGGGCATAAGCATATTGGTATTTGGAAAAAAGTGTGTTAAGATTATTGTGTGTTGGATTTGGTCTTCACATGCTTGTCTAGCATGCCTCCATGTACTGATGCTGTTTGTGAAGCAACACGCAAACACCCATGGCGGTGCCTAGCCTGAAGATTTGATTCACAACCTCCCTCTGAGGCTGCGGAGGTGGCTGGATATGAGGCTGGCCGATTGGGCCGGGTGCATGCACGGCGTAGTTGCCCTGCTTGACGCGTTGTGGAGCAGGAACACCAAGTGCCTGGCCGCCTGGATAGCCGTAGGCCTGCTGCCAAGCACGAGCGATCCGGGCCGCGCTCATCCTCCGCAGGTGTGCCCTCTGGAACTCGAAGTGGTGACACTGGCGTGACTGCAGATGAGAAGCAAGCAAAAAAAATCCAGTGAAAAATAAGTAGATGATCTTGTGCGCAAGATGAACTAAAACAGGAAGAGGGATTAGTATTGGATCTACATCATAGCGGATGCACTTGTAGAAGCGTTGACCAGCTTACTCGCCGCTCCTTGCTACATTGGTGACGAGAGGGCATGAGATGAGAGGGAGAAGGAAGTCTTCGGGGACAGGAAGAAGATGCAAACATGGCGGCTGGAGAGGTGCCACGAGCGAGTGGATTTGCTTGGGGTGGGGAGGGGAGGTGGAGCTGGGAGAAGCATTTATGGACGGGGTTTTCTGCTTGCCGTTTGGGCAGCTGTCGGCGTGGGACGGCTCATGTGTGCTCAGATAGAGGCCTGAGCCGTGCGACGTACTTCTGGTCCGGACGAACAGTGCTGCGTGCCGTGATAATTAATGCCTCGCCTGTCTATCCAATTACTAAAGGAATACGATGAAGAAATACAACTGATGGCGCTCATCTCCAGGTGAATGGGCGGTAGAGATATCAGGATCAGCTGAGCCCGGGCACCGAAACTGATTTTCGCATATGCATGTTACTAGTCTAAATTACTCCCCACTATGATCAGGCTTATGCAAAGCAAGAGCTGAACTGTGGCCTCAATTGTTGCAAGCAGCTGGCTGCTGGCGTTACTAATTACACGCAGCTGGACGGGCACCGTCCCAGTAGGATGACATTTACTCACGCATACCATTTTTGGCTGCATTAAACGGGAGCTTTCCTGCTGCAATAAAACGAGCCCATCAAGAGGCATTTGATTTACTGGTGCAAACGGTGCCGAACCGTGTACATAGAGCCAGACGAAAACGGAAAGTTTTCATGCCGGGATAGCAGCAGCGTAGCTCAGAACGTTTTGCAATTGACCTCCATCAGCCATTGTAGACATTTGCCCGAAATAGTTCCTGTTGCCCACAGCCAGGCGAGAAGGGTGAGGCAGCCTTTTGTTCTGAAAACGACTGCAAAGTCAGACACTAACTTGTCATCCTGGGACTACACTTAGGAGCCGTTCGGAAGCACTCCAGCTCCGCGCTCCGCCAGCTCTGCACGAGGAGCTGAGCCGAACGCATCGGCTCCGTGGAGCCAGCTCCACGAAGCGGAGGAATCCCATAGGAAAATGTTTGAAAACGGTGCGCCGGCCGAAGCTCGTCGCGAGCCACACGATTGTACTTAAATCGTGCGTCACGAGCCACAGGATCGCTACGTTCCGCTGGCCCCACACAACCGCTTACCCCCTGCAGCCTTATCTTCTCACGCAAACGCCCCCAGCCACCCATTCACACCCATCCCTTCTTCCTTCTTCCAGATAGCTCCTGCCCACCACCAGCACCTCCCTTCTCCTTCCTTTTGCTGTTGCTAGCTGCTGCAACTCCGGCCAGCATGCTTCCAGGCTGTCGTCAGGTCACATTGCAACTAAAAATTGCACCCGTTTTTGTTGCTGTTGCTACTGCAAGGGGGTACTACGACAGCTAATTTTGAGCACGCCATGAGCTGCGGTAATAGGACGGCTCCCGGGGGTGGCATTCGTGGTCGTGGCAAGGTGGTGGCCACCTGGCCGGAGCTGTAGGACTTTGCTTTGCGAGAGGCGGTCACAAGCACTGCAAGCGGCATTTCTAGAGTGATACAACCTGTGACCTGAAGTGCTGGAAGCGGTATACGGCGATGCTACAACCAGTGTGCGGCGGTGCTGCCACCTGCGGCGACGGTCGTCGATGATTTCAGCGTAAGTGGGAAATGCTTCAACCAGCATAGGAAAAGCTTCAACAGGTGGTCGAAAAAGCTTCAACCGGTGTGAGGAAAAAGTTTCGACCTGTGGAAGAAAGCTTTAACCATGAAAAAGCTTCAACTGGTAGCACAAAAGCTTCAAGCGAAGGCGGAAAAAGCTTCAAGCGGCACGGAGGGAAAAGCTTCAACCTGTGAAAAAAGCTACAACCATAGTGTGGGGAGCTGCAATCGTGAAATATTTTTGCTGGAACCAGTAACCGAGGTCAGCGAGACGGTCACCGCGGCGAGCACGACGGTCACCATGACGAGCTGGAAACCATGGCTAGGACTGTGGTCAGGGGGTGGGGGTGGGGGGAGGGGGGGTGCTGCAACCCGCGCCTCTGTGTGTTGGAACTGCGACTACGGGGAGCTGCAAGGTTGGATTGGTGCTCTTTTGCTGGAACCGTGGCTGCCCGACGAGGATGGCAAGCGGCGGCGAGCCGGTGAGCTTCGAGGCCGGCCGTCTCGCTCGGGGTAATCGGCGGGGTCATTGGGGCGGTTACTATGGGCGCCGCCAGGACAGGAGGACAAGTGGAAGACGAGGGATGGGGGAAGAGAAGGATGCGGAAGCCAGATCGGACGGCTGCGCTTCGCTGCATCGGTCGGCTGGGGCTCGACCGGCGCAACTATTGGGCCGGCGCACCGGCGCCCAGTACTCACCAATCCCATAGCACAATCGATGGAGCGAGGGAAGTCCAGCTCTGCGGAGCCCAAACTATGGAGTTCGTCAAAATTACGTAGGGATTGCCACTGCCAAGTTGCATACCGATTCGATTCTTTTTCTCCTGAACTGCCGTACGAGCTAGCAGCACTAGCCCATGCAAAGCTCAAAAAAAATAGAGCAGCCCATGCAGCGCTGGAGAAGCTGGCCACAGCCTCCGAACAGCCCATATAGCGCTGGAGTTGTGGATTTGGTGAAGCTGGAGTGCTTCCGAACAGGGCCTTACATAAAGGTGCTTGCTGAGCTTACCTCTTGCATCATGGCAAAATTCAGTACTTTAGAAAATCAGAACCTTATCCACCAGAAGGTGCAGATCTCAAAGCGCATGAACGGTTCCAATAACCATCACCCTAGCTAGTGTGAATAGCAAATCCATGCTCATGCTCTACACGCGCGCACACACACACACACACACACACACACACACACACACACACATACACATACTTCTTTTCCTTTTTTTTCTTTTAAAACCAAAAACATTTGAGTTTTATAAAATAAGGGACTTGCCCCACTATTAATATAGTAAATTTTGGCACAGCCAAAAAGTGTTGAGAATTTATTTAAAATAGTTTGCATTTTCATTATTTAGAAAAGACATTTTAAATAATTGTTTTAGCCCCTGTTTTAATTATTTTAGGGCACCTAACCACTTAATAAAATGTTGGTTTCACCATGAAAAATAATCATTGATTATTTGTAATACAATGAACATTTTTAGTTTTGCAGTTTGAAGAACCTTTATTTTTTACTTTATCTTAAATTTTAAATTTGAACTCGGTTTGGATGAAAGTGAGGTTTAGCAAATCATTTGCGATGACATGGCTCCAAGAGTGTGTGTTTAGTGTACTTGAACTACCAGGGTGTTACACTGAGGCTGATGAGCTCTTCGACAAGGAGGTGAAGCCGCCTACCGGCAATGACCACAAGGTAGGCCCCTTGATCGTCATCGACTCAGGTGAATACATAAATAGTAGTACTACACTCATGTAGTGTATCCGTAGTAATTAATTCGTAGGCGTAGTAATTACTCATGTAGTGTGTCTTCTCCCTCCATCCCAAATTACTTGTTGTCTAGAAAATTCTAAGACGAGTAATTTTGAGACGGAGGTAATACTATTTAACTGTTATTTTAATGTTTAATGTTGAACATTCCATATAATAGAGTTCATAATTTCAGAATACACAATTATCATGTTAGTAAAGTTTGAAAGTTTAGGATTTCATTTTTAGGGCATCTAAAATATCAAAGAAATATGACCCTGATAAGCGTCACACGCGTGGTACAAACACATTGCAACTATAAACATTTTTTATGGCAAGATTAGTGACGCAATGATGACTTATTTAGTTGTCAAGCATGACAACTTTCTTTTCGGATGACAAGTTTCCTTTTTTTAGGGTTTTTTTCATGGCTTAGTTGTAAAAAAACATCTTGGGACGAAATACTCCAAAACATTCTCTTCTAGCCTAGAACTATTTTTTGGGCAGCACCTTTTACATTATCCGTTGGAGATGCTCTAGCGGTAGCATATAACCAAGCCACTATATCTGGGGAAGTTTACGCAACGACGTTTAACCACTTGTTTGTCTGGGACTTGTGAGCCTACCGACTGTTGACACGTGCATTAAATTGGGAGGCTGTGGTGTACATTTGTATGGTAACTGTAGGCTGCCAGTGAAAATTTTGTTAACTGATGTACTATCCCCGTTGGATGTAACCTGATGTACTACCCTTCTATTTTCTCACCTAATAAAATTCGGCCGCCGGCCCTTCGAGAAAATTTTTTTAACTGATTCGCATTTTTGCGTGTGCATTTGGGGTGTCTTCAGCGATTTTGTTTTAGATACGGGACGTCTTTTTGTCTTGCATGCGGCAGGAATTGCATGCATATCCCCATTTTTGTGCCATTCAAATCAACTGCCGGGCATGCCCTTCTTTCCTTATTATTTTTTCTTTGATGATGATTCGCTTTGATCTGCTTAGGCGGTTGTAGATATTTCCATATATTGTGCGTTGGCTGATTGGTTGTTGACACATGATTTGTCTGATCTAACATGTCAATTTGGTCTTCCTCGCGGGGTGTTCATCGGTCAAACATGTGTGTGTGGTTTGCACACGGCGCTTTGGGTTGGTTCTGGACGCCGCCTTGCCCATGGCGCCGCTTGGGGGATCGATGCTTCTGGTGACCGCTTTGCCTTAGATGCTTCTGGTGGGCACGCGTTCCTATAAATACAAGGTTGTAGTCTCTGTTGTCTCTCACAAACCAACCCTCCTTCTCCCGTGCCCTTTTCGTGTTGGCGACGACGACGGGATTGTTGTCAAGCTTGGCGTCGACGACGGGATTGCTGTCAAGCTTGGCACTGCAGGGTCGTTCCAGTACTATGGGAACCGGCAAGGATGTAGCGGCCGGCTCGAAGCTGAGGCGACCATCACGACGGCTCAAAACTGCATCAATTCGCTGCTGCACGGTGTATGTGCTTCCCACGCCGCCGAGGTGGCTGAGAGTGTGCATGGGACTATGGGAGGCGCGCGAAGCCGATGATGGGAGGCCTCGCTGCAGTTCGTTGGCGGCCGAGCTTGGAAGACAGATGCCAGGAAAGAGAAGGACAGGGCGCCGCTGGCTGCGTCACCTCGTGGAAGGTAGCCATCCTGGGCGCGGGCGTCGTGGCCACTTCAGTGGGTGCCTCCTGCCTCGGCAGCCGGTGCTCCACTGCTCGCAAATCGAAATATCCACGCCACTTGCCGTGGTTGTTGCCTCGCGTGGTTCCTCATCGAATCCGCACCGGCCGTCGGGGAGAGACCGAAAGAGAGGGCGGCATCAGGCATCGACGGTGTCGTCCTGCATGTTGCTCAATATCCGCACCTTCCGCACTGCATCCACCCAGATCGACGCAGCACATACTAGCCCGGTGGTGACCACCACAGCGATGCGTCATGCTATTCCCAAGTAGGGTCACTGCTCAACTACTCCGGCCGATACTATCCGGAGCCACCATGTGGAGTCATAGAAGAGTAGGAGATTGTCGTCCTGACCAGAAAAAAGGTTCCACTATAATCCTTAAAGCGATGGCTGATCAGGAGGCTTGATGAAAGTACAAGTGATCCCTAGGTGGTTTTGGTAATTAATGTCAACATATCTTTTGTTGGACTAACACATTTATCTAGTATGTTTCAGATAAGTTCAATAATGGAGTGGCATGGACTAAAGGTTGTGGGAACTCCTTCAATATGCTAAGGACAAAGGATTGGCTAAAGCTTCAAGCTCAAGACACTTCATTTTACATTTTAGTGATCCAAGATCACATTGAGTCTATAGGAAAAGCCAATACTATCAAGGAGGGATGAGGTGTTGCTTAATGAGCCTCTTGCTTCGTGTGCTTTGTGATATGCTCCAAAACCCTTAGCTACTTTCCCACTTCCACATATGACCTAAACCTAAAGTCAAACTCGGTCCTACCGATTCTTTCTATTCGGCGCCAACGAGTTTCACATGTCATAGCCACTGCCAAACCCTAAGCAAATCGGTTCTACCGATAGGGATCTCGGTCTCACCAAGATGGGATTGTAATCTCTCTGTGTGTGTCCATTACCAAAATCGGTCTCACCGAGTTTAGGCAATCGGTACTACCGAGATTACAATGCAAACTCTCTGGTTAACTTATTACCAAGATCGGCCCAACCGAGGTTAGTAATCGGTCCCACCGAGTTTGCCTGACCAACTCTCTGGTCAGCTAATTACCAAAATCGGTCTCACCGAGTTTGAGTAATCGGTCTCACCGAGATTACGTTATGCCCTAACCCTAACCATATCGGTCCTACCGAGTTGCATATCGGTCCCACCGAAAACCCTAACGGTCACTAAGTTTACTAAATCGGTCCGACCGAGTTTATTGATTCGGTCCCATCGAGATTGGTAAATTGTGTGTAACGGTTAGATTTTGTGTGGAGGCTATATATACCCCTCCACCTCCTCTTCACTCGTGGAGAGAGCCATCAGACTAAGCCTACACTTCCAGCATCCTATTTCTGAGAGAGAACTACCTACTCATGTGTTGAGGCCAAGATGTTCCATTCCTACCATATGAATCTTGATCTCTAGCCTTCCCCAAGTTGCTTTCCACTTAAATCTTCTTTCCACCAAATCCAAATCCTGTGAGAGAGAGTTGAGTGTTGGGGAGACTATCATTTGAAGCACAAGAGCAAGGAGTTCATCATCAACACACCATTTGTTATTTCTTGGAGAGTGGTGTCTCCTATATTGGCTAGGTGTCACTTGGGAGCCTCCGACAAGACTGTGGAGTTGAACCAAGGAGTTTGTAAGGGCAAGGAGATCGCCTACTTCGTGAAGATCTACCGCTAGTGAGACAAGTCCTTCGTGGGCGACGGCCATGGTGGGATAGACAAGGTTGCTTCTTCGTGGACCCTTCGTGGGTGGAGCCCTCCGTGGACTCGCGCAACCGTTACCCTTCGTGGGTTGAAGTCTCCATCAACGTGGATGTAGGATAGCACCACCTATCCGAACCACGCCAAAAACATCCGTGTCTCCAATTGCGTTTGAATTCTCCAAACTCTTCCCTTTACATTCTTGCAAGTTGCATGCTTTACTTTCCGCTGCTCATACACTCTTTGCATGCTTGCTTGATATGTATTATGTATGTTGAAATTGTGCCTAAACTCCACTTAAATCGGAAAAGTTTAAAAACTGCAACTTTAGCACTAAGTGTCTAATCACCCCCCCTCTAGACACATCTTCTCAAGATCCTACAAGTGGTATCAGAGCAATGGTCTCCATTGCCTTGGTTTAATCACCATTGGAGGAAGATGGATGAGTCTACTTTGGGGAGTCTTAGACATAGAGTGCCTATTCTTGATGGAGAGTATTTTCATGAGTGGAAAAATGATATGCTTGTAATTTTCAATCAATATCATTTGAACAAGTACATTGCTAGTCCTTGTGCGCCTCATATTGATCCTTTGCACCTACCTTAGATGAAGATATTGACATGATTCGCAATCTTAGAACTGTTGAGCTCATCATTGGAGGATTGCCTAGAAACTTGATTAGACGTTTGCCTACTCTTAAGTGTGCTTACACTATATGGAAATTTCTTGAGGAACGATTTCTCGATTATTCCTTGAAAAACTTAGATGAAATTCTCCATAAATCTATTGCCTTGAGTAAGATGAACTCTAGTGATCCTAGTTTTGGTGATTGTCTATTTGAGCTTACCAATCTCATGCGTGCTAAAGGAAATGTTGGAATCATTAGTGATATCATATCCGTAGCTATAGGAATTCATAAAGGTAACCACTTTGATGATCATGTACCTAATGAATTACCCTCTCTAGGATATGATCAATCACAAGATGATGTTGAACATGGATACTATGATGAAGATGATGATAGTGACTTCGATCTTGATGATGCAATGAGACATTTTGGTCTTATGGCAAATATTCGGGGATATGTGTCAGGAGGAAAGGAATGGGTTCTTGACAGTGGATGTACTGATCATATGACCGGAGATGAAGAGATGTTCCGTGAGCTTGCTGAAAATGACGGCCCTCGAAAATATGTCACCTTTGGTGATAATTCAAAGGGTAAGGTGGTTGGCCTTGGTAAGGTGGCCATATCACATGATAGCTCCATTCAAAATGTCATGCTCGTTAAATCTCTCGGCTACAACTTACTTTCAGTATCTAGACTTGCTGATTTCGGTTTGAATGTCCTACTTACTGAGGTAGATTGCCAAGTGTTTCGTCGAGACAATCATAAAATGGTCTTTACCGGTATACGTAGAGGTGATCTTTACATTGTCGATTTCTCTAAAAAGGCACAACCTAAAACTTGCTTTATTGCTAAATCCTCAAAAGGTTGGCTGTGGCATAGACGACCAGGTCACGTTGGCATGAGAAACCTTGACAAGCTTATTAAAGGAAATCATATCCTTGGAGTTAACGATGTCATATTTGATAAGGATAGACTTTGCAGTGCTTGTCAAGCAGGTAAACAGGTTGGAGGAAGGCATCCCGTGAAGAACATCATGACCACAAGGAGGCCACTCGAGCTACTTCATATGGATCTTTTTGGTCCCAACGCCTACAAGAGTCTCGGTGGAAATTCTTTTGGTCTAGTTATAGTTGATGATTTTTCAAGATTTACGTGGGTGTTCTTTTTTGATGACAAATCACAGGTCCAAAAGATCTTCAAAAACTTCGCTAGAAAGGCCCAAAATCAGTTTGACGTGAAGATCAAGAAGGTTCGGAGTGACAACGGAACGGAGTTAAAGAACGCAAATGTGGACACCTTTCTTGACGAAGAAGGGATTTCACACGAGTTCTCGGCTACGTACACACCTCAACAAAATGGAGTTGTTGAGAGGAAGAACCGGACGCTCATCGAAATGGCGAGAACGATGCTTGATGAGTACAAGACGCCGAAGCACTTTTGGGCAGAAGCGGTCGAGACAGCTTGTCATGCAACAAATCGCTTGTATCTTCACAAGCTACTCGGCAAGACGGCATACGAGCTCCTCACCGGTAACAAACCCCAAGTTGGATACTTTCGAGTATTCGGCTCAAAGTGCTACATTCTTGATAAGCATCATCGTTCAAAGTTTGCTCCTAAATCTCATGAAGGTTTCCTACTTGGTTATGGCTCAAACTCTCACACTTACCGTGTCTACAACAATTTCACCCGAAAGGTTGAAGAGACGGTAGATGTGAAGTTTGATGAATCTAATGGCTCGCAAGTAGAGCAATTGCCGATTGATGTAGGAGACAAAGACCCTTCAGAAGCAATCCAAGACTTGTCTATTGGCAAAATTCGTCCAACGATGGTGAAGGAGAGTACCTCGTCCGTCCAAGTGGAAGCTTCTACTTCACGACAAGGTGAACCAAGAATCGACACGGAAGCATCCACAAGTGGGACACACCAAGATGAAGAAGACGAGGAAATACATCAAGACGAACGCCAACAACCTCCTTCTTCACCACGACAAGAGAACGACAAGCCAACAATGAAGAAGAAGAAGAAGATGTTCAACGAAGACCCAAGCAAAAGCTCTCACGAGTTCGAGCAAGGATTGCTAAGGACCATCCCGTCGAGCAAACAATGATATTCAAACCGGGAGAATCACTCGCTCAAAAACTCGTTTAGCTAACTTTTGTGAAAACTATTCATTCATCTCTAGCATTGAACCTATGAAGGTTGAAGAAGCATTGGAAGATCCGGACTGGATAAACGCTATGCATGAAGAGCTACACAACTTTGAGAGAAACCAAGTTTGGACATTGGTTGAGAGACCGACAACAACCACAACATCATTGGTACCAAATGGGTGTTTCGCAACAAGCAAGATGAAGATGGACAAGTGGTTCGCAACAAAGCACGTCTCGTCACCCAAGGGTGCACACAAGTCGAAGATATGGACTATGGTGAGACATATGCTCCCGTTGCTAGACTTGAGTCCATTCGCATCTTACTTGCCTATGCTAATCACCATAATATCACCTTGTACCAAATGGACATTAAAAGTGCTTTTCTAAATGGTGAAATAGAGGAGGAAGTTTATGTCAAACCACCTCCCGGCTTTGTCAATCCTAAGAAACCAAATCATGTTTACAAACTTCATAAAGTCCTTTATGGTCTCAAACAAACTCCTAGAGCATGGTATAAATGCTTGACCAAGTTCCTTATTGCAAGTGGTTTTGAAATTGGAAAAATTGATTCCACACTTTTTACTAAAAGAGTTAATGGAGAACTATTTGTATGCCAAATTTATGTTGATGATATCATATTTGGTTCAACTAACCCTCTTTTTAGTGAAAAGTTTGGAAAGCTAATGTCGAAGAAGTTTGAGATGTCTATGATGAGTGAACTCAAATTCTTTCTCGGTTTGCAAATCAAGCAAACTAAGGAAGGTACATTTGTCTCTCAAACGAAGTACACCAAAGACTTATTCAAGAAGTTCAATATGTAAGAATGCAAAGGTATGCCTACACCCATGCCTACTAATGGACATAATGATTTGACCAAAGATGGTGAACCGGTTGATCAAAAGGTTTATCGCTCTATGATTGGTTCATTGTTATACCTATGTGCTTCACGTCCCGATATTATGCTAAGTGTGTGCATGTGTGCACGATATCAAGCTGCTCCTAAAGAATGTCATCTTAAGGCCGTGAAAAGGATAGTGAGATACTTAATTCATACACCAAATTTTGGCATTTGGTATCCTAAGAGGTCTTCTTTTGATCTTGTTGGCTATTCCGACTCGGATTATGCCGGAGATAAGGTTGATAGGAAGTCCACTTCGGGTACTTGTCAATTTCTTGGTAGATCTCTTGTGTCTTGGTCCTCCAAGAAACAAAACTCGGTATCCTTATCCACCGCCGAAGCGGAATACATTGTCGCTCGTTCATGTTGTGCTCAATTACTTTGGATGACCCAAACTCTTAAAGATTATGGGATATATGTGAAACATGTTCCATTGCTTTGTGACAATGAAAGTGCCATCAAAATTGGTCATAATCCTGTACAACATTCTCGAACTAAGCATATTGAAGTTCGTCATCATTTCATTCGAGATCATGTTGCTAAGGGTGACATTAATCTTAAGCATGTTCGCACCGATAAGCAATTAGCAAATATATTCACTAAACCACTTGATGAGAAAGTATTTTGCAGGTTGAGAGGTGAATTGAACATTATTGATGCTTCGAACTTGGAGTAGGAACTCCATTGGATACATGCAAGACATGAGCTTATGACTAATCCATGATATATCTCTTATGATGATTATCTTATGTCTTGGACAAATTTGCATCTTGCATGTTATCTAACCCATGCAGGTACTTGGTTGAATCTTATTCTATGAGATTGCAACTCACTCACATCTTGAGCAATCTCTATATCACCAAGTCTCTATACAATGGTGGTTGAAGACGAGGAAGCACAAAACCATTCAAACATATCCTTTGACAAATTCTTTGTTAAATCCTATGATTGTCATTTTTGGATACACAAGTGCTTTTCCTTGCAAAAACTAACCCATGTAGGTAGATGAACTCAAACTCCAAGTGGTGCTCCCAACTCTTGATGAACTACATCAACCTTGAGCACCCACACAAGTTCAACTACATGAGCAAGATCCACACCACCACCCAAGGTATGTTATTCCGTCTTAGAGAAGCTTTACTCCAAGTCATGAGTCAAAGCAACTCAACAAGATGTGAATACATCAAGATGCTTAAACGAAAAATGGTAAGCCCATTTTGAGCTTAAACGATGAGTATGACCTATGATCAAGTGTTCTCACTTGACTCCTAAGTCAATATACTCTAACATAGGTGACTATGTCACCGCCCAACTCTAGATGAAGTTATCTTGTGTTCTTTTTTGTGTTATTGCATTTGTCTCATGCATATTTGTTTTCTTTTTCCTTTTCAAAAAAAACTTCATCTAGATCTTTCAGTTTCTTGTATTTTTGTTTTTGTTCTGCATTTTCTGCATCCAATTCAAATCTTTCAGATAATTCATTGCAAATCTTTGTGAGATCTTACTTGTTTAGTGAGCTGAGGTGACAAGTGTTTTTCTCTGTGATGAACTCGGTTTCACCGACTTGTAGTTTTCGGTCCAACCGAATTCTTTCGGTACCACCGAAACATGCCACTTGGTGTCACCGATTTCACAACAGGAAAAACAGTTTGCCACTTGTTCTACATTTCTTCTGATCCAGCTCCACTCAATGAATCTTGTCCTCTACAAGCATCACAGTTTTATCCATTGCTTTGTGCTGAGTCTCAAGGACCAAACCCATTCGACAAATTCCAGAAAGCCCTTCTTGGAAATTGATGTCAAAGGGGGAGAGAGAGATCACATCAAAGCTTATCACCTACAAGGGAGAAAGTATTAAGGGGGAGAAAAAGATCTCCAGGGGGAGAGAATACTCAAGGATCCCAGATGCTTGTTGTTCAAGAGGAGAGATGCCACATATCTTTTTGGGGGAAAGAAATGTTCATATGTGCTTATTTGCTTTAAGCTCTATCCATTTGTATCTTTCAGCTCTGATTTTCTGTTCCCTATCTTCTCCCAATATCCTATGTCAGATTCAGGGGGAGCAAGACATCTAAGGGAAAGAAATCATTCAAATTCTTTGCATATCTTTACTCTTGGGGACATGTCAAATCCAATGTGGTACCTTGTACTCACTCTCTACATGTCATCCCAGTCTTGGTATTCTTATGGTTTCTTTTGGTTTGCTCTGGCTAGTGGATGTACATGTGTTATCTAACCTTGTTTGTGCAGGTTCATTCCATCCTAAGACAACTCAAGACTACAAGGTAAGTATATGCATCAGAATCATGAGTATGAGGAATTCTTGCTTATGTATATACTGTTTGCAAGAAGGACTCATGAGCATGAAGGTATTTTCCTTAATAATATTTTGCTCTGATGCATATGGCCAAGATACATGTAACACATTGCCTACTTTGTCATGGTTATGCTCTCACATGCTTCTACATTTCATATTCACATGATTGCATACATGTAGGGGGAGCCTATGTTTGTTACATGTCCTTCCAAAGCTTTACTTGTTGTTCTTTATATCTTTATCTAAAGCTTTGATGTATGTTGCCATCAATTACCAAAAAGGGGGAGATTGAAAGCACAAGTGCTCCCTAGGTGGTTTTGGTAATTAATGTCAACATATCTCTTGTTGGACTAACACTTTTATCTAGTATGTTTCAGATAAGTTCAATAATGGAGTGGCATGGACTAAAGGTTGTGGGAACTCCTTCAAGATGCTAAGGACAAAGGATTGGCTAAAGCTTCAAGCTCAAGACTCTTCATTTTACATTTTAGTGATCCAAGATCACATTGAGTCTATAGGAAAAGCCAATACTATCAAGGAGGGATGAGGTGTTGCTTAATGAGCCTCTTGCTTCGTGTGCTTTGTGATATGCTCCAAAACCCTCAGCTACTTTCCCACTTCCACATATGACCTAAACCTAAAGTCAAACTCGGTCCTACCGATTCTTTCTATTCGGCGCCAACGAGTTTCACATGTCATAGCCACTGCCAAACCCTAAGCAAATCGGTTCTACCGATAGGGATCTCGGTCTCACCAAGATGGGATTGTAATCTCTCTGTGTATGTCCATTACCAAAATCGGTCTCACCGAGTTTAGGCAATCGGTACTGCCGAGATTACAATGCAAACTCTCTGGTTAACTTATTACCAAGATCGGCCCAACCGAGGTTAGTAATCGGTCCCACCGAGTTTGCCTGACCAACTCTCTGGTCAGCTAATTACCAAAATCGGTCTCACCGAGTTTGAGTAATCGGTCTCACCGAGATTACGTTATGCCCTAACCCTAACCATATCGGTCCTACCGAGTTGCATATCGGTCCCACCGAAAACCCTAACGGTCACTAAGTTTACTAAATCGGTCCGACCGAGTTTATTGATTCGGTCCCATCGAGATTGGTAAATTGTGTGTAACGGTTAGATTTTGTGTGGAGGCTATATATACCCCTCCACCTCCTCTTCACTCGTGGAGAGAGCCATCAGACTAAGCCTACACTTCCAGCATCCTATTTCTGAGAGAGAACTACCTACTCATGTGTTGAGGCCAAGATGTTCCATTCCTACCATATGAATCTTGATCTCTAGCCTTCCCCAAGTTGCTTTCCACTTAAATCTTCTTTCCACCAAATCCAAATCCTGTGAGAGAGAGTTGAGTGTTGGGGAGACTATCATTTGAAGCACAAGAGCAAGGAGTTCATCATCAACACACCATTTGTTATTTCTTGGAGAGTGGTGTCTCCTATATTGGCTAGGTGTCACTTGGGAGCCTCCGACAAGACTGTGGAGTTGAACCGAGGAGTTTGTAAGGGCAAGGAGATCGCCTACTTCGTGAAGATCTACCGCTAGTGAGGCAAGTCCTTCGTGGGCGACGGCCATGGTGGGATAGACAAGGTTGCTTCTTCGTGGACCCTTCGTGGGTGGAGCCCTCCGTGGACTCGCGCAACCGTTACCCTTCGTGGGTTGAAGTCTCCATCAACGTGGATGTAGGATAGCACCACCTATCCGAACCACGCCAAAAACATCCGTGTCTCCAATTGCGTTTGAATTCTCCAAACTCTTCCCTTTACATTCTTGCAAGTTGCATGCTTTACTTTCCGCTGCTCATACACTCTTTGCATGCTTGCTTGATATGTATTATGTATGTTGAAATTGTGCCTAAACTCCACTTAAACCGAAAAAGTTTAAAAACTGCAACTTTAGCACTAAGTGTCTAATCACCCCCCCTCTAGACACATCTTCTCAAGATCCTACACTTGAATATGGCATGTTTTTTTAAATGCTTGGATCTTGCAATGACATCAATATTCTTAACGGTCACCACTCATTAATAGGATTGTAAATGGTAAAACTCCACCGGTGGAGTTTGTAACAAATGATCATACATACGACTATGGCTACTATGCGAATGGAATCTACGCAAGGTGACAAACATTTGTGAAGCCGTTGACGACACCGCAAGGTAAGAAAAATCTTGATTTCCACAATGCTCAAACGGCGGCTAGGAAAGATGTGGAGAGCTTTTGGGATTTTGCAAGCCCAATTTGCTACTATCATAGGACCAGCTAGATTTTAGGATCAAAAGATTCTTTGATACATCATGATTGTTTGTGTGATCATGCATAACATGATCATCGAGAATGAGCGTAGACAAGATTTAGACTATTCTCGGTATGAGTTGTTGGGACATCCAGTGCGAATGCAGAGGGGGTTTGCGAGGGTGGCTTGCTTTATTGCCTTCTATAATGCCATTCGACGTGCCAAAGATGACCTTCAAAAGGATTTGGTCGAGGAGTGGTGGTTGTGAAATGGGCAACAAAATTAGTTTGATGTTGTATGTTTCTCTTGCATTGTTCATGAACTATTTGTTGTATTGAAAGATGAACTATTTGTTTGAGTTGTAATTATAATTGAACTATTTATTGTTAATTTATTTTATGTGTGTTTGATCTTCTTGGTTCTATGTTAAATAGAAAATGTTGTTTGTGCTAGGCGTGTTACCACGCCTGCGGTGTGCAATATATAGCGCCTCTAGTAAAGCAAAACACCTGCCAAGCGCACTAAGGCCTTGTACAATGGGAGGTGCTTAGTGAAATAAACCGAGTTTTTTTTAAGCACCGATGCTTATTTCTGTAGAACAAATGTTTAATTAAGCGTCTACCCTCTATAAATAAGCACCGCTTAGAAAAAAACTGGTTTATTTCTCTAAGCACCTATCCCAAGCACCTTGCATTGTACAGGGTTTAAAACGCTATCTCGGCGCTGCAAAAAAAATTAACGCACCGCGCAACCGCACATCTGTTGGAGATTTCAATACATACTACATACAGATGTATATAAACATATTTTATAACGTAGATTCACTCATTTTGCTTTGTAGTCCATATTGGAATCTCTAAAAGTTACAAACAGGGAATAAGCGGTAGACAGACATAACAGTTATACTAGAACGCAACAAGCTCGCCTGGGATTCAATTTCATGAACTTCAATTAACAGTATGTGGTGCGAGCCTACTGGCGAACCCATCCTATCATGGGCATCGGACCAAACCTATTCATCTCGAGAAGACCGTGATACCAATATGGCTTGGGCACTGGCCATCTGCAATCCAAATTTTGTTTCCAATGTAAGCTAGGTGCTGAGTAATTGAACACTACGAACAAACATATGGCACTGAGAAACCATAAGAATACCTGCATTTGTTGTTCACATCTGGTTTGTCCAATCTGAGCACAGTGCGGTCGGTAGTTAAGCGCCATGTGCTATGTAAGACTTCACGAATTTGCTCACAAGGCAGGTAGGGAGTTTTATCAGGCCTTCCATCATAAAAGTTCATGCCAAGAAGACGCCCATTAAAGAAGTTTATCAGGGGGCCTCCAATACCAACCTTGTACAAAAACAGCAGTCATAAAATAAGGTAGGTTAGTACATGTATTGGTAGGGTAAAGTCACAAACCCCTGGGTATGAAAGGCAAGAGAACTTCACCGGCATACCTTCGCGATTTTACAATTGGACAGCTTAAGTTGCTGGCAACCAAATGTGCTAGGCCAGTGCAGGTCTTCATCACAAAGTATAGGTTCACCCATTGAGGCACATAACACTCCTTTGGGCTCACGCCCTATAGCTACCACCCTTCTGGGTAAAGGATTCTCTTGATTACTCATGGGATCATCAAATTTCATATCTTCTGGACAAATATTACGCAAACCCTTAACAGTGACAATAGCAATATTATATCCGGAATGATATGATTCCAGTGTCCCATTCAAGCGATGATTCGGTGGGAGAAACACCTCAATCTGCAGGTGAAGTGAACTCAACTGTTACACCTTGTATTTAACCCTGAAGACGGAGGAAAATCGACAAGGAGGTAGGAGCACCAGCCCTCATATTCTCATCAAATTTGTCTGTAACATCACAAGTTCTAACCAAACTGGCCGAAGTCACAATCACATTGCGCGTGCGCCCTTTTCTTGGCGGACCCCTTATAAGGAAGCCTGAGCATGAAAAAAAACTAGTACCTTCTCCTACATGACAAGTTTGGTCGTTAGGATGAAATACTAGGTAGGAAAAAAGTAACGGTTCAACTGTTAAAATCACCATTGAATGAAACAAGTGAGATAACACGATTGGATATAGTTGCAACTATCTTCTTATCAAGCCTCTGCCAGGCATTCTTTCCATGACCGTGCAACATATCGAAGTTTTTATAACCTTTCCAAGCATGTAACCAACCAAACACTTCCTCAAATGTCCTAACCAGGCGCCCATTCACTGTTCAAAGAAACAAGCACAGAATTAGTTATTGCTACAATAGCTATATGAAAATGCACAATGCAGAAGCCGGCAACATCAAAAGCAACAACATACATTCCAGCATAAGTGGTGGTGGTTTAGGGTAGCCCATGGATTCTAGCCACTCCCAGGTATCCATAAATCCTGATGTATAAGGTGATCAATATTAGTACTCAGATGTGCCGTGCAATGATCAATAGGTAAAAAAAAATAGCACATAGTTCACACCTGAAGGGATTATTCTGGAAGCACCTGGAGGAGGTTCATAAGATCCCTGCCTACTATTGCTGGTTTTTCCCATTAACAAACCTAAAATGGAGAAGATGAATGAGGACACACTAAAAAATGTATCAAGAGCAGGTAAGCATATCCATGGACTACATGTTAAAGAAATAATGATAATTATGACTAGAAAATAATAATGATTGTGCCATGCTCACCTGCACAATAAGGTGGCATTTTCTCTCCATAACCTTTTCCAGGACTGCAATAGACACAGCAGGGCTGTTGTTATAAATAGATACACAGATGTACTCCCCAAAACAAGAGTCTACCAACACATAGAACCGATGTATAAAAGGAAACAAGATACGCAAAAAAGAAATGGAAATCGGGCCTAAAAATAAAGATACAACGAAAGACAGAAAGATTGAGCAGATCCAGAAGCTATAAATATGAAATATTGTCCAAATTTTATTCTGAATGAGATGTTTTAACTCACCCTCATTTAGACAAATAGACTAACTTCAGAAACAAGCACACTAACTTAGAAACAGAGAATGTTGGTATGGTGGCTTCAAATAAGCTTTCACTCCAACAAGCTTGGTGGCGGCTTGAAGAAGCTTCGGCTCAAGGATGATACTTACAGGAAAGTACAGTCTGGGTAGCTCCAGACTGTGTTGCGGAAATATGCCTAGGCATTTATTGAAACAACAGTTTGGGGTATAGCAAGTATTTATGTATTTTGTGAAAAACAAAACTATTATTATAGGGTTGAGATACTTGTTTACTCGATAAGTATTTATGTACCTTCTCCTAGAAGTAGTATTGTTGCTGTCACACAGCCTTTGCTAAAATTAACTACACGGATAGATCAGTTGGTAGTGCAGTGAAGGGCATGTGGAAAAGCTTTTTTTTTTTACTAATTTTCTTCTCCATTGCTAGGGAGATGCTTGAAGACTCCTAGGGTGCCAGTGTTGCTAGTAACAGAAAAAGGATTACCTTACACAGGTGAAGTGAAACATGAAAGGAGGGCAGGAGGCTTAGAACAAATATAGATAAGCTAATTGGAGAAGATATAGCTCATAACACTAGGCAAGGAAGACATACATGAGCATCTCATATTGCTCCAAGCGTTGACGAAGCAATATCCTTGGTAGAAACAAAGGCCTTTGCGTATCACCATGAAAACAAATGTTCATCCCAACAAAATTGCCAGCAAGATCAATGAGTGGCCCTCCAAGTCCAGCCTAGAACAAGTAAAAAAGATGCACACATTGTCACATTAGACCACAGATATCATAATAATGCAACTATCTGATTCAAATTCTGCATCCTGCAAAAAGGAAAAAAAATTCAAACATACCTCTGTGATCTGACAGTTAGAGGCCACAAGATCTTCATAATCAGCTCCTATATCAGTCAGCTCCCCAATCGTGCCCATCAAACTGCTTGAATTGTAGGCACGCCCAGCAGCTACCATCGTCGAAGGATTAGGCAGATATGTTTGCTGATACATGTCTAATGGCATAACATCTTGGAAGTATCGGATGTAACAATAGCAATATATTTATCATATAGTCCTAAGATCCCAGGTATAGTTTTTTTGTCAGGAAGGCGCACTAAAACCTACAGTGATAAAACCACTACATCAGCAAGAAGTGATCAAGGTTAGCTTGAATAAATAAGGGCATAAAGCAAGATGGCGAGAAAACTGTTGTGAGCACAAACCCTCAATTTATCATCCTTGTTTCTTTTAAAATTAAAGACTGCAACCAACTGTGATGAAGTCAGGAATCTTGTTAGGTCCAGTCTTGATGTCCCACGTGGTAGAACTATACCCGTGCATGCATATAACATCTTATCTCCTGCACAAGATCACATTTTTTCTGATAATTAACAAGTGGCGACTTAGTACAGATTTGGATAATTTCATAAGCATATAGTAGCATAATCACCATCGAACAAAGCAAGTGAGACAACTTCCATGGACAAATGTGAAGCTACTCTTTTACTTAGTTCACACCAGTCAGCTTGACCAGGTTCATATACACTTCCAAATTGTCGCTCTTCGAACTTGGTGCTAGAAATATCCCGATCAGGCGATGAGTAGCCAAATATATCTAATTAAAGAAAAAAGATACAGCAGAACGATGAGTGCTCTATTAGAGCAATATAAGTTGAAGAAAAGATCCAACGAAGTCATAAATCATTGACTAACTCTCTCTCAGGTGTCCTTTCCGAGTAGTAATGCCTCTTTTGCGACTACTTCCACTTTTTTCCTTCTTTTTGATGGTGCTTTGCACCTTTCTCAGGCTACATGCGTGACCACTCGCCCTCTTATTTTTCTGCATCTTTCCGGTCCTGAAGCAGAGAGCAAATTGAAATTATTAGTAGAGCAACAAAGGCTGCAAAAGCCATCACGCTCCCGGTGCTCCAAAGGTTTGCTAATATATGTGCATGTCAAAGCTGATGGCTTTTCGCCTCTTATACAAAATTACTTCCTCCGTCCGGAAATAACCGTCACTCAAACGGATGTATCCAGCACTGAAATACGTTTAGATACATCCATTTGAGGAACAGCTATTTCCAGAAGGAGGGAGTAGAGAGTTATTCGAGCATTGTTACCTGTTATTTATCTCATTCCCACACAACACTATCAAACACTGTACATTCATGGGGCAAAAAACTAAGTGTTCAAATCAGTGTAAAATGGAAATATTTCGGTGCGAGGGTGCGAGATGGCCCGCTTTATTGGTTTTTACAACGACTGGATACGAAGAGTGACAGTCATGGAAGAATGGTCCGCTTTGGTTACCAGAGATGAATCGCTTGATTTTTTTTAAATGCTGAGGTGGCAAGTTGCACACCAAGAAAAAAGAGAGTAGATTGCTTATGTAGCAAGGCTGCTGAGGTGGATAGGCTGCATGTCAAGAGACATAGGATAGTGGGGATGAATTATTTATGTATTATAGATTGGTGGTTATAATTAATAATAATTCAACAATGTGAGTATCGATGAGATCAGAAGAACAAAAGTGTGATTGAAAGAATTCATAAACAAGAAAACATTATCTAGTGTAAACCTAGTGAACAGCAATGAAGGTAAATACCAAATGGTGAAGATTGATGATCTACATAGACCTGAAGAGATGGGAGGCCTTGGTTTCACAAAGTAAGAATAAAGAAACTATGTCTACTTAATAAATGGAATTTCCAGTTGCGGAGAGGTGGGTTAATAAACAAGAAAATATGATCTAGTGGAAACCTAGTGAACAGTGATGAAGGTAAATACCAAATGGTGAAGATTGCTGATCTACATAGACCTGAAGAGATGGGAGGTCTTGGTTTCAAAACGTACGAATAAATAACATCTGTCTACTGAATAAATGGAGTTTCCGGTTGCGGAGAGGTGGGTTAATAAACAAGAAAATATAATCTAGTGTAAACCTAGTGAACAGTGATGAAGGTAAATACCAAATGGTGAAGATTGCTGATCTACATAGACCTGAAGAGATGGGAGGTCTTGGTTTCAAAACGTACGAATAAAGAACATCTGTCTACTGAATAAATGGAATTTCCGGTTGCGGAGAGGTGGGTTAATAAACAAGAAAATATAATCTAGTGTGAACCTAGTGAACAGCAATGAAGGTAAATACCAAATGGTGAAGATTGATGATCTATGTAGACATGAAGAGATGGGAGGTCTTGGTTTCAAAACGTAAGAATAAGGAACATCTGTATAAATTGAACAAATGGAATTTCCAGTTGCAGACAGGTTGGGTAAGGAGTGCCTCCTCTTCCCGAGCTGGACACTTTTCTAAACTTTGAGAAAATCTTCAAGCCACAAACCCAAGCTCCGCACCTACAGGAAACTTGAGCTTCACACCACTGAGACTCCCGAGCTTCGCACCTACAGAAAATCTGAGCTCGGCTCCTCCAGGAAACCCAAGCTTCTTATCTACAGGAAACCTGACTTCAAACCTACAAGAAAACAGAGCTTCACACCTACAGAAAACCTGAGGTGAGCACCTTGCACTCACGGCCTGAGCTATGAAAAACAGACCATGAGATGCAGGTTTAGTCGACCACTCAGCCCACTTATTTGGCCTGGCCCCAGCTAAACTCGACACCTGCCTCAAACTGTACGCGGCCAACTGAAAGCGAAGCACCCACCTCTCTTCTTCGTTCTTCTCCCGTTTCCCAAATCTCAATTCTAGGTTTTTTTTCTCCCCCACAGCCACGCACCACCCACAGCCCCACTCCCCCCTAATGGCCTATTCAAATCTTTTTGCTGCCCCAAATCAACCACCATGGCCACCACTCTCCCAATCATCAACGCCAAGCAAAGTAATCAAGTGCAAGGTGCAGACCCTAATTTGTGACCATGTGTTGCGGCAATTTGCAGAATGGGAGCATCAACTTGGTGGGTGCAGCCCAAAATAAAGAGTAGCTTGTTCACTACCTTGCTACATGTGTTGATGCCTTTCTGTTTTCAGGTAGCTCCACATCAGGACGTCAACTTATGCTAAACGAGCATTGTTTTCTTCAATCTAACAATGACTTAGCTTCACAATTTTGAAAGGGCTAACACTTGATCAAGGATTGGTTGCACACTGGGTTGGAAAACAATATCCATAATGGTAGATCTGTGTACTTTTTGACTGATCCTTGCCTTGGTCAGTGTCCGGTGAATGTGCAGTACCATGGAGCCATACAAAACAGTAAGACAAATATATCTTTATGATTTTTACAGGGTTTAAATTTCAGGACATACTTTGGAAAGAGGGAATTGTACGAGATTATACAGAGGAGGAATTAGCAGGTATTATCCTTGAAGAGAGCCAAGATAGTACTAGTTGGGGCTTTCACTAAATCAGCCATGTTCACCATTACCTATGATAAATCGGCCATGTTCACCATCGCACAGAGGATAACGGATGTTTGGAAGGCCAAGATCCCTTTGCAAAATAAGATTTCTTTGGATGTGCTTAAGAGGAAGAATCAATCTGCTAAAGTTGGCTGGGAGATGCGAACTGTGCTTTATGAGGTGTAACCGAGGATGTGGTGCATAATCCATATTTTTTTGAAACGGAGGCAAAAGCTTTGCCTCATCTCATTAAAAAGAAGGGGAATAACAAAGTCTGCAGAGGCCCATTACACCTCACACAAATGTAAATAAAATACAATTCTACTCTCGCGGCATCAAAGAACCCAAATGCTTCGCCCCTGCGATAATCTAGAGCCTCGACCAACACGCTTGGCAACCTACATACATGCTGGAACACCCTCGCGTTTCTCTCTTTCCACACTTCCCAAGTAACAAGCATGATGAGTGATGAAATCGCCTTCCTCCTATGTCCACGCCTAAGGACCACTGCCGACCACCACTCTTTGACCGTGGGGATCCCGTTCCAGGCCGCCACATCCAATTCGGGGGCATCCACCCAAACTCTTATTGCATTCCAAATGCGGGCAGAGAACCTGCATTGGAAGAGAAGATGAGCTGCGGTCTCTGGCTCCCTCTTGCAAAGTTGACACAAATTGCAGTTGGGCCACCCTCTTCTCTGCAGTCTGTCGGCCGTCCAAATTCTATCCTTGATAACTAACCACGCAAAGAACTTGCACTTGGGCGGTGCCCAGTTCTTCCATACCACCGTGGTCATGTTGGAGGCGATCGCACCTTCGAATTGCGCCCTATAGGCCGAGGCCGAGGAATAGATACCATCGGCGGTAAGGTTCCACTTGATATCATCGGGTATGTCGTCCTGTAGGTGTACCGTAGTGAGCTTCTCCCAAAGGGCGAAGAACTGTTCAATGTGTTCCACCGAGAGACCTCCGGACATGTTGATCCATTGGATCCAATGGTTTCCTGGGAAGGGCTGAGCTCGTCAAGTCCGTGCTTTCCTCCCTGGCCACCTTCCATGCCACGACGCTCAAACTTCCGGAGGGTACTATCTCCGACTTTGTGGGCATTGAGAGAGCTTTCCTCTGGGCTGGTTCGGATAAGGTCTCCGGCGGCCAGTGCAAAGTCAGCTGGAAACTCGTGTGTAGACCAAAGAGGCTTGGTGGGCTGGGTATCCTCGATATTCGTATGTATGCCCGGGCTCTGAGGCTGCGATGGCTTTGGTATGAGTGGAAGGAGCCGCACAGGGCATGGGTGGGCATCGGAAACCCATGCGACACCACTGACAGAGATCTATTCTATGCTGCCACGACGATCTATGTCGGCGATGGTAGGCTGGCACGCTTCTGGCTCTCCCCCTGGCTAGATGGAATGAAGCCCAAGGATATTGCACCGGCCATTTTCGCGATCTCTGCCAACAAGAACAAGTCTGTGCGAGAAGCCTTGCGTGCATAATCCATATCATATTCCAGTACCCTGTAGCTTGTGATGTGCGTGACTGCTTCCACTGGAACACCGGACCTGTGAGTAGAGATGATTTTGTGGTTTTGTTGTCTTAAACAGGGAGGGTGTACCGTTCTATGCATAATCACATTAATATTTGGTTGCTAGCATTTTCAAACAGTAGCTATCTGTAGTATAGTATTCCGAGAAAATCATGCTAATTTTGCTTGTAAGCTAAGCAAGGAAATTTTCAATAAATTTATAAGGTCATGAACATTGTACATCGCCAAATTCACAACACACAATCGTATTTGCTGCGACAGAAATCACTCTCAGCTAGATGTGCCATTACAATTTTTTAACTTCGAATCACATGACAATGTTGATGTGTGTGCGTGCAGAATATATCCCACAACTTCCCCCTATTCAGAACAATAAAAAATTCGAATCCCCAATTCAGAATAATCAAGGACTCAATTCGAACCCTCGCTTGAGATCAATTTCGGAACCCAAGGAATTCCGTTTCAAATCAACCAAAACTCAACTCGAAAGCCCGATTCAAATCAACCCCGACCACATGAGAAAATTACCCATATAAAAACAGATACAGCTTACCCGACTGATCCACCACCGCCCGCAGGACGGGGATGTGAGGGTCGTCCCGGATAGATCTGCCGAGCGCGTCGCCGAGAGAATCAGGGATCTAGGCGCGTTGCCGAGAGAATCGGCGAATTGGGGATCTTCTATCTAGGGTTAAGAGAAAAGACTTTCTAATTTTAATTTAAGTTAAAGACTAAGCGATACGAACTTGGTTCGGACTGAAGAATCGCTTTTGTTCTCCATACGGCGGTACGCGCTGAAAGAAGCGGCCCTCAACACGCTCGTCCAGCCGGCCCATGTCCGAGCGCTCTTTTTTAATTTTTTTTCCTTTTTCTTTTCTATTTTCAGTTTTTATTTTTTATATTTAAATAATTTAGGATACAAAAGGTTCCGCATTTTAAAAAATGTGTAGTTAGGAAAAAAAATAAGAAATCACAAAATGTTTGCGGATTAAAATGTTCATGAATTTAAAAAATATTCATGATTTTTTTAATTGAGAATTAAAAAATGTTCAGGTTTAAGAGAATGTTCATGAATATGTAAAATATTTCTCACTTCATAAAATCTAAAAAATGTTCATAATTACGAAAAACGTTCAAGATTTCAAAAAATGTTCAGGATTTCAAAAAAACTTGTTCGCGACTTCATGTTAACGAAGTTGTAAAAAATGCTCATGACTTTAAAAATTGTTCACTGTTTCTAAAAATTGTTCATAATTTCAAAATGTGTTCATGATTTAGAAATAGTTCATGAATTCGTAAAAATATGTTCATGATTTCAAAAAAAATGTTCGTGAATTTAAAATGTGCATGAATTTAAAATATTTTCGCCAATTGAAAAAGAATAAAAAGGGAAAGGAAAAGAGACAAAGAAACAGACAAGAAAAATGAAAAAGCGAAAAAAGAGAAAGAATGAAAAACTAAACAACAACAACAACAAACCGGTTCAGGGAAGGTCAAGATTGCATGAAACCCAAAAAATGGGCCAGCCCATGCAAAAACCAGCGCCCGAGGGAGGGGGAGTTACGCACGAAAAACCCTATGCGCCGCTCGTTGCGTCAAAATGTCGACGCAACACACACGACATGCTCCAGTTCACCAAAATGGCTAGAAAATTTATACATGTGTCCTTGGGTGCATGTTTAGGTCCACTGCCAGGAATGGGAACGAATTACAGCTGTACCGGCGTCCTGCCTCGTCCTCAAACATTTGGAATCTCGCTTTTGAAATCCCCGTAAATCCTAAACTCGTCAGAAAGTCATCAAAGGTGGCACGGTGTCACATCATGGCACATATATGTCGTGGTAAAAACATTGTCTAATTTGGGCCAAGCTTTATTACAAACCTCTTACGAACCGGAGCTTCTCTCAAAGAAGCCTCGTGGTTCCGATAGGGAAACGTGTTCCCCTTGTGGGCGAAACGTAATCACTGCCTCTTTTCGCCTTCTATTTTCTTCTACGGGCAACATGAAACTACAGGATATCTGTGCTGAAATTTAAACTTATTCAGGGTTCGTTTGGCTTTTTTATGCACTAGTTGAGTTTCACAGGCATTTAATGTTCATAATTCAAATCTGGACTACAAATACATGCTCCAGTTCACCAAAATGGCTAGAAAAATTATACATGTGTCCTCGGGTGCATGTTTAGGTCCCATGCCAGGAATGAGAATGAACTACAACCGTACCGGCGTCCTGGCTCGTCCTCAAACATTTTGAATCTCGGTTTTTAAATCCCCATAAATCAAAAACTCACCAGAAAGTCATCAAAGGTGGCATGGTGTCACGTCATGGCACATATATGTCGTGGTAAAAACATTGCCAATTCGGGCCAAGCTTTATTACAAATCTTTTATAAACCGGAGCCTATCGCAAGAACCCTCGTGGTTTTGATAGAGAAACGTGTCCCCTTGTGGGCCAAACGGTAATCGCTCCCTCTTCTAGCCTCGTATTTTATTCTACACGCAACACGAAACAACGAGAGATTCGCGCTGAACTTTGAAATTATTCAGGGTTTGTTTGACACTTTTTATTCATTAGTTGAGTTTTCTAGGCATTTAATGTCCATATTTCAATTCTGAACTACAAATACATGCTCCAGTGCACCAAAAATAGCTAGAAAAAACGTAAATGTGTCCTTGGGTGCATCTTTAGGTCCCATGGAGCGAATGGGAATGAATTCAACCGTCTCGCCGTCCTGGCTTGGCCACAAACAATGCGAATCTCGGTTTTTAAATCTCTGTAAATCCAAAACTCACCCGGAAATCATGAAACTTGGCATGGTGTCACTACATGGTACATATAATTGTCCAATTTGGGCGAAGCTATATTACAAGCTCTTACAAACCGGAGCCTGCCGCAACCCTTGTTGTTCCGGTAGGGAAATATGCCCCTCTTGTGGGCGAAACAATAATCGTTGACTCTTCTCGCCTTGAACTTTGTTTTCTACAGGCAACATAGAATAACAGGAGTGTCGTCCTGAAATTTGAAACTGTTCAGGGGTCGTTTGGCCATTGTATATATTAATTAAGTTTTCTAGGCATTTAGTATAGTCCATAATTCAAATGTGAAGTACAAGCACATGCTCCAATGAAGCAAAATGGGTGGGAAATCGTACATGTGTCATTGGGTATGAATTACGAACTTCTCGTCGTCCTGAAACATTGAGAATCTCGGTTTTTAAATCCCAGTAAATCAAAAACTCACCCAAAAAACATGCAACTTGGCATGGTTTCATGACATGGCAAATATATGTCGTGGTAGAACAGAATAATCAATGGCTCTCCTCTCCCCCCTCCCGCTCCTCCTTCTCCTCTCCCTTCCCCTGCTGCCTCACCGTCCCCTACTTCTTGTGCGCCGCCATCGCCCTCTCTTCCCGTGCCGCCCTCCGCACCCGGCCCCTCTCCCCCTTCTCCTTTGTCGCCGACGCGGTCCTCGGTGGTCCCTGCACCGTCGCTTGGTTCTTGCTTCTGGACTCTGGGTGATGTTGGATTTGACTCCTCGGATGAGGAGGATGCGTCCTCGCCGGTGTCCCCCCTACCGGTGTCGGCACCCAAAGGCGTGCCCCGCCCTGGCAAGTTTGTGCCTCGAGGCCGGGGTCGGCCGGTGGTGTCGTCGGAGGAGGGCGCTGGCTGGATTCGCGTGTCTCGCCGCCGTCAGAAATCTGGTAAGATCCCTCTCCCCTCTCCTGACTCTGGGATTCTGGGTGTGGCGCCGGCCGTGGGGCGCTCCCCCTGCCTCTGGCCCCCTGTCGCCGTCGTCGGTGGTCTTGCGTCCGCTGGGGATCGCCGCGACGGCGGCCGCGCATACCCTAGCTCTGGCTCTCCACATGGTGGCTAGTGGGCCATGTGGGGTCTGGGTCTTGGGCTTCCTTGGCCGCACGAGTGTGGGTAGCCCAATTCCCTCCCCCCTCTGTCATCTAAGGACGCGTTCCCCCCTCTTCCCCCCGTGGGCCCTGGGCTGTTGCCTTTGGTCAATGTTCCCCTCCCCTCCCTCTCGGCCCAGGCGGGGCTGATACATCTCCATTGTATCTATAATTTTTTATTGTTTCATGCCAATATTATACCACTTTCACATACTTCTGGAAACTTTTTATATGATTTATTGGACTAACCTATTGATGCAGTGCCCAGTGCCAGTTCCTGTTTTCTACATGTTTTTTGTATCGCAGAGTATCCATATCAAACGAAGTCCAAATGCAATAAAATTTCACAGAGTATTATTTTGGAATATATGTGATTTTTGGGAGTTGGAATTACTGCAAACGGAGGCCCACACAGCCCACAAGACACCAGGGCGCGCCAGAGGCCCCTGGCGCATGGTGGTGGGTTGTGCCCTCCTCGAATGTCGGTTGGAGTTCTACTTCGGGCGCAAGGAAGCTTATATCCGGAAAAAAAATCATGTTAAAATCTCAGCGCAATTGGAGCTACGGATCTCCCGGAATATAAGAAACGGTTTTCGGCCAGATCAGGGGGACGCGAAACAGAAGAGAACGGAGAGGGAGATCCAATCTCGGAGGGGCTCCTGCCCCTCCGCCGCCATGGAGACCATGGACCAGAGGGGGAACTCTCCTCCCATCTAGGGGGCAGGCTAAGGAAGAAGAAGGAGGAGGGGGCTCTCTCACCCTCTCTCCCGGTGGTGCCGGAGTGCCGCCGGGGCAAGGATCGTGACGGCGATCTACAACAACAATCTTGCTACCGTCAACACCAACTTTCTCCCCCTTTTTGCAGTGGTGTAACACCTCTTCTCCCCGTTGTAATCTCTACTTAAACATGGTGCTCAACTCCATATATTATTTCCCAATGATTTATGGTTATCCTATGATGTTTGAGTAGATCCATTTTGTCCTATGGGTTAATCATGATCTTGGTTGGTATGATTGTATATTTTATTTATGGTGCTGTCCTACGGTGCCCTCCGTCTCGCACAAACGTGAGGGTCCCCCGCTATAGGGTGTTGCAATATGTTCATGGTTTGCTTATTGTCAGTGTTGCGGGGGATGACAGCGGCCCAAACGCGAATAAGCGGGTTATGGCGTATGGGAGTAAAGAGGACTTGATACTTAATGCTATGGTTGGGTTTCACGACCTTAATGATCTTTAGTAGTTGCGGATGCTTTCTAGGGGTCCAATCATACATGCATATGATCCAAGTAGAGAAAGTATGTTGGCTCATGCCTCTCCCTCATATAAAATTACAAAAATGATTACCGATACTTATTATCGTTTGTCTAGGGACAAATAACTTTCTTGTTGACAAAGCTCTCTAAAACTAACTTAGTTGTGTCTTTATCTAAATAGCCCCTAGATTTTTCTTACGTGCTCTTTATTATCTTGCAAACCTATCCTATCACACCTACAAAGTACTTCTAGTTTCTTACTTGTTCTAGGTAAAGCGAACGGTAAGCATGCGTAGAGTTGTATCGGTGGTTGATAGAACTTGAGGGAATATTTATTCTACCTTTAGCTCCTCGTTGGGTTCAACACTCTTATTTATCGGAGAAGGCTACAAACGATCCCCTATACTTGTGGGTTATCACTGGTGCGCATCGGTCCTAAACAAACGGTTTAAAACCCCTTTCCGCGACGGCATCTGGAACCATCTCCAAGTGAGTGTGGGCGATAGGGGGGGTCCTTCCCACACGACCTAGAAACCGTCGGGGATATGCCCTCCTGGCACACACGTTCGGCAAAATGAGGTCGTGTGCGACCGACGAGGGCTCAAATACGAAAATACGTATAGTATAAAAAAAATACAATTATACAGCAAAAAAAATTCCAGTCGCAAGTACATCGCACAGGGTCAGTCCCCGCTAAACGTTTCCGTTCGTATGCACATCCCACACAGTCGCTCCAAGAAAAATGTTTCCGTTCACAGGTACATCACACACAATTTTTCCCGTTAAATCGTTTGTGATAGCGTTGCCATTGCACACGATATTCATAATTTTATCGTTTGCGTTATTGAATGCATCACACACGGTGCGTAGAAAGAAACTGTGTGGCAAAGGTTGTCCATCACACACACTTTTTGTGCGATAAATGTTTGCGCAAGGTGGCCTAACGCAAACAGTTTTCAAGAGAAAGTCGTTGTGCAGTGGAGACTGATTGCACACGTAGTGGATCCTAGAAACGTTTCTGATCTCCACGTATATCGCAGATGTTTCGCTTTCACAAACCGTGTGCAGTGTAATCCCTATTTAATCCATAATTAATCAAATTAATCCCTAATTTAGAAATCACATGTTATGAATTTGAAAGTAGGCAATCACTTATTTCATATCCAACCATGTTTATTACAAATATAGGTTCAACCAGGAATCCATAATTCAATGCACATGTACATATACTGAAGAACTACAGAAGCACCAAGTAAAGAATAATGAACCACAGTTGTACTAAAGACTATAAAGAGAGAGGCGAAAGACATTCTGGTTGCTGGAGAAGGTGAAGCGGAATGCCCATATTATGCCCTCCTCCATGCGTAAGCGCACACGACTCTAGGCCAACCCCTTGTGATGGTTGTCCGTCCATCCTTCACTGTCTTCATTAGGACTTCTCGATGCTCACTGTAGTCTGGATGAAATACTTTAACCTTCATTGCGTGTCCACCAATCATGTACTTTGCGAGGTAATATTGAGTGAACTGCTTCGGGAACCACTGGGAACGAAAAAGATTCAGACATTGTTGTCTGACAACTCATTATGGGCAGTAAAAATAGAAGGCCGCAGAGTTTTTAGTTACCATCCTACAGCTCACTGTTGTGTTGGATAGAGCATAAACAAATAATTTGCTTGCCACCATTCTTATATTTTTGCTAATAATCCTTATCAGTTTCCTCACTTGATGCTTGTTCATCAATATCTCATTTCCCCATACGCAAAAAGGGTTGATGTGTGGATCCTTGCCAAGGGCATATGTACCTACAAGCAACAAGTCAATATTAGAAGCTTCCAGGCCTGGATCTATATGCACTACATTATGGAACGACGGGGGAAGTACAAGTCGAGGGATGAAGCTAACCTCGGCGGAAAATGGTGGCCACTCCCGTTGTTGTCCTGCATAAGTAGTGGAAAGGTATGATAAGTACAACAATCTTAACATCAAACAAATATAGCAAAGGTAAACAACATCATCTCCAAATGATAGCTTGAATGTGTTGGTTTCAGCATGCTGTTAAAGCAGATATAAAATGGAAGGCAATGTTACCGACAGCAGGCTTAACAGCCATCAAATATTGCAATTCAAACTGGTATTGTTGAAAATGAATAGAACGTAGGTAATGCTTAAACATCACACTGGATAAATGTGTAAAACTGAAATAAAGGGCATGTGGTAACTACACCGGGAATAACTGGAACCAAATATAGCCGTTCAAACTGGTGTTGATGTAGTCGAGCGGCACAGTTCCGACTTGCACATAATGAACCACACATTGTGAATACCTAAAATAAACAAGGCATGAATGACCAGTATAACAACCAAATATAGCGATTGAAAACTGGACAGAGTCTCACTGCAACCAACCTAACAAGCAAATACAGATAAATAGGGCATATGCTTGAAAACTAGACAAATGCTCACTGCAACCAACCTAGCAAGCAGATAAAGATAAACAAGGCATCTGCTTGATAACTGGAGAAATGCTAAAAAAGCAACCTAACAACCAAATACAGATAAACAAGGCATCTGCATGATAACTGGACAAATGCTAAAAAACCAACCTAACAACCAAATACAGATAAACAAGGCATCTGCTTGATAACTGAACAAATACTCACTACAACCAAACTAAGAACCAAATACAGATAAACAAGGCATCTGCTCGATAATTGAAAAATGCTCACTCCAACCAACCTAACAACCAAATACAGATAAACAAGGCATCTACTCACTATAAACAACCAAATATAGCAATTCGTGAAACTAAAGTGGACAATTCATACTTAAACATCACATAGACCTATTGAATAATACATTTTTGCATAACTGAAACAATTAAATAGGCACAGTTAAAGCACCGCACGACAAATGCTACTACAACAAAGGGTACGGGTTGGCAAGCTAGAAAAGGTAATATTTGCTGATAGAATGTTGCCTCACATTTCGTGGACGGGATCCTTCCAGTTGGAAGAGCACAGACCCATGGTGCACTCTCTGATGTAACATATGGGCTGTTTCACCTTGGAAGAACCTTCGTGGGTGCCCTCCTCCTGGTCGTGACCGTGGTCGATGAGATCTAACTTGGCAATTGAGGATCCCAAGCCGCCGCCGTAGAACGTGTTCTTCAAAAGTGACAAAATGGGCTCGATGGCGTATAAAGCTCGCAAATCCTTGACCGCTTGGCGGAGGAGATCCGCGGCAGGGTCGTCAAAGAGATCGACGGCGGTTGAACCAGAGGGGTTGGGGATGGACCACTTAACCTGTGACATGGCCCGCGTGAAGCCGTCGGTGTGGACGAGCTTGATGTCGTAGCCAGCTTTCCCGAGATACAGTAATACACTAGCCCGCTGACATGAAGCCTTCGACATGGCAATGTAGTGAACGTCTTCGCCGGCTTCCGCGGCGACGTGTTGCTCCGGGATCGACAGGTCGGGACGAACGGCGGCCACCTCGCCAACATCCGTCGGAGAGGCCATGATAAACCTCTTCTTGGCCGAACGCTCGTCGGGCTCTCCAGGATACATGGTCGAGCTTAGGCTGAGACATTCCGGAGCAGGGGATGTGGATCTGGCGGGGAGGGACACCATAGGCCTCATCTAAAAACTCAGGGGAGTGGGGCGACGGTATGAGAATCGCTGAATAACCTAAACTTTATTATCTAAGCTAGGAGGAACGGGCAGACCGACAGGGTTGGCGGCGGCCACAAGCTAGGGTTCGAAGGGGGAGGGGGTGGGTGGGGGACCGTGGAGGGGGTGTTTGAGGATACGCCGCGGCTACTAAAATTTTTAGTAATGGTGGGTGGAGATGGTGGTGGACGAGGGAGGGTGACGGTTCAAATGCCTCGCCTACTGGAATTTTACTATAAGGTCGGTGCTGGAGGAGTGTGGGCGACGGAAGTACGGCGGCTACTAAAATTTGGATAAAGGAATTGATGCGGGGCGGCAGTGCCCAAGATCGTGCACGGTCCAATAACAATATGCATGTATGATAATAAGGAAAAGTGGCGTGGATCCTCTGATTTTTGCAACGCTCAAGGCGGGTAGTTTGTTTTTATACTTCTAGCTAGCTGGTCTATCACACACGATTCGTCCTAATTTCCAAATAAACTTACCCGCCTTTAGCTTCCACAGGTGGTGGTTTTACAGCGCACTTGCATCGCATACGGTTAAGCCAGTACCTCCACCCTTTGCTCGCGCTTGCGCGGTCGTGGTGATTTCAGCGCACTTGCATCGCACACGGTTGAGCCAGTACCTCCACCCTTTGCTCACGCTTGCGCGGTCGTGGTGATCTCAGCGCACTTGCATCGCACACAGTTGAGCCAGTACCTCCACCCTTTGCTCGCTCTTGCACGGTCGTGGTGATTTCAGCGCATCGCACACGGTTGAGCCAGTACCTCCACTTTGATTTGCTCGTGGTTGCGCGGTCGTGGTGATTCACATCGCACACGATTAAGATATTATACCCCGTGTCCGTTGAGGATCATCAGAGTCTTTGCAGCAAAAAATAACATTAGGGAGGGTCAAAAGATAGCCACACCAGCATGTGGCCCAAATATATATGAGTGAAAAGGGTGATATGTGATGTTCAAAATTCCAATGCACAACTTTGACCCCGCGGGCCCACGGTTGGGCGCATCATTGAAGATCCATGAGAGGGGCCAGAAGTCAAGAACCACCTGGAAGTGGCCAAATATATGTACGAATATTGGGGATGTTTAAAACTTTAAATACACAATGCATAACTTTGGTGGCACCTGCCTCACAAACCTGAAAGCACCCTAACAACCACCTAGCTAGGATATATATAATGACATAATGTCGTACCTATCTAGGATGCTTGGCCCACCACCTCCCACTTCGTGTCAGCGGGGCGAAGGCACGTAACGATCGATACTTTGGTCATACATGCATGTCGCCATGACCTACCATGAGACGAACCAATGAATCTTTCGTTTGGTCAAATGACAGTTGTTGTTGTTGCTACCTCTTGAGCACTGCGTTGGATTTCCTTATAGAGGAAAGGGTGATGCAGCAGAGTAGAGTACGAATTTCCCTCAGTTTTTGAGAACCAAGGTATCAATCCAGTAGGAGGCTTCGCGCGAGTCCCTCGTACCTACACAAAACAAATAGCTCAACACAACCAACGCGATTAGGGGTTGTCAATCCCTTCACGGTCACTTACGAGAGTGAGATCTGATAGAGATGATAGATAATATTTTTGGTATTTTTGATATAAAGATGCAAAGTAAAATAAAAGGCAAAGTAAAAAGCAAAACAATAACAAAGTGATTGGAGATTGATATGATGAGAATAGACCCGGGGCCATAGATTTCACTAGTGGCTTCTCTCAAGAGCATAAGTATTCTACGGTGGGTGAACAAATTACTGTTGAGCAATTGACATAATTGAGCATAGTTATGAGAATATCTAGGTATGATCATGTATATATGCATCACGTCCGAGACAAGTAGACTGACTCCTGCCTGCATCTACTACTATTACTCCCCTCATCGACCGCTATCCGGCATGCATCTAGAGTATTAAGTTAAAAACAGAGTAACTCCTTAAGCAAGATGACATGATGTAGAAGGATAGTTTCATGCAATATGATAAAAAACCCCATCTTGTTATCCTCCATGGCAACAATACTATACATGCCTTGCTGCCCCTACTGTCACTGGGAAAGGACACCGCAAGATTGAACCCAAAGCTAAGCACTTCTCCCATTGCAAGAAAAACAAATCTAGTAGGCCAAACCAAACTGATAATTCAAAGAGACTTACAAAGATAACCAATCATACATAAAAGAATTCAGAGAAGATTCAAATATTGTTCATAGATAGACTTGATCATAAACCCACAATTCATCGATCTCCACAAACACACCGCAAAAAGAAGATTACATCGAATAGATCTCCACGAGAGAGGGGGAGAACATTGTATTGAGATCCAAAAAGAGAGAAGAAGCCATCTAGCTACTAACTATGGACCCGAAGGTCTGAGGTAAACTACTCACACTTCATCGGAGGGGCTATGATGATGTAGAAGCCCTCCATGGTGGATGCCCTCTCCGGCGGAGCTCCAGAACAGGCCCCAAGATGGGATCTCGTGGGTACAGAAGGTTGCGGCGGTGGAATTAGGTTTTTGGCTCCGTATCTGATCGTTTGGGGGTACGTAGGTATATATAGGAGGAAGGAGTACGTCGGTGGAGCAAAGGGGGGCCCACGAGGCAGGGGGCGTGCCTTAGGGGGGCGCCCTCCACCCTCGTGACCACCTCCCTCCTTTCTTGACGAAGGGTCCAAGTCTCCTGGATCCTATTTGTTGAGAAAATCACGTTCCTGAAGGTTTCATTCCGTTTGGACTCCGCTTGATATTCCGTTTCTTCAAAACACTGAAATAGGCAGAAAAACAGCAATTCTGGGCTGGGCCTCCGGAAGAGTACTGTACGTGGAGAGGCTGACAGCTGGGTCCATGGCAGCCGCAAGGAAGTGCCTCCTTATTACGCGGAAAATAATTATTCCTCCACCTGACAGCGGGGACCCACCGGACGGGCCACCAATATTTTGCGAAAAAAATCGTTTCCCCCTGACTGCTGGGACCCACCGGACGGGCCACCGTATTTCGCGAAAAAAAACGTTCCCCCCACTGTCACCTCGGACCCACCGGAAGTGCCTCCTTATTATGCACAAAAAAATGAATACTCCCCTGGCTAGCTGGGACCCACCTTGGTGGGAGGCTGACTTGTGGGCCTACTAAGTTGACGGGGACGAAGGGCTTTGTCAACTTAGTCAATATGAACGATTCTAGCTCCAGTGACCGTACGATGTCCATCCAATGGCCGTAGTGCTTCTTCAACCTCTGGTCTTCTTGCTCCAGCCGCCCAAAGCAGCGCCTGTCGTGCCGCATGCTCCTGCCTCCCGTGGCCAGCTGTCCTGCCGTGGAGGCCTCACCGCCCCCTACTATTCCCACCGCTGGCCAGGCCCTGCGGCGACGGCAGCCTCACACTGTAGCCGAACCAGTGAACCCTCGTACTCCTCTTCGCGCAGGCTTCCACTGCCGCGTCTTCCCCGGCTCCGCGTCGTCCCCTTCCTAGGCCTCGCTGTCGTCCACCGCCGTGGTGCTCTCGGCGCGGCGTGGTCAATGTGGTCAACGACCGACTTCCATCGGAAGAGTACTGTGCGTGGAGACGCTGACAGCTGGGTCCACGACCGCAGCAAGGAAGTGCCTCCTTATTACGCGCAAAATAATTATTCCTCCACCTAACAGCGGGGACCCACCGGATGGGCCACCTTATTTTGCGAAAAAATTGTTTCCCCCCTGACTGCTTGGACCCACCGGACAGGCCAGCGTATTTCACGAAAAAAATATTCCCCCGCTGTCAGCTCGGACCCACCGGAAGTGCCTCCTTATTACGCACAAAAAAATGAATACCCCCTGCTAGCTGGGACCCACCATGGTGGGAGGCTGACTTGTGGGCCTACTAAGTTGACTCGGACGGGGGCCTTTGTCAAGTTTAGTCAATATGAACGATTCTTGCTCCAGTGATCGTACGATGTCCATCCAACGGCCGTAGTGCTTCTTCAACCTCTGGTCTTCTTGCTCCAGCCGCCCAAAGCAGAGTCGGTCGTGCCGCATGCTCCTGCCTCCCGTGGCCGGCTGTGCTGCCGCGGAGGCCTCACCGCCCCCTACTATTCCCGCCGCTGGCCAGGCCCTACGGCGACGGCAGCCTCACACCGCGGCCGAACCAGTGAACCCTCGTACTCCTCTCCGCATGGGCTTCCACTGCCGCGTCTTCCTCGTCTCCCCGTCGTCCCCTTCCTAGGCCTCGCCGTCGTCCACCGCCCTGGTGCTCACAACGCGGCGTGGTCAACGTGGTCAAGAAACGACTTCCATCGGACGTGGATTGTACGTGGAGATGCTGACAGCTGGGTCCACGGCTGTAGCAAGGAAGTGCCTCCTTATTACGTGCAAAATAATTATTCCTCCACCTAACAGCGGGGACCCACCGGACGGGCCACCGTATTTCGTGAAAAAAAAACGTTTCCCCTGTGACTGCTGGGACCCACCAGGTACACCTTCGCACGCAAGGAAGTGCGTCCGGGCAAAAAAACAAAACAAAATGATTCGCCCCCTGACTGCTGGGACCCACTAACTACATCTTCACACGCAAGGAAGTGCCTGACAGTCGGGACCCACCTGGTCAAAGCGTACGTAGCGTTGTCATTATGGTCGCGAACGTGTACGTACATACTGGTCGATGTAGAGGCGTGCACGTAGCATGTACACGTACGTACAGCGGCTAGGGTGCAAGAAAGAAAATACGGCCACGTATGTGTACATACGGGCGGAGTCTCGAACGCCTACTCGTGCATACGTACGGCCAGGGCTCGTGTACATGGCTGGGTCAGAACGGAGAAACAACATCATCGTCGTGTTCATGGGGAGGCAACGGAATGCGTCGTGTTCATGGGGAGGCAACGGAATGCGGCGTGTTCATCGGGAGGGCTTGGACGGAACAGGCGATGGAAACGAGGCCTGGCGTACCGCAGAATGGAGGAAACGATCTTGTGTTCGACCGGCCACGTTCGAAACGGGATCCTGTTCATCGGTAGGGGTCTGGCGTACCACAAAACGGAGGAAACGGACCTCCTACGGTCGAAACGGGGGTCCTGTTGATCGGGATGGGTGTGGCGTACCACAAAACGGAGGAAACGGACTTGTGTTGGAGCGCTACGGTCGAAACGGGGGTCCTGTTGATCGGGAGGGGTGTGGTGTACCGCAAAACGGGACTCCACGGGATACTGTTCATCTCCACCGTCGACCCCCTCCAACCTCCACGAGCTACTGTTCATCCACCGTCGACCTCCTCCAGCCTCCACCTGTGACTGTTCATCCACGGGCTTCTGTTCATCCAGCCTCCACCGCGCGCTACTCCACCGGCTACTGTTCAACCAGCCCTCTCCATGAGCTCCTGTTCAACCACCCCTCCACGGGCTACTGTTCATCCTGCCCTCCACTGTCTACTGTTCATCGTGCCCTCCACGGGGTGGTCCTATTCATCCAGCCCTCCACGGGGTCCTGTTCATCCAGCCCCAACCAGCTCGATCGATCGGGGTCCTGTTCATCCAGAGGCAACACCACGGGGTCCCGTTCATCCACCCCCACCGGGAACTGTTCATCCAAACCCCCCCCACAACGCTCATAGTTCATCCAGAGGCAGCATCGATCGGCTTTAGTTGGCAGCAGTAGCGAAGGAATCGCTCGATCGGGTTCAGTTAACAGCCATCGATCGATCGCTCGGGTTCAGTAACATGTAGCCTGCAGTGCAATCGCTCGGGTTCAGTTAGAGCCCAACGCCTCGCTCGGGTTCAGTTAGAGCCAACGCCTCGCACACACGCGCATACGTGTGCGTGAGAAACGCGCATCGCTCGGCCCCCGACCTCCCACCGTAACCGGGAACTCCCCGAAATTTTCCTCCCCCTCGCTTCTACCATGGTTTTTTCCGTCATGGACGGCCCAAAGAATGTCATGCAGCTGCGTCTCCGGCCCGCCCAGGACGAAAAGCCCATTTTCTGACATGATTTTTTGTCATAGAAGTAGGAGCCCACCACATCTATGATGATACCGGGTTTTGTCACAATTATCGTCATAGAAGTGTCAGATGTATGACAGAAATTTTTTTCGTTCGGCCCAAAATGTCACGGATGTGTCTTTTTTTTGTAGTGTTTCCTTTTTTTATTTGGGACAATACTCTATTAAATGATGATCATCACAATTCTATTTATTTACAACTCAATGATTACAAATCGATACTAGAATAAAGTATGACTCTATATGAATGCCTCTGGTGGTGCACCGGAATATGCAATGAATCAAGAGTGACATGTATGAAAGAATTATGAACGATGGCTTTGCCATGAATACTATGTCAACTACATGATCATGCTAGCAATATGAAAATGATGAATGTGTCATGATGAACGGAATGGTGGAAAGTTGCATGGCAATATATCTCGGAATGGCTATTGAAATGCCATAATAGGTAGGTATGATGGCTGTTTTGAGGAAGATATAAGGAGGTTTATGTGTGAAAGTGAAGGAAATATGCCCTAGAGGCAATAATAAAGTTATTATTTATTTCCTTACATATCATGATAAATGTTTATTATTCATGCTAGAATTGTATTAACTGGAAACATAATACATGTGTGAATACATAGGCAAACAGAGTGTCACTAGTATGCCTCTACTTGACTAGCTCATTAATCAAAGATGGTTATGTTTCCTAACCATGAACAAAGAGTTGTTATTTGATTAACGAGATCACATCATTAGTTGAATGATCTGATTGACATGACCCATTCCATTAGCATAGCACCCGATCGTTTAGTATGATGCTATTGCTTTTATCCATGACTTATACATGTTCCTTTAACTATGAGATTATGCAACTCCCGTTTACCGTAGGAACACTTTGTGTGCTACCAAACGTCACAACGTAACTGGGTGATTATAAAGGTGCTCTACAGGTGTCTCCGAAGGTACATGTTGGGTTGGCGTATTTCGAGATTAGGATTTGTCACTCCGATTGTTGGAGAGGTATCTCAGGGCCTTCTCGGTAATGCACATCACATAAGCCTTGCAAGCATTGCAACCAATGAGTTAGTTGCGAGATGATGTATTACAGAACGAGTAAAGAGACTTGCCGGTAACGAGATTGAACTAGGTATTGGATACCGACGATCGAATCTCGGGCAAGTAACATACCGATGACAAAGGGAACAACGTATGTTGTTATGCGGTCTGACCGATAAAGATCTTCGTAGAATATGTAGGAGCCAATATGGGCATCCAGGTCCCGCTATTGGTTATTGACCGGAGACGTGTCTTGGTCATGTCTACATTGTTCTCGAACCGTAGGGTCCGCACGCTTAACGTTACGATGACAGTTATTATGAGTTTATGCATTTTGATGTACCGAAGGAGTTCGGGTCCCGGATGTGATCACGGACATGACGAGGAGTCTCGAAATGGTTGAGACGTAAAGAATGATATATTGGAAGCCTATGTTTGGACATCGGATGCATTCCAGGTGGAATCAGGATTTTACCGGAATACCGGGAGGGTTACCGGAACCCCCCGGGAGCATAATGGGCCAACATGGGCCTTGGAGGAGAGGTGAGAGGGCTGCCCTCATGGGCTGCGCGCCTCCCCCCTTCCCCTAGTCCTATTAGGACTAGGAGAGGTGGCCGCCCCCTCTCTCTCTCTCCCCCTTGGAGAATCCTAGTCCAACTAGGATTGGGGGGGTGGGGAATCCTACTCCCAGAGGGAGTAGGACTCTCCTGGCGCGCCAGGCTTGGCCGGCCAACCCCTCCCCCTTGACTCCTTTATATACGGGGGCAGGGGCACCCCATGAACATACAATTGATCATTGAGATCTTTCCTTAGCCGTGTGCGGTGCCCCCTTCCACCAAATTCCACCTCGGTCATATCGTTGCAGTGCTTAGGCGAAGCCCTGCGCCGGTAACACATCAAGATCGTCACCACGCCGTCGTGCTGACGGAACTCTTCCCCGACGCTTTGCTGGATCGGAGCCCGGGGATCGTCATCGAGCTGAACGTGTGCCAAGAACTCGGAGGTGCCGGAGTAACGGTGCTGTGATCGGTTGGATCGCGAGGAGAACGTACGACTACTTCCTCTACGTTGTGTCAACGCTTCCGCTTCGGTCTACGAGGGTACGTAGACAACACTCTCCCCTCTCGTTGCTATGCATCACCATAATCTTGCGTGTGCGTAGGAAATTTTTTGAAATTACTACGTTCCCCAACAGTGGCATCCGAGCCTAGGTTTTTATGGTTTGATGTTATTTGCACGAGTAGAACACAAGTGAGTTGTGGACGATACAAGTCATACTGCCTACCAGCATGTCATACTTTGGTTCAGCGGTATTGTTGGACGAGACGATCCGGACCAACCTTACGCGTACGCTTACGCGAGACCGGTTCCCTCGACGTGCTTTGCACATAGATGGCTTGCGGAAGACTGTCTCTCCAACTTTAGTTGAACCGAGTGTGGCTACGCCCGGTCCTTGAGAAGGTTAAAACAGAGTCTATTTGACAAACTATCGTTGTGGTTTTGATGCGTAGGTAAGACGAGTTCTTGCTTAAAGCCCGTAGCAGCCACGTAAAACTTGCAACAACAAAGTAGAGGACGTCTAACTTGTTTTTGCAGGGCATGTTGTGATGTGATATGGTCAAGACATGATGCTAAATTTTATTGTATGAGATGATCATGTTTTGTAACCGAGTTATCGGCAACTGGCAGGAGCCATATGGTTGTCGCTTTATTGTATGCAATGCAATCGCGATGTAATGCTTTACTTTATTACTAAGCGGTAGTGATAGTCGTGGAAGCATAAGATTGGCGAGACGACAACGATGCTGCGATGAAGATCAAGGTGTCGCGCCGGTGACGATGGTGATCATGACGGTGCTTCGAAGATGGAGATCACAAGCACGAGATGATGATGGCCATATCATATCACTTATATTGATTGCATGTGATGTTTATCTTTTATGCATCTTATCTTGCTTTGATTGACGGTAGCATTATAAGATGATCTCTCACTAAATTATCAAGAAGTGTTCTCCCTGAGTATGCACCGTTGCGAAAGTTCTTCGTGCTGAGACACCACGTGATGATCGGGTGTGATAGGCTCTACGTTCAAATACAATGGGTGCAAAACAGTTGCACACGCGGAATACTCAGGTTTAACTTGACGAGCCTAGCATATAACAGATATGGCCTCGGAACACGGAGACCGAAAGGTCGAGCGTGAATCATATAGTAGATATGATCAACATAGTGATGTTCACCATTGAAACTACTCCATCTCACGTGATGATCGGACATGGTTTAGTTGATTTGGATCACGTGATCACTTAGAGGATTAGAGGGATGTCTATCTAAGTGGGAGTTCTTAAGTAATATGATTGATTGAACTTAAATTTATCATGAACTTAGTACCTGATAGTATCTTGCTTGTCTATGTTGTGTAGATAGATGGCTCGTGCTGTTGTTCCGTTGAATTTTAATGCGTTCCTTGAGAAAGCAAAGTTGAAAGATGATGGTAGCAATTACACGGACTGGGTCCGTAACTTGAGGATTATCCTCATTGCTGCACAGAAGAATTACGTCCTGGAAGCACCGCTAGGTGCCAGGCCTGGTGCAAGAGCTACGCCAGATGTTGTGAACGTCTGGCAAAGCAAAGCTGATGACTACTCTATAGTTCAGTGTGCCATGCTTTACGGCTTAGAACCGGGACTTCAACGACGTTTTGAACACCATGGAGCATATGAGATGTTCCAGGAGTTGAAGTTAATATTTCAAGCAAATGCCCGGATTGAGAGATATGAAGTCTCCAATAAGTTCTATAGCTGTAAGATGGAGGAGAACGGTTCTGTCAGTGAGCATATACTCAGAATGTCTGGGTATAACAATCACTTGATTCAACTGGGAGTTAATCTTCCGGATGATTGCGTCATTGACAGGATTCTCCAATCACTGCCACCAAGCTACAAGAGCTTCGTGATGAACTATAATATGCAAGGGATGACCAAAACTATGCCCGAGCTCTTCGCGATGCTGAAAGCCGCGGAGGTAGAAATCAAAAAGGAGCATCAAGTGTTGATGGTTAACAAAACCACTAGTTTCAAGAAAAAGGGCAAAGGGAAGAAAAAGGGGAACTTCAAAAAGAATAGCAAGCAAGTTGCTAATCAAGAGAAGAAACCCAAGTCTAGACCTAAGCCTGAAACTGAGTGCTTCTATTGCAAGCAGACTGGTCACTGGAAGCGGAACTGCCCCAAGTATTTGGCGGATAAGAAGGATGGCAAGGTTAACAAAGGTATATATGATATACATGTTATTGATGTGTACCTTACTAATTCTCGCAGTAGCACCTGGGTATTTGATACTGGTTCTGTTGCTAATATTTGCAACTCAAAACAGGGGCTACGGATTAAGCGAACATTGGCTAAGGACGAGGTGACGATGCGCGTGGGAAATGGTTCCAAAGTCGATGTGATCGCGGTCGGCACGCTACCTCTACATCTACCTTCGGGATTAATATTAGATCTAAATAATTGTTATTTAGTACCAGCGTTGAGCATGAACATTATATCTGGATCTTGTTTGATGCGAGACGGTTATTCATTTAAATCAGAGAATAATGGTTGTTCTATTTATATGAGTAATATCTTTTATGGTCATGCACCATTAAAGAATGGTTTGTTCTTACTTAATCTCGATAGTAGTGATACACATATTCATAATGTTGAAGCCAAAAGATGCAGAGTTGATAATGATAGTGCAACTTATTTGTGGCACTGCCGTTTAGGTCATATCGGTGTAAAACGCATGAAGAAACTCCATACTGATGGACTTTTGGAGTCACTTGATTATGAATCACTTGGCACTTGCGAACCGTGCCTTATGGGCAAGATGACTAAAACACCGTTCTCCGGTACTATGGAGAGAGCAACAGATTTATTGGAAATCATACATACTGATGTATGTGGTCCAATGAATGTTGAGGCTCGTGGCGGATATCGTTATTTTCTCACCTTCACTGATGATTTAAGCAGATATGGGTATATCTACTTAATGAAACACAAGTCTGAAACATTTGAAAAGTTCAAAGAATTTCAGAGTGAAGTGGAAAATCATCGTAACAAGAAAATAAAGTTTCTACGATTTGATCGTGGAGGAGAATATTTGAGTTACGAGTTTGGTCAACATTTGAAACAATGCGGAATAGTTTCGCAACTCACGCCACCCGGAACACCACAACGTAATGGTGTGTCCGAACGTCGTAATCGTACTTTACTGGATATGGTGCGATCTATGATGTCTCTTACCGATTTACCGCTATCCTTTTGGGGTTATGCTTTAGAGACGGCCGCATTCACGTTAAATAGGGCACCATCAAAATCCGTTGAAACGACGCCTTATGAACTGTGGTTTGGCAAGAAACCAAAGTTGTCATTTCTTAAAGTTTGGGGATGCGATGCTTATGTGAAAAAGCTTCAACCTGATAAGCTCGAACCCAAATCGGAAAAATGTGTCTTCATAGGATACCCAAAGGAGACTGTTGGGTATACCTTCTATCACAGATCCAAAGGCAAAATTTTTGTTGCTAAAATCGGAAACTTTCTAGAGAAGGAGTTTCTCTCGAAAGAAGTGAGTGGGAGGAAAGTAGAACTTGATGAGATAACTGTATCTACTCCCTTATTGAGAAGTAGTACGTCACAGAAATCAGTTTCTGTGACACCTACACCAAATAGGGAGGAAGCTAATGATAATGATCATGAAACTTCAGATCAAGTTTCTACTGAACTTCGTAGATCAACCAGAGTAAGATCCGCACCAGAGTGGTACGGTAATCCTATTTTGGAAGTCATGTTACTAGACCATGAAGAACCTACGAACTATGAAGAAGCGATGGTGAGCCCAGATTCCGCAAAGTGGCTTGAGGCCATGAAATCTGAGATGGGATCCATGTATGAGAACAAAGTGTGGACTTTGGTTGACTTGCCCGATGATCGGCAAGCAATTGAGAATAAATGGATTTTTAAGAAGAAGACTGACGCTGATGGTAATGTTACTGTCTATAAAGCTCGACTTGTTGCAAAAGGTTTTCGACAAGTTCAAGGGATTGACTACGATGAGACTTTCTCACCCGTAGCGATGCTTAAGTCTGTCCGAATCATGTTAGCAGTTGCCGCATTTTATGATTATGAAATTTGGCAAATGGATGTCAAAACTGCATTCCTGAATGGATTTCTGGAAGAAGAGTTGTATATGATGCAACCAGAAGGTTTTATCGATCCAAAGGGAGCTAACAAAGTGTGCAAGCTCCAGCGATCCATTTATGGACTGGTGCAAGCCTCTCGGAGTTGGAATAAACGCTTTGATAGTGTGATCAAAGCATTTGGTTTTATACAGACTTTTGGAGAAGCCTGTATTTACAAGAAAGTGAGTGGGAGCTCTGTAGCATTTCTGATATTATATGTGGATGACATATTACTGATCGGAAATAATATAGAATTTCTGGATAGCATAAAGGGATACTTGAATAAGAGTTTTTCAATGAAAGACCTCGGTGAAGCTGCTTACATATTGGGCATTAAGATCTATAGAGATAGATCAAGACGCTTAATAGGACTTTCACAAAGCACATACCTTGACAAAGTTTTGAAGAAGTTCAAAATGGATCAGGCAAAGAAAGGGTTCTTGCCTGTGTTACAAGGTGTGAAGTTGAGTAAGACTCAATGCCCGACCACCGCAGAAGATAGAGAGAAAATGAAAAATGTTCCCTATGCTTCAGCCATAGGCTCTATCATGTATGCAATGCTGTGTACCAGACCTGATGTGTGCCTTGCTGTAAGTTTAGCAGGCAGGTACCAAAGTAATCCAGGAGTGGATCACTGGACAGCGGTCAAGAACATCCTTAAGTACTTGAGAAGGACTAAGGATATGTTTCTCATTTATGGAGGTAACAAAGAGCTCGTCGTAAACGGTTACGTCGATGCAAGCTTTGACACTGATCCGGACGATTCTAAATCGCAAACCGGATACGTATTTACATTAAACGGTGGAGCTGTCAGTTGGTGCAGTTCTAAACAAAGCGTCGTGGCGGGATCTACATGTGAAGCTGAGTACATAGCCGCTTCGGAAGCAGCTAATGAAGGAGTCTGGATGAAGGAGTTCATATCCGATCTAGGTGTTGTACCTAGCATATCGGGTCCAATGAAAATCTTTTGTGACAATACTGGTGCAATTGCCTTGGCAAAGGAATCCAGATTTCACAAAAGAACCAAACACATCAAAAGACGCTTCAACTCCGTCCGGGATTTGGTCCAGGTGGGAGACATAGAGATATGCAAGATACATACGGATCTGAATGTTGCAGACCCGTTGACTAAGCCTCTTCCACGAGCAAAACATGATCAGCACCAAGACTCCATGGGTGTTAGAATCATTACTTTGTAATAGATTATCGACTCTAGTGCAAGTGGGAGACTGAAGGAAATATGCCCTAGAGGCAATAATAAAGTTATTATTTATTTCCTTACATATCATGATAAATGTTTATTATTCATGCTAGAATTGTATTAACTGGAAACATAATACATGTGTGAATACATAGGCAAACAGAGTGTCACTAGTATGCCTCTACTTGACTAGCTCATTAATCAAAGATGGTTATGTTTCCTAACCATGAACAAAGAGTTGTTATTTGATTAACGAGATCACATCATTAGTTGAATGATCTGATTGACATGACCCATTCCATTAGCATAGCACCCGATCGTTTAGTATGATGCTATTGCTTTTATCCATGACTTATACATGTTCCTTTAACTATGAGATTATGCAACTCCCGTTTACCGTAGGAACACTTTGTGTGCTACCAAACGTCACAACGTAACTGGGTGATTATAAAGGTGCTCTACAGGTGTATCCGAAGGTACATGTTGGGTTGGCGTATTTCGAGATTAGGATTTGTCACTCCGATTGTTGGAGAGGTATCTCAGGGCCTTCTCGGTAATGCACATCACATAAGCCTTGCAAGCATTGCAACCAGTGAGTTAGTTGCGAGATGATGTATTACAGAACGAGTAAAGAGACTTGCCGGTAACGAGATTGAACTAGGTATTGGATACCGACGATCGAATCTCGGGCAAGTAACATACCGATGACAAAGGGAACAACGTATGTTGTTATGCGGTCTGACCGATAAAGATCTTCGTAGAATATGTAGGAGCCAATATGGGCATCCAGGTCCCGCTATTGGTTATTGACCGGAGACGTGTCTCGGTCATGTCTACATTGTTCTCGAACCGTAGGGTCCGCACGCTTAACGTTACGATGACAGTTATTATGAGTTTATGCATTTTGATGTACCGAAGGAGTTCGGAGTCCCGGATGTGATCACGGACATGACGAGGAGTCTCTAAATGGTCGAGACATAAAGAATGATATATTGGAAGCCTATGTTTGGACATCGGATGCATTCCAGGTGGAATCAGGATTTTACCGGAATACCGGGAGGGTTACCGGAACCCCCCGGGAGCATAATGGGCCAACATGGGCCTTGGAGGAGAGGTGAGAGGGCTGCCCTCATGGGCTGCGTGCCTCCCCCCCTTCCCCTAGTCCTATTAGGACTAGGAGAGGTGGCCGCCCCCTCTCTCTCTCTCCCCCTTGGAGAATCCTAGTCCAACTAGGATTGGGGGGGGGGGGGAATCCTACTCCCAGAGGGAGTAGGACTCTCCTGGCGCGCCAGGCTTGGCCGGCCAGCCCCTCCCCCTTGACTCCTTTATATACGGGGGCAGGGGGCACCCCATGAACATACAATTGATCATTGAGATCTTTCCTTAGCCGTGTGCGGTGCCCCCTTCCACCAAATTCCACCTCGGTCATATCATTGCAGTGCTTAGGCGAAGCCCTGCGCCGGTAACACATCAAGATCGTCACCACGCCGTCGTGCTGACGGAACTCTTCCCCGACGCTTTGCTGGATCGGAGCCCGGGGATCGTCATCGAGCTGAATGTGTGCCAAGAACTCGGAGGTGCCGGAGTAACGGTGCTGTGATCGGTTGGATCGCGAGGAGAACGTACGACTACTTCCTCTACGTTGTGTCAACGCTTCCGCTTCGGTCTACGAGGGTACGTAGACAACACTCTCCCCTCTCGTTGCTATGCATCACCATGATCTTGCGTGTGCGTAGGAAATTTTTTGAAATTACTACGTTCCCCAACAGAAAGAGCGTATCATATCACGGGTGAGGGAGTCCTAGATTAGGGGGTGTCCAGATAGCCGGACTATACCTTCAGCCGGACTCCTGGACTATGAAGATACAAGATTGAAGACTTCGTCCCGCGTCCGGAAGGGAGTTTCCTTAGCGTGGAAGGCAAGCTTGGAGATACAGATATGTAGATCTCCTACCATTGTTACCGACTTTGTGTAACCCTAGCCCTCTCCGGTGTCTATATAAACCGGAGGGTTTTAGTCCGTAGGACAGAACAACAATCATACCATAGGCTAGCTTCTAGGGTTTAGCCTCCTTGATCTCGTGGTAGATCTACTCTTGTACTACCTATATCATCAATATTAATCAAGCAGGAGTAGGGTTTTACCTCCTTCGAGAGGGCCCGAACCTGGGTAAAAACATCGTGTCCCTTGCCTCCTGTTACCATCCGCCTAGACGCACAGTTCGGGACCCCCTACCCGAGATCCGCCGGTTTTGACACCGACATTGGTGCTTTCATTGAGAGTTCCTCTGTATCGTCACTTTTAGGCCCGATGGCTCCTCCGATCATCAACAACGACGCTGCCCAGGGTGAGACTTTCCTCCCCGGACAGATCTTCGTCTTCGGCGGCTTTGCACTGCGGGCCAATTCGCTTGACCGTCTGGAGCAGATCGAAAGCTACGCCCCTGGCCATCAGGTCAGATTTGGAAGTCTAAACTACACGGCTAACATCCGCGGGGACTTGATCTTCGAAGGATTCGAGCCACAGCCAAGCGCACCGCGCTGTCACGATGGGCATGATTTAGTTCTGCCGCCGAACAGTGCCTTGGAGGACGCACCCACATCGGCTCTGACACTTAATTCGGAGCCAACTGCGCCGATCGAGGATGGGTGGATGGACACCGCCTCAGGGGCTGCAATCTCTACGGCGATCGAGCCGAATACCAGACCTGTCCTCTACGAGGCTCGTGACTCCAAGGAGCCGGACTCCTCTCCGGACTTCGAGCCCTCCGCGCCCCTGCCGATCGAATCCGATTGGGTGCCGATCATGGAGTTCACTGCCGCGGACATCTTTCAGCACTCGCCCTTCGGCGATATCCTGAAGTCACTAAAGTCTCTCTCTTTATCAGGAGAGCCCTGGACGGACTACGGTCAACAAGGTTGGGATACGGATAATGAAGAAATTCAAAGCCCACCCACCACCCACTTTGTAGCCACTGTCGATGATTTAACCGACATGCTCGACTTCGACTCCGAAGATATCGACGGTATGGACGCCGATGCAGGAGACGATCAAGAACCAGCGCCTATAGGGCACTGGAAAGCCACCTCGTCGTATGACATATACATGGTGGACACCTCAAAAGAAGGAGATGGCGATGGAACGACGGAGGATGACCCCTCCAAGAAACAGCCTAAGCGCCGGCGTCAGCGGCGCCGCTCTAAATCCCGCCAAAGCAAAAACGGTGATTCCGGCACGGGAGATAATAACACTCCGGACAGTGCCGAAGAAAACCCCCTCCAGCAAGATTCAACACAGGAGGATGGAGAAGCCAGCCCTCATGAGAGAGCGGCAGACAGAGAGGTCGAGGACGATAATTATATGCCTCCCTCCGAAGACGAGGCAAGCCTCGACGACGACGAATTTGTCGTGCCTAAGGATCCCGTCGAACAAGAGCATTTCAAATGCAGGCTTATGGCCACGGCAAGCAGCCTCAAGAAAAAACAGCAACAGCTTAGAGCTGATCAAGATTTGCTAGCCGACAGATGGACTGAAGTCCTTGCGGACGAAGAGTATGAACTCGAACGCCCCTCCAAGAGCTACCCAAAGCGTAGGTTGCTACCCCAATTAGAGGAAGAAGCACCTAAACCTACATCACAAGCGCATAATACGGCCGACCGGCCACCTCGTGGCCGCGACAGAGAGGCCTCTCGGCCCTCCACTCAAGCCGCACCCCGGCGCCGCTCAAAACATACCAAGGCACGGGAAAATGCGCCAGACCTGCGAGATATATTGGAGGACAAGGCAAGGCAAACAAGATCGATCTACGGATCGCGCGGGCGCCCCACGACACGTGACGGTGATCGTCACTCTAGATATAGTAAATCCGGCCGGGCCGAACACAATAGACAAAGCTCGTTTGAGCTGCGTCGTGATATAGCCCAATACAGAGGCGGCGCACACCCACTATGCTTCACAAATGAAGTAATGGATCATCAAATCCCTGAGAGTTTCAAACCCGTGAACATCGAATCATACGATGGCACAACAGATCCTGCGGTATGGATCGAGGATTATCTCCTTCATATCCACATGGACCGCGGCGATGATCTACACGCCATGAAATACCTCCCACTCAAACTTAAAGGACCAGCTCGGCATTGGCTTAACAGCTTGCCAGCAAAATCAATTGGTTGTTGGGAGGACCTGGAAGCCACATTCCTCGACAATTTCCAGGGCACTTATGTGCGACCACCAGACGCCGATGACCTAAGCCACATAATTCAGCAACCAGAGGAATCGGCCAGGCAATTCTAGACACGGTTCCTAACAAAGAAAAATCAAATTGTCGACTGTCCGGACACAGAGGCCCTAGCAGCCTTCAAGCATAATATCCATGACGAGTGGCTTGCCCGGCACCTTGGACAGGAAAAGCCGAAATCTATCACAACACTCATGACACTCATGACCCGCTTTTGCGCGGGAGAAGACAGCTGGCTAGCTCGTAGCAATAACTTGACCAAGAACCCTGGTAATTCGGATACCAAGGACAACAGTGGCAGGTTGCGTCGCAACAAGCAAAAGCGCCGCATTAACAGCGACAACACCGAGGATACGGCAGTCAATGCCGGATTCAGAGGCTCTAAATCCGGTCAGCGGAAAATCCATTCAAAAGAAATACTCCGGGCCCGTCCAGTTTGGACCGAATACTCGACCGCTTGTGCCAGATACATGGCACCCCCGAAAAGCCAGCCAATCACACCAACAGGGATTGTTGGGTGTTCAAGCAGGCAGGCAAGTTAAATGCCGAAAATAGAGACAAGGGGCTGCATAGCGATGATGAGGAGGAGCCCCGGCCGCCGAACAACAGTGGACAGAAGGGTTTTCCCCCACAAGTGTGGACGGTGAACATGATATACGTAACCCACATCCCCAAGAGGGAGCGGAAGCGCGCGTTAAGGGACGTATACGCGATGGAGGCAGTCACCCCAAAGTTCAACCCATGGTCCTCCTGCCCGATCACCTTTGATCGAAGGGACCACCCCACTAGCATCCGTCATGGCGGATTCGCCGAATTGGTTCTAGACCCAATTATTGACGGATTTCATCTCACTAGAGTCCTTATGGACGGCGGTAACAGCCTGAACCTGCTTTACCAGGATACAGTGCAGAAAATGGGCATAGATCCCTCAAGGATTAAGCCCACCAAAACGACCTTTAAAGGCGTCATACCAGGTGTAGAGGCCAACTGTACATGCTCAGTTACACTTGAAGTGGTCTTCGGATCTCCGGATAATTTCCGAAGCGAGGAGTTAATCTTCGACATAGTCCCGTTCCGCAGTGGCTATCACGCACTGCTCGGGCGAACCGCATTCGCCAAGTTCAATGCGGTACCCCACTACGCATACCTTAAGCTCAAGATGCCAGGCCCTCGAGGAGTAATTACGGTCAATGGAAACACCGAACGCTCCCTCTGAATGGAGGAGCATACGGCGGCCCTCGCAGCGGAAGTACAAAGCAGCCTCTCATGGCAGTTCTCCAGTCCGGCCATTAAACGTCCGGACACCGTCAAGCGCGCCCGGAGTAACCTACAACAAGACCGCCTGACACGTTCCAAGCAGGCGTAGCAATGCGGCCCCAACCCCAGCCCTCGCGAAAATGCGAAACCAGTGCTTCGCGTACATAACTACGCTCTTGAAATACCATGGGCACAGAGGGAGGGGGACCATCACGGCACGCCCGAAACACGACTTAAACCGCACTAGCGGCTGCCGATTTTTTAATTTTCTCTTACTTTCAGGACTCCATACTTCGGAAGGCCTGCTGTAGGATCTAGAAGTAGGTGTGTCTAGAGGGGGGGGGGTGATTAGACACTTAGTGCTAAAGTTGCAATTTTTTAAGCTTTCCGGTTTGAGTGGAGTTTTAGGCACAATTTCAACATACACAATACATATCAAGCAAGCATGCAAAGAGTATATGAGCAGCGAAATGTAAAGCATGCAACTTGCAAGAATGTAAAGGGAAGGGTTTGGAGAATTCAAACGCAATTGGAGACACGGATGTTTTTCCCGTGGTTCGGATAGGTGGTGCTATCCTACATCCACGTTGATGGAGACTTCCACCCACGAAGGGTAACGGTTGCGCGAGTCCACGGAGGGCTCCACCCACGAAGGGTCCACGAAGAAGCAACCTTGTCTATCCCACCATGGCCATCGCCCACGAAGGACTTGCCTCACTAGCGGTAGATCTTCACGAAGTAGGCGATCTCCTTGCCCTTACAAACTCCTTGGTTCAACACCACAATCTTGTCGGAGGCTCCCAAGTGACACCTAGCCAATCTAGGAGACACCACTCTCCAAGAAGTAACAAATGGTGTGTTGATGATGAACTCCTTGCTCTTGTGCTTCAAATGATAGTCTCCCCAACACTCAACTCTCTCTCACAGGATTTGGATTTGGTGGAAAGAAGATTTGAGTGGAAAGCAACTTGGGGAAGGCTAGAGATCAAGATTCATATGGTAGGAATGGAATATCTTGGCCTCAACACAAGGGTAGGAAGTTCTCTCTCAGAGCATATGAGTTGGAAGTGTAGATGTGTTCTGATGGCTCTCTCCACGAATGAAGAGGAGGTGGAGGGGTATATATAGCCTCCACTCAAAATCCAACCGTTACACTCAATTTACCAATCTCGGTGGGACCGAATCAACAAACTCAGTCGGACCGAAATAGTAAACCTAGTAACCGTTAGAGATTTTCGGTGGGACTGACATGCAACTCGGCAGGACCGATATGGTTAGGGTTAGGGCATAACGTAATCTCGGTGAGACCGATTACACAAACTCGGTGAGACCGATTTGGTAATTAGCTAACCAGAGAGTTGGTCAGGCAAACTCGGTGGAACCGATTACTAAACTCGGTTGGGCCGATTTTGGTAATAAGTTAACCATAGAGTTTGCATTGTAATCTCGGTAGTACCGATTGCCTAAACTCGGTGAGACCGGTTTTGGTAATGGACATACACAGTGAGATTACAATCCCATCTCGGTGAGATCGAGATCCCTATCGGTAGAACTGATTTGCTAGGGTTTGTGGCAGTGGCTATGACATGTGAAACTCGGTGGCACCGGATAGAAAGAATCGGTAGGTCCGAGTTTGACTTTGGGTTTAGGTCATATGTGGAAGTGGGAAAGTAGCTGAGGGTTTTTCGAGCATATCATTAAGCACATGAAGCAAGAGGCTCATTAAGCAACACCTCATCCCTCCTTGATAGTATTGGCTTTTCCTATAGAATCAATGTGATCTTGGATCACTAAAATGTAAAATGAAGAGTCTTGAGCTTGAAGCTTTAGCCAATCCTTTGTCCTTAGCATCTTGAAGGAGTTCCCACAACCTTTAGTTCATGCCACTCCATTGTTGAACTTATCTGAAACATGCTAGATAGAAATGTTAGTCCACCAAGAGATATGTTGACATTAATTACCAAAACCACCTGGGGAGCACTTGTGCTTTTAGTCTCCCCCTTTTTGGTAATTGATGGCAACATACATCAAAGCTTTAGATAAAGATACAAAGAATAGCAAGTAAAGCTTTGGAAGGACATGTAACAAATATAGGCTCCCCCTACATGTATGCAATCATGTGGATATAAAATGTAGAAGCACGTGAGAGCATAATCATGACAGAGGAGGTAATGTGTTACATGTATCTTGGCCATATGCATCAGAGCAAAAGATTATTAAGAGAAATATCTTCATGCTTATGAGTCCTTCTTGCAAACAGTATGTACAAAAAGCAAGAATTCCTCATACTCATGATTCTGATGCATATACTTACCTTGTAGTCTTGAGTTGGCTTAGGATGGACAAGGTACATCCACTAGCCAGAGCAAACCAAAGAAAAACACAAGAATACCAAGACTGGGATGACATGTAGAGAGTGAGTACAAGGTACCACATTGGATTAGACATGTCCCCAAGAGTAAAGATATACAATGAATTTGAATGATTTCTTTCCCTTAGATGTCTTGCTCCCCCTGAATTTGACATGGGATATTGGGAGAAGATAGGGAACAGAAAATCAGAGCTGAAAGATATAAATGAATAGAACTTAATGCAAATGAGCACATATGAACATGTCTTTCCCCCAAAAAGACATGTGGCATCTCTCCTCTTGAATATCAAGCATCTGGGATCCTTGAGTATTCTCTCCCCCTGGAGATCTCTTTCTCCCCCTTAATACTTTCTCTCCCTGATGATAAGCTTTGATGTGATCTCTCTCTCCCCCTTTGACATCAATTTCCAAGAAGGTCTTTCTGGAATCTGCCGAATAGGTTTGGTCCTTGAGATTCAGCACAAAGCAATGGATAAAACTATGATGCTTGTAGAGGATAAGATTCATTGAGTGGAGCTAGATCAGAAGAAATATAGAATAGGTGGCAAACTGTTTTTCCTGTTGCGAAATCGGTGGCACCGAGTGGCATGTTTCGGTGGTACCGAAGGGATTCGGTTGAACCGAGAAGTACTATTCGGTGAAACCAAGTTCACTACAGAGAAAACACTTGTCACCTCAGCTCACTAGTCAAATAAGATCTCACAAAGATTTGCAATGAATTAATTGAAAGATTTGCAAGGAATTTGACGCTGAATATGCAAAACAAAGAAAAACAGAAAAGAATGAAAGCTCTAGATGAAGTTTATTTCATTGAAAAAGAGGGAAATAAATATGCAAGGGGCAAATGCAATAACACACAAAAGGATCACAAGAGAACTTCATCTAGAACTGGGCGGTGACATAGTCACCTATGTTAGAGTATATTGACTTAGGAGTCAAGTGAGAACACTTGATCATAGGTCATACTCATCGTTTAAGCTCAAAATGGGGTTATCATTTTTCATTTAAGCATCTTGATGTATTCTCATCTTGTTGAGTTGCTTTGACTCATGACTTGGAGTAAAGCTTCTCTAAGATGGAATATCATACCTTGGGTGGTGGTGTGGGTCTTGCTCATGTAGAGGAACTTGTGTGAGTGCTCAAGGTTGATGTAGCTCATCAAGAGTTGGGAGCACCACTTGGAATTTGAGTTCATCTACCTACATGGGTTAGTTATTGCAAGGAAAATCACTTTTATATCCAAAAATGACAATAATGAAGCTCAACATAGAATTTGTCAAAGGATATGTTCGAATGGTTTCGTGCTTCCTAGTCTTCAACCACCGTTGTGTAGAGACTTGGTGATGTAGAGATTGCTCAAGATGTGAGTGAGTTGCAATCTCATAGAATTAGATTCAATCAAGTACCTACATGGGTTAGATAACATGCAAGGTACAAATATGTCCAAGACATAAGATAGTTATCATAAGAGATATATCAAGGATTAGTCATAAGCTCATGTCTTGCATGTATCCAATGGAGTTTCTTGTAACACCCCAAATTTTCAATTTAGAATGTTATACATTAGATCATCAAGCATATTATATTTATTTTGCTTTTAGTTTTGATCCTAGAAAATCCTAAGCAACTCAAGGACCCACAGAGAGAGTTGGGGATTTCGTTATTTTCATATTTGAGTTTTCTCAAATTTTGAAAATAGGATCACGTGATTTTATTTATTTTATCGTCAATTATTTCTATTACAAAAATATGAGAGAGGGAATAAAATGACTTTCCCAAAATATAGAAATATTGAGGATTTAATAACAAAATCAAATAAGATTTATTTCGGAGTTTTTCGGTATTTTTAATTGAATTTAGGAAAAATACGTGTTTTTCGAAATTGTATTTTGTGCCCAAATAAATGTCCACTTTATCTGGCTCGATTTTAGAAACCCGAGAAAATTTATTTCACGATGTTTGGAGTCCGTTTGGTACTCTTTTTCATTTTTTTCCGAGCGTAATTATTTAAAAAAAAAACGGAACTGACCTTGGGCCGTACGCGAGCGGGACTCCGCCCGGGGGGCGCCTTTATATACCAAGCGCCCGAGCCCCTAGAGCACCCCAGCCCACCCGAGCCCGCCGCCGCCGCCGCCGAGGTTCGCCGCCGCCTTGAATTCCGTGCCAAAAATTATTTTTTAAAAAAAGAAACATTTTCGTCGAAATTATTTTCGATTTATTTTATTATTTTAATTTCTTTTTTAAAAATTATTTTCGGATTAAGTTAATTAACGATTAATCTGTTCATCGTTTTTCTTTTTCATCGGATTTTCCGCGGTTATTTTTTGATCGCGATTTCTGATCCGATTTTCGTTTTAGTATAACTTTTCGCTCGTTTATCGGAATCAGGCGATTCAAGCGCCCGGAGTTTGGCTCGAAACCCTCTTTCCGAATAATCAACTTAAACAAGTTGCTACTGTAAAATTTGACTTAGATCCAGATTACTAGAACGAAGTTGATTTCTTTCGATGTTTGATTTTCTTTGCTTTGTTCGATTCGATTCTTTTTGCAAACCAGGGTTCTTAAGTTGAACTTTCTGGTTAGATCTCTATTTGAGTTTTACCTGTGCATTAGATGAGTACTTATTGTATGCTTGTTTGTTTGTCTGTGATAGAATACCCGGAGTGCGCCGCTTGTTACTTCGAATCTCTAGGTTTCGCGGATCATCAGCAAGGCAAGTAACACTTTGATCATACTTTTTCTACTACCTAGTTTTATTGCATTAAATCAATCCTCAAACACTGCATGATTAGGATCTAATCAAATTGTGGGATGGGAAGTAGATGAGGTAGTACCTATTACCTGTTTTATTATGAAACCCTTGGGAGTTACTCTACGTTGCTTATTATGCCATGCTATGCTAGTAGACGTGGATTGGGTGAGTGATATCCATGACGATGTGAGTTTGTTAATTTTAATGGTTTACTTAAGGTGGCAACTTAAACACACATCTGGGTGGATTGAGGCACCTGGTTTCTATCAGGACTTGCCTGTTTTTCTTTTGGACCGCCACCCAGGCTCAAAGGGATCATAAGATTATTCATGCTAGAAACTTCCGTGTGCAGCCACAAGCCATTATGGGCTCTGGCATAGTTGACTAAGTCGTGCGAACTCTTACAGTGGTAGACTAGCTGATGTAGGGGTTGTAGTTTGGTACGGTCTACCCGATCGTAAGGTGCTAGCGCTTCTGAAAGACTATGTCTCGGTCATCCGTTTCTCAAACACCATGTAGTGCGAGAAACCAAACGGAGGCGATCGAGTCTCGTGGGGAAAAGTGCGCAAACCTCTGCAGAGTGTAGAATCTAATCATGGTTAGCCGTGTCCCCGGTTATGGACGTTTTGAGTATCTAGTACTTGGATATCATGTGAATCTCATCATGTTACTTCTAAATTAATATTGTTGGGTTATTGATGATTACTTTTAATTGGGACTAAGGATGCTGTCAACCATTCTCAATGTTTAACAACCACCATGATAGTTAAATAAATTTATTCCTTTGCAGTAGGAAAAAATTGGCTTTACGCAAAACTGTAACCATAGAGCTTTTCCACCAGCCATATGTGCATGTAGTATAGGCTTATCATTCATTATTCTCTATGTGTTACATTGCCAGCATATTCCATGTGCTGGCCCGTTTTCGGGCTGCAACGTTTCATGTTGCAGACTTTTCAGACGACGAGTAAGGTGCCTTTTAGGTCGTGGTTCTATACTCAGTGATGCCGTTGGAGTTGATGGACTCACTTATCTTCCAAGCCTTCCGCTGTTATCGATATTAGATGGCCTTAAGCCATATTCATTGTAATAAGTTCTCTTTGAGACGTCGATGTAATAAGTGTGTGATTGCTACTCTGTTATAAATCCTTCGAAGTACTGTGTGGTGTCAGCATTACTGATCCAGGGATGACACTTGAGCACAGAGATCAGACTGTTTGAGGTCTGGTCGCTACAGAGATGGTATCAGAGCACACGTTGACTGTAGGACACGACCACTAAGCTAAAGCCCTAGTTCACTACTCTATTCTCATTTCTAACTCCTCATCTTTTCTACTATTTTAGGATGACAGAAGCGAGGATCAAGTTCACTCAGCCAGATGAAGATACACCTTTTGGACGACACCTAAAGGAAGTACTAAGTATTTGAACATTGGAATACCAAGCTTCACCGGGACTTACAACGCCACTTTACCCGAAGAAGAGCGTTGGAAGATTCAAGCTATAGTTCCAGGAAGGACGTTCGCACCAATCACGGAGCCCATAGAGTGTGTTTTCAATGCACCAACTTGGAGTCTGGGAAAGAGCATGGCAGCTCATATCACCATGGGACGCATTGGAGAAGTTTACCAAGAAGACCTCAAGGATACTATTTACCAGATTTGCGGACGCCGAGATGAACAATGGGAGATGGTTAGCACCAAGAAGGATAGATCCATTGCAGCTTTCATCCAGGAGTTAAACCAGCACATTCGACGCTAGGAGAATCAGATGTGCGCAGACATGATGGAGTTGAAGAAAGCCAAGACCAAGATTATTGAGCTAGAAGGAGAACTGAAGGCCACTCGTAAGGACTACATGGATGAGATTGTAGCTCTAGTGAGACAAAACGACAATCTTAAGGAGAAGATTAAAGAGCTCATGGGGAATTCAGCACCCAGAAGAGAAGATGAAGATTGCAGTTGTCCTGATAACTACATCATCATCGACGACACCGATTCCGAGCCTAGTGATGATGATTTTGAAGACGAAGCTGGAGCAGATATCATGGAGTCTTCATCGGAGCAGTTTTTCTAGTTGACTACCATAACAGTAGTAGTGTTCCACCATGTACATATTATAGTCCACGCACTTTTGCGATAGTTCTAGACCGATTGTATGTCTCTGTTTGATTGAATGAAGTGATTTTGTGTGCATTTGTCTCATGTGCATTTGGGTAGTGTTTTCTCTTTAGACCTCATTCTATTCTCAATTCTCACCTTTTCTAAACCTCAGATGCCTCCGAGACGTGACAATGGATTCGTTTTCCCGCCAGAGATCACTCAGTTGATTCAGCAGCAGAATGCCTTGATCCAAACATTGGTGCAGAACAACAACAAAACAACAACAACAACAACAACAACAACAACAACAACAACAACAACAACAACAACAACAACAACCCACCACCACCACCACATGTTGATCATTTGACTCGTTTCCTTAGGCTGAATCCGCCGGTGTATTCCAGTAGCACCGAGCCGATTGTAGCAGATGATTGGCTCCGCAAGATAGGAAGGGAGTTAACCACTGCAGGATGTACAGATGGTGAAAAAGTGAAGTTTGCTGCACACCAGCTTGAAGGACCCGCAGTAGCATGGTGGGAGAATTTTACAGCCACTTACCCTGTAGACACTGTCACATGGGATCAGTTTCAGCAAGCTTTCCGCACTGCCCATGTTTCAGCAGGAGCTATGGCCATGAAGAAGCGTGAGTTTCGCAACCTGCGCCAAGGAGGACGGACAGTTGGCCAGTATGTGGATGATTTTAGTAAGTTAGCACGTTATGCCCCAGATGACGTTGCTACAGACGCAGCTAAGCAGGAGAAGTTTCTGGAAGGACTGAATGGCGAGTTGAGCATGCAGTTGATGGTAGCAAGTTTCAACAACTACCAGGAGTTGGTAGATCGTGCTCTTATGATTGAGGGGAAGCAGCAGCAGATTGAGAACCGCAAGAGGAAGTATGGACAGGGGAAGTATAATTCAGGAGCTCAGCAGAAGCCCCGTCTTACCCCTAAACCGGGAGTTCATTTTCAGCATACCCATGGAGGAGGTAGCTCGCACAACCATAATGGCTCCAAGAATGGTAATGGGAATGGAGGAAGCAACGGACAGAATCGGACCATCCCATCAACCCCAGTCAAGAAAGACCTGAGCCATATCACCTGTTACAAGTGTTCCAAGACCGGACATTATGCCAATGAATGTCCTGAAGGCCAGAATGGCAATGGAAGCTCTGGAAAGAAGCCGAACCCTTTCAACAGGGGACAAGTGAACCACGTTAATGTGGAGGAGGTTGAAGCTCAGCCCGATGCAGTAATCGGTAAGTTTTTGGTTAAGTCATTTACTGCACTCGTTCTTTTTGATACTGGTGCATCACATTCATACATATCAAGGGGATTTGTGGATAAGTATAACCTGCCAACCCAAGCCCTTAGGTCACCCATGTTAGTAACCTCGCCTGGAGCAGATTATATGGCTAGTCGATGGTGTGATCGGTTACCATTAAGGATTGGTAACTATGTGTTTCCCTCAGACCTAATAATATTGGAATCTCAAGGATTGGATGTGATATTAGGCATGGATTGGTTGTCAAAGTATGAAGGGAACATTGAATGTGCCAGTAAGACAATTTTGCTTACAACGCCCGAAGGAAGAAGGATCAAGTATGTATCCCGACATGCGCCCAACAGGACACAATTAAATTCCTTATCAGGAGTTGTACAGGAGGAAGTACCAGTAGTAAAGGATTTTCCTGACGTATTTCCAGAAGAGTTGCCAGGCATGCCACCGGATAGAGACATTGAGTTTTTGATTGAGCTTTTGCCAGGCACTGGGCCAATATCGAAGAGACCGTACAGGATGCCCGCACAAGATTTGGTGGAAATTAAGAAGCAGATCAAGGAGTTACTGGAAAAAGGTTAATTCGCCCAAGTTCTTCGCCTTGGGGATCACCAGTACTTCTAGTGGAGAAGAAGGATGGATCGTTAAGGATGGTTGTTGATTATCGTGGTTTGAACGAAGTAACAATCAAGAACAAGTACCCACTACCGATGATCAACGATCTGCTTGATCGATTGCAAGGAGCTAAAGTGTTTTCCAAGATCGATTTGCGATCAGGGTACCATCAATTGAAAATTCGAGAGCAGGACATACCTAAGACGGCATTTACCACCAGATATGGACTATATGAGTATACCGTTATGTCATTTGGACTGACTAACGCACCTGCCTATTTCATGAACCTGATGAACAAAGTGTTTATGGAGTTTTTGGGTAAGTTCGTCGTGGTTTTCATCGATGATATTCTGGTATTTTCAAAGAATGAAGAGGAGCATAAAGAACATTTGCGATTGGTACTGGAGAAGCTCAGGGAACATCAGTTATATGCCAAGTTCAGCAAATGTGAGTTTTGGTTAAAGGAAGTAGGATTCCTCGGACATGTTATATCCGGAGAAGGTATAGCAGTTGATCCCACAAAGGTTATCACTGTGACCAATTGGGAAGCACCAACAACAGTTGGAGAGATCCGGAGTTTTCTTGGACTCACAGGATACTACCGGAGATTTATTGAGAACTCCTCAAAGATTGCAAAGCCTATGACGGAGTTGCTGAAGAAGGATACTAAGTTCAAATGGACTGAGGAGTGTGAGGCTAGTTTTCAGGAATTGAAGAAACGTTTGGTTACCTCACCAATGTTAATTTTGCCAGATCAAACCAAGGATTATGAGGTGTATTGCGACGCTTCACGTCGAGGACTTGGAGCAGTGCTTATGCAGGAGGGAAGAGTTGTTTCGTATGCTTCACGACAACTGAAGCCTCACGAATTGAATTATGCCATGCATGATTTGGAGTTAGCAGCCGTAGTGCATGCATTGAAGACATGGAGACATTTCCTCATTGGAAATCATTGTGAGGTGTACACGGATCACAAGAGTTTGAAGTACATTTTCACGCAGAAGGAGTTGAACCTCCGACAAAGGAGATGGTTGGAGCTCATCAAGGATTGTGATATGAGATTGCATTACCATCCCGGAAAAGCTAATGTAGTAGCTGACGCATTGAGCCGTAAGAGCCATGTCAATACACTGATGACGGGAGAAATACCAAAGGAGTTAGCAGAAGATCTTTGTGAGCTATGTTTGGAGATAGTTCCGAGAGGCTATGTAGCAGCATTGGAGGTTCAGTCAACATTGATGGATAAAATCAGAGAGGCTCAGAAATCTGACAAAGAGATTGCTTCTATAAAGGAGAAAATGAGCCAAGGAAAAGCTAAGGGATTTCGTGAGGATGAGCACGACACCCTATGGTTTGAAGACCGTGTCTATGTACCCAATGACCCGGAGATCAGGAAGTTGATTCTTCAAGAGGCACATGATTCACCCTATTCGATTCACCCAGGAAATACCAAGATGTACTTGGATTTGAAGGATATTTTCTGGTGGACTGGAATGAAGAAGGATATTGCGGAGTATGTAGCAGTTTGTGATGTATGTCAGAGAGTAAAGGCAGAGCATCAGAAGCCAGTAGGATTGTTGCAACCATTGCCGATACCCGAATGGAAGTGGGATAAGCTAGGCATGGATTTTATCACGGGATTACCAAGGACTCGTTCAGGCTATGACTCGATTTGGGTTGTAGTTGATCGATTGACGAAGGTAGCTCATTTCATCCCAGTAAAGACCACTTACACCAGTGCTAAGTTGGCAAAGATATACATGACCAGGATCGTATGTCTGCATGGAGTTCCGAGGAGTATCGTATCGGATAGAGGAACCCAGTTTACCTCAAAGTTCTGGAAGCAGTTGCATGAGACTTTGGGTATGAGGCTAGAATTCAGTACGTCTTTTCATCCGCAGACAGATGGACAGACCAAGAGAGTCAATCAGATTTTGGAGGATATGTTGAGAGCTTGTGCACTAGATTATGGATCTAGTTGGGACGACAATTTGCCATATGCAGAGTTCTCTTACAATAACAGCTATCAGACCAATTTGAAGATGGCCCCTTTCGAAGCTTTGTACGGAAGGAGGTGCAGGACACCGTTGTCATGGGACGAAGTTGGAGACCGTCAGTTGTTTGGACCTGATTTGATTAAAGAGTCTGAACAGAAGGTGAAGTTGATTCGCGATAGGCTCAAGGTAGCCCAATCCAGGCAGAAGAGTTACGCAGATTCTAAATGCAAGGAGACAGTTTACGAAGTCGGAGACAGAGTTTATCTTCGAGTATCCCCACTTCGAGGGATAAAGCGCTTTGGAGTTAAGGGAAAGTTAGCTCCACGATTTGTAGGACCATATCGAGTTTTGGAGTGTATGGGAGAAGTGGCCTACAAGTTGGAATTGCTAGAAGGATTGTCAGGAGTTCATGATGTATTCCACGTTTCTCAGTTGAAGAAGTGTCACGCGGAAATGGCTGACATACCTTTGAGAGACACAGTGCCATTGGAAGCAATTCAGTTGGACAACAATTTGACCTATGAGGAGAAACCAGTTAAGATTCTCGAGTTTGCCAGCCGAGTCACTCGCAGCAAGATTATTAAGTTTTGCAAGGTTCAGTGGAGCCACCACACGGAGGATGAAGCCACCTGGGAGCGAGAGGAAGATTTGCTCAAAGACCACCCTCACCTATTTTCTAGCCAACCCGAATCTCGAGGGCGAGATTCATCTTAAGGGGGGTAGGTTTGTAACATCCCAAATTTTCAATTTGGAATGTTATACATTAGATCATCAAGCATATCATATTTATTTTGCTTTTGGTTTTGATCCTAGAAAATCCTAAGCAACTCAAGGACCCACGGAGAGAGTTGGGGATTTCGTTATTTTCATATTTGAGTTTTCTCAAATTTTGAAAATAGGATCACGTGATTTTATTTATTTTATCGTCAATTATTTCTATTACAAAAATATGAGAGAGGGAATAAAATGACTTTCCAAAAATATATAAATACTGAGGATTTAATAAGAAAATCAAATAAGATTTATTTCAGAGTTTTTCGGTATTTTTAATTGAATTTAGGAAAAATACGCATTTTTCAAAATTGTATTTTGGGCCCAAATAAATGTCCACTTTATCGGGCTCGATTTTAGAAATCCGGGAAAATTTATTTCACGATTTTTGGAGTCCGTTTGGTACTCTTTTTCATTTTTTTTCCGAGCGTAATTATTTAAAAAAAACGGAACCGACCTTGGGCCGTACCCGAGCGGGACTCCGCCCGGGGGGCGCCTTTATATACCGAGCGCCCGAGCCCCCAGAGCACCCCAGCCCACCCGAGCCCGCCGCCGCCGCCGGAGCCGCCGCCGCCGCCGAGGTTCGCCGCCGGCTCGAATTCCATGCCAAAAATTATTTTTTTTAGAAAAAAATAATATTTTAGTCGAAATTATTTTCGATTTTTTTATTATTATTTTAATTTTTTTTTAAAAATTATTTTCGGATTAAGTTAATTAACGATTAATCTGTTCGTCGTTTTTCTTTTTCGTCGGATTTTCCGCGGTTATTTTCTGATCATGATTTCTGATCCGATTTTCGTTTTAGTATAACTTTTCGCTCGTTTATCGGAATCAGGCGACTCAAGCGCCTGGAGTTTCGTCTCGAAACCCTCTTTCCGAATAATCAACTTAAACAAATTTTTGCTACTGTAAAATTTGACTTAGATCCAGATTACTAGAACGAAGTTGATTTCTTTCACCGTTTGATTTTCTTTGCTTTGTTCGATTCGATTCTTTTTGCAAACCAGGGTTCTTAAGTTGAACTTTCTGGTTAGATCTCTATTTGAGTTTTACCTGTGTATTAGATGAGTACTTATTGTATGCTTGTTTGTTTGTCTGCGATAGAATACCCGGAGTGCGCCGCCTGTTACTTCGAATCTCTAGGTTTCGCGGATCATCAGCAAGGCAAGTAACACTTTCATCATAATTTTTTTACTACCCAGTTTTTTTGCATTAGATCAATCCTCAAACACTGCATGATTAGGATCTAATCAAATTGTGGGATGGGAAGTAGATGAGGTAGTACCTATTACCTGTTTTTATTATGAAACCCTTGGGAGTTACTCTACGTTGCTTATTATGCCATGCTATGCTAGTAGACGTGGATTGGGTGAGTGATATCCATGACGATGTGAGTTTGTTAATTTTAATCGTTTACTTAAGGTGGCAACTTAAACACACATCTGGGTGGATTGAGGCACCTGGTTTCTATCAGGACTTGCCTGTTTTTCTTTTGGACCGCCACCCAGGCTCAAAGGGATCATAAGATTATTCATGCTAGAAACTTCCGTGTGCAGCCACAAGCCATTATGGGCTCTGGCATAGTTGACTAAGTCGTGCGAACTCTTACAGTGGTAGACTAGCTAATGTAGGGGTTGTAGGTTGGTACTTTCTACCCGATCGTAAGGTGCTAGCGCTTCTGAAAGACTATGTCTCGGTCATCCGTTTCTCAAACACCATGTAGTGCGAGAAACCAAACGGAGGCGATCGAGTCTTGTGGGGAAACATGCGCAAACCTCTGCAGAGTGTAGAATCTAATTGTGGTTAGCCGTGTCCCCGGTTATGGACGTTTTGAGTATCTAGTACTTGGATATCATGTGAATCTCATCATGTTACTTCTAAATTAATATTGTTGGGTTATTGATGATTACTTTTAATTGGGATTGAGGATGCTGTCAACCGTTCTCAATGTTTAACAACCACCATGATAGTTAAATAAATTTATTCCTTTGCAGTAGGAAAAAATTGGCTTTACGCAAAACTGTAACCATAGAGCTTTTCTACCAGCCATATATGCATGTAGTATAGGCTTATCATTCATTATTCTCTATGTGTTACATTGCCAGCATATTCCATGTGCTGACCCATTTTCGGGCTGCAACGTTTCATGTTGCAGACTTTTCAGACGACGAGTAAGGTGCCTTTTAGGTCGTGGTTCTATACTCAGTGATGCCGTTGGAGTTGATGGACTCACTTATCTTCCAAGCCTTCCGCTGTTATCGATATTAGATGGCCTTAAGCCATATTCATTGTAATAAGTTCTCTTTGAGATGTCGATGTAATAAGTGTGTGATTGCTACTCTGTTATAAATCCTTCGAAGTACTGTGTGGTGTCAGCATTACTGATCCAGGGATGACACTTGAGCACAGAGATAAGACTGTTTGAGGTCTGGTTGCTACATTTCTACTCCAAGTTTGAAGCATCAATGATGTTCAATTCTCCTCTCAACCTGCAAAACACTTTCTCATCAAGTGGTTTAGTGAATATATCCGCTAATTTCTTATCGGTGCGAACATGCTTAAGATCAATGTCACCCTTAGCAACATGATCTCGAATGAAATGATGACGAACTTCAATATGCTTAGTTCGAGAATGTTGTACAGGATTATGACCAATTTTGATAGCACTTTCATTGTCACAAAGCAATGGAACATGTTTCACATAGATCCCATAATCTTTAAGAGTTTGGGTCATCCAAAGTAATTGAGCACAACATGAACCAGCGGCAATGTATTCCGCTTCGGCGGTGGATAAGGATACCGAGTTTTGTTTCTTGGAAGACCAAGACACAAGAGATCTACCAAGAAATTGACAAGTACCCGAAGTGGACTTTCAATCAACCTTGTCTCCGGCATAATCCAAGTCGGAATAGCCAACAAGATCAAAAGAGGACCTCTTAGGATACCAAATGCCAAAATTTGGTGTATGGATTAAGTATCTCACTATCCTTTTCACGGCCTTAAGATGACATTCTTTAGGAGCAGCTTGATATCGTGCACACATGCACACACTTAGCATAATATTGGGACGTGAGGCACATAGTTATAGCAATGAACCAATCATAGAGCGATAAACCTTTTGATTAACCGGTTCACCATCTTTGGTCAAATCATTATGTCCACTAGTAGGCATGGGTGTAGGCATACCTTTGCATTCTTGCATATTGAACTTCTTGAGTAAGTCTTTGGTGTACTTCGTTTGAGAGATAAATGTACCTTCCTTAGTTTGTTTGATTTGCAAACCGAGAAAGAATTTGAGTTCACTCATCATAGACATCTCAAACTTCTTCGACATTAGCTTTCCAATTTTTTCACTAAAAAGAGGGTTAGTAGAACCAAATATGATATCATCAACATAAATTTGGCATACAAATAGTTCTCCATTAACCCTTTTAGTAAAAAGTGTGGAATCTATTTTTCCAATTTCAAAACCACTTGCAATAAGGAACTTGGTCAAGCATTTATACCATGCTCTAGGAGCTTGTTTAAGACCATAAAGAGCTTTGTGAAGTTCGTAAACATTATTAGGTTTCTTAGGATTGACAAAGCCGGGAGGTTGTTTGACATAAACTTCCTCCTCTATTTCACCATTTAGAAAAGCACTTTTAATGTCCATTTGGTACAAGGTGATATTATGGTGATTAGCATAGGCAAGTAAGATGCGAATGGACTCAAGTCTAGCAACGGGAGCATATGTTTCACCATAGTCCATACCTTCGACTTGTGTGTATCCTTGGGCGACGAGACGTGCTTTGTTGCGAACCACTTGTCCATCTTCATCTTGCTTATTTCGAAACACCCATTTGGTACCAATGATGTTGTGATTGTTGTCGGGCTTCTCAACCAATGTCCAAACTTGGTTTCTCTCAAAGTTGTGTAGCTCTTCGTGCATAGCGTTTATCCAATCCGGATCTTCCAATGCTTCTTCGACCTTCATAGGTCCAATGCTAGAGATGAATGAATAGTTTTCACAAAAGTTAGCTAAACGAGTTTTAGAGTGAGTGATTCTCCCGGTTTGAATATCATTGTAGATTTGCTCGACGAGATGATCTTTGGCAATTCTCGCTCGAACTCGTGAAAGCTTTTGCTTGGGTCTTCGTTGAACATCTTCTTCATCCTGTTCTTCTTCTCGGTCTTCTTCATTGTTGACGTTGTCGTTCTCTTGTCGTGGTGGAGAAGGAGGTTGTTGATGTTCGTCTTGATGCGTTTCCTCGTTTTCTTCATCTTGGTGTGTCCCGCTTGTGGATGCTTCCGTGTCAATTCTTGGTTCACCTTGTCGTGAAGTAGAAGCTTCCACTTGGACGAACGAGGTACTCTCCTTCACCTCCGTTGGACGAATTTTGCCAATAGACAAGTCTTGGATTGCTTCTGAAGGGTCTTTGTCTCCTACATCAATTGGAAATTGCTCTACTTGCGAGCCATTAGATTCATCAAACTTCACATCTACCGTTTCTTCAACCTTTCCGGTGAAATTGTTGTAGACACGGTAAGTGTGAGAGTTTGAGCCATAACCAAGTAGGAAACCTTCATGAGATTTAGGAGCAAACTTTGAACAATGATGCTTATCTAGAATGTAGCACTTTGAGCCAAATACTCGAAAGTATCCAACTTGGGGTTTGTTACCGGTGAGGAGCTCGTATGCCGTCTTGCCGAGTAGCTTGTGAAGATACAAGCGATTTGTTGCATGACAAGCCGTCTCAACCGCTTCTGCCCAAAAGTGCTTCGGCGTCTTGTACTCATCAAGCATCATTCTTGCCATTCCGATGAGCGTCCGGTTCTTCCTCTCAACAACTCCATTTTGTTGAGGTGTGTACGTAGCCGAGAACTCATGTGAGATCCCTTCTTCGTCAAGAAAGGTGTCCACATTTGCGTTCTTGAACTCCGTTCTGTTGTCACTCTGAACCTTCTTGATCTTCATGTCAAACTGATTTTGGGCCTTCCTAGCGAAGTTTTTGAAGATCTTTTGGACCTGTAATTTATCATCAAGAAAGAACACCCACGTAAATCTTGAAAAATCATCAACTATAACTAGACCAAAAGAATTTCCATCGAGACTCTTGTAGGCATTGGGACCAAAAAGATCCATATGAAGTAGCTCGAGTGGCCTCCTTGTGGTCATGATGTTCTTCACGGGATGCCTTCCTCCAACCTGTTTACCTGCTTGACACGCACTGCAAAGTCTATCCTTATCAAATATGACATCGTTAACTCCAAGGATATGATTTCCTTTAATAAGCTTGTCAAGGTTTCTCATGCCAACATGACCTAGTCGTCTATGCCACAACCAACCTTTTGAGGATTTAGCAATAAAGCAAGTTTTAGGTTGTGCCTTTTTAGAGAAATCGACAATGTATAGGTCACCTCTACGTATACCGGTAAAGACCATTTTATGATTGTCTCGACGAAACACTTGGCAATCTACCTCAGTAAATAGGACATTCAAACCGAAATCACCAAGTCTAGATACTGAAAGTAAGTTGTAGCCAAGAGATTCAACGAGCATGACATTTTGAATGGAGCTATCGTGTGAGATGGCCACCTTACCAAGGCCAACCACCTTACCCTTTGAATTATCACCAAAGGTGACATATTTTCGAGGGCCGTCATTTTCAGCAAGCTCACGGAACATCTCTTCGTCTCCGGTCATATGATCAGTACATCCACTGTCGAGAACCCATTTGTTTCCTCCTGACACATATCCCCGAAGATTAGCCATAAGACCAAAGTGTCTCATTGCATCATCAAGATCGAAGTCACTATCATCATTCTCATCGTAGTATCCATGTTCAACATGATCTTGTGACTCATCATTTCCTAGAGAGAGTGATTCATTAGATAAATGATCATCAAAGTGGTCACTTTTATGAATTCTTATAGCTTCGGATATAATATCACTAATGATTCCAACATTTCCTTTAGCATGCATGAGATTAGTAAGCTCAAATAGACAATCACCAAAACTAGGATCACTAGAGTTCATTTTACTCAAGGCAATAGATTTATGGAGAATTTCATCCAAATTTTTCAAGGAATAATCGGGGAATCGTTCCTCAAGAAATTTCCATATAGTATAAGCACAATTATGAGTAGGTAAACTAGCAATCAAGTTTTTGGGCAATCCTCTAATGATGAGTCAACGGTTCTAAGATTGCGAATCATGTCAATATCTTCATCTAGGGTGGGATGCATAGGATCAACATGAGGAGCACAAGGACTAGCAATATACTTGTTCAAATGATATTGATTGAAAATCACAAGCCATTCTTCATCTAGGGTGCGACCACTCCTCTTTGCCGTCGTCGGCGTTGGTGGAGTAGTCCGGAGGAAGGGTCTTCCCCTTCTTGGACCCTTCGGCCTCCCCGGTTAGGGCGGCCTTCCTTTTCTTTCCTCCCCCCGCTTGAGGGGGAGAGGTTTCTTCTTCCTCCTCCTCGTCTTCATGGGAGGAGCGCGTCTCGGATTCGTCGAATGATGAATCCGACACCTCCAGGCGCCGGGCACTCTTTCGAGTCCATGTGGCCTTCTTCTTGGCCTTCTTCTCCGGCACCACATAGGGTGCCAGGACCAGCAGCTTCGCCAAGCGAGCATCGGCTGGGTCTTCGGGCAAAGGAGCCGGACAGTTGATCTGTCCGGACTTTGCCTACCAATCCTGTTAAAGGTAAGGGAGCTTAGATCCCGCATAGAGTCAAACTATGAAAAACTAATACCATGTAAAAGGTAAAAATAGCTTACCGCACTAGCGTGACGCTGCATGCTGAATCCGCGATCCTCGGAAGCGGATGCGGGAGCCTCGGCGCCCTTGAATAGCGCCTTCCAGGCATCTTCGTACGTCGTGTCGAAGAGCCTGTTCAGAGTTCGGTGCTGCGCCGGGTCGAACTCCCACAAGTTGAAAGACCGTTGTTGACACGGGAGGATCCGGCGGATGAGCATAACCTGGACTACGTTGACAAGCTTGAGATGCTTGTTCACCAGGGTTTGGATGCATGTTTGCAATCCAGTCACCTCTCCTTTGTTGCCCCACGACAGGCCCGTCTCTTTCCAGGACGTGAGCCGCGTAGGGGGTCCGGATCGGAACTCGGGGGCTGCGACCCATTCAGGGTCGCGCGGCTCGGTGATGTAAAACCACCCCGATTGCCATCCCTTCAGGATCTCCACAAAGGAGCCCTCGAGCCATAGGACGTTGGGCATCTTGCTCGCCATGGCACCTCCGCACTCCGCCTAGTTGCCGCGCACCACCTTTGGCTTGACATTGAAAGTCTTGAGCCATAGGCCGAAATGGGGGCAGATGTAGAGGAAAGCCTCGCACACGACGATAAACACCGAGATGTTGAGGATGAAGTTCGGGGCCAGATCGTGGAAATCCAGGCCATAGTAGAACATGAGCCCCCGGACGAATGGGTGGAGAGGAAAGCCCAATCCGCGGAGGAAGTGGGGAAGGAACACTACCCTCTCATGGGGCCTTGGGGTGGGCAGGAGCTGCCCCTCTTCGGGAAGCCGGTGCGCGATGTCGTTAGACAAGTATCCGGCCTTCCTCAGTTTCTTGATGTGTCCCTCCGTGACGGAGGAGACCATCCACTTGCCTCCCGCTCCGTACATGGCTGGAGAAGGTCGAGGTGGGAAGTGCGGACTTGAGCGCTAGAGCTCGAGTGCGCGGAGAATGGATAGGCAAAGGAGGAAGAAGGCGTAGGTGAAAAGGTGGATCCTTATCCCCTTATATGGGCGGATGCGGCTATGCGTCCCCACCAGCCTGATAAAACTCACTTATCTCCCAAGCGCCGCAATCAATGGCGCGGTTGGGTTACCCACGTCCGTATTGATGAGAATCCCGTAAATAAAGGGGGCACGATCTCTGCTTAGACAAGACATGCCAAGGAAACCGCCTCGCTAAACGCGCTGAGGTGGGACAGTAAAAACGATTCGAATAAAGGCTTGGCCGTAGTGTGATGTCACGCTACGGAATACGTCAGCAGATTGGATTTGTGTAAATATTATTCTCTCTATGGCAATATGTGGAAACTTATTTTGCAGAGCCGGACACTATCCTGGTGTTCAAAATCTTCTATGAAGTACTTGGAGGAGGAACCCGCCTTGCAATGCCGAAGACAATCTGCGCGCCGGACTCGTCGTCATTGAAGCCTGGTTCAGGGGCTACTGAGGGAGTGCCGAAGACAATCTGCGCGCCGGACTCGTCGTCATTGAAGCCTGGTTCAGGGGCTACTGAGGGAGTCCTGGATTAGGGGGTGTCCGGATAGCCGGACTATACCTTCATCCGGACTCCTGGACTATGAAGATACAAGATTGAAGACTTCGTCCCGTGTCTGGAAGGGACTTTCCTTGGCGTGGAAGGCAAGCTTGGCGATACGGATATGTAGATCTCCTACCATTGTAACCGACTCTGTGTAGCCCTAGCCCTCTCCGGTGTCTATATAAACCGGAGGGTTTTAGTCCGTAGGACAGAACAACAATCATACCATAGGCTAGCTTCTAGGGTTTAGCCTCCTTGATCTCGTGGTAGATCTACTCTTGTACTACCTATATCATCAATATTAATCAAGCAAGAGTAGGGTTTTACCTCCATCGAGAGGGCCCAAACCTGGGTAAAAACATCGTGTCCCTTGCCTCCTGTTACCATCCGCCTAGACGCACAGTTCGGGACCCCCTACCCGAGATCCGCCGGTTTTGACACCGACAACGGGGTTTGGATGCACCGGAGAAGTTTGCACCAACTCTCAATGTGAGAAAGGGCAATGCACGGTACCGAAGAGGCTAGCAATGATGGAAGGGTGAGAGTGCGTATAATCCATGGACTCAACATTAGTCATAAAGAAATCATATACTTATTGCAAAAATCTACAAGCCATCAAAAACCAAAGCACTACGCGCATGCTCCTAGGGGGATAGATTGGTAGGAAAAGACCATCGCTCGTCCCCGACCGCCACTCATAAGGAGGACAATCAAATAACACCTCATGTTTCGAATTTGTTACATAACGTTTACCATACGTGCATGCTACGGGACTTGCAAACTTCAACACAAGCATTTCTCAAATTCACAACTACTCAACTAGCACGACTTTGATATTATCACCTCCATATCTCAAAACAATTATCAAGCATCAAACTTTTCTTAGTATTCAACGCACTCAAAAGAAAGTTTTACAAATCTTGAATACCAAGCTTATTATTATTAAGAAAATTACCATGCTATTTAAGACTCTCAAAATAATCTAAGTGAAGCATGAGAGATCAATAGTTTCTATAAAACAAATCCACCACCGTGCTCTAAAAGATATAAGTGAAGCACTAGAGCAGAACTATATAGCTCAAAAGATATAAGTGAAGCACATAGAGTATTCTATCAAATTCCAATTCATGTATGGCTCTCTCAAAAGGTGTGTACAGCAAGGATGATTGTGGTAGACTAACAAGCAAAGACTCAAATAATACAAGACGCTCCAAGCAAAACACATATCATGTGGTGAATAAAAATATAGCTCCAAGTAAAATTACCGATGGAAGTAGACGAAAGAGGGGATGCCTTCCGGGGCATCCCCAAGCTTTGACTTTTTGGTGTCCTTGGATTATCTTGGGGGTGCCATGGGCATCTCCAAGATTAGGCTCTTGCCACTCCTTGTTCATAATCCATCAAAAGATTTTACCCAAAACTTGAAAACTTCACAACACAGAACTCAACAGAAATCTCGTGAGCTCCGTTAGCGAAAGAAAACAAAAGACCACTTCAAGGTACTGTAATAAACTCATTATTTATTTATATTGGTGTTAAACCTACTGTATTCCAACTTCTCCACGGTTTTATAAACTATTTTACTAGCCATAGACTTATCAAAATAAGCAAACAACACACGAAAAACAGAATCTGTCAAAAACAGAACAGTCTGTAGTAATCTGTAAGTAACGCAAACTTCTGGAACTCCAAAAAATCTACCAAAATAGGACGGCCTAGATAATTTGTTTATTGATCAGCAGCAATTGGAATCAGTATTTTATCACGTTCTGGTGATTTTTAAAAATTGTTTTCGTGAACAGAAAGTTTCTAGAAATTACAGCAAGATCGAATAACTATCATCCAAGAAGATCCTATAGGTTTAACTTGGCACAAACACTAATTAAAACATAAAACTACATTTAAACAGAAGGTAGATGGATTATTTATTCTTAAACAGAAACAAAAGCAAAAAAAAATTGGGTTGCCTCCCAACAAGCGGTATCGTTTAACGCCCCTAGCTAGGCATAAAAGCAAGGATAGATCTAGGTAGTGCTGTAGTAATAAGATAGATCGGTGAAACTCATTTCATATTCTCTACGTTCAGCAGCAAGTTTTCTTTGAGGCAAGCAAAAGTAATCAAAAGGGCTAAATTTAATAGGACAAAAGTCCACAAGATCAATTTTAGGAGGTATAGGTTCCTCTTTCGGCCCTTCGTATTGCACAACCAATTCATCATTATAAGCATTCTTTTGACAAAACCTCGTGATCTTGCACTCGAGAGAGTATCCTAGCTCATCGTTTCAAATAGCCAAATCATAATTAAGTTCGGAGATTCTATCAATTAAAATATTGGTTGGCACCTTTTTTCTAAGGTTTTCATTAAAAGCAACATAGTCAAGAGATTGAAAGCGCATGATTTCTTCTTGATCAAAGAGGATAGATTCTATGGAAGGACGGCCGGCATCCACCCTATAATGAGCAAATATTTCTTTGGCCTCTTTTATTATACATCTGAATTCATGAGCCAAAAAGATAGTAGCAGCACGCTTAGCAGAAGAATGCTCAATATTAGAAAATTCTAGGAAAATCCTTTGTATGCAAGGATGCATGTGCATAAATTGCCTTTCAAGTTCAACGATAAGCATGGCAATAGCGTCCGCAAGACTACTAGTTCTATGGAGAATAGAACCGGCCATAGAAGGCAAAGCACCGACACAAGTAAAGAAATCTTGAATAACTCCTTTTCCAATAATATTACCACTACCAATTCGAAATCTTTTTGTATGCAAGGTAGGGGGTTCTTTAGCAGGAGCATCAGAATTTTCTATGATATTATCATTGTCCATATTGGCAATAATTTCCCCAAATTTAGACATAGCGATAGAGAAAGCGAAGGGCGAAAAGAAGGCGAACACAAAAGAGAGGGCGAATAAAATGGCAAAGGTGAAGTGGGGGAGAGGAAAACGAGAGGCAAAAGGCAAATAATGTAATGCGAGAGGTAAGGAATTGTGATGGGTACTTGGTATGTTGACTTTGCGTAGACTCCCCGACAACGGCGCCAGAAATCTTCCTGCTACCTCTTGAGCACTGCGTTGGATTTCCTTGAAGAGGAAAGGGTGATGCAACAGAGTAGAGTAAGTATTTCCCTCAGTTTTTGAGAACCAAGGTATCAATCCAGTAGGAGGCTACGCGCGAGTCCCTCGTACCTACACAAAACAAATAACTCAACGCAACCAACACGATTAGGGGTTGTCAATCCCTTCAGGGTCACTTACGAGAGTGAGATCTGATAGAGATGATAGATAATATTTTTGGTATTTTTGATATAAAGATGCAAAGTAAAATAAAAGGTAAAGTAAAAAGCAAAACAATAATAAAGTGATTGGAGATTGATATGATTAGAATAGACCCGGGGGCCATAGATTTCACTAGTGGCTTCTCTCAAGAGCATAAGTATTCTACGGTGGGTGAACAAATTACTGTTGAGCAATTGACAGAACTGAGCATAGTTATGAGAATATCTAGGTATGATCATGTATATAGGCATCACGTCCGAGACAAGTAGACCGACTCCTGCCTGCATCTACTACTATTACTCCACTCATCGACTGCTATCCAGCATGCATCTAGAGTGTTAAGTTAAAAACAGAGTAACACCTTAAGCAAGATGACATGATGTAGAGGGATAGTTTCATGCAATATGATAAAAAAAACCATCTTGTTATCCTCGATAGCAACAATACTATACGTGCCTTGCTGCCCCTACTGTCACTGGGAAAGGACACCGCAAGATTGAACCCAAAGCTAAGCACTTCTCCCATTGCAAGAAAAACCAATCTAGTAGGCCAAACCAAACTGATAATTCGAAGAGACTTACAAAGATAACCAATCATACATAAAAGAATTCAGAGAAGATTCAAATATTGTTCATAGATAGACTTGATCATAAACCCACAATTCATCGGTCTCAACAAACACACAGCAAAAAGAAGATTACATCGAATAGATCTCCATGAGAGAGGGGGAGAACATTGTATTGAGATCCAAAAAGAGAGAAGAAGCCATCTAGCTACTAACTATGGACCCGAAGGTCTGAGGTAAACTACTCACACTTCATCGAAGGGGCTATGATGATGTAGAAGCCCTCCGTGGTGGATGCCCTCTCCGGCGGAGCTCCGGAACAGGCCCCAAGATGGGATCTCGTGGTTACAGAAGGTTGCAGTGGTGGAATAAGGTTTTTGGCTCAGTATCTGATCGTTTGGGGGTATGTAGGTATATATAGGAGGAAGGAGTACGTCGGTGGAGCAAAGGGGGGCCCACGAGGCAGGGGCGTGCCCTAGGGGGCCCCTCCACCCTCATGACCACCTCCCTCGTTTCTTGACGGAGGGTCCAAGTCTCCTGGATCTTATTTGTTGAGAAAATCACGTTCCCGAAGGTTTCATTCCGGTTGGACTCCATTTGATATTCCGTTTTTTCGAAACACTGAAATAGGCAAAAAACAACAATTCAGGGCTAGGCCTCCGGTTAATAGGTTAGTCCCAAAAATAATATAGAAGTGGAAAATAAAGCCCAATATGGTCCAAAACAGTAGATAATATAGCATGGAGCAATCAAAAATTATAGATACTTTGGAGACGTATCAGTTATCGATAAACCTCTTGGGCCAATAGATTGAACCATCATAAACATCGCACGAGAGGGACCACGAAACCAGCACCTCTTGCATGCGGCCCAAAATGATGTACGTTGGGAAGGGGTGATGTGTGTTTTCAATATAGAATAATGTACAATTTAGATGTGGTGCCTACCTCTCGATACAGACAACAACCATGAAGGCAAGGTAGTTAAGGGCGAGATACGTACGCAGGGTTTGATGTAGGTCGAACCCAGCAATCCAAGCATCTAGGAGGGAATCCTGACAACACATGAGCTCGATATTTGGTTGACCAACATTTGACGGTGACCGACCCTAACATGAACTAGGAGGAATCCATTCATGGCCAACACATACCCCTCATTATCGCTCAAAGGGATGATATATATACACTCGGGGAGCCCACAGGTATCAGTGTCATCACAAAAAACCGCACAAGGGAGACATTGTCGATCAGAAGACCCCGTATACACTGCATGCGGCCCAAAAATATGTATGGGTATGATGGTGTATGATGTGTTTAAATCCCGATGGGCCACGCCAAGTACATTACAAACTGAACACCGTACCTGACTCCAAGCCTGGTTCAATACCTATCATGTCAGTTTCCCAACTTCGAGGCCGCAGTGGGGGGGGGGGGGGGGTCCCACGCATGCGCTCAAACTTTATTTTTTCTAGCATGGGACACATCTATATATATCTATACATCTATACACATATATAGTGTGCGAATAACTATGAAAGTTTCTCGTTGGATGAAGCCAATCCGGCAGTACAAAGATGGCAAATCCGAGCACTACTGGTCGCTGGATATCATCTACATTCCACCAGATTCTGCCACATGTGCAATCTAGAAGACTCCATGGTTGAACTTAAGCATAATGCACAAACCTCAAAACACAAGCACTTCTCCTTTGTTCTCTAGAATCTTTCATATCTTAATTGCCCAAACCTTTTTTTTTCTAAATGAATTGTCACCTTTTGTTTTTACCTTTACAATGCATAATCCCATGAATCTTAAAATAGTTTTTTACAAAACAAATTAATTTTGGATGAGATGAACTATAAGAATTAAACAAACATCTACATCATGCATATCTAGGAGAAGAGGCAGGAACCCGATGAGAGGAGTGGCGAGAAACAGTAGCCTGTTTTGAATGAAAACATACTAGTAGAGAAGGAAGCGTGAGCTACACGACGCATGCACACAGTGCTTACCCATGTACTGCATGTGCTGTCGAAAGGACTCAGGGTTGCCGTCCGATCTGGGAGCATCCAACGGTGCACACGTACGATCTGTGGGGTTTGGGTTCTGGCCAGTCAGAACGCAGGACTCGGATCGCGCGCCTAGAGGGGTGGGGGGATATCATATGGAAACCAACATTCGGTGGAAACCGGTGAAAACCACGCTAAAAAGATGTTTTGAAGTTTCAAAAAAATTTCAGAAAAATACGGGATGTTAAGAGGACGATATTTTATTGGCACACAAAATTTCAAGTTGAAACACATTAAGAGACGTGAGCTATGAAAAAGAAAAAATCAGTGTTGAATAGTGTCGAATAGTAATGTCACTATTTAGGGTGGAATTTGTCTTTTTCATAGCTCACATCTCGTAATGTTTTTCAACTTGAAATTTTGTGTCGCAATGAAACATCACCTTCTTAACATCCCACATTTTTTTTCCAGATTTTTATGAAACTTTAAAATATGGTTTCCACGAAGTTTTCATTGAATATCGACTTTCATGAGTGAATCGTGTGCTATTTGAAAACATTTTGTGAGAAGAATCTCGGTTTCTAAATCCCCGTAAATCCAAAACTAAGCTGAAAATCGTGAAACCTGCCATGGTGTCACGACATCGCACTTATATGTCGAGGAATTTTTTTCGTCCATTGTGGTGCAAGTTTTATTACAAGCCTCTTACAAACCGGAGCTTCTCTCAAAGAAGCCTCATGGTTCCGATAGGGAAACTTGTCCCCCTTGTGGGCGAAATGTAATCACTGCCTCTTTTCACCCTGTATTTTTTTCTACGGGCAACATGGAACGACAGGATATCCGTGCTGAAATTTAAACTTATTCAGGGTTCGTTGGCCTTTTTATACACTAATTGATTTCCCTAGGCATTTAATGTCCATAATTCAAATCTGAACTACAACTGCATGCTCCAGTTCACCAAAATGGCTAGAAAAATTATACACGTGTCCTTGGGTGCATGTTTAAGTCCCATGCCAGGAATAGGAACGAATTACAACCGTACTAGTGTCATGGCTCGTACTCAAACATTTCGAATCTTAGTTTTTAAGTCCCCATAAATCCTAAACTCACCAGAAAGTCATCAAAGGTGCATGGTGTCACGTCATGGCACATATATGTCGTGGTAAAAACACTGTCCAATTTGGGCCAAGCTTTATTACAAACCTCTTTCAAAAACTGGAGCTTCTCTCAAGCCTCGTGGTTCTGATAGGGAAACGTGTTCCCCTTGTGGGCGAAACGTAATCACTGCCTCTTTTCTCCTTGTATATTCTTCCACGGGCAACATGGAATCACGAGATATACGTGCTGAAATTTAAACTTATTCAGAGTTTGTTTGGCCTTTTTACACACTAATTGAGTTTCCTAGGCATTTAATGTCCATAATTCAAATCTAAACTACAAATACATGCTCCAGTTCACCAAAATGGCTAGAAAAATTATACATGTGTCCTTGGGTGCATGTTTAGGTCTCATGCCAGGAATGGGAACGAATTACAACCGTACCGGTGTCCTGGCTCTTCGTCAAACATTTCGAATCTCGGTTTTTAAGTCCCCATAAATCCTAAACTCACCGGAAAGTCATCAAAGGTGGCAAGGCGTCATGTCACGTCACACATATGTCGTGGTAAAAACATTGCCAATTTGGGCTAAGCTTTATTACAAACCTCTTACAAACCAGAGCTTGTCGCAAGAACCCTCGTGGTTTCGATAGGGAACTATGTCCCCTTGTGGGCCAAACGATAATCACTCCCTCTTCTAGCCTCGTATTTTCTTCTACACGCGACATGGAACAACTGGAGATTCGCGCTGAACTTTGAAATTATTCAGGGTTCGCCTGACCTTTTTTATTCATTAATTGAGTTTTCTAGGCATTTAATGTCCATCATTCAAATCCAAACTACAAATACATGCTCCAGTGCACCAAAATGGCTACAGAAACGTACATGTTTCCTTGGGGTGCATGTTTAGGTCCCATGGAACGAATGGGAACGAATTCAACCGTCTCGCCGTCCTGGCCTGGCCACAAACATTATGAATCTCGGTTTTTAAATGTCTGTAAATCCAAAACTCACTAGGAAATCATGAAACATGGCATGGTGTCACTACATGATATATATAATTGTCCAATTTGGGCGAAGCTATATTACAAGCCTTTTATAAACCGGAGCCTGTCGCAACCCTCACGGTTCCGGTAGGGAAACATGCCCCTCTTGTGGGTGAAACGAAAATTGATGCCTCTTCTCGCCTTGAACTTTGTTTTCTACAGGAAACATAGAATAAGAGGAATGTCGGGCTGAAATTTGAAACTGTTAATGGTTCGTTCGGCCATGGTATATATATTACTAATTACTAAGTTTTCTATGCATTTAATGTAGTCCATAATTCAAATTTGAACTACAACCACATGCTCCAGTGAAGCAAAATGGGTGGGAAATCGTACATGTGTCATTGGGTGCATGTTTAGGTCTCGTTTAAGGAATGAGAATGAATTACAAACTTGTCGTCGTCCTGAAACAATGAGAATCTCGATTTTTAAATCCCAGTAAATAAAAAAGTCACCCAAAAAACATGAAACTTGGCATGGTTTCATGACATGGCACATATATGCCGTGGTAAAAAAAACCGTCCAGTTTGAGAAGAGGCGCACACATTAGTAGACAACGAAGTCCTTTTTTGAAACAAAAAGCTGACACGTTAATATCGCAAACAGTTGTATTATCTTTATTGTCTCGAATTTTAACCATACTCGGTGGCGTGCATGCAGCTATTTGATTAGATGGGACGAGCGCGAGAAGTCCGCCGTGCAGGATCGAGGCCGGCCCAGGATCGACGGGACGCGTGCGAGCAGTCCGCCGCGCAGGCTCGACGGGACGCGTGCATCCTGTCCACCTCGCAGTCTCGACTGGACACGTGCGAGCAGCAAGGCCGCCCATGCTCACCGGGAAGCGAGCTCTTTGACCTCCATGCACCAGCCGCCGCCCGCCTCGCTCACAACTTCTCCATTAATGGGTTAATTAAAGCACCTGGACGGAGGGTGTTTGCTTGTGATCCCATGGCAACATTTGCTTTGTTCGTGTTTTCAACTAGTATTCCGCCCTAATTTAAATTGCCACATAGGGCAACGGATAATACGACCACAAATAAAATGGCAACAAATAATACGACGACAAATTTACAATGGCGCACATAATAATTGTCTTACATATTCCGGATAATTTAAAATGCCACATGCGGCAAAGCCCGGAAGACACGGGGGCAAGAGAAGAAGGAAATTGCAGACAACGATCTAGGTCGCTACTGTCTCTACTTGTTGATGGATCCCCGGGCGGCGAAATTCTGCAAATCCTTCTTCAATTCCTCACGACTTTGCTTGAAAGCAGCCACGGATTCCTCCACCACCTAATCGCGCTCGATCCGGAGCTTCCTCAAGCCACCCATCAGTTCCTCGATGACCACTTTCAGCGTCATCTCCGAGGCACTGCTCTACTCATGCAGCATCTTCCAGCCAGTGGCCTCCTCCTCCTTCTCGGCGACCAACTTGAGGAGCTTCGCATTGTCATCCATGAGTTGCTCGACGAGGCCGGTCGCCTTGTCAATCGAGGCATCGCTGATCTTGAGCAGCTTCATCAAGCCGTCGACCAGCTCCTGCTACGTAGTGACGCCAACGAGAATGTCATCATCGCCGGCGAAGGACTTCAGGAGTGCCGGCTCGTTGCGATGGCCGACGCTGTGAATGCGCTTGTGAGAGCCCTCGCATGCCCGTGAGAGCTCGTTCGAGGGCTTCGCGGTGTGCCGGGACATCTCTGCTGCGGCTGCGGCTTCACGGCGGGACCTCTCTAGTGCTTCCGCGGCCTTGGTCTTTGCTGCCTGGTTATATGTCCACCCTAAACTCCTCCTACCGGTCGTGGCGGAACAACTTGACAGAGAAAACCAGTTTTGTGGGTGATGAGGAGAGGAACTGTGAAGTAATTTTTGAGTGGGTAGTTTTTATAGCCCTGTGCTAAGTGTGAACACATATTAGTTTGATAGGTGTGAACAGATTTGCAATTATACTTATTGCGTTGTAATAAGCAATATGATGAGAAATAAGGTCAAAATTTATTGATGGCAGAAGGTTGACCACGTGGTTGCTCGCCGTTGAGGCGGTCGTGGCGCGCTCCGCTCTGGCGTCCCTGTGAGCGCTCTGCTCGCCGTTGAGGCAAAGTTACAATGGAAAATGTTAATAATTCTTAATAATTGTCTTACATATTCAGAATAATTAAAATGCCAAATACGGCAAGTCCTAGAACACTCACGACCTACATATGCATATAATTATAATAAAATATAAGCTAAAAGGCTGAGCTGGCGGCCTTCGGACGATGGTCTTCTTGGACTCCATGATCAGCATAGCACCCTTGCGGCCGTTCACTCCGAGTGTCCCGACCTGCCTCCGCCTACGGAGCTGCTGGCACTGGGAGGCTCTTGGGGCTGCCGGGCCTCTTCTAGAAGAGCTTGACAGCATGCAATAGTGCACATGACAACTCAGCGGAACCGCTCCATTTCCATGTCTTTGGCCTGGTAGCAAATTCTGTTGATCACCTGCATCCTCAAGATATCACGTTGGCGATGTTCTACTTCGTCGGGGACGTCAACTCCGCCAAGGATGCGCTCGATCCTGGCCACCACATCATCGGGATCGAGGTTGACACGACCACCGCGGGCAATGATGAAGCCGTAGGCTGCCTTTCTCTTGACTGAATCGCAGAGGTCCTCTGCCCATTCCTTGCAGGGCATCAGGCTCTCGATGGGCACTGGTGACGGAGGCTCTTCGGGTGGGTCGTCGATCATGCCGCCGAGCAGCTCTGGATCTTTTGCACGGTGGATGGCAAACTGCTCATCACACCTCCTCTGCAATATGTCGATTATGCTCCCAAGGACTATGACGCCGATATTGCTGCCAATGGGCCATGGTGCCTGCACCGGCCGATGAAGCTCTTGCTCCCCGACCTGCTCTGACTCGTTATCCTCGCCGAAGATGTAACGCAGGTAGGCGTCGACGTCGAAGCTTTGGTCGTTGTCTGGCATGCTTGGAATAACTAATGGTAGATGGGTGAGGACTAGATCTTCGCAGAGTGTCACGGCGGTGCGTTGCCGCCTGGGTTATATGCAGCAAGCCGTTAGCTGGTGGCGGGAAACCGGTGAGGGAATAGGCGTGGATTTTACAATACATCCATGTGGAGCGCGGGAAGCATTCACTGGAGCGTGGGAAGACTAGTGCAGCAAACACACAACCCGAATACCGTATCCGGTGCCACATGTTATTTATCACACAAGTGTTAACATAAGGAAACATATGTGTAAGTTACTAATCATTGCACACGAGTACTCGCAGACGCATCGCGTGCGATATTCCTAGGCACCGCAAGCAACTAGTTTGCATATTTCAAAGATTTTTGTACAAACAGAATCGCACACGAACTAACTGTATTAACCATCTGTGTTGTAATTTCTCATCGCAAACAGTTCATCCTATTCAGCTGTTTGCCACGTATCACACACATCTTGTTAAGTTGAACCGTTTCTGTTGCGTTTGCTAATCGAAAACAGTTCGTCCAAGTGAACTGTATGCCCTATATCACACACACACACACACCTTGATCTAGCTAATCGTTTATGTTGCACTCCCTAATAGCAAACGGTTCATCGGAGCGACCTGTATGCCGTATATCACACACACATTGATATGGCTGCCCGTTTCTGTTGTTCTTCCTCATCGCAAACAGTTCTAACGAGTTAACTGTGTGGCCTGAATCGCACACGCAACTAAAATCTGAACCGTGTTTGATGCATCCTCCATCACAAACGTTTTGCATCATTTCTGATGGTTTTCATACATCACTGTTTGCGATTATTGCATCACACACAGTTTCTCGAAGGTCTCTGATCGTAGTGTCGCGTTAGCAGCATCATGCAGTAGTGTATCAAGACCTTTTCCTGGCGCCGTTGCCGGGGAGTTATAGCGTGGGGTGAATATTCTCGTGTGTGCTTGTTTGCTTTATCACTAAGTAGTTTTTATTTTCTGTCCTAAGTTGTTCTCTATCTTTAGTTATGGATATGGAACACGAAACACCAAAAAAAATAGTGGTACTTTCTACTCATGGAGATGGGGAACCTCCTAAAACCCTCGGTGCTCGTTATGTGAAAAATATTATGCATTACTTTGATAATCCTGAGAAAACCCCATTCAACTTGATAATGCGAGTAACGTTGGATCAACGTGAATACTTTAGGGATTATCGCTTGACACAAAAAGGGAAACTTTTATGGGATCAAATTCATATGTTGCATTGGTATGCTTGGAATTTATGTCAGAGATATGATTTTACTTGTTACTCTAGGATGAATGCTCCACATCTTCCCTTTTCATGTGAATTTAATGATAATGAAACCTTGGCTTCTTATGCTAATGGTATATATGATTATTATGATGTGGAACGAATAGAAGAATTTGGTGCTTTTAAGGGTGCTTATGAAATTGAATCTTTGTTTATAAAGTATGAAGCTTTTGATGATGATGTTTATATGCCTGAAAATTTTGCCATCCTTAAATATTGCTATGATAATTATAAATATAACTCCGATTTTGATGAATTTATTGAGAAAATCTCTGCTGTCCAAGAAGAGACTAATATTTGCAGGATTCTGTGGAAGAAGGAATTGATGAAACTGCGAGCTCATTGGATGAAAAAGATGATGATGAGAGCAAAGAACAAACGGAGGAAGAGCGGATTATCTACCCGTTCCCACCTTCTAATTAGAGTAACTCTTCAACTCATACATTATTTAATGTCCCTTCGTGCTTACCGAAGGATTAGTGCTATGACAATTGCTATGATCTCGTTGATTCGTTTGAAATATCCCTTTTTGATGAACTTGATGCTTGTTATGCTTGTGGCCAAGATGCCAATATGAATTATGCTTATGGAGATGAACTTGCTATAGTTCCTTATGTTAAGAATGAAATTGTCGATATTGCACCCACATATGATAGTCCTATTATCTTTTTAGATTCTCGCAACTACACTATATCGGAGAAGTTTGCTCTTATTAAGGATTACATTGATGGGTTGTGTTCTACCACTACACATGATGATTTTGATGAATATAATATGCACGTTCTTGCTTCTTCTACTTGCAATTATTATGAGAGAGGAACTATATCTCCACCTCTCTATATTTCCAACACGATAAAATTGCAAGAAACTTCTTATACTATGTATTGGCCTTTACTTGATGTGCATGAATTGTTCTTTTATGACATGCCAATGCATAGGAAGAGAGTTAGACTTTGACATTGAACGATATATGTTGCTTTGTGCTCACTACTAAATGCCAAATCATTGTTAATTAAAATTGGCTTTGATATACCTTGGGATCCGGGTGGATTCATTACTTGAGCACTTTATGCCTAGCTTAATGGCTTTAAAGAAAGCGCTGCCAGGGAGACAACCCGGAAGTTTTAGAGAGTCATTTATTTCTGTTGAGTGCTTAAGTTTAAAAAAAAATAGAGGGGAACTTAAAAACCTTTTCACAAAAGAGAAGCGATTGGAAGTTATGCATTGGAGAAGAGAGGGTCGACCTTGAACACTTGTGTTCATGCTCATGGAAACAATGTAGTATTTTTCATGAAGATTCTCACAAAAATAATTTTCCCCTTGTACAATTCCATTGTATTATAAAAATAATGTGCCAAGGTTTGCCTTTTGGATGACTAGATTGCTTGTTGGTTTGTGCGGTACAAAATATAAACTTTGGCTGTAGCGCGCGATTTTACACTTTTTACTACAACGTCAAATGGTTCTGAAACTTGTTGCACTATCTTTCTATACAAAATTTTTATTTTCCTAATTTTTTCAGAATTTTTGGAGTAACAGAAGTATGGTGAATGTTCAGATTACTACAGATTGTCCTGTTTAAGAAAGATTCTGTTTTTGATGCATTGTTTTGCTTGTTTTGATGAAACTATCGATTCTATCAGTGGATTAAGCCATGAAAAAGTTATATTACAGAACATACAATGCAAAAACAAAATATGAATTGGTTTGCAACAGTACTTATAGTAGTGATTTGCTTTATTATACTAACGGATCTTACCGAGTTTTTTTATTGAGTTTTGTGTGGATGAAGTGATCAAAGATCGAGGAGGTCTCGATATGAGGAGAAGGAGGAGAGGAAAGATCTCAAGATTGGGGATGCCCAAGGTACCCCAAGTAAATATTCAACGATACTCCAGCATCTAATCTTGGGGATGCCCCGGAAGGCATCCCATCTTTCTTCAACAAGTATCGATATGTTTTCGGTTTCGTTTCATTCACGTGATATGTGCAAATATTGGAGCGTCTTTTGCTTTTAGTTTTCATTTTTCTTTTATGCACCATGCTGGTATGAGATAGTCCATGGTTGATTTATAGAATTCTCATTGCACTTCACTAATATCTTTTGAGTATGGCCTTTATAGAATGCTTCATGTGCTTCACTTATATCATTTGAAGTTTGGATTGCCTGTTTCTCTTCACATAGAAAAGGGTTATTTGAAGAATGCTCTTTTGCTTCACTTATATTTATTAGAGCATGATCTTTTGTAGAAAGACTTAAACTCTCATGCTTCACTTATATCTATTTAGAGAGTCAACAGGAATCGGTCAATTGCATGGTTAGTCATAAAATCCTACATAAAACTTGTGGATCATTGAATATGATATGTTTGATTCCTTGCAATAGTTTTGCGATATAGAGATGGTAATATGTGGGAGGTACTAGTAAATGGTTGTGTTTAGTAGGAATATTGGTGTTAAGGTTTGTGATTCCCAAAGCATGCATGTATAGTCTTTCGTTATGCTATGAAGTTGGAGCATGATTTATTATAGATTGTCCTCCTTATGAGTGGCGGTCGGGGGCGAGCGATGGTCTTTTCCTACCAATCTATCCCCCTAGGGGCATGCATACTAGTACTTTACTTCAAGGGTCAATAAACTTTTGCAATAAGTATATGAGTTCTTTATGACTAATGTGAGTCCATGGATTATACACACTCTTACCTTTCCGCAATTTGCTAGCCTCTACGGTACCGTGCATTGCCCTTTCTCACATCGAGACGTGGTGCAAACTTGGCAGGTGTGTCCAAACCCCGTGATATGATACACTCTATCACACATAAGCCTTATTATACCTTCCTCAAAATAGCCACCCATACTTGCCTATTATGGCTTTCCCATGGCCATTCCGAGATATATTGCCATGCAACTTCCACCGCTTCCGTTTGATGACTTGAGCGTTCATTGTCATATTGCTTTGCATGATCATATAGCTGACATAGTAGTTGTGGCTCAGCCACCGTTCATCATTTTTCATACATGTTACGCTAGATCATTGCACATCCTGGTACATTGCCAAAGGCATTCATATATAGTCATATTTTGTCATAGGTATCAAGTTGTAATTTTTATTTCTTTTGAGTTATAAGTAAATAGAAGTACAATGATCATATTATTCATTTTTAGAGAAGTGCCCTGATACGTCTCCGTCGTATCTATAATTTTTGATTGTTTCATGCCAATATTATACAACTTTTACATACTTTTGGCAACTTTTTATATGATTTATTGGACTAACCTGTTGATCCAGTGCCCAGTGCCAGTTCCTGTTTTTTTGCATGTTTTTTGTATCACAGAAAATCCATATCAAACATAGTCCAAATGCAATAAAATTTCACGGAGAATTGTTTAGGAATATATGTGATTTTTGGGAGTTGGGATCACTACAAACAAAGGCCGACACAAGGCACAAGACACCAGCGCACCACCCCTGAGCCAGGCGCGTGGTGATCACCTCGTACATTGGTTGGAGCTCTACTTCAGGCACAAGGAAGCTTATATCCGGAAAAAAATCATGTTAAAATCTCAGTGCAATCGGAGTTACGGATCTCCGGGAATATAAGAAACGGTTTTCAGCCAGATCTGGGGAACGCGAAACAGAAGAGAACAGGGAGGGAGATCCAATCTCGGAGGGGCTCCCACCCCTCCGCTGCCATGGAGACCAATGACCAGAGGGGGAACTCTCCTCCCATCTAGGGGGAGGCCAAGGAAGAATAAGGAGGGGGGCTCTCTCCCCCTCGCTTCCGGTGGCGCCGGAGTGCCGCCGGGGCAACGATCGGGACGGCGATCTACATCAACAATCTTGCTGTCGTCAACATCAATTATCTCCCCCTCTATGTAGTGGTGTAACATCCCTTCTCGCCACTGTAATCTCTACTTAAACATGGTGCTCAACTCCATATATTATTTCCCAATGATCTATGGTTATCCTATGATGTTTGAGTAGATCCGTTTTGTCCTGTGGGTTAATCGTGATCTTGGTTGGTATGATTGTATATTTTATTTATGGTGCTGTCCTTTGGTGCCCCCCATTCTCACGCAAATGTGAGGGGTCCCCTCTGTAGGGTGTTGCAATATGTTCATGGTTCGCTTATGGTGGGTTTCGAGAGTGACAGAAGCTTAAACCCGAGTAAGTGGGGTATGACGTATGGGAGTAAAGAGGACTTGGTACTTAATGCTATGGTTGGGTTTCACGACCTTAATGATCTTTAGTAGTTACAGATGCTTGCTAGAGTTCCAATCTTAAGTGCATATGATCCAAGTAGAGAAAGTATGTTACCTGACGCCTCTCCCTCATATAAAATTACAAGAATGATTACCGGTACTTGTTATCGATTGCCTAGGGACAAATAACTTTATTGTTGACACAAACTCTTTTACTAAATACCTAACTTTTAGTATCTTGCAAAGTACTTCTAGTTTTATTCTTGCAAAGTAGTTCTAGCATCACACCTACAAACTAGTTTCATACTTGTTTCCGGTAAAGCAAACATTAAGTGAGCGTAGAGTTGTATCGGTGGTCGATAGAACTTGAGGGAATATTTGTTCTGCCTTTATCTCCTCGTTGGGTTTGACACTCGTATTTATCGAAGAAGGCTACAAACGATCCCTTATACTTGTGGGTTATCAAGACCTTTTTCTAGCGCCGTAGCCGGGGAGTTATAGCATGGGGTGAATATCCTTGTGTGTGCTTGTTTGCTTTATCACTAAGTAGTTTTTATTTTCTGTTCTAAGTTTTTCTCTATCTTTAGTTATGGATATGGAACATGAAACACCAAAAACAATTAGTGGTACTTGCTACTCATGGAGATGGGGAACCTCCTAAAACCCTCGATGCTCGTTATCTGAAAAATATTATGCACTACTTTGATAATGCTGAGAAAACCCCATTCAACTTGATAATGGTAGTAACGTTGGATCAACATGAATATTTTAGGGATTATCGCTTGACACAAAAAGGGAAAATTTTATGGGATCAAATTCATATGTTGCATGGGTATGCTTGGAATTTATGTCAAAGATATGATTTTACTTGTTGCTCTAGGATGAATGCTCCACATCTTCCCTTTCATGTGAATTTAATGATAATGAGACCTTAGCTTCTTATGCTAATGGTAGATATGATTACTATGATGTGGAAAGAATAGAAGAATTTGTTGCTTTTAAGGGTGCCTATGAAATTGAATCTTTGTTTGAAAAGTATGAAGCTTTTGATGATGATGTTTATAGACCTAATCTTTTTGCTATCCTTAAATATTGCTATGATAATTATAAATATAATTCCAATATTTATGAATTTATTAAGAAAATCTCCGCTGTCCGAGAAGAGACTAATATTTTACAGGAGTCTATTGAAGAAGGAATTGATGAAACTGTGAGCTCATTGGATGAAAAAGATGACAAGGAGAGCGAAGAACAAAAGGAGGAAGAGCGGATTAGCTACCCGTTCCCACCTTCTAATGAGAGTAACTCTTCAACTCATACATTATTTTATTTCCCTTCGTTTTTACCGAGGGATGAATGCCATGATAATTGCTATGATCCCGTTGATTCGTTTGAAATATCCCTTTTTGATGGTGCTTGTGGCCAAGATGCCAATATGAATTATGCTTATGGAGATGAACTTGCTATAGTTCCTTATGTTAAGAATGACATTGTTACTATTGCACCCACACATGATAGTCCTATTATCTTTTTTAATTCTCCCAACTACACTATATCGAAGAAGTTTGCTCTTGTGAAGGATTATATTGATGGGTTGCCTTCTACCACTACACATGATGATTTTGATGAATATAATATGCATGTGCTTGCTGCTCCTACCTGCAATTATTATGATAGAGGAACTACATCTCCGCCTCTTTATGTTTCCAACACGAAAAAATTGCAAGAAACTGTTTATGCTATGTATTGGCCTTTACTTGATGTTTATGAATTGTTCTTGTATGACATGCCGATGCATAGGAAGAGAGTTAGACTTCGTCATTGCTTGATATATGTTGCTTTGTGCTCACTACTAAATACTAAATCGTTGTTGATTCAAATTGGCTTTGATATACCTTGGGATCCGGGTGGATCCATTACTTGAGCACTTTATGCCTAACTTAATGGCTTTAAAGAAAGCGCTGCCAGGGTTAGAGAGTCATTTATTTCTGTTAAGTGCTTTTATATAGTTTAAAAACAAAAAATACAGGGGGAACCTTAAAACTTTACAAAAATAAAAGCGAAAGTGAGAGAGACGAGCATTGTGGAAGTGGGGGACGTCCTTGAACTTTGTTCATGCTCATGGAAACTTTGTGAATCTTAATTGCAGAAACTATTCAACAAAAATAATTATCCGCTTGTACAATTCCATTGTATTATAAAAATAATGTGCCAAGATTTGCCTTTAGGATGTTTAAATTGCTTGTTGGTTTGTGCGGTGCAAAACAGAAACTCTGGCTACAGTGTGCGATTTTACATTTTTACTGGAACGTCAAATGGTTCTGAAACCTTTTGTACTGTCCTTCTATACAAAATGTTTATTTTTCCTATTTTTTTTCAGAATGTTTAGAGTTACAAAAGTATGGTGGATGTTTGAATCTTTACAGACTGTCCTGTTTTCACAGATTGTTGTTATAGCTTCATTATTTGTGTATGTTTGAATTCTTGTTGAAGTCTCCTTGACTCGGGGCCAAGAATTGTGATGGCATACAGTGGGTAATGTTTGTTTATAATTATACAATAATGTTACAGCAGTACATGATGGAATTTCATTGTCATATTCACTAACCCCGGCACTAAAAGTTCGGTTAAGTTTTTTGTGGATGAGGTGTTCGAAGATCGAGGAGGTTTCGATGTGATGAGAAGGAGGAGAGGCAAGAGCTCAAGATTGGGGATGACCAAGGCACCCCAAGTAAATATTCAAGGAGACTCAAGCGTCTAAGCTTGGGGATGCCCCGGAAGGCATCCCATCTTTCTTCAACAAGTATCGGTATGTTTTCGGATTCGTTTCGTTCATGTGATATGTGCAAATCTTGGAGCGTCTTTTGTGTTTATTTTTCACTTTTTCTTTTATGCACCATGCTGGTATGAGATAGTCCATGGTTGATTTATAGAATGCTCATTGCACTTCACTTATATCTTTTTGAGTATGGCCTTGTAGAATGCTTCATGTGCTTCACTTATATCATTAGAAGTTTGGATTGCATGTTCCTCTTCACATAGAAAACTATTATTTGAAGAATGCTCTTTTGCTTCACTTATATTTGTTAGAGCATGATATTTTGTAGAAAGAATTAAACTCTCATGCTTAACTTATATCTACTTAGAGAGTCAAAAGGAATTTGTCAATTGCATGGTTAATCATAAAATCCTACATAAAACTTATATCTATTCACTAACTCTCATGCTTGATTCCTTGCAATAGTTTTGCAATATAGAGATGATAATATGTGGGAGGCACTAGTAAACGGTTGTGGTTAGTAAGAAAATTGGTGTTAAGGTTTGTGATTCCCAAAGCATGCACGTATAGTCTCTCGTTAAGCTATGAAGTTGGAGCATGATTTATTATTGATTGTTTTCCTTATGAGTGGCGGTCGGGGACGAGCAATGGTCTTTTCCTACCAATCTATCCCCCTAGGGGCATGCGTTGTAGTACTTTGCTTTGAGGGCTAATAAAATATTGCAATAAGTATATGAGTTCTTTACGACTAATGTGAGTCCATGGATTATACAGACTCTTACCTTTTCGCAATTTGATAGCCTCTACGGTACCATGCACTGCCCTTTCTCACATTGAGACGTGGTGCAAACTTCGCAGGTGCATCCAAACCCCGTGATATGGTACGCTCTATCACACACAAGCCTTATTATATCTTCCTCAAAATAGCCACCATACCTACCTATTATGGCTTTTCCACGACCATTCCAAGATATATTGCCATGCAACTTCCACCGTTTCCGTTTGATGACTTGAGCATTCATTGTCATATTGCTTTGCATGATCATATAGCTGACATAGTAGTTGTGGCTCAGCCACCGTTCATCATTTTTCATACATGTTACGCTAGATCATTGCACATCCTGGTACATTGCCAGAGGCATTCATATGGAGTCATACTTTGTCATAGGTATTGAGTTGTAATTTTTATTTCTTTTGAGTTATAAGTAAATAGAAGTGTGATGATCATCATTATTCATTTTTAGAGCAGTGCCCCAGTGAGGAAAGGAAGGTGGATACTATGATTCCCACACAAGTAGGGATGAGACTCCGGACAATGAGATAAAAAGAAAAAGAAAAAGAAAAGAAAAAGGAAGAAAAAAATAAAAGAAAGAAAAAGAAAGAAAGAAAATAAATAAATAAATAAACAAAGAGAGAAGGGGCATTGTTAGTATCCTTTACCACACTTGTGCTTCAAAGTAGCACCATGTTTTTCATATGGAGAGTCTCCTATGTTATTACTTTCATATACTAGTGGGGATTTTTCATTATAGGATTAGATGCACACCCACTTAGTTTTCATATTGAGCTTTCATACACTTATATCTCTTAGTGCATCCATTGCATGGCAATCCATACTCCTCATGTTGATATAAATTGATGGGCATCTCCATAGCCCGTTGGTTAGCCGCGTCGGTGTGAGACTTTCTTACTTTTTTGTCTTCTTTATATTTACCCCTATCATCATACTCTATTCCACCCATAGTGCTATATCCATGGCTTGCACTCATGTATTGCGTGAGGGTTGAACAAGCTGAAGCACGTTAAAAAGTATGAACCAATTGCTCGGCTTGTCATCGGGGTTGTGCATGATAAATACTTTGTGTTAAGATGACAGAGCATGACAAGACTATATGATTTTGTAGGGATAGCTTTCTTTAGCGTTGATATTTTGGAAGACATGATGGTTTTCTGGGATGCCTGAGTATTGATGTCTTTATGTCAAATTATAGACTATTGCTTTGAATCACTTATGTCTTAATATTCATGCCATGATTAGATATATGATCAAGTTTATGCTACGTAGCATTCCACATCAAAAATTATCTTTTTTTATCATTTACCTGCTCGAGGACGAGCATGAATTAAGATTGGTGATGTTGATACGTCTCCGTCGTATCTATAATTTTTGATTATTTCATCCCAATATTATACAACTTTTACATACTTTTGGCAACTTTTTACATGATTTATTGGACTAACCTATTGATCCAGTGCCCAGCGCCAGTTCCTGTTTTTTTACATGTTTTTTGTATGCCAGAAAATCCATATCAAACAAAGTCCAAATGCAATAAAATTTCATGGAGAATTATTTTGGAATATATGTGATTTTTGGGAGTTGGAATCACCGCAAACGGAGGCCCACACAGGGCACAAGACACCAGCACACCACCCCTGAGCCAGGCGCGTGGTGGTGGGTTGTGCTCACCTCATACGTCGGTTGGAGCTCTACTTCGGGCGCAAGGAAGCTTATATCCGGAAAAAATCGTGTTAAAATCTCAGCGCAATCGGAGTTACGGATCTCCGGGAATAAAAGAAACAGTTTTCGGCTAGATCTAAGGAACGCGAAACAGAAGAGAACAAAGAGGGAGATCCAATATCGGAGGGGCTCCCGCCCCTCGGCCACCATGGAGACCAAGGAACAGATGGGGAACTCTCCTCCCATCTAGGTGGGAGGCCAAGTAAGAAGAAGAAGGAGGGAGGCTCTCCCCCTCGCTTCCAGTGGCGCCGGAGTGCCGCCGGGACAACGATCGGGACGACGATCTACATCAACAATCTTGCTACCGTTAACACCAACTCTCTCCCCCTCTATGCAGCGGTGTAACACCCCTTCTCCCCGCTGTAATCTCTACTTAAACATGGTGCTCAACTCGATATATTATTTCCCAATGATCTATGGTTATCCTATGATGTTTGACTAGATCCGTTTTGTCTTGTGGGTTAATCATGATCTTGGTTGGTATGATTGTATATTTTATTTATGGTGCTGTCCTACGACGCCCTCCGTCCTTGCGCAAACGTGAGGGGTCCTCGCTGTAGGGTGTTGCAATATGTTCATGATTCGCTTATGGTGGGTTGCGAGAGTGACAGAAGCTTAAACCCGAGTAAGTGGGGTATGACGTATGGGACTAAAGAGGACTTGATACTTAATGCTATGGTTGGGTTTCATGACCTTAATGATCTTTAGTATTTGCGGATGCTTGCTAGAGTTCCAATCTTAAGTGCATATGATCCAAGTAGAGAAAGTATGTTAGTTGATGCCTCTCCCTCATATAAAATTACAAGAATGATTACCGGTACTTATTATCGATTGCCTAGGGAAAAATAACTTTCTTGTTGACACAAACCCTTTTACTAAACACCTAACTTTTATTATCTTGCAAAGTACTTCTAGTTTTATTCTTGCAAAGTAGTTCTGGCATCACACCTACACACTAGTTTCATACTTGTTTCCGGTAAAGCAAATGTTAAGTGTGCGTAGAGTTGAATCAGTGGTCGATAGAACTTGAGGGAATATTTGTTCTGCCTTTAGCTCCTCATTGGGTTTGACACTCTTATTTACCGAAGAAGGCTACAAATGATCCCCTATACTTGTGGGTTATCATGCCCCAGTGAGGAAATGATGATGGAGACTATGATTCCCCCACAAGTTGGGATGAGACTCCGGACAATGATAGAAAAAAAGAAAAAGAAAAAAAGAAAAAAAGAAAAAATAAAAAAAGAAAAGAAAGAAAAAGAAACAAACAAAGAGAGAAAGGGCATTGTTAGTATCCTTTACCACACTGGTGCTTCAAAGTAGCACCATGTTTTTCATATGGAGAGTCTCCTATGTTGTCACTTTCATATACTAGTGGGAATTTTTTATTATAGGATTAGATGCACACCCACTTAGTTTTCATACTGAGCTTTCATACACTTATAGCTCTTAGTGCATTTGTTGCATGGCAATCCCTACTCCTCACATTGATATCCATTGATGGGCATCTCGATAGCCCATTGGTTAGCCGCATCGATATAAGACTTTCTTGCTTTTTGTCTTCTATATATTTACCTGTATCATCATACTCTATTCCAACCGTAGTGATATATCCATGGCTTGCGATCATTTATTGCATGATGGTTGAAAAAGCTGAAGCACGTTAAAAAGTATGAACCAGTTGCTCAGCTTGTCATTGGGGTTGTGCATGATAAATACTTTGTGTTAAGAAGACATAGCATGACAAGATTATTTGATTTTGTAATATAACTTTCTTCAGCGTTGATATTTTGAAAGACATGATTGTTTGTTGGGATGCCTGGGTATTGATGTCTTTATGTCAAATTATAGACTATTGCTTTGAATCACTTATGTCTTAATATTCATGCCATGATTAGATATATGATCAAGTTTATGTTAGGTAGCATTCCACATCAAAAATTATCTTTTTATCATTTACCTACTCAAGGATGAGCATGTATTAAGCTTGGGGATGCTGATACGTCTCCGCCGTATCTATAATTTTTTATTGTTTCATGCCAATATTATACCACTTTCACATAGGTTTGGCAACTTTTTATATGATTTATTGGACTAACCTATTGATCAAGTGCCCAGTTCCTGTTTTCTTCATGGTTTTTGTATCAGAGAGTATCTATCGTGGTTTTGTCACGACAGATGTCCTCATGAAAGGACTTAGTCGTGGAGCCATCGCAACGGGTTAGCTTGAAGGGGTTAAAGCGGACACAGGGACGCAAGAGAGTTTATACTAGTTCCGCTCCTTTGATGAAGGTAAAAGCCTACGTCTAGTTGTGATGGAATTAATGGGGTTTCGAGGACTAGGGAGCAAACAAGCTTCGCCTAAGTCTCGAGTTGTTGTCTGTTGTCCTGAACCGCCGCCGGGTCATCCCCTTATATACACGGGTGACGCCCGTCGGTTCACAGAGTCCCAACAGCAGTTCATATTCGTATCCGGGTTGGTCTCTCCTTATTCCTTACTTACAATACAAGTTTATACACAAATGCCGTTTTGCGTCTACAAGTCTTAAACCGACTATGGGCCTTAGGCCCTCATCTGTCTTCTTGGGCTTTAATACTCTTGAACTACTGATGGAGTTGACCCGGCTTTGATAGGCCGGTTTACGCCCAGTAGTAATATCCCCAACATTAGGCCCCAGATTGATTTGAACGGGTTCATGTCAATCCTTAGCAAAAACTTCATCTTCAACATCTTCTCATAAGTTGGTAAACCGCCATGATGTCATCTTCTCTGATTGCTGTAAACCGGAGTGACGTCACCTGTCATAACGAAGCCATCCATTATGCTTCCTTGTTTAATAAATCTGCGGTAATCGAGGCGACAACTCCGTTTCGTGGCCCCTTGATTCTCGCGCCTGACACATATCTCTTTCTTTATAAATAGGACCGAGGCGTCATTTCCTTTTTCCCCTTCGTGCCCTTCTGCTTCATCTTCCTCGAGTCGTCCAGCTTCAGAGCTCCGCCGCCGCCGTTAACTTCTGCACCGACCTTGGCCGCTGCATCAACCTGAACGCACCAGAGCACCGCGGCGACCTTCCGCATCTTCCTCAACCCTGGTAAGCCTTCTGCTCTTCTCAACACAGATCTGTTCTAGGGTTTCGTGTTCTTGCAGTGTTCATCGCCTGTTCATGTTCATATACTAGCTCCTGGATGCATCTGTGAACCCCTGCTCTGTGTAGCGGTAGATTTTAGTATCCGCCTTTAGTTTCATGCCCAAGACCATAGATCTCACATATATTTCTGCCCATTGATTCAATACTGTTCTGCTTTGAGCTTTTGAATATTTTTCTTCTTTTCCGAACTTGCTTCAGATCCAACGCTGTAGAAAAATCTTGTGAAATATGTTTCTGCATACTTATCCATCCACAATCTCAGCTGTTTCAATGTTTAGATCAGGCGGTTTTACTTGGTGTAGAAAAAACTAACAAACCGGCATATACCATTAGTGCCCTTGTTGAACCGCCAGAACACTTTAGCCAGATGCTGCCGCTTCATAGAACTCTGGTTTAGAAATAACTGTCTCCGGTTTAACATTGTACTCCCTCCATTCCTTTATCTAAGGTGTATTATTTTCAGCACGGTGACCAAGGCATGTAATTTTTCACTAGTTAGGACAAAATTACCCTTCTCTAATTTGTAGATTAGTGGCAAGTAAATCATTTAGGCTAGGAAAGGAAGAGATACACACAATCGGGAGAGAGATAGTTTCCTTTTCTTTCTGTACAATGAGAGATACATGCAATCGGGGGAGAGATACTTTCCTTTTTCTGGAGGGCCAAGATCGGAATTGCGAGGAATTGGAACAAATGCACCTTACATTGTGGAATTTTATCAAAAAACAAATACACCTTATATAAAGGAACGGAGGGAGTACATACCAGTGTATATATTGTCCAACACATTCTTGAACCGGAATCACTGCTTTGTAGATTTCACCATGGCCAAACAAGTGTACGAGTGCAACTGGGTTCCTTCTCGCGTGACAGAGAATCAGCTGAACAATTTAGTATTAACAGGCGCTTTAAGCAGCAAAGAGACTATCCACTGGAGGGTCCCCGGTACAGAATGCCCTCCCACCCCTCAAGAGGGAGAGGTCGTCGTTTTTGCAGATCACTTAGCCCGGGGCTTTAACCCTCCCGGTTCAAAATTCTACCGGGATGTCTTAGCCAATTTTCAGCTCCGTCCGCAAGATACCGGCCCCAACTCTGTTACCAACATATGTCACTTCCAGGTGCTCTGTGAGGTGTTCTTTCAAGAGGAACCCACAGTTGAATTGTTCAGAGACTGCTTCCATCTAAACTGCCGCACAGAGTTTACTGATGGTTCCAATACGGAATTAGGCGGTGTGGCAATTCAGAAAAGGAAAGAGGTCACTTACCCTCACGCCAAACTGCACAGCCATCCCAAAGAGTGGAATCAAACATGGTTCTATTGCAAAGACACCTCCCCTGCTGAAGAAAATCCTTTGCCTGGCTTTCGTCCGGAGCGACTAAGCAATACACATCCCTTTCCACAAAGGTTGACTGCCAAGGGGAGAAGTAAATATGCTCCTCAACTATCCAAGCTCAGGGCCTTCATGGCCAACGGTTTAACAGGGGTTGATCTTGCTCGCTGTTGGATATCGTGGAGTATACTGCCCCTCAGTCAGCGCTCCGGTTTGATGTGCGAGTACACTGGCAGTGTCGATGACCCACTGCGACATGTTAACATCCAGCTCACAGACGATGAAGTCACAGAAGCTGTGAAGAAAATGTTAAACGAACCGGAATCCGCCTGTGCTCGAACCGGCTTGCTTCCCTTCTGTGCCACCAACAAACCGCCAACTATAAGATTTATACTTTATTTTTTATTGAATCTGTCCTTGCTTTATTTACCCTTTGTGAACATCAACATATTTCAAACAGGGTGATGATCCATTCTGGAGCAAGAAACCTCCCCAAGAGAAACCGGAGAAACCAACCCGGCCAAAGACTAAGGTCGTGAAGAAGTCTGCTCACAAGAGGAAAACCACTGCGTCTTCTGATCCGGCATCTGATGATGATGTGGGTAATCCAGTCCTTGATGTAGAACTTGATTCACTTGGCTTATTTTTCACACGCCTTATTGATAACGACTATTGTCAGGATGATGCCGAAGCCAGCCATGCTGATGCTGCAGAGGTAACTACTCTCTCCTCCGATTCAAACCCTTTGCCTTCGCTAAAAATCCGTCGGGCAAACCGGAAAGTTAAATTTTCTCATCCTCTTGCTTACTTGGATCCAAACTTTATTATGAAGACCCAACAACATGAAGCTCGCCGCACAACCCGGCACAGCGGCCAGGTAGTTACCTCCGCCGGTTTACCGAACAGTCTGGTTCGGAAACGCCGTTCAGAGGTCTCTAATTCTCTTGTCAGTGCTTGTCCTAAAGCGGGCTATTTTCGTCAACCTCTTAATCCGTCTGACTCCGATTATCAGGTCACTTCTCATTCATCATCTGGCGAGTCATCAGCTACCCAGCTACCACCGCTCAAAACGGTGCTTGGGTAAGTTATACTTATCATAATATTTCTGGTGTATTACTTTGTAACATATACTGTATTGATCTTTGTTACTCCTTTCAGGGCCAAGCCGAGGCCAAGCAAGAAGGCTCGCCTAGATAAAGCAGCTGAAGAAGATGCTATTCCTAAACCGGACAGAGTACCTGGTCCTGAAACGGCTATCCGTGAAGATGTGCCAAATGACCCACCACCACAAGATGATGACTTTGCTGAAGAGAGACATGTTGATTCCTCCGGTCCTGTTGACCAGCCCAGAAGCCCCATCCGGATTGAGAAATCCACCAGTCCATCCAAGCCTATTGATAAACCGACGGCCCCAGTGCAAACCGGTGACGCCCAGGATGATGAAGTTGTTATTACTGGTGTTGGCCATACAGAACCAAGCAATCCTGTCGCTTTGTCTAAACATACTGCCAAAGAAGAATTTGCTGCCTTTGGCAAAGGCAAGTGGAATGTTGATCTGGCGACTTACGCTGCTCTGAACGCCCAAGATATTCATTCCGGCTACCTAAACCGGCTGTATACCAGCCGTGACTATGAAGCCGGTCTGGTTAACATGATGAAAGAAAATTTTGAGGTAACTTCCACGTGCTTTTTCTTGCTTGGATATTTCAATCTTGTCAATTCTCCTAGCCCCCAAGGGCTGGTTTAGGATCTTCGTTTAAACCGGGACTTGTTAATGTGAACCTCCGTGCTTCTGAATTTGCTGATGTAGCCCCCAAGGGCCGGTTTAACGTAGTGTAGTTAAACCGGGACTTTAGGTAATAGAAATTGTAGCATCAGCACTTAATTGAGCAAATAACCATTAGCCCCCAAGTGCCAAGTTGAATACTTGTATTGAGCTTGGGACTTTATGAACAATTGGAAGATGAAGAGCAAATATGCATTAGCCCCCAAGTACTAAGTGCATAACTTGTTGTGTGGTTGGTACTTCAATTCTTGTATCATTATGTGAATCATATTACTGTCCGGTATGTAGGCTGAGCTGAAGACAAGAGAAAGCCAACTCGCCGATCTCCAAGAAAACCTGAAATCCCAACAAGCTGAAACCTCCAGAGCTAAAGATGAATTAACCAGCGCTTTAAGCGCCATGGAACAGCTCAAGGAAAGCTTCAAAAAGGATCGGGCGGATTGGGCTACTGAAAAATCCGCTTTAACCAAGCGAGCAGAAGATGCCGAGGCTGCACTGAAACCGGTAGTGGATGAACTGACCAGCGTAAAGCTGCAAGTGCATGCCATGACTGCTGCCATTTTCGGTAAGCTTTCTTGATTTCTGTAGTAACTTGGCTTTCTTATGGATTTTCCAGTTTGTGAATCCTTTGTAATGTTACAGGGACACGCATTGGTCACTTGGGGTCAGATGTGCGGAAGAAGTTGAAAGCCGCCTATACACTGATAGAGCAATTGTATACTGGCGCGCGGCGGATCATCTCAACTGCATCCCATAACAACCCGGCACCCACCTTAATCCAAGACACTCTTAAGAGACTGTCTATGCTTCCTGCCCGGGTTGAAGAGCTGAAGAAATCTGCTGCTCGAACCGGCGCCATTAATGCTTTAATCCGGGCAAAAGCGTGGGTACCAGATTTTGATCCTGTTGAAGCGGCTCAAGGTTATCCCCACTTGAAAGAAGATGGCTCAGAATTCAATGAGGAGGATCTGAGAGCAATAAACCGGGAGGTGCGCCCTCTAGCTTGTCAATTGGTTGAAGAGGCAGATTTGTCTCATTATCAAGCCCAGTATGATAACCAAAACAAACGAGTGGCTGCACCAATTCCTGAAGCGGAGAATCTGATCCCTCCAATCCGTAAGCATACTTACGCTCCTGATATTGAACCGTCGTTGCTGATCAATGATGAAGCTGTCTTTCAAGCATTAATGGGAATCGACTAGACAACTGTTGATTTCCAGCCGCTGGGTAGGGAAGCAGAAGTTGGAGCGGCGCGAGATGACCCGCAACCATCAGTCCAGGCTGGTGACCAAGCTTGAACCGGACGCCGGTTTAAATTGCTGTTCTTTCATATTCCGTAGAAAAAACAATGATCTTATTTGGGCACCATGTTGCCTTGTAATAGGATAACCAACACTCTTGCTTTTGAAATGCCTTCGTGCATAAGTACTGGTACTTTACACTTCTTTTGGATGATTAAAACCTCCAACCTATTTTTCCTGCAATCAAAAAATCTTAAAGCACCAGGGCGGTTGTACCACCAGACGGATTATGATTGCTATATATATATGCAATGAAATTCGAGGTATATGATCAAATCTTGTGGTACAAAATACCTGCCATCATTGGGCATGAAGTTGGCTTGGCCAATCTTGAAACGGAGGTGTATAAACCTATACCGTCGAAGGAGAAAGCAGCTCCTATGTATACAATGCCGGTTTACCATGTAAACTGTGCCGGGTTATGATAAACACCGTGTTATTCCATAATGGGATGTGAACAGAAAATCAAACCGGGCAAATAGTCTCCGGATTAAAAATGGACCGTGTTCCGTCAATTGACAGTTTGAACCGGTTTAAAAACTTTGTCGATTTAAAAAACACAATAAAGAAATATCTATCAAAGAAAATTTTCAAGCAAAGGCAATGATAAAACCGTTTGCAAAAAGAGGCTTATTTGAGCCGATCAGATGGCGTTACCATGGTCGGACATGACCAAGCCCCCGATAGGCGTAGCTATGGTTCAAGTCAGCCAGGTCCCGAAATGAAACAGTGGCATTATGCCGATCAAGAGGCGTGGCAATGGTTCGGGTTCGACCAAGCCCCCAAGTGATTCTGTGGCCTTAGGCCGATCAAGAGGCGTGACTGGTTCAGACTTGACCATGTCCCCAAGTGATCTGGTGGCTTTCGCCTATCAAAAGGTGTTGCATTGGTTCGGATACGACCAAGCCCCCAAGTGATGTTATAAAGCTTGTGAAAAGCAAATTCAAGGGGTAAACCGAAGGCTGCTTTAAGACAGAACAACTCCGTGTAACCACACATGATGTAAAAAGAACAGAGACCCCGCTTTAGCTGAGGCTCCAGTTTATTGTATTAATCATAATATATGCAGTGTCATAATATGTACATAAGTAGAACCGATGGCTCAGGTATAGTAAGGCCGAAGATGAGCTATGTTCCACGGCCTGTTGGTCTCCTCCTTTGATGTACGTGAGTCTTTATGCTCTCGAATATCGATCAGATAGTATGACCCGTTGTGCAGATTCTTGCTGACCACGAAAGGTCCCTCCCAAGGTGGGGATAACTTATGCATATCAGTCTGATCTTGGATGAGCCAAAGCACCAAATCTCCCTCTTGAAAGGTTCTGCTTCTGACTCGGCGACTGTGATAACGACGAAGATCCTGTTGGTAGATCGCCGAGCGGGCAGCTGCTATGTCATGCTCTTCATCCAACAGGTCCAAAGCATCTTGCCGCGCTGTCTCGTTGTCCGCTTCAACATAAGCTGCCACACGAGGTGAATCATGACGGATATCACTGGGGAGAACCGCCTCCGCTCCGTAGACCATGAAGAACGGTGTGTATCCTGTTGATCTGTTGGGTGTAGTATTGATGCTCCATAACACAGATGGTAACTCTTCTACCCAACAACCCGGTGTTCTCTGCAAAGGAACCATAAGCCGGGGTTTGATGCCTCTCAAGATCTCTTGATTAGCCCTTTCTACTTGACCATTGGACTGTGGGTGGGCTACTGATGAAACGTCAAGCCGGATGTGCTCACGTTCGCAGAACTCCTTCATGGCACCCTTGGACAAATTGGTACCATTATCTATGATGATACTATGTGGAAAACCAAACTGGAAAATCACTTTTTTGATGAACTGAACCGCCGTGGCCGCATCACACTTGCTAACGGGTTCTGCCTCCACCCACTTTGTAAACTTGTCAACCGCCACCAGGAGGTGGGTCTTCTTATCCTTGGACCTTTTGATAGGCCCAACCATATCCAGCCCCCAAGTTGCAAACGGCCAAGTGATTGGAATCATTCTCAATTCTTGAGCCGGCACATGAGCACGTCTTGAGAACTTTTGGCAACCGTCACATCGTCTGACCAGATCTTCCGCATCAGCATGAGCAGTCAACCAATAAAAGCCATGGCGGAACGCTTTAGCTACCAAAGATTTTCAACCGGCATGGTGACCACATTCTCCTTCGTGGATCTCACGCAAAATTTCACAGCCTTCCTCAGGAGACACACAGCGTTGAAACGCCCCTGACACACTACAATGATGCAACTCGCCATTGACAATAGTCATGGCTTTGGATCGCCGGATTATCTGCCGGGCAAGAGTCTCATCCTCTGGTAACTCGCCCCGGTTCATGTACGCAAGGTAAGGAAGCGTCTAATCAGGAATGACATGAAGAGCTGCCACCAATTGAGCCTATGGATCAGGAATGGCCAAATCCTCTTCACCAGGGAGCTTGACCGACGGGTTGTGCAGCACATCGAGGAAAACATTGGGCGGGACCGGTTTGCGCTGAGAGCCCAGCCGGCTTAAAGCGTCCGCCACTTCATTCTTCCGGCGGTCCACGTGGTCCACCTGATAGCCTTTGAAGTGACCTGCAACAATATCCACCTCACAACGATATGCTGCCATGAGTGGGTCCTTGGAATCCCAAGTGCCAGACACCTGTTGAGCCACTAGGTCCGAGTCACCGAAGCACTTAACTCGGCTTAAATTCATTTCCTTAGCCATCCGGAGACCATGGAGTAAGGCTTCATAATCAGCTGCATTGTTAGTACAAGGGAACATTAAGCGGAGAACGTAACAAAACTTATCACCTCGTGGGGAAGTTAATACGACTCCGGCCCCCGAGCCCTCCAATTGCCTGGATCCGTCAAAATGGATGGTCCAATATGTGTGATCCGGCTTCTCTTCAGGTTCTTGCAGTTCCGTCCAATCATTGATGAAATCAACAAGTGCTTGAGACTTAACCGCCGTCCGAGGCACGTACTTCAACTCGTGCGGCCCAAGCTCTATAGCCCACTTGGCAATCCGGCCAGTCGCTTCCCGGTTCTGGATGATATCTCCCAAGCGAGCAGAACTGACCACTGTGATGGGGTGCCCTTGGAAGTACTGCTTGAGCTTCCGGCTTGCCATAAAAACTCCATATACCAGCTTCTGCCAATGTGGTTACCTTTGCTTGGACTCAATAAGTACCTCGCTGATATAGTAAACTGGATGCTGAACCAGATGCTCCTTGCCTGCCTCCTTTCGCTCCACCACAATGTCCACACTGACTGCACGAGCATTAGCGGCAACATATAGCAGCAATGGCTCCTTGTCAATTGGAGCGGCGAGCACAGGCGGATTGGCCAATTGCCGCTTTAAGTCCTCAAACGCTTGATCAGCAGCAGAACTCCAGACGAACTGATCCGTCTTCTTCAACATCTGATACAAAGGGATCGCCTTCTCACCAAGGCGACTGATAAACCGGCTCAACGCGGCAATCCGGCCTGCCAGGCGTTGAACATCATTGATACATTTCGGTTTAGCCAGGGAGGTGATTGCCGTGATCTTCTCCGGATCAGCTTCAATTCCCCTATTGGACACCAGAAAACCCAATAACTTGCCTGCCGGTACACCGAAGACACACTTGGCCGGATTGAGCATCATCTTGTACGCCCTTAGGTTATCAAAAGTTTCCTTCAAATCGTCCACCAGAGTCTCCTTCTCCCTTGACTTAACCACGATATCATCCACATAAGCATGCACATTACGGCCAATCTGTTTATGAAGGCAATTATGTACACACTGTTGATAAGTTGCCTGAGCACTCTTGAGCCCAAAGGGCATAGATACATAGCAGAAGGATCCAAAGGGAGTTATGAATGCTGTCTTCTCCTGGTCCTTAACTGCCATCTTGATCTGATGATAACCAGAATATGCATCCGGAAAACTTAAACGCTCACAACCTGCCGTAGCATCAATAATTTGATCAATACGGGGGAGGGCAAAAGGATCTGCTGGACAAGCTTTGTTAAGATCTGTGTAATCCACACACATGCGCCAGGTGCCATTTTTCTTAAGGACTAGCACCGGATTAGCCAGCCATTCAGGATGGAAAACTTCAACGATAAAGCCAACTGCTAAGAGCCTGGCTACTTCTTCTCCAATAGCTTTACGTCTTTGTTTGTTAAACCGGCAGAGGAACTGTTTCACCGGTTTATACTTAGGATCCACATTAAGAGTGTGCTCAGCGAGTTGCCTTGGTACACCTTGCATGTCAGAAGGCTTCCATGCAAAAATGTCCCGATTCTCACGGATGAACTCGATGAGCGCGCCTTCCTATTTCGGATCCAAGTTGGCACTGATGCTGAACTGCTTGGACGAATCGCCAGGTACGAAGTCAACAAGCTTAGTTTCAGCTGCCAATTTGAACTTCAGGGCCGGATCATGCTCCGTGGTTGGCTTCTTTAATGGAGTCATGTCTGCCGGATCAACATTGTCCTTATAGTATTTCAGCTCCTTTGTGGCACAAACCGACTCTGCGTAGGCCGCATCACCTTCCTCACACTCCAAAGTGACCTTGCGGCTTCCATGAACCGTTATTGTCCCCTTGTGACCCGACATCTTGAGCTGCAAGTATACATAACAGGGCCGTGCCATAAACTTGGCGTAAGCCGGCCGCCCAAACAGGGCATGATATGGACTCTGGATTTTTACCACCTCAAAAGTCAATGTCTCCGACCTGGAATCATGATCATCGCCAAAGGCCACTTCCAAGGCTATCTTGCCAACAGGATATGCTGATTTACCAGGTACCACACCATGGAATACCGTATTGGACGGTTTAAGATTTTTATCTGTTAGCCCCATACGACGGAAGGTCTCATAGTATAAGATATTAATGCTGCTCCCTCCATCCATGAGTACCTTGGTGAACTTATAACCTCCTACCTGAGGTGCCACCACCAATGCTAGCTGACCCGGATTATCAACCCGGGGAGGGTGATCCTCTCTGCTCCATACGATTGGTTGTTCGGACCAGCGTAGATATCGGGGCACGACCGGTTCAACAGAATTTACAGCCCTACTTTGAACCTTCTGGTCTCGCTTGTCCAAACTAGTGGTGAAGACATGATATTTCCCCACTATTCAACTGCTTCGGGTTGCTCTGATAGCCCGACTGCTGCTGCTGCTATTGATTGTAACCACCCTGGCTACTCTAATGTCCTTGGTTATTATGTCCACCCTGATTACCATTAAATCCTGAACTGGAATTGCCTCCACCGTAACCCGGCCCGGACCCTGAGCCACCACCTAATCCGTGGTCATACCGGAAAGCGTTAGAGTTCTTGAACTCCTGCATAATGTAACAATCCTTCCAAAGGTGGTTGACTGGCACCTCCTTCGTCCCATGCTTTGGACAAGGCTGGTTTAACAGATAAGACAGGCGGTCCGAATTAGGATTAGGCGCTCCACTGCGATTTGGCGGTTTACCCTTACGTCGCTGTCCCTTGTCCTGTGCACTGGTATTAGCCACAAAGTCCATGTTGCCATCCGCTTTGCGCTTGCCTCCGTTTCCATGACCTGCCGGGTTATGCTGCTGTCCCTTGGAGTTGCCGTTCTTCTTTCCCTTCCCTGTCTTGTCATCATCAGACTCGGGATCCTTGGTACTATCAGAATCAGCATACTTCACTAACGCAGCCATGAGGGTCCCCATACCAGTGCAATGGTGCTTCATCCGCCCTAATTTCAACTTTAGAGGCCCAAACCGGCAGTTGCCTTCCAGGGTGATAACAGCGGTGTCAGCGTTGATGCGGTCTGATGAATGCAGAACTTGCGAGACCTGGCGTACCCAATGGGTCGTCGATTCTCCTTCCTCCTGGACACAGGCTGCTAAGTCCACTATAGACATAGGCTGCTTACATGTATCTTGGAAATTACTGATAAACCGGGCTCGCAATTGGGCCCATGAACTGATAGAATTGGCCGGTAGGCTTTTTAACCAAGTACGGGCCGTTCCTTCGAGCATCATGGTGAAGTACTTCGCACATGCCGCATCATCCACATCAAGCATCTCCATGGCCATCTCATAGCTTTCTACCCATGTCTCTGGAGGTTGATCCGCCGTGTAATTTGGTACCTTGCGCGGGCCCTTGAAATCCTTGGGTAGGCGCACATTGCGTAAAGCGGGGACAAGGCAAGGCACCCCCAAAGAACTAGAAGTAACACCAGGCTCGATCGAGGTAGTTGGATGAACCGGCGTGAGCTGACGAGCCTGATACTGTGCTGCTAACTCGGCCTCCCTGCGCGCTCGGGCCCGGTCCACCACTTCCTGAGCATTATCAGCACCACCCGCCAGGTTGTTACCACGGGGTGCTCCACGTCGTGCATTACTCGATACGGCCGGTTCATCTATATGTCTGCTATAGCTCCGGCTTGGACGAGGGGTGGAGTGGATCCTGTCACGGCTGTACGAGTATGTTCCTGTTGGATCAAAGCTGTGCTAAGAAGCTCCTTGACCCGACGCGTTTCCACTACCTGCGGTGAATCACCTTCAATTGGGATGGCCTCCAGTCGTGCAGCAGCCGCAACAAGGTTGTCCATCGGGTTGGAGTAGTGACCCAGAGGTGTTGGAACAGCCTGAGGTACAACAATATTATGACGAGGCGGGTCCGCCAAACGGGGCTGAACCGGTGCGCCCGTCCCAGGCGCTTCCGCCCGGTTTACCACCAGCGGATTACTGGTTCCCACTCCTGGGGTGTTGAAGAGGTCTCTGGCTTTGAAAACCGGAGGCAAACGGGATCTGTACTTCCTTTTCATGACTTCATGCGACGCGTTCTGATCTAGCATAAGCCTATAGGATTGCGCATCCAAAGCGGCCCGCTCTGCAGTCATTCTGTCATCTTCAGCCGCTAAGTCAGCCTTGGCCTGAGTGATCTGTTCCCTCACCTTTGCCATTTCCGCATTGTGGGCGTCCTGATCCGCCGGGTTAGCCTCTGCCATAAGCGCAGCCAACGCATCAAACAGATCCGATAAAACTTGAGCCGGCGGGCGCACAGAGCCTCCTGCCCCGGCAGCCGTCACCGCTACTGAACCGGAGATCATCGCTGCTGCGGTGGAAGAGTGAAGCACTGCTTGTGTATAGACCATAAATATTCCAACCCGGTTGGGCAGATCAAAGGGGTCCGGAATACTGTCGCCATCGGAACAGCCCCCAATCCGGCCATCTTGTAGCTGATACAGAGATTCAGTTTCTCCGGTTGATGACTCGTCACCGGAGTAAACGACGGTCTCGCCACCAGATTCCGATCCATCCTCATAACTTCCTCCATGGATCACTCCCATGAAGGCATGCTTCATGGCCGGTTTAACCTGGGCAGATCGCGCACGCTGAGCCGTTTCGACGAGGTCGGTGCAGATGTCCGGCTCAGGGCCCGGTTCATCGATCTTGCCAATGAAGACGTGCATGCCACCAAAGGGGACCCGGTACCCGTACTCAATCGAGCCGGCGTCGGGGCCCCAGCCTGCATCATCGATGTAGAGCTTGCCGCGACGACTCTTAGTCATCCAGCCCATAGCGTAGCCCTTGAGTCCTTCAAAGCGGCCCTCCAAGAAATTGAAACCATCGTGCGATAGCCCCATGGTGGGCACCAACTGTCGTGGTTTTTTCACGGCAGATGTCCTCATGAAAGGACTTAGTCGTGGAGCCATCACAACGGGTTAGCTTGAAGGGGTTAAAGTGGACACAGGGACGCAAGAGAGTTTATACTAGTTCGGCCCCTTCAATGAAGGTAAAAGCCTACGTCTAGTTGTGATGGAATTAATGGGGTTTCGAGGACTAGGGAGCAAACAAGCTTCGCCTAAGTCTCGAGTTGTTGTCTGTTGTCCTGAACCGCCGCCGGGTCATCCCCTTATATACACGGGGGACGCCCGTCGGTTCACAGAGTCCCAACACCGGTTCATATTCGTATCCGGGTTGGTCTCTCCTTATTCCTTACTTACAATACAAGTTTATACACAAATGCCGGTTTACGGCTACAAGTCTTAAACCGACTATGGGCCTTAGGCCCTCATCTGTCTTCTTGGGCTTTAGTACTCTTGAACTACTGATGGAGTTGACCCAGCTTTGATAGGCCGGTTTACGCCCAGTAGTAATATCCCCAACCATATCAAACGAAGTCCAAATGGAATAAAATTTCACGAAGAATTATTTTGGAATATATGTGATTTTTGGGAGTTGGAATCACCGCAAACGGAGGCCCACATAGCCCACAAGACACCAGGGCGCTCCAGAGGCCCCTGGCGCGTGGTGGTGGGTTGTGCCCTCCTCGAACATCGGTTAGAGTTCTACTTTAGGCGCAAGGAAGCTTATATCTGGAAAAAAATCGTGTTAAAATCTCAGCGCAATCAGAGTTAAGGATCTCCCGAAATATAAGAAACGGGTTTTGGCCAGATCAGGGGAACGCGAAACAGAAGAGAATAGAGACGGAGATCCAATCTCGGAGGGGCTCCCGCCCCTCCGCTGCCATGGAGACCATGGACCAGAGGGGGAACTCTCCTCCCGTCTAGGGTAGAGGACAAGGAAGAAGAAGAAGGAGGGGGCTCTCTCACCATCTCTCCCGGTGGTGCCGGAGTGCCGCCGGGCAACGATCGTGACGGCAATCTACACCAACAATCTTGCTACCGTCAACACCAACTTTCTCCCCCTCTATGCACTGGTGTAACACCTCTTCTCCCTGCTGTAATCTCTACTTAAACAATGATCTATGGTTATCCTATGATGTTTGAGTAGATCTGTTTTGTCCTATGGGTTAATTGTGATCTTGGTTGGTATGATTGTATATTTTATTTATGGTGCTGTCCTACGGTGCCCTCCGTCTCACGCAAACGTGAGAGCCCCCCGCTGTAGGGTGTTGCAATATGTTCATGATTTGCTTATTGTCAGTGTTGCGGGGGATGACAGCAGCCCAAACGCGAATAAGCGGGTTATGGCATATGGGAGTAAAGAGGACTTGATACTTAATGCTATGGTTGGGTTTGACGACCTTAATGATCTTTAGTAGTTGCGGATGCTTGCTAGGGGTCCAATCATACATGCATATGATGCAAGTAGAGAAAGTATGTTAGCTCATGCCTCCCCCTCATATTAAATTACAAAAATGATTACCGGTACTTATTATCGTTTGCCTAGGGACAAATAACTTTCTTGTTGACAAAAGCTCTCTACTAAAACTAACTTAGTTGTGTCTTTATCTAAACATCCCCTAGATTTTATTTACGTGCTCTTTATTATCTTGCAAACCTATCCTATCACACGTACAAATTACTTCTAGTTTCTTACTTGTTCTAGGTAAAGCGAATGGTAAGCGTGCGTAGAGTTGTATCGGTGGGCGATAGAACTTGAGGGAATATTTGTTCTACCTTTAGCTCCTCGTTGGGTTCGACACTATTATTTATCGAAGAAGGCTACAAACGATCCTCTATACTTGTGGGTTATCAGGGGCTGGCCCGGTCGGGATATATATGGGTGCCCCGCCGCTCCATTCCCCCTCCTAGGGTTTCCGTCCTCCGCCGCACATCTGCATAGGCATACAGCTCCCATTCGCCGTCTCGTCAGATCCACCCACCCCCTCCCCTCCTCCTCTCCTTCGTGGCGGCCCTCTCCATGGACAAATCCAGGGGCTCGTCGAGTGATGCTGTGTCTGGTAGCAAGTGCCAGCGCGAGGAGTCGTCAGGCTCAGGGATCGATCTAGAGCTCGAGGCTTCCCTGCGCTCCAAGCTGGACGCGGAGCAGGCGGCTCATGAGTAGGTAGCTCGTGAGTGCGATGCTTGGGCTGCTGGTCCATAATGGCTCCAGCGTGCGGATGTCGGCATTTTGGGAACGGGGGTCCCCAGAGTTGCCTGCCTGCGGCCCACGGCGTGGCTGAGCTAGCAGGCCCGTACGGCCCAGCTTCATCGACAAGGCATTCAAGACCCTCGCGAGGGGCCAAGCCTCGCAAGGCGGACGACACAACACCTCCTCAGGAGCGGCCTCGCCAGGCAGGCTCACGAGGGGTGGAGAGATCAAGGCAAGGCAGACCTCGCGAGGTCCTCGTGACGTGAGCCATGACGATCGAGACCAGGCGGGCGCCAGCGCGCGCAGCGTCCTTGTTCCCTCTTTTGTGCCAAAGGTGCAAGCGCAGGCGTGGAGTACCGAGGCGTCAAGCAAAGGTTTCCATATCAGTGCAAAGAGACCAAGACCAGCAGAACAGCAGGACGGAGGTCACCATGGATCCCAAGACGACGTCACCACCAGAGCATTTGGCAGGTGAAGACCGCTTTTTTCAGGATAAGCTGTACTAGCTGTCCCCTTTCAAATTGATCGTTGTTGGCTCGCTTCCCGCTCAATATTTGGGGAGAGGACCAGGGCCTATATAAGTCTAGCTAGCCACCACCGTAGGTAACAACTCATTCAGAGGCATCTCACACACACAAGTTCATCAAGCACAAGAACACCTCAACCTTAGGAGGCTATTCTTCCCCTTGTACTGTTCCTCATCAGCCCAAGAGGCAATCCACCACCCCCACACTGGAGTAGGGTATTACACCACAACGGTGGCCCGAACCAGTATAAATCATGTGTCTTTGTGTTGCAGGTTCGTCGAGTTCGTCCGCGAGATTTTAGAGAGCTAGGGCATGGATCGGTAGGGAGGAGATCTTCGCGCGCACCCCAGTGTTCGAACCTCGATGGTTTTGCGGAAACCCGTGATCCGACATTTGGTTCGCCAGGTAGGGGTGCGCCGAGGCTTCCTTCCATCGCTCCGTGCCCCATTGCTTTGTCGTCTCCATGGAAGACGCTCGCCGCGCTCGTGCTGAGCGCCGGGCTGCCCTCGCCGCCCACGTCGCTCAGACGGCTCCCGTCGGCGGGCCACCTCATCGTTCCCCGTCGCCTGCCGCCAATGCTGCCACTGGCCCGGCGGGGAATGAGCAGCAAGCATCCTCGCTGCACCCCTCGGTGCGGCGGGATGGCCGCACCGCCACTCCATCGCTGACCCCGGCCGGTTCTTCGTCCCATGCACGTCGTGCTCCCATGGACGCGCGGGCCGCACTCCTCATGGCGAACGAGCTCCTATGCTACCGCCCGGTCGACAACCTCTGCGAGGAATGGCTCGACCGTATCGCCGAGCTCGTCCGCACCGCAGGGGGCTCCCCGACGCCGTCCCTCTCTCTGCCTCGCCCCCCCGCTAGCCACGGGCGACGTGGCTCACGGAGCGCCTCCACCACCTCTGCATCAAGGCGGTGCCCTGACGCCAAGACGTGCGTCTCCATGACGTGACCCACCGTGTCCAGCGCCAACACGTGAAGAGAGAAGCTGTCAAGAAGTCCCTCCGCCGCAACAAAATGCTCCGCCGCTCCTCGCACCACCGCGCTAGGACCGGTTGCTGCGGCAAGACCGCCCGCCACCTGTAGCGGCAGGGCGCGGACCCCTTCAAGACCAGGCTCCACCCCCAAGGCAGGCCCTGGTGACCACAGCTGGCTACCGCGCTTTCACCCCCAAGCTGCATAGCGTTGCCTGGCCGGGCAAGTTGAAGACGGATCTGCCTCCTCGCTACGACGGCACCCCCGACCCTGCAGAGTTCTTGCAGCTCTACGAGCTGAGCATTGAAGCGGCCAACGGCGACGAGAAAGTCACGGAAAACTAGTTTCCCATGGCTCTCAAGGATGGCGCCCGCTCCTGGCTCCTGAACCTGCCACCGGGCTTGATCTCCTCCTGGGACGAGATGCACAACCGCTTCATCGCCAACTTCCAGGGCACTCGCGACCGCCCGCCGGCTGCGGAGGACCGGCGCCGCGTCAAGCAGCAACCAGGAGAGACCATCCAGAAGTACATCCAGCGCTTCAACAATGTCCGCCTCAAGATCCCCAAGGTGACGGACGAGGCCATCATCTCTGCGTTCTCTAATGGCGTCCGCGACGTCAAAATGAAGGAAGACCTCGCTATCCACGAGGAACTGTGCACGTCCCTGGAGTTGTTCATCCTGGCGACCAAGTGCGCAAGATCTAAGGAGGGGCGCCTCTCCCTCCTTGAGCTCCCGGCCGTAGACCCGGAGGAGAAGAAAGCCAAGGCCAAGGATGTGAAGCGCAAGGGAGCAGCCGTGCTTACAGCAAAACCAGACACCAAGCATGGCAGAGACCAGCCGGAGTCATCCAAGAGCAGTTGTCCGTTCTGCGCCTTCCACAACCTTAATACCCACAACACCAACGACTGTCAAGAGCTCAGAGCCATTTGCGAAGGACGCTTCGGTCGATGCTCCGAGCACGGCGACCGGGGCTACGACCGAGGAGGAGGACGTGGTGGCGGACACTGGGACGACCGTGGCCCGCGCCAGGAGTGGCACAACCGGCCTCGTGAGGACCGCTGGCAGGATCAGCCTCGCGAGGGCGCCTGGAGGGATCAGCCTCGCGAGGATCGTCCTCAAGGCAACGCTGGGCTCCCTCCGCTGCTGCCACCGCCAAGAAGGAATGACGAACACCATCAAGACAAGGGGGCTGGGGGCTTCCAGGAACCGCGTGCTATCGCCTGCATCTTGGGCGGAGCCCAGGCCCTAGCCTCGCAGCATATCTTCATGTAGTTTGCTCATGAAGTGAATGCAGTCCTCCCCATGATTGAGGCCACACGCCCGCTCAGATGGTCCCAGTGCCCCATCATGTTCAACTCAGCAGATCAGCTCAAGTGCGCAGCTACCGCTGGCGCCGTCCCGATGCTTTGCTCCCAGTCATCAGCAACGTGCAAGTTACCAAGACCCTCATTGACGGCGGCGCAGGGCTCAACGTCCTGTCCGTAGACACGTTCGACAACCTCCAAGTGCCATATGACCAGCTTCAGCCTACCAAGCCTTTCTCAGGAGTGACTGATGGTTCCACCACACCGATAGGGCAGGTCCGCCTCCCTGTCACCTTTGGAGAACGCAAGAACTACCGCACCGAGCTCATCGACTTCGACGTCGCGCACACCCGTCTGCCGTACAATGCCATCCTCGGGTATCTAGCCCTGGCCAAGTTCATGGCGGTGACCCATCACGGCTACAATGTCCTCAAGATGCCGGGAAGCGGCGGGATCATCACGGTCCCATGTGAAGAAAGAGATGCAGTGTGCTCCCTCAAGCGTGCCTTCCAAGCTGCAGCAATCGACGACCCCGACAGCAAGAGCGAGGGCCCTTCTGAGGTCATCCCCAAGAAGAAGAAGCAGCTGCACCGTGCAGGGCCTCAGGAGGGTGGCGTCGTAGCTGGAGCCTCATCAGGATCAGCGCCTGCTCTAGGCGCGCCTCCTTCCATCGCATAGGGAGGCGCGCTCGACGCCTTTCTCGGGCAGGGCTCGGGGGCTTTCTTCTGGAGGGCCTCAGACCTTGCTCACATCACGAGGGAGGCGCTCGGGCACCACTTGGAGGCGTGCTTCGCGACACGTTTCCCTCAGGAGGGCACAGGGCAAGGATCGCCCACCGTTCAGGAGTTCATCACCAAGACCACCCAGGAATTGCGAGACGCAAGGGCCATGCGCGGCGACCGCCGCTCACGAGGCGTAGCTTCCCATCCAGGCGAGGATGCCGGGCTATGCGTCTGCATCGACGTTTCAGGGCTCAACAGGGCCGCTTCTCAGGAGATTTTCTGGCCTTCGTGTGTGGGACGCTGCGGGGACCCACCACACATCTACGTTCGCATGCCCTTTGGCCTGCCGAGCGTGTCGTCCGCCTACAAGCGCAACTTGCAGCGCATCCTAGCTGCTCAGGAGGCCAGGCACTACGCCGCCCTGACGGAGACGGAGACGATCCTTAAGGAACTACCTGAGCCCCCAGAGCCTCCTGAGGCTCAGGGCCCCGGTGGCTCGTGAGGAGTAATCCTTTCGCCGTGCACCTTCAGCTGCCCCAACTCTCCTTCATCAACAGAATCCGGTGACATTTTCCAAATTCATTTAGCTGGGAGTGCCCCTCAGGCTGCATCATTCCCATGCCGCGTTGGTCCATCCCTGTGGCATGTATCCCTTTTTTGTCTTTAGCTTACCTTGTTGGGAGTGCCCCTCGGGATGCATCATCCCCAAGCTGCTCGGGCCTGACCCTGTGGCATGTATCTCCCATGCATTTACTTAAGCCTGCTGCTTTCTGCTACCTCTTAAGCACTGCGTTGGTTTTTCGTTGAAGAGGAAAGGGTGATTGATGTCTACTACGCAACCTTCTTCTTGTAGACGTTGTTGGGCCTGCAAATGCAGAGGTTTGTAGGACAATAGCAAATTTCCCTCAAGTGGATGACCTAAGGTTTATCAATCCATGGGAGGTGTAGGATGAACATGGTCTCTCTCAAGCAACCCTGCAACCAAATAACAAAGAGTCTCTTGTGTCCCCAACACACCAAATACAATGGTAAATTGTATAGGTGCACTAGTTCGGCGAAGAGATGCTAATACAAGTGCAATATGGATGGTAGATATAGGTTTTTGTAATCTGAAAATATAAAAACAGCAAGGTAACAAGTGGTAAAAGTGAGCGTAAATGGTATTGCAATGATAGAAACAAGGCCTAGGGTTCATACTTTCACTAGTGCAAGTTCTCTCAACAGTAATAACATAATTGGATCATATAACTATCTCTCAATATGCAACAAAGAGTCACTCCAAAGTCACTAATAGAGGAGAACAAACTAAGAGATTATGGTAGGGTACGAAACCACCTCAAAGTTATTCTTTCCAATCAATCCGTTGGGCTATTCCTATAAGTGTCACAAACAGCCCTAGAGTTCGTACTAGAATAACACCTTAAGACACAAATCAACCAAAACCCTAATGTCACCTAGATACTCCAATGTCACCTCAAGTATCTGTGGGTATGATTATACGATATGCATTACACAATCTCAGATTCATCTATTCAACCAACAAATATAACCTCAAAGAGTGTCCCAAAGTTTCTACCGGAGAATCAAGACGAAAACCTCTGCCAACCCCTATGCATAGGTTCATGGGCGGAACCCGCAAGTTGATCACCAAGACATACATCAAGTGAAGCACGTGATATCCCATTGTCACCACAGATACGCACGACAAGACATACATCAAGTGTTCTCAAATCATTAAAGACTCAATCTGATAAGATTACTTCAAAGGGAAAACTCAATCCATTACAAGAGAGTAGAGGGGGAGAAGCAACATAAGATCCAACTATAATAGCAAAGCTCGCGATACATCAAGATCGTGCCAAATCAAGAACACAAGAGAGAGAGAGAGAGATCAAACACATAGCTACTGGTACATACCCTCAGCCCCGAGGGTGAACTACTCCCTCCTCGTCATGGAGAGCGCCGGGATGATGAAGATGGCCACCGGTGAGGGTTCCCCCCTCCGGCAGGGTGCCGGAACAGGGTCCCGATTGGGTTTTGGTGGCTACAGAGGCTTGCGACGGCGGAACTTCCGATCTATTCTCGTCTCTAGAAGTTTTAGGGTATATGGAGTTATATAGGCGGAAGAAGTACGTCAGGGGAGCCACGAGGGGACCACGAGGCAGGGGCGTGCCATAGGGGGGTGGGCGCACCCCCACCCTCGTGGCTCCCTCGTTCCTTTCCTGACGTGCACTCCAAGTTTTTCCGGTAGCTTTCCTTCCAAAAATAACTTCTCTAGTTCATTTCATTCCATTTCGACTCCGTCTGATATTCCTTTTCTTCAAAATACTGAAATAGGCAAAAAACAACAATTCTGGGCTGGGCCTCCGGTTAATAGGTTAGTCCCAAAAATAATATAAAAGTGGATAATAAAGCCCAATATCGTCTAAAATAGTAGATAATATAGCATGGAGCAATCAAAAATTATAGATACGTTGGGGACGTATCAAGCATCCCCAAGCTTAATTCCTGCTCGTCCTCGAGTAGGTAAATGATAAAAAGAAGAATTTTTGGTGCGGAGTGCTACTTGGCATAATTTTAATGTAATTCTTCTTAATTGTGGCATGAATATTTATATCCAAAAGATTCAAGACAAAAGTTTATATTGACATAAAAATAATAATACTTCAAGCATACTAACAAAGCAATTATGTCTTCTCAAAATAACTTGGCCAAAGAAAGTTCATCCCTACAAAATCATATAGTTTAGTCATGCTCCATTTTCGTCACACAAGAATGCTCTCATCATGCACAACCCCGATGACAAGCCAAGCAATTGTTTCATACTTTAATAATCTCAAACTTATAAACCTTCACGCAATACATGAGCGTGAGCCATGGATATAGCACTATGGGTGGAATAGAATAATGATGGGGGTTATGTGGAGAAGACAAAAAGGGAGAAGATCTCACATCAACGAGGCTAATAAATGGGCTATGGAGATGCCCATCGATTGATGTTAATGCAAGGAGTAGGGATTGCCATGCAACGGATGCACTAGATCTATAAATGTATGAAAGCTCAACAAAAGAAACTAAGTGGGTGTGCATCCAACTTGCTTGCTCACGAAGACCTAGGGCACTTGAGGAGGCCCATTGTTGGAATATACAAGCCAAGTTCTATAATGAAAAGTTCCCACTAGTATATGAAAATGACAAAACAAGAGACTCTCTATCATGATGATTATGGTGCTACTTTGAAGCACAAGTGTGGTAAAGGATAGTAGCATTGTCCCTTCTCTCTTTTTCTCTCATTAATTGTTTTTGGGCCTTCTCTTTTTTATGGCCTTTCTCTTTTTTATTATTATTCCTCACTTGGGACAATGCTCTAGAAAATGATGATCATCACACTTCTATTTATTTACAACTCAATGATTAAAACTCGATACTAGAACATAATATGACTATATGAATGCCTCCGGCAGTGTACCGGGATATGAAATGAATCAAGAGTGACATGTATGAAGGAATTATGAATGGTGGCTTTGCCACAATTACTATGTCAACTACATGACCATGCTAAGCAATATGACAATGACGAATGTGTCATGATGAACGGTATGGTGGAAAGTTGCATGGCAATATATCTCGGAATGGCTATGGAAATGCCATAATAGGTAGGTATGGTGGCTGTTTTGAGGAAGATATAAGGAGGTTTATGTGTGAAAGAGCGTATCATATCACGGGGTTTGGATGCACCGGCGAAGTTTGCACCAACTCTCAATGTGAGAAAGGGCAATGCACGGTACCGAAGAGGCTAGCAATGATGAAAGGGCGAGAGTGCGTATAATCCATGGACTCAACATTAGTCATAAAGAACTCATATACTTATTGCAAAAATCTACAAGCCATCAAAAACCAAAGCATTACGCGCATGCTCCTAGGGGGATAGATTGGTAGGAAAAGACCTCGCTCGTCCCCGACCGCCACTGATAAGGAGGACAATCAAAGAACACCTCCTGTTTCAAATTTGTTTCATAAAGTTTACCATACATGCATGCTACGGGAGTTGCAACTTCAACACAAGCATTTCTCAAATTCACAACTACTCAACTAGCACGACTTTGATATTATCACCTCCATATCTCAAATCAATTATCAAGTATCAAACTTTTCTTAGTATTCAACACACTCATAAGAAAGCTTTTACTATTTTTTATACCTAGCATATTAAGATTTTAAGAAAATTACCATGCTAATTAAGACTCTCAAATTAATCTAAGTAAACATGAGAGATCAATAGTTTCTATAAAACAAATCCACCACCGTGCTCTAAAAGATATAAGTGAAGCACTAGAGCAAAACTATATAGCTCAAAAGATATAAGTGAAGCACATAGAGTATTCTATCAAATTACAATTCGTTTATGGCTCTATCAAAAGGTGTGTAAAGCAAGGATGATTGTGTTAGACTAACAAACAAGGACACAAATAATACAAGACGCTCCAAGCAAAACACATATCATGTGGTGAATAAAAATATAGCTCCAAGTAAAGTTACCGATGGAAGTAGACGAAAGAGGGGATGCCTTCCAGGGCATCCCCAAGCTTTTAATTTTTAGTGTCCTTAGATTATCTTGGGGGTGCCATGGGCATCCCCAAGATTAGGCTCTTGCCACTCCTTGTTCCATAATCCATCAAAAGATTTCACCCAAAATTTGAAAACTTCACAACACAAAACTCAACAGAAATCTCGTGAGCTCCGTTAGCGAAAGAAAACAAAAGACCACTTCAAGGTACTGTAATGAACTCATTCTTTATTTATATCGGTGTTAAAACTACTGTATTACAACTTCTCTATTGTTTATAAACTATTTTACTAGCCATAGATTCATCAAAATAAGCAAACAACACACGAAAAACAGAATCTGTGAAAAAACAGAACAGTCTGTAGTAATCTGTATCAAACGTATACTTCTGGAACTCCAAAAATTCTAAAATAAATTGGTGGACCTGAGGAATTTGTCTAGTAATCATATTCAAAAATAATCAACTAAGTATCACTCTCCAGTAAAAAGTTGAAGCTAATCTCGTGAGCGCTAAATTTTTTGTTTATTACAGCATGATCATAAAGACTTCACCCAAGTCTTCCCAAAGGTTCTACTTGGCACAAACACTAATTAAAACACAAGACCACATATAAACAGAAGCTAGATGGATTATTTATTACTAAACAGAACCAAAAATCAAAGAACTAAAATAAAATTGGGTTGCCTCCCAACAAGCGCTATCGTTTAACGCCCCTAGCTAGGCATGATGATTTCAATGATGCTCACATAAAGGACAAGAATTGAAAAATAAAGAGAGCATCATGAAGAATATGACTAGCACATTTAAGTCTAAACCACTTCCTATGCATAGGGATTTTGTGAGCAAACAACTTATATGAACAACAATCAACTAGCGTAGGAAGGCAAAACAAGCATAACTTCAAGATTTTAAGCACATAGAGGGGAAACTTGATATTATTGCAATTCCTACAAGCATATATTCCTCCCTCATAATAAATTTCAGTAGAATCATGAATAAATTAAACAATATAACCAGCACCTAAAGCATTCTTTTCATGATCTACTTGCATAGAAATTTTACTACTCTCTACATAAGCAAAATTCTTCTCATTCGGGATAGTGGGAGTATCATAAGAGACTTGAATACTATAAATTGTTTACACATTAAAAGAGTAATGTTAAGAGAAAGGGTACTCATAATCATGATAAGTTTTATAAATATAATCATCACTACTCTTTATAGCATAAGTTTTATCACAATAATCATCATATGTAGCAACTTTGTTCTCATCATAATCAATTGAAACCTCTTCCGAAATAGTGGATACATCACTAAATAAAGTCATGACCTCTCCAAACCCACTTTCATAAATATTATAAGATTCAACATCCTCCAAAATATTGGGATCATTACTTCCTAAAGTTGACACTCTTCCAAACCCACTTTCAGCAATATAATCATCATAAGTAGGAGGCATGCTATCATCACTATACATTTGCCTATCAAAACTTGGGAGACTAAAAACATCATCTTCATTAAACGTAGCATCCCCAAGCTTGGGACAAACATTAATTGCAGCAAATATATTCTCAAAAACATTATCTTCTTCAAACATAGCATCCCCAAGCTTGGGCCTTTTAATATCATAAGCATAATCACTCTCATCATTAATAGTATGGATAGCACCAACAGTATAGCAAACATTATTATCATATTCTTCCAGGCAGGTGCCAAAAAGATTTTCAAGATCATAAGAAGTATCATTATCTTCCCAGTCATAATCATCACAACAAGAAATAGGCATAACAAGATCATCATCAAGTGCATCATCTTCCACAATTATTTTTGATTCATTTTCATGAGGCACAACAATAATAGGAGCAACATTATTTGGGAGAGATATCTTTTTACCTCTCTTCTTTTTTCTTTTCTTATTCTTCACCACATCATGTGTGAGTTCAATCCTATTTTTGGAGCTCCTTATTGATGATATTGGTTGAATAAAAGGCTCCTCCTCGTTACCTGATTCATCATAAGAAATAATAGGAGAATATTGGGAAGCCTCTTCCCTTTCGTTAGTATTCCCTTCATCATCTATTTGTTTTCTTTTCTTTATGTAATTGGCAATATAAGGATTTTCAATGCAATTCACCGCGCAATACATATAAATTTCCTCTAGATTGAAATGAAGAACTTTATCAAGGGCAAATTTTGGAATATCCTTAGTTATACGTTTCATTTCTTCATAACCCAAGAGCAAACTAAGTTCATTATGATGTGCAAGGGAAATCAAGTCATCACATTTTTTGGACACGATACGATCATGAAACAATTTGCATTGGGTACTGAAATGATCACGTTCATTGCAAAGTTCACAAGTACGGCTAAGAAAATTTAAATTTTCAGCACAAGCATCTAGCCTTTCTTGCAACCATTTAGTTTCTAAGTACTTATGCCTCTTGCAATATCTATCTTCCCTATTTGGTGTGTACTAGCAAACCCAATATACTCCACAAAAATCGACATGCTTATAGGAGACATTTTCATCATAACTAGTGCAATCATCATTAGTACTATGGATATTCAAGGAGTTCATACTAACAACATTGCAATCATGCTCATCATTCAAAGATTTGGTGCCAAACATTTTAATGCATTCTTCTTCTAGCACTTTGGCACAATTTTCTTTTCCATCATACTGACGAAAGATATTAAAAAGATGAAGCGTATGAGGTAAACTCAATTCCATTTTTTATAGTTTTCTTTTATAAACTAAACTACTGCTAAAACAAGAAACAAAAAGATCCGATTGCAAGATCTAAAGATATACCTTCAAGCACTCACCTCCCTGGCAACGGCGCCAGAAAAGAGCTTGATGTCTACTACGCAACCTTCTTCTTGTAGACGTTGTTGGACCTCCAAGTGCAGAGGTTTGTAGGACAGTAGGAAATTTCCCTCAAGTGGATGACCTAAGGTTTATCAATCCGTGGGAGGCGTAGGATGAAGATGGTCTCTCTCAAGCAACCCTCCAGCCAAATAACAAAGAGTCTCTTGTGTCCCCAACACACCCAATACAATGGTAAATTGTATAGGTGCACTAGTTCAGCGAAGAGATGGTAATACAAGTGCAATATGGATGGTAGATATAGGTTTTTGTAATCTGAAAATATAAAAACAGCAAGGTAACAAGTGTTAAAAGTGAGCGCAAACGGTATTGCAATGATAGGAAACAAGGCCTAGGGTTCATACTTTCACTAGTGCAAGTTCTCTCAACAATAATCACATAATTGGATCACATAACTATCCCTCAACATGCAACAAAGAGTCACTCCAAAGTCACTAATAGAGGAGAACGAACGAAGAGATTATGGTAGGGTACGGAACCACCTCAAAGTTATTCTTTCCAATCAATCCGTTGGGCTATTCCTATAAGTGCCACAAACAGCCCTAGAGTTCGTACTAGAATAACACCTTAAGACACATATCAACCAAAACCCTAATGTCACCTAGATACTCCAATGTCACCTAAAGTATCCGTGGGTATGATTATATGATATGTGTCACACAATCTCAATTCATCTACTCAAACCAACACATAGAACCTCAAAGAGTGCCCCAAAGTTTCTACTGGAGAATCATGACGAAAACGTGTGCCAACCCCTATGCATAGGTTCATGGGAGGAACCCTCAAGTTGATCACCAAAACATACATCAAGTGAATCACGTGATATCCCATTGTCACCACAGATACGCACGGCAAGACATACATCATGTGTTCTCAAATCATTAAAGACTCAATCTGATAAGATTACTTCAAAGGGAAAACTCAATCCCATTACAAGAGAGTAGAGGGGGAGAAGCAACATAAGATCCAACTATAATAGCAAAGCTCGCGATACATCAAGATCGTGCCAAATCAAGAACACGAGAGAGAGAGAGAGAGAGAGAGAGAGAGAGAGAGAGAGAGAGAGAGAGAGAGAGAGAGAGAGATTAAACACATAGCTACTGGTACATACCCTCAGCCCCGAGGGTGAACTACTCCCTCCTCGTCATGGAGAGCGCCGGGATGATGAAGATGGCCACCGGTGAGGGTTCCCCCCTCCGGCAGGGTGCCGGAACAGGGTCCCGATTGGGTTTTGGTGGCTACAGAGGCTTGCGGCGGCGGAGCTCCTGATCTATTCTCGTCTGTGGAAGTTTTAGGGTATATGGAGTTATATAGGCGGAAGAAGTACGTCAGGGGAGCCACGAGGGGCCCACAAGGCAAGGGGCGCGCCCCCACCCTTGTGGCTCCCTCTTTCCTTTGCTGACGTGCACTCCAAGCTTTTCCGGTAGCTTTCCTTCCAAAAATAACTTCTCTAGTTGATTTCATTCCGTTTCGACTCCATCTGATATTCCTTTTCTTCAAAATACTGAAATAGGCAAAAAACAACAATTCTGGGCTGGGCCTCCAGTTAATAGGTTAGTCCCAAAAATAATATAAAAGTGGATAATAAAGTCCAATATCGTCTAAAAAAGTAGATAATATAGCATGGAGCAATCAAAAATTATAGATACGTTGGAGACATATCAGTGAAGCAGTAAAGCAGCGTAAGTATTTCCCTCAGTTTTTGAGAACCAAGGTATCAATCCAGTAGGAGGCCATGCACGAGTCTTTCGCACCTACACAAACAAATAAATCTTCGCAACCAACGCGATAAGGGGTTGTCAATCCCTATACGGTCACTTACGAGAGTGAGATATGATGGATATATGATAAGATAATATTTTTGGTATTTTTGTGATAAAGATGCAAAGTAAAATAAAAGGCAATAAAACTAACTAAGTGTTGGAAGATTAATATGATGGAAAATAGACCGGGGGACATTGGTTTCACTAGTGGCTTCTCTCGAGAGCATAAGTATTACGGTGGGTGAACAAATTACTGTTGAGCAATTGATAGAATTGAGCATAGTTATGAGAATATCTAGGTATGATCATGTATATAGGCATCACGTCCGAGACAAGTAGACCGACTCCTGCCTGCATCTACTACTATTACTCCACACATCGACCGCTATCCAGCATGCATCTAGAGTATTAAGTTCATAAGAACAGAGTAACACTTTTAGCAAGATGACATGATGTAGAGGGATAAACTCATGCAATATGATATAAACCCCATGTTGTTATCTTCGATGGCAACAATACAATACGTGCCTTGCTGCCCCTACTGTCATTGGGAAAGGACACCGCAAGATTGAACCCAAAGCTAAGCACTTCTCCCATTGCAAGAAAGGCCAAACCAAACTGATAATTCGAAGATACTTGCAAAGATAACCAATCATACATAAAAGAATTCAGAGGAGATTCAAATATTGTTCATAGATAAACTTGATCATAAAACCACAATTCATCGGTCTCAACAAACACACCGCAAAAGAAGATTACATCGAATAGATCTCCACAAGAGAGGGGGAGAACATTGTATTGAGATCCAAAAAGAGAGAAGAAGCCATCTAGCTAATAACTATGGACCTGAAGGTCTGAGGTAAACTACTCACACATCATCGGAGAGGCTATGGAGTTGATGTAGAAGCCCTCCATGATCGATGCCCCCTCCGACGGAGCTCCGGAATAGGCCCCAATATGGGATCTCATGGGTACAGAAGGATGCGGTGGTGGAATTAGGTTTTTGGCTCCGTATCTGGTAGTTTGGGGGTACGTAGGTATATATAGGAGGAAGGAGTACGTCGGTGGAGCAACATGGGGCCCATGAGGGTGGAGGGCACGCCTGGGGGGGGGGGTAGGCGCCCCCCTACCTCGTGCCCTCCTGGTTGATGTCTTGACGTAGGGTCCAAGTCCTCTGGATCACGTTCATTCCGAAAATCAAGTTCCCGAAGGTTTCATTCCGTTTGGACTCCGTTTGATATTCTCTTTCTGCGAAACTCTGAAATAGGCAAAAAACAGCAATTCTGGGCTGGGCCTCCGGTTAATAGGTTAGTCCCAAAAATAATATAAAAGTGTATAATAAAGCCTGATAATGTCCAAAACAGAATATAATATAGCATGGAACAATAATAAATTATAGATATGTTGGAGACGTATCAAGCATCCCCAAGCTTAATTCCTGCTCGTCCTCGAGTAGGTAAATGATAAAAACAGAATTTTTGATGTGGAATGCTACTTGGCATAATTTCAATGTAATTCTCTTAGTTGTGGTATGAATATTCAGATCCGAAAGATTCAAGACAAAAGTTTAATATTGACATAAAAATAATAATACTTCAAGCATACTAACTAAGCAATTACGTCTTCTCAAAATAACATGGCCAAACAAAGTTATCCCTACAAAATAAAATAGTCTGGCTATGCTCTATCTTCACCACACAAAGTATTTAAATCATGCACAACCCCGATGACAAGCCAAGTAATTGTTTCATACTTTTGGTGTTTTCAAACCTTTTCAATCTTCACGCAATACATGAGCGTGAGCCATGGACATAGCACTATATGTGGAATAGAACAGTGGTTGTGGAGAAGACAAAAAGGGAGAAGATAGTCTCACATCAACTAGGCGTATCAACGGGCTATGGAGATGCCCATCAATAGATATCAATGTGAGTGAGTAGGGATTGCCATGCAACAAATGCACTAGAGCTATAAGTGTATGAAAGCTCGAAAAGAAACTAAGTGGGTGTGCATCCAACTTGCTTGCTCACGAAGACCTCGGGCATTTGAGGAAGCCCGTCATTGGAATATACAAGCCAAGTTCTATAATGAAATTTCCCACTAGTATATGAAAGTGATAGAATGAGAGACTCTGTATTATGAAGATCATGGTGCTACTTTGAAGCACAAGTGTGGTAAAAGGATAGTAGCATTGTCCCTTCTCTCTTTTTCTCTCATTTTTTATTTAGGCCTTTTCTTCTTCTCTTTTTTATGGCCTATTTTTTTAGTCCGGAGTCTCATCCCGACTTTTGGGGGAATCATAGTCTCCATCATCCTTTCCTCACTTGGGACAATGCTCTAAAAATGATGATCATCACACTTTTATTTACTTACAACTCATAAATTACAACTCAATACTTAGAACAAAATATGACTCTATGTGAATGCCTCCGGCGGTGTACCGGGATATGCAATGAATCGAGAGTGACATGTATGAAAGAATTATGAACGATGGCTTTGCCACAATTACAATGTCAACTACATGATCATGCGAAGCAATATGACAATGATGGAGCATGTCATAGTAAATGAAACGGTGGTAAGTTGCATGGAAATATATCTTGGAATAGCTATGGAAATGCCATGATAGGTAGGTATGGTGGCTGTTTTGAGGAAGATATATGGTGGGTGTATGATACCGGCGAAAAGTGCGCGGTATTAGAAAGGCTAGCAATGGTGGAAGGATGAAAAATGTGTATAATCCATGGACTCAACATTAGTCATAAAGAACTCATATACTTATTGCAAAAATCTACAAGTTATCAAAGCAAAGTATTACGTGCATGCTCTTAGGGGGATAGATTGGTAGGAAAAGACCATCGCTCGTCCCCGACCGCCACTCATAAGGAAGACAATCAATATATAAATTATGCTCCGACTTCATCAGATAATGGTTCACCATACGTGCATGCTACGGTAATCACAAACTTTAACACAAGTATTTCTCAAATTCAAAACTACTCAACTAGCATGACTCTAATATCACCATCTTCATATCTCAAAACAATTATCTAGTATCAAACTTCTCATAATATTCAACACACTCATAAGATTTTTTTTTACTAATCTTGAATGCCTATCTTTGTTAAAGAAAACTACCATGCTGTTTTGTAGGACTCTCAAAATAATCTAAGTGAAGCATTAGAGAACAATAGTTTCTATAAAACAAATCCACCACCGTGCTCTAAAAGATATAAGCGAAGCACTAGAGCAAAAACTATATAGCTCAAAAGATATAAGTGAAGCACATAGAGTATTCTAATAAATTCCAATTTATGCGTGACTCTCTCAAAAGGTGTGTACATCAAGGATGATTGTGGTAAACTAAAAAGCAATGACTCAAATAATACAATATGCTCCAAGCAAAACTCATATCATGTGGTGAATAAAAATATAGCTCCAAGTAAAGTTACCGATGGAAGTAGACGAAAGAGGGGATGCCTTCCGGGGCATCCCCAAGCTTTGGCTTTTATGTGTACTTATATTATCTTGAGGTGCCTTGGGCATCCCCAAGCTTAGGCTCTTGCCACTCCTTGTTCCATAATCCGTCAAATCTTTCACCCAAACCTTGAAAACTTCACAACACAAAACTCAGCAGAAAATCTCGTGAGCTCCGTTAGCGAAAGAAAACAAAAGACCACTTCAAGGTACTGTAATGAACTCATTATTTATTTATATAGGTGTTAAACCTACTGTATTCCAACTTATCTATGGTTTATAAACTCTTTTACTAGCCATAGATTCATCAAAATAAGCAAACAACACACGAAAAACAGAATCTGTCAAAAACAGAACAGTCTATAGTAATTTGTAACTAACGCAAACTTCTGGAACTCCAAAAAACTCTACCTAAATAGGAAGACATAGAAAATTTGTTTATTGATCAGCAGAAATTGGAATCAATATTTTATCACGTTCTGGTGATTTTTAACAATTATTTTGGTGAACAGAAAGTTTCTGGAATTTTCAGCAAAATCAAATAACTATCATCCAAGAAGATCCTATAGGTTAAACTTGGCACAAACACTAATTAAAACATAAAAAGACATCTAACCAGAGTCTAGATCAAAGATTTATTCCTGAACAGAAGCAAACAAGCAAAAAACTAAAAAATAAAATTGGGTTGCCTCCCAACAAGCGCTATCGTGTAACGCCCCTAGCTAGGTATAATAGCAAGGATAGATCTAGGTATTGCCATCTTTGGTAGGCAATCCATAAGTGGCTCTCATAATAGATTCATAAGGTAATTTTATTTTCTTTCTAGGGAAGTGTTCCATGCCTTTCCTTAACGGAAATTGGAATCTAATATTCCCTTCCTTCATATCAATAATTGCACCAATCGTTCTAAGGAAAGGTCTACCAAGAATAATAGGACATGAAGGATTGCAATCTATATCAAGAACAATAAAATCTACGGGCACATAATTCCTATTTGCAACAAAAAGAACATCATTAATTCTTCCCATAGGTTTCTTAATGTGGAATTCGCAAGGTGCAAGTTTAGAGAGCAATCATCAAAATCACGGAAACCTAGCAAATCACATAAAGTCATTGGAATCGTGGAAACACTAGCACCCAAATCACACAAAGCATAGCATTCATGATCTTTAATTTTAATTTTAATAGTAGGTTCCCACTCATCATAAAGTTTTCTAGGGATAGAAACTTCCAACTCAAGTTTTTTTCATAAGATTGCATCAAAGCATCAACGATATGTTTGGTAAAGGCTTTATTTTGACTATAAGCATGAGGAGAATTTAGCATGGATTGCAACAAGGAAATACAATCTATCAAAGAGCAATTATCATAATTAAATTCCTTGAAATCCAAAATAGTGGGTTCATTAATATCTAGAGTTTTGATCTCTTCAATCCCACTTTTACCATTTTTGCATCAAGATCTAAAAAGTCCGAATTTTTGGAACGCCTTCTAGGTAAAGGTGGATCATAATCAGTCCCATCATTATCAAGATTCATATTGAAAAACAAATATTTAATAGGGGACACATCAATAACTTTTAGATCTTCACCTTTATTTTCATAGAAACCAGAAGAACACGCTTTCAAAAAACAATCTTTCTTAGCACGCATCCTAGCGGTTCTTTCTTTGAACTCATCAATGGAAATTCTCATGGCTTTGAGAGACTCATTGATATCATGCTTAGGAGGAATAGATCTAAGTTTTAAAGAATCAACATCAAGAGAAATTCTATCAACGTTCCTTGCCAATTCATCAACTTTAAGCAATTTTTCTTCAAGCAAAGCATTGAAATTCTTTTGCGAATTCATAAATTCCTTAACACTAGTATCAAATTCAGAAGGCATCTTATTAAAATTTCCGTAAGAATTGTTGTAGGAATTACCATAATTTTTAGAGGAATTACTTGGATAAGGCCTAGGATTAAAGTTTCCTCTATACGCGTTGTTACCAAAATTACTCCTACCAACAAAATTCACATCCATAGATTCATTATTATTCTCAATCAAAGTAGACAAAGGCATATCATTAGGATCAGAAGAAACACTCTTAGCAGCAAATAATTTCATAAGTTCATCCATCTTTCCACTCAAAGCATTAATTTCTTCTATCGCATGCATTTTTTTACTAGTAGATCTTTCAGTGTGCCATTGAGAATAATTAACCATAATATTATCTAGGAGTTTAGTAGCTTCTCCTAAAGTGATTTCCATAAAAGTGCCTCTCGCGGCCGAATCTAAAAGATTTCTAGAAGCAAAATTCAGTCCGGCATAAAAAATTTGTATAATCATCCACAAATTCAAACCATGCGTAGGGCAATTACGTATCATTAATTTCATCCTCTCCCAAGCTTGTGCAACATGCTCATGATCAAGTTGCTTAAAATTCATAATATCATTTCTAAGAGAGATTATCTTAGCGGGAGGAAAATACTTAGAGATAAAAGCACCTTTGCACTTATTCTAAGAATCAATACTATTTTTAGGCAAAGACGAAAACCAAGCTTTAGCACGATCTCTAAGCGAAAAAGGAAATAGCTTCAATTTAACAATATCATTGTCCACATCTTTCTTCTTTTGCATATCACACAAATCGACGAGGCTATTTAGATGGGTAGCGACATCTTCACTAGGAAGGCCGGTGAATTGATCTTTCATGACAAGATTCAACAAGGCAGCATTGATTTCACAAGATTCAGTATCGGTAAGAGGAACAATTGGAGTGCTAAGAAAATCATTGTTGTTGGTATTGGTGAAATCACACAATTTAGTATTATCTTGAGCCATCGTGACAAGCAAGCAATCCAACACACGAGCAAACAAGAAGCGAGCGAAAAAGAGAGGGCGAATAAAACGGCAAGGGTGAAGTGGGGGAGAGCAAAACGAGAGGCAAATGGCAAATAATGTAATGCGAGAGATAAGGGTTTGTGATGGGTACTTGGTATGTTGACTTTTACGTAGACTCCCCAACAATGGCGCCAGAAATGGCTAGTTGACGGGAGAGTAAATCTTGACTTGACTTGGCGTAGGCCTCCCCGGCAACGGCGCCAGAAATCCTTCTTAATACCTCTTGAGCACTGCGTTGGTTTTCCCTTGAAGAGGAAAGGGTGATGCAGTAAAGCAGCATAAGTATTTCCCTCAGTTTTTGAGAACCAAGGTATCAATCCAGTAGGAGGCCACGCACGAGTACCTCGAACCTACACAAACAAATAAATCCTCGCAACCAACGCGATAAGGGGTTGTCAATCCCTACACGCTCACTTACGAGAGTGAGATCTGATAGATATGATAAGATAATATTTTTGGTATTTTTATAATAAAGATGCAAAGTAAAATAAAAGGTGTCGGCGTTCTGGGAACGGGGGTCCCCAGACTTGCCTGCCTGCGGCCTACGGCGTGGCTCGAATGGGGGCCCAGCGTGGCCCATCTTCATCAACACAAAGCTCAAGACCCTCGCGAGGGGCCAAGCCTCGCGAGGCAGACGACACGACGCTTCCTCAAGCACGGCCTCCTTAGAATGGCTCGCGAGGAGGCGGAGAGATCAAGGCGGGGTACCTCATGAGGTGCCCATGACGCAAGCCATGACGACCAAGGATGCCAGGCGGGCGCCAGCCCGCGCAGCGTCTCCCTTTCCTCTTTGGTGCAAAGGGGGCAAGCGCAGGCAAGAGGATCAGGCAAAGGCACCCATTTCGGTGCAACGAGACCAAGACCAGTCCAACGGTGGGAAGGAGGTCACCATGGAGCCCAGGACGGCGTCACCACAGGGCCTTTGGCAGGCAAAGACCAACTTTAGTCAGGATAAGTGTACCAGATGTTCCCCTTCGAATTGGCCAAATGTTGGCGCCCTTCCCGCTCAATATTTGGGAAGAGGCCCGGGGCCTTTGCCTATAAATAGGACTAGCCACCCCCAGGGTAGGGGCATTCGAATCGGATCCAGTATCTAGAGCAAGTAGAGAGAGAGAGAGAGAGAGAGAGAGAGAGAGAGAGAGAAAGAGAAGGGCGATCGAACTCCCCTTAGCAGTTCATCCCCTAGCCTAGAACAGACCCTCGCGAGGTCGTTCTTCCTTGTACTGTTCTTCCTCATCAGCCCAAGAGGCAATCCACCCACCACAAACTAGAGTAGGGTATTACACCACAACGGTGGCCCGAACTAAGTATAAACCCTGTGTCTCTTGTGTTGTTCTTCTTGCAGTAGTTAGATCCTTACGAGACGGAGAGGTAGAGGGCACGATTTCCGCGCACACCCCAGAGTTCGAACCTTAAGGGTCTGCCGGAACCCGTGATCCGACATTTGGCGCGCCAGGTAGGGGTGTGCCGGAATCTGTCTTCCACCGCTCCGCTCTCCTCCGACCGTCGCATCCATGTCTGACGCTCGTCGGGCCCGCGCCGAGCGCCGGGCGGCCATCGCTTCCCGCGTCGTCCAGACGGCCCCCGTCGGTGGGCGTCCTCGTCGTTCCCCGTCGCCCGCCATCAACGCCGCCACCGGCTCGGCGGGGAACGAGTAGCAAGCATCCTCTTAGCACCCGTCCGTGCGGCGAGATGGCCGCACCGCCACTCCGTCGCTCACCCCGGCCTGTTCTTCGTCGCACGCGCTTCGCGCACCCTTGGAGGCTCGAGCTGCGCTCATCACGGCGAACGAGCTCCTGCGCTACCGCCCCGTCGACGACGTCTACGAGGAGTGTCTCGACCGCGTCGCCGAGCTCGTCCGCGCCGCAGGGGGATCTCCCGCGCCTTCCGCACCACTGCGCCGCACTCCGCCCCGCGTGGGCAATGAAGCCCCGGGGGCATTCCAGCCGCCTCCTTTCCAAGAAGATGCCATGGCCCCAAAGCGCGCAGCTCCTGGGCGGAACCCGCTCCGTCATGCGCCCGCCCAGCAGGAACGGAGCTGCCAAGAAGTCCCACGACCGCAAGAGGCCGCCCGGGCGCTCCCAGCCCCGGCTCGCCGAGACCCCGCTCCAGCTCCGGCACGTCAAGACCCCGTGCTACTCCCAGCTACAGTGCAAGGGGACCCGCAAGGCCAAGCTCTCCCTCAACCAAAACCTCCCGCGGCCACCGCTGGCTGCCGCGCCTGCACTGCCGAGCTGCGCGGAGTCGCATGGCCCGGAAAGTTCAAGCCGGACCTGCCCCCTCGCTACGACGGCACGACTGATCCCACAGAGTTCCTCCAGCTTTACGAGCTGGGAATCGAAGCTGCCAGCGGGGACGAAAAGGTCATGGCGAACTGGTTCCCCATGGCGCTGAAGGAAGGTGCTCGCACTTGGCTCCTGAACCTGGCTCCAGGCACGATCTCCTCCTGGGACCAGATGCGTACTCGCTTCATCGCCAACTTCCAAGGTACCCGCGACCGGCCTCCCGCCGTGAGCGACATGCGCCGCATCAAGCAGCAACCTGGGGAGACCCTGCAAAAGTACATCCAGCGCTTCAACAGCGCGCGCCTCAAGATCCCCAGGGTGTCTGAGGAAGCCATCATTTCGGCCTTCTCCGATGGCGTGCGCGACGTCAAGATGAAGGAGGAGCTGGCGATGCATGAAGACCTCTGCACCTCCCTGGAGATGTTCAACCTGGCGACCAAGTGCGCCAGGGCTGAGGAGGGACGCCTCTCCCTCCTCGAGCTGCCTGCCGCAGACCCAGAAGAGAAGAAGCCCAAGGCCAAGGACGTGCAGCGCAAGGGGGCTGCTGTGCTCGCGGCAGAGCCGGACACCAAGCGGGGCAAGGATCTGCCCGAATCCTCCAAGGGCAGCCGGTACTGTGTACCACGACCTCCACACCCACAACACCAATGAATGCCAAGAACTCCGCGCCGTGCGAGAAGGGAGAGTCGGCCGACACCCTGACCGTGCAGACCGGGGCTACGACCGAGGAGGAGGAAGGAACCCGGGACGCTGGGAAGATCGTGGCCCACGTCAGGGCTGGCGTGACCAACCTCGCGAGGACCGTTGGCGTGACCCGCCTCGCGAGGGGGACTAGAGGGATCAGCCTCGTGAGGATCGCCCTCATGGCAACCCAGGCCTGCCGCCGTTGCCACCTCAGCCAAGAAGGAATGAAGACCGCCACCAAGACGAGGGGGCTGGGGGCTTCCAGGAGCCTCGCGCCATCGCCTGCATCCTAGGCGGAGCTTAAGCCCCAGCCTCTCAGCGTATCTTCAAGCAGTTTGCCCGCGAAGTGAATGCAGTTCTCCCCAAACTCGAAGCGACGCGTCCCCTCAGGTGGTCGTCCTGCACCATCACGTTCAGCTCAGCAGACCAGCTCAAGTGCGCGGCCACAACCGGAGTCCTCCCAATGCTTTGTTCCCCAGTCATCAGCAACGTTCTGGTCACCCGGACCCTCATCGACGGAGGAGCAGGGCTCAATGTCTTGTCCGTGGAAACGTTCAACAACCTCCAAGTGCCCTATGACCAGCTTCAGCCAACCAAGCCCTTCTCCGGAGTCACTGACGGTTCCACGGTCCCGATCGGGCAGGTCCGCCTCCCAGTCACCTTCGGGGCCCACAACAACTACCACACCGAGCTCATCGACTTTGACGTCGCCCACATCCGCCTGCCGTACAACGCCATCCTCGGGTACCCAGCTCTGGCCAAGTTCATGACCGTGACTCACCACGGCTACAACGTCCTCAAGATGCCAGGAAGCGGCGGCATCATCACGGTGCCATGTCAAGAGAAGGATGCAGTGTGTTCCCTGGAGCGAGCCTTTCAGGCCGCATCACTAGAAGACCCAGATCGCGGAAGAAGGAGGCTTCCTGAGACCGCCCCCAAGAAGAAGAAGACGACGTCAGGCTCAACCCCTCAGGAGGCTGGCCCTTCAGGGCCCGCGTTAGCCCAGGGGGATCCTCCCTCAATCGCATAGGAAAGCGCGCCCGGCGTCCTCCTCAAGCAGGGCTCGGGGGCTCTCACCTGGAGGGCCACCGACCTCGCCAAGGTCACGAGGGAGGCGCTTGGGCACCATGTGGAGGCGCGTTTCGAAGCACGTTTCCTTCAAAAGGAAGCCAGGGAAGGAAGGTCAGACCAGCAGGAGTTTGTTAGCAAGGCCATTCAAGAACTACAGGAGTCAAGGATCATGAGAGGTTGCCGTCGCCCACCAGCTGTGGCTCCCCATCCAGGCGAGGATGGTGGGCTGCGCGTCTGCGTTGACGTACCGGGGCTCAATCAGATCGTCACGACGGAGCGCCTCTAGCCTTCACAAGTGGGGCGCTGCGGAGGACCACCCCACAGCTATGTTCGCATGCCTTATGGCCTGCCGAGCGTGGCTACAGCGTACCAACGCCTCATGAGGAGCGTCTTGGAGGTGCAAGAAGACAGGCGTTCCACAGCCCTGGTCGAGATGGAGGCTGCTCACGAGGAGCCACCAGTGCCTCCGGAGCCTCCCGAGGCCCCTGGGCCTGGGGGCTCGTGAGGATCGGCTTCTGCAGCCCACCGAGTCTGCTGCATCAACACCACTGCACCGACGACATCTTCAGGTGACACCTTTCAAGTTTCATTCCTAGCTGGGAGCGCCCTCCCAGGGTTGCGTCATTCCCAGGCCGCGTGGGTCCGTCCCTGTGGCATGTATCCCTTTTTATCTTTTCAGTCGCTAGCTTGCTTTGCTGGGGGCGCCCCTCAGGCTGCATCATCCCCAGGCCACTCGGGCTAGGCCCGGCGGCATGTATCCCTTCCGCATTTATTTCCAATTATGCATTCGCCCATCATGCTTGATTATTTGATGCCGTCCACGACACCTTTTCTTCTTCATGTCGACCACTTGCACGTTAAAGGGGGGGTGCCTGAGCATCGCGAATCAGGGCTCTTACTGGCTCTCCAGCCCTCACCCTCTGGCCTTGTCCACGGCATCGCGACCTGGCATACCAGCGACGGCTGAGACAAGCTCGAGGGCTGGGACCCGAGGACGTAGAGTGCCGGCATCTAACCAGATTTTGCAGCAACACATCTCAAGATACGGCCTAGTGCCAGGCGCAACCCGCCTAGAGGTAGGGCCTCGTGAGTCCCGCGCTGGCTCATGGGTGCCCAGATACACCTCACCTAGCTCTACCATGCCAGCCACATGTCAGGGCGGGGCTGTACACGCCCCGGGGGCTCCTCCCGGAGGGGAGCCCCCTCCCACGTACTAGTGGAAGCACCATGCTCCGCGCTGGCTGACGACACTGCAGAGGAGCTGCTATGCCCGTACACATACGGAAGCGCTATGCTCCACGCTGGTGATAAACAACTGAGGGTGGCCTCCGGGCCGCGTTAACCTTAGGGAGCCCCGAGCTCAGTGGCCGGCCTCATCGCAACGCCTCCCCCTGGGAGCGCCGCGCGAGGGGGCTGGGCACGGGGGCTACGACTGGGTCACGCTCAGCCGTACGCCCCAGCCAGGACCCTCGGGCCTGGTTTCATCGCGCGTCTCTCCCCGAGCGGAGCCAAGGTACGAAGGCCGTTTGCACGTCAAGGGGGACTCCTGAGCATCGCGACTCAGGAGCCTAACTGGCTCCGTAGCCCCTCACTCCTTAGTTCCGAAAGGCTATGCTGGGTGAGGTACGCGCGGGGTCGGGCTCTGCAGATGTAGAACGGTAGCCCCGCCTACATTCCATCTCATGTTGTTCGCGCGTCAAGGCGGACTCCTGAGCATCGCGACTCAGGAGCCTAACTGGCTCCGTAGCCCCTCGCTCCTTAGTTCCGAAAGGCTATGCTGGGTGAGGTACGAGCGGGGTCGGGCTCTGCAGACGTAGAACAGGAAACACACCTACATCGCGCTTCCCTACTTGTTGTTCGTGCGCCAAGGGGGACTCCTGAGCATCGCGACTCAGGAGCCTAACTTGTCACGTGGCCCCTCATTCCTTTGGTCCCGTCCTGGTTTCCGGTCGGGGCTGATGCTGGGTGAGGCATGCGCGGGGCCGGGCTCTGCCGGCCTAGAACATAAGCAAGTAGGGAAGGGGAACATAAAAATTCAAGGAACTTAAAAGTAAATATTACAACCCATACTGTCGCCTTGGTACCAAACGCAAATTTAAATGCCTCCCCGAGGCGTCGTGCATGTGCAGGAATCGAAAGAAGAACATGAACGATAGCGGAGTCACTTGTCGGCAGCGGAGTCGCGTGGAGTGGCTTCGCCTTGTGGAGTAGTGGGGCCGGCAGCGCCTCGCTTCGGCTTGGTGCTGAAGGCCCGGAACTTCCCTACCAGCGCCTCTGCGCCCCCCTTCACGGCCTCGACAGCGGCAGCGGCGCCCTCGCCGCTCACCGGCTCCAGCAGGCTGTCGAGGTCAGCGCTGGGATCGCGAAGGTAGACGTGGGCGAAGACCCGCGTCAGCGCGGCAGAAGACAGGACCCACGCCTCGGCCTCAGCCGTGGGGGCGAGTCCAAGGGTGACATCTCCAAGAGCCTTCACCAAGAAGGGAAGCAGTTTGGCGGGGCCGTCCCCGTCACCAGCTAGCGGGCTATCCAGGCCACTCTCGTAAAGCATCTTTAGTGAAGTGCGAGCATCCTTCTCCATGTCCGCGAAGGCCACGCGATCCTCGGCAAGGACCCGGGCCTTGGCGTCCAGCTCGGCCCTCGTCGTCTCCAGCTCCTTCTTCAACGCGCCTAGGTGGCTGCGGCGCTTCTTGAGCTTCGCCTCCCCGTCCTTGAGCGCCGCCTCGCGAGCCTTCACCCCCTTCTCCTGCTCTTGGCGAAGGTGGGTCTCCTCTGCAAGCTGATCCCGCAGGCCTTGCAACTCGTCCTCCAGCTCCTTGCAGCGGCCGCGAATGCCAACCACCTCTCCCAGGGCCGCGTCATGGGAAGCCTTCGCCTCGAGGGTGGCCTCCCTCTCCCCGTCACAGGCCGTTGAGGCCTGAACCAGCGCTGCCCGAATCGAGGCGTCGGAGCGAATCCACCCCGAGGCCAGCTCCAGGCGCCCGGCCACCAGGCGAGGGTCGGCGCCTAGAAGATCCTGCCGCAACCGTTCCAGTCCAGCAACAGCCCGCTCCAAGATGGAAGAAGAAGGCGGAGAAGCATCAGTACGCCCCGAAGCAGCAGGAGGGGTCGTGGAAGCAGCGGCAAGTCGAATGGGAGGAGAAGACAGCGGCGGCAAGGCCACGGCGTCCGGAGGTGGAGTCTGCTGCGCCTCCCCTGCCGTAGCAGCAGCACCAGACAAGGGCACCTCGGAAGTCACTTGAGCCATGGGGGCTGACGCCCCGGCCAGCTCGGCCAAGCCCCGCAAGGACGAGTGGGCAGGGAAAGCCCGTGCGTCGCGGTCGGCGGAGGTGTCGCCGCAGCTGGGGCCTCAGGAGCTCCCTTCAGCTTCTTCGCCGCGGGCGCCAGCCTGCTCAGGAGAAGTGATCGTCAAGCCTCGTCAGCAGGACAAGAAACCAGGGATCAGGGATCGAGCGCTTACAGGTCGTCGAAAGAAAGCTCCAGCAGTCTCCTACCAAACTTGAAGCCGGAGAGCCGGCTGGAGGGGTCGACCTCGGAAGCAGAGGGCGCGTCAACGGTTCGCCCCGGAGTCAGGGCAGACCCGCGGGGGGTCAACCCGGTCCTGCCCTTCTTCGGGACCGGGGGTGAGCTCCCGCTGCCCAGCATGTCGTCATCATCGTCATCATCGCTCAACGAAAGGCGGAGAGCGCGGGGCTTGCGCTGGAGCGGGGGAGCCCTAGACTCTCCGTCAGTCGCCTCGGAGTCGGGACCTCCCTCCCGCTACTCCTCGCTTGCTCCTCCGCTGGAGTCATCGGAAGACACATCCACCAGCTCCTCAGGAGCCAACACGGGCACGAGCCCGTCCCCGTTGAAGACAGGCATGGACTTCACCACTTGCTCCCAATCATCGCGGAGGAACAGGGGCGAAGGCGCGCCCTCCAGCCTCGCTACCTCGCCCCCGACCAGGGATTCGAGAACCGCAGCCACGTCCTCTTCGCCCACGGCTGCGGGGCTCGGGTGAGGCCTCCACATTGGGGGAGAGTATTGCCGAAGCGGAGCCAGTTGGTGCTCCAGGAACTCCCTCAGCAGCAACGCCCCGGTCAGCTTCGCCGCTGCCATGTTGGCCGGATTCAAGTCAGCGTCCATCTTCGTCAACACCGACTTCGCGCGGCGATCCGTGAGCTCCGCTCAGCACCAGTCGCTCGAGCTCACGGGCGGCTCTGTAGGAAGAGCCAACCGAGGGTGGACGCGCCCGGCATCAACCAATACCCACTTGCTCCGGAAGCCCTCGATCCTCTTCCCCGGATTCGAAATGGCCATGGAGCTGCCGCACGCGACGAAGCCCGCGCACGCAGAAGGGGAACCTTTGGAGGTCCGGAGGTAGAAGTAATGGCGCAGCAAGGCCACTGAAGGCTGCACCCCCACGTGAGCCTCGCAGTAGTAGGCGAAGATCGCCAGGAGAAGGACGGAGTTGGGGTGGAGGTGCAAAGCTTGCAAGTTGTAATGGTGAAGGACGGAAAGGAAGAACTCACAGAAAGGAGGCACCAGGCCCGCTGTAATGGAGCTCACGAAGAAAGGATAGAAGGTGATGCCTTGGCCTTCAGGGGCATCGGAGCTGGCCTTGAACATCTGGCCCCGTCAATGCCTTGCGCCGCTGCCATCCGGTGCAGCAGGCCGAGGCTCGCCTCCGACACGTTGGGCGAGTCCAAAGCAGGCGAGAACCAAGCTTTGGCTGGGGCCCGGCGAGGCGTCATGGCTACCTGGGTCGAGCAGGTGGAGTAGATCTGGAAGCTTGGAGGAAGGGAGGAGGAGCGCAAGAAAGGGGATCTGAGCGGCGGATGAAGAAAGAGAAGAGCGGAGCCCGAGCAGATGCCACGCCTTTAGTATCCTGCGCAGTCGCAAAAGCACCCACGTCCAATCAACTGCCATGCGGCGCCCAAGGCCGCAGGCTGTTAGGGCCCGCGGCGCTTTGCCCTTGCCCTTTCGCCTCTCGGCACGGCCAAGTCCATGCGCGCCTTGGGCCCGGGGGCTACTGTCGGCGTTCTGGGAATGGGGGTCCCCAGACTTGCCTGCCTGCGGCCTACGGCGTGGCTCGAATGGGGGCCCAGCGTGGCCCATCTTCATCAACACAAAGCTCAAGACCCTCGCGAGGGGCCAAGCCTCGCGAGGCGGACGACACGACGCTTCCTCAAGCACGGCCTCCTTAGGCTGGCTCGCGAGGAGGCGGAGAGGTCAAGGCGGGGTACCTCACGAGGTGCCCATGACGCAAGCCATGACGACCAAGGATGCCAGGCGGGCGCCAGCCCGCGCAGCGTCTCCCTTTCCTCTTTGGTGCAAAGGGGGCAAGCGCAGGCAAGAGGATCAGGCAAAGGCACCCATTTCGGTGCCACGAGACCAAGACCAGTTCAACGGTGGGAAGGATGTCACCATGGAGCCCAGGACGGCGTCACCACAGGGCCTTTGGCAGGGGAAGACCAACTTTAGTCAGGATAAGTATACCAGATGTTCCCCTTCGAATTGGCCAAATGTTGGCGCCCTTCCCGCTCAATATTTGGGAAGAGGCCCGGGGCCTTTGCCTATAAATAGGACTAGCCACCCCCAGGGTAGGGGCATTCGGATCGGATCCAGTATCTAGAGCAAGTAGAGAGAGAGAGCAAGAGAAGGGCAATCGAACTCCCCTTAGCAGTTCATCCCCTAGCCTAGAACAGACCCTCGCGAGGTCGTTCTTCCTTGTACTGTTCTTCCTCATTGGCCCAAGAGGCAATCCACCCACCACAAACTAGAGTAGGGTATTACACCACAACGGTGGCCCGAACTAAGTATAAACCCTGTGTCTCTTGTGTTGTTCTTATTGCAGTAGTTAGATCCTTACGAGACGGAGAGGTAGAGGGCACGATTTCCGCGCGCACCCCAGAGTTCGAACCTTAAGGGTCTGCCGGAACCCGTGATCCGACAAAAGGCAATAAAAATAACTAAGTGTTGGAAGATTAATATGATGGAAAATAGACCCCGGGGCCATAGGTTTCAATAGTGGCTTCTTTTGAGAGCATAAGTATTACGGTGGGTGAACAAATTATTGTTGAGCAATTGATAGAATTGAGCATAGTTATGAGAATATCTAGATATGATCATGTATATAGGCATCACGTCCGAGACAAGTAGACCGACTCCTGCCTGCATCTACTACTATTACTCCACACATCGACCGCTATCCAGCATGCATCTAGATTATTAAGTTCATAAGAACAGAGTAACGCTTTAAGCAAGATGACATGATGTAGAGGGATAAACTCATGCAATATGATATAAACCCCATCTTGTTATCCTCGACGGAAACAATACAATACGCGCGTGCCTTGCTGCCCCTACTGTCACTGGGAAAGAACATCGCAAGATTGAACCCAAAGCTAAGGATTTCTCCCATTGCAAGAAAGATCAATCTAGTAGGCCAAACCAAACTGATAATTCGAAGAGAGTTGCAAAGATAACCAATCATACATAAAAGAATTCAGAGGAGATTCAATTATTGTTCATAGATAAACTTGATCATAAACCCACAATTCATCGGTCTCAACAAACACACCGCAAAAGAAGATTACATCGAATAGATCTCCATGAGTGAGGGGGAGAACATTGTATTGAGATCCAAAAAGAGAGAAGAAGCCATCTAGCTAATAACTATGGACCCGAAGGTCTGAGGTAAACTACTCACACATCATCAGAGAGGCTATGGAGTTGATGTATAAGCCCTCCATGATCGATGCCCCCTCCGGTGGAGCTCCGGAACAGGCCCCAAGATGGGATCTCACGGGTACACATGGTTGCGGCAGTGGAATTAGGTTTTTGGCTCCGTATCTGGTAGTTTGGGGGTATGTAGGTATATATAGGAGGAAGGAGTACGTGGGTGGAGCAACGTGGGGCCCACGGGGGTGGAGGGCGCGCCTGGGGGGGGGGGGGGTAAGCGCGCCCCCTACCTCATGCCCTCCTGGTTGATGTCTTGACGTAGGGTCCAAGTCCTCTGGATCACGTTCGTTCCGAAAATCACGTTCCTGAAGGTTTCATTCCGTTTGGACTCCGTTTGATATTCTTTTTCTGCGAAACTGTGAAATAGGTAAAAAAACATCAATTCTGGGCTGGGCCTTCGGTTAATAGGTTAGTCCCAAAAATAATATAAAAGTGTATAATAAATCCCGATAATGCCAAAACAGAATATAATATAGCAAGGAACAATAAAAAATTATAGATAAGTTGGAGACGTATCACTTTCATGTTTAATCTACCTATGATTACTACCTGCTCGATCGTTGCCTCCCACGGGGCCTTCTCATGCTGGCATGGCGCTGGTGCACGGGTCCGTCTCTGCCACGTCGATAAACCTGAGCGCTCGGGCTCTGGCTCGCGGCACGCCTCGTGCACGTCACCTCACCAGGCCCTCAGTGCCTTCACTCCCTCGCGGAGCAACCAGTGGCAGGCTGGCAACCATAACGGCAGAACGCGTCCTTCCTTATGCTGGCTCGTAGTAATCTCACGAGGATAACATTAGGCGGCACCGCGAGCTCCCACCTCTTCCATGTAATCCGCTTGCACGTTAAAAGGGGGGCTCCTGAGCATCGCGGCTCAGGAGCTCTTACTGGCTCTCCAGCCCTCACCCCCTGGCCTTGACCACGGCACGCGACCTGGCATACCAGCGGCGGCTGAGCTCGCTCGAGGGCCGGGACCTGAGGACGTAGAGCACAAAGGAGAGCATGGGAGGGGGAGGACTCGTATGGGCCCGATGAACAGGAGCGGTGGCGTTGCCTCTGGATGAAAAGGACTTGTGGTGTGGAGGGCTGGATGAACAGTAGACGGTGGAGGGGTGCCCGTGGAGGGGTGGTTGAACAGGACCCCGTGGTGTGGAGGGCTGGATGAACAGTAGATGGTGGAGGGGTGGTTGAACAGTAGCCGGTGGAGTAGCGCGCGGTGGAGGCTGGATGAACAGGAGCCCGTGGAGGCTGGAGGAGGTCGACGGTGGAGATGAACAGTATCCCATTGTAGGATCTAGAAGTAGGTGTGTCTAGAGGGGGGGGGGGTGATTAGACACTTAGTGCTAAAGTTGCAGTTTTTAAGCTTTTTCGGTTTGAGTGGAGTTTTAGGCACAATTTCAACATACACAATACATATCAAGCAAGCATGCAAAGAGTATATGAGCAGCAGAATATAAAGCATGCAACTTGCAAGAATGTAAAGGGAAGGGTTTGGAGAATTCAAACGCAATTGGAGACACGGATGTTTTTCCCGTGGTTCGGATAGGTGGTGCTATCCTACATCCACGTTGATGGAGACTTCAACCCACGAAGGGTAACGGTTGCGCGAGTCCACGGAGGGCTCCACCCACGAAGGGTCCACAAAGAAGCAACCTTGTCTATCCCACCATGGACATCACCCACGAAGGACTTGCCTCACTAGCGGTAGATCTTCACGAAGTAGGCGATCTCCTTGCCCTTAAAAACTCCTTGGTTCAACTCCACAATCTTGTCGGAGGCTCCCAAGTGACACCTAGCCAATCTAGGATACACCACTCTCCAAGAAGTAACAAATGGTGTGTTGATGATGAACTCCTTGCTCTTGTGCTTCAAATGATAGTCTCCCCAACACTCAACTCTCTCCCACAAGATTTGGATTTGGTGGAAAGCAACTTGGGGAAGGCTAGAGATCAAGATTCATATGGTAGGAATGGAATATCTTGGCCTCAACACAAGGGTAGGAAGTTCTCTCCCAGAACATATGAGTTGGAAGTGTAGATGTGTTCTGATGGCTCTCTCCACGAATGAAGAGGAGGTGGAGGGGTATATATAGCCTCCACTTAAAATCCAACCGTTACACACAATTTACCAATCTCGGTGGGACCGAATCAACAAACTCGGTCGGACCGAAATAGTAAACCTAGTGACCGTTAGAGATTTTTGGTGGGACTGACATGCAACTCGGTAGGACCGATATGGTTAGGGTTTGGGCATAACGTAATCTCAGTGAGACCGATTACACAAACTCGGTGAGACCGATTTGGTAATTAGCTAACCAGAGAGTTGGTCAGGCAAACTCGGTGGGACCGATTACTAAACTTGGTTAGACCGACTTTGGTAATGAGTTAACCAGAGAGTTTGCATTGTAATCTCGGTAGTACCGATTGTCTAGACTCGGTGAGACCGATTTTGACAATGGACATACACAGTGAGATTACAATCCCATCCCGGTGAGACCGAGATCCCTATCGGTGAAACCGATTTGCTAGGGTTTGGCAGTGGCTTATGACATATGAAACTCGGTGGCGCCGGATAGAAAGAATCGGTAGGACCGAGTTTGGCTTAGGGTTTGGGTCATATGTGGAAGTGGGAAAGTAGCTGAGGATTTTGTAGCATATCATTAAGCACATAAAGCAAAGGGCTCATTAAGCAACACCTCATCCCTCCTTGATAGTATTGGCTTTTCCTATGGACTCAATGTGATCTTGGATCACTAAAATGTAAAATGAAGAGTCTTGAGCTTGAAGCTTCAGCCAATCCTTTGTCCTTAGCATCTTGAAGGAGTTCCCACAGCCTTTAGTCCATGCCACTCCATTGTTGAACTTATCTGAAATATACTAGATAAAAACGTTAGTCCAACAAGAGATATGTTGACATTAATTACCAAAACCACCTGAGGAGCACTTGTGCTTTCACCCGTGGAGTCCCATTTTGTGGTACGCCACACCCCTCCCGATGAACAGGACCCCCGTTTCGACCGTAGGAGGTCCGTTTCGTCCGTTTTGCGGTACGCCACACCCCTCCCGATCAACAGGACCCCCGTTCCGACCGTAGGAGGTCCGTTTCGTCAGTTTTGCGGTACGCCACACCCCTGCCGATCAACAGGGCCCCCGTTTCTACCGTAGGAGGTCCGTTTCCTTCGTTTTGTGGTACGCCACACCCCTCCCAATCAACAGGACCCCATTCCAAACGTAGGAGGTCCGTTTCCTCCATTTTGCAGTACGCCAGGCCTCGTTTCCATCACTTGTTCCGTCCAAGCCCTCCCGATGAACACGACCACGCATTCCGTTCTGATCCAGCCGGTTGGCTCCCATGTGTTCCGTTGCCTCCCGATGAACACGAGCATTCCGTTCCCTCCCCGTGAACATGACGCATTCCGTTGCCTCCCCATGAACATGACGCATTCCATTGCCTCCCCATGAACACGACGACGACGTTGTTTCTCCGTTCCGACCCAGCCATGTACAGGAGCCCTGGCCGTACGTATGCGCGAGTAGGCGTTCGAGACCCCGCCCGTATGTACACATACGTGGCCGTATTTTCTTTGTTGCACCCTGGCCGCTGTACGTACGTGTACATGCTACGTGCATGCCTCTACTACGACACGTACACGCCTCTACTACGACACGTGCGCGCCTCTACATCCACCAGTATATATGTACCTACACGTTCGCGACCAGAATGACAACGCTACGTACGCTTCGACCAGGTGGGTCCCGACTGTCAGGCACTTCCTTGCGTGCGAAGATGTAGCTGGTGGGTCCCAGCAGTCAGGGGGCGAATCGTTTGTTTTCCCGGACGCACTTCTTTGCATGCGAAGATGTAGCTGGTGGGTCCCAGCTGTCAGGGGGGCGAATCGTTTTTTTGCCTGGATGCACTTCCTTGCATGCGAAGATGTAGCTGGTGGGTCCCAGCAGTCAGGGGGAAACGGTTTTTTCGCGAAATACGGCGGCCCGTCTGGTGGGTCCCCGCTGTAAGGTGGAGGAATCATTATTTTGCGCGTAATAAGGAGGCACTTCCTTGCTGCGGCCGTGGACCCAGCTGTCAGCCTCTCCACGTACAGTCCTGGTCCGATGGAAGTCGTCCCTTGACCACGTTGACCACGCCGCGTCGAGAGCACCACGGCGGTGGACGACGGCGATGACTAGGAAGGGGACGACTCGGAGCCGCGGAAGACGCAGCAGTGGATGCCCACATGAAGAGGAGTACGAGGGTTCACTGGTTCGGCTGCGGTGTGAGGCTGCTGTCCCCGCAGAATAACAGGGGGTGTGGGTGAGTAGAGGGATGGCCTGTCCAGCGGTGGGAGTAGTAGGGGGCGGTGAGGCGTCCGCGGCATCACAGTCGGCCACGGGAGGCAGGAGCACGCGGCACGACTGGCGCTGGTTTGGGTGGCTGGAGCAAGAAGACCAGAGGTTGAAGAAGCACTACGGCCGTTGGATGAACATCGTACGGTAACAGGAGCTAGAATCGTTTATATTGACTAAGTTGACAAAGCCCTCCGTCCCCGTCAACTTGGTAGGCCCACAAGTTAGCCTCCCACTATGCTGGGTTCCAGCTGGCAGGCGGAATATTCATTTTTTTGTGCGTAATAAGGAGGCACTTCCTTGCGTGCGAAGATAGCTGGTGGGTCTGACATGTCAGCGGGGGGAACGTTATTTTTGCGAAATACAGAGGCCCTTCCGGTGGGTCCCAGATGTCAGGTGGAGGAATCATTATTTTGCGCGTAATAAGGAGGCATTTCCTTGTGTGCGGCCATGGACCTAGCTGTCAGCCTCTCCACGCACAGTCTACTTCCAATGGTGTCGTTCGTTGACCATGTTGACCACGCCGCGCCGAGCGCATCCAAGGTGGTGGACGACGGCGAGGCCCCGGACGGCAACGAGCCGGATATGGGAAGACGCGGGAGTAGAGTCAGAGACGGAGAGGTGTACGAGGGTTAACTGGTTCTAGTGCGGTGTGGTTCGGCAGTCGGTGGAGAAAAACAGGAGGTGTGGAGAGGTGGAGGAATGGCCTGGCCAACGGTGGAGTAGTGCTTCATAGCGAAGCGTGCTAAGCAGAGCTGCTAGCAGCAGGAGGCGGGAGGTGGTCCCGGCGGTGCTGGAGGAAGAAGACGAGAGATTGAAGATGGATGCCGGTCGTTGGATGTAAATCCAATGGCTAACATGTTAGAATCATTTGTTGACTAAATTGACAACGACTTGCGTTGGCTTCGACCTATTGGCCCACATTTCAGCCTCCAAAAATGTGGCACGTATTCAACCCATTTTTTCAGAATTTACAGTCTTTTTTTTGCGCAGTAGAATTTACTGTCAATTTGATCTTTTTTTTGAATTACAGCCATTAGCTGGGCTGGGTGAACAAATAATGTAGCGTCCATGCGGCCCATTTATTTTTTTTCCTAAAAAATTACAGACCATTTGCACTTTCTCGAAATACACGATTTTGCTGGGCTGATTCTAATTATAATGTTGGGTTGGGCCAGCAATGTTATCAAAAAATAAAAAGGGGATGAGCATTTTGTTATAAATATATTTAAATAATAAGTGATATTATTACATTCATCCTTAAATCTTACCAAGCTTTTGTACAGAATCACTAGGACTTTCGTGCCAAAACAATCTAGGATTTTATTTGTTAAGAAATTATTTTTATAAGTTAATAAGATGTGGGATACTGTTTTCTTACATATGTAAGTATCTGTTAAATATATGATGACAATAAAAATAATATATAATAACATATAAAATAATTTAAATATATATAATATAGTTAGAAGGGAAACATAAGTTGGACCTGGCTCCTATTCTTATATAGAAAAATAGAACAGACCTCTGCGTTTTCTTCAAAAAAATACATAAATTGGGCTGCCAAAAATAAAACCTCTGATGGGAGGTCCATAGGCCGGTCGATACATGACGGCCCTAAGAAAATACAAACAGGCCTATGGACCTCCCATCCGAGGTCGTGGGCTGCGCATGTTAAAAATGAAAGCCTAGATGGGGCAGCCCAAAACCACGTCGAACACTTGCCAAAACTTTGTCCCTCGTTTTCTCTGTGTTTTGCACACTCGACATTGTGTGGGCATTTTGATCGTGCATCATATGAAGATGTGCTATGCATGAATGCTGATCAGCATGATGTTAACTGGCTGGTAGTTCCATTTTCGACCATGAATAAAACTTCCAACATGATGTTAACCCTGTTTGAAAAGGCCGTGTTAATATAAATGCTCTGCCTCTGAAAGTTGTAGTTTCTTATCTGAAACTGAACTTGCAGTTTCTTATCTGAAACTGAAACTTGTAGTTTCTTCTCTGAGAATCACATTGTCTGCACTTTTATACTCCTATGAAACTACATTTTTTAAGTGCTAAAAATAGATCTCTAGAATTCATAAAATACTTCATATGCTCAATACTGCAAATCTAAAATTCAAAAGACATTCATATCTGAAAGTACTCTCAAAATACACAACACAAAACACAATTCACAACCTGCAAATACTGACAAACCTAAGCTCCTCCTGACAATTCACAACCTGCCCGACTATTGGGCTGGGGGGGCAGCCCCCTCCTATTCCTCGGCGGCAGACATCCGCCCTGTGAGACGATGTGAACGGCGAGGGAGACGATGGCGGGGAAGCGTCGTCGGGCCAACTGCTTTTCTCCTCTTGCAGTTGGGTTCGGTCGACGAAGACTCCACCGGCTCGCTCTGGCAGGACACCCTCACAAACGGCACCCTATAGATGCTCGATCCTTCAATCTCTGGTGGATGCTCCATCTGGGATCGATACTCCCACCACCGCTCCCTCACGATCGGATTCGGTGAATCTGTTTGCTCCATGGCCCAGAGGAGCAGCTCTATGTACTCCGGCGTGACTCCCTCCGGAAGTATCGTCGCCTTTTCGCTCTGTTGCAGATATTTGGCCATGGATGTCACCGTCGCCGCTAGTTGGTCCTTGTTGTCAAACCAAGACTGCATCTCCAACATCCTAGCTAGCTTCACAGGGTCGCCGTCTGCGATCCTCATGTATCGGCTGTACTCCTCCATCGATCTACTTCTCCACAGCACCTTCACTCGTCGGCGGTGGTTTTTGAATGGAAGATGAGAGGAGCAGCGCTGGTTTTGGATTAGAACGGGAGAGGAGCAACGCTGGTTTTGGACTGGAACATGAGAGGAGGGGCGGTGGTTTTGAAATGGAAGAGGAGAGGAGCAGCGGTGGTTTAAGAGGAGAAGAGCGGAAGAGCGGCGCTGGTCTTGGAAGTATTTTTTGTTGTTTTGCGTATTTTGGGTCAAAGTTTGACCACGTACTATATTTGACAAGCAAAATGTGAATGCATGTCACCAATAATTGTATCGTTTGGTTCGTATCTGAATGTACTTTCAAATTATATTATTTTTGCAACGTATAACGTATATTTTATGTGCGAAAATCATGGTCAATTATGACCCAGAATAGAAGGGAGACTAGTTAATGTGGGGTCGCTTTCTTAATTGAAGGGTAAATTGATTTTGATTTTGATCCAATCACAGCGCGCCGGCCCTCTCGTCCAATCCTAAATCGCCATCGCACGCTCCTCTCCCTCTTCTCCATTGCAAAACCACCTCCTCTCCTCTCCATCATCTCCATTCCAAAACCACCGTCTCGCCTTTCCCTCTTCTGATCTTCTCCATTGCAAAACCACCTCCTCTCCTCTCCATCATCTCCATTCCAAAACCACCGTCTCGCCTCTCCCTCTTCTGATCTTCTCCATTGCAAAACCACCTCCTCTCCTCTCCATCATCTCCATTCCAAAACCACCGTCTCGCCTCTCCCTCTTCTCTATTGCAAGACCACCATCTCTCCTCCCATCTTCCAAAGCTAGCACCGGACCACTCAGAAGGACATCTATGGAGAGGATGCAGCAGCAAATCAGGCAGATCGCTGGTGGCAACCAGGCAAAGTTAGCCAGGTTGAAGGAGATCCTTAGTTGGTTTGACAATGAGTGGGAGATTTTGAGGACGGTGTGGGCCATGTGGCAATGTATGCGAAAGAGCGAGACGACGGCGATGAGGGCGGCAATGTACATGTACTCCTCGGCGGCAGTCACGCCGCAGTCCTCCGAGTTCATCGAGTATCTCCTCTAGGCGATGGAGCAGACAGATTCGCCCGAGGCGACAGTCAGGCGGAGGTGGTGGGCGTACAAGTCGAAGGTCGAGCACCCAGAGGATAATGAATCGATCGAGTATGGTGTGCCGTTCGTGAGGGTGCAGAGCCAGCCGGAGCCACAGGAGTATTCGTTCTCCCACCGCAAGAGGAGGCCGGATGGCGCGGCGTCGCTTCCCCGCCGTTCTCCACGGTTCCCTCGATGCCCGCCTCGTTTCAACGGCGGCGGTAGGGATTAAGGTAAGCTTCGCACTAACCTAATCTTCCACCTGCTCATGCTTACAATCGGTGTGACAGCTATTGAAAATCATGCTTACAATCAGTCTCCGAGTACTACGCCAATCACCCTAAAATAGCTTTGGACCTTTGGGTCAAAGTTGTGACATAGTGTACAAATAAAGAAAAATAGATTGGTGCTTCTTTCCGAAAAGAGTACTCCCTAGAAAACTGCCAATATAAGCTACTAGTATTTGGTTAGATGATTTGCTGTCGAGAAAGATCCGTCCACAGAGAGCACCACACATCCCACTGGTGATGGTGGATGCCAATGCGTGCATGCAACATGGTTGCTGTCGGTAATTTTTTACTTGGCACACCTCGCACTCTGCATATATGCCGGTTCCATACGTACATTTGTGCAGTTCCACCAAAATGCAGCTGAATAACCCTGTTTGCACAGATAATGAAAAAGCGCGATTACATTATAGTGGCACTAGTTGATGAAACACACAAAATAAATAGAAGAAAATATTGCGATAGTATCATAGTATGCCATGCTGCGAGGGCGAGATGGGCCCTGCGACGCCTCGTATGGTATGCCTTATACTGGACATTGTCCCAAGTCTCCCAGATACACCTTCTGCCAGTGATGAACATCAGTGTACAACGGTAGTACAAGGAGGCGCCTTGAGACATTCAAATCTCTATTTTTGTACATATCAACTAAAATTAAGCACCCCAGTTTGCAGAAACGCTTAAACATTAACAATGGGACTAGTTGATGAAACATACATTAACAAAGAGAAGCACTTCCTTTATCTACATTGGAAATGAAATGATAGAGGTGACACTCGCTCTATTTTAACTGTATTATTACTTCATTTTACAGCGACACTAGGGTCGAGCAGGTGGCAAACGAGGTGTACCGTGCGTCGCAAGGATGGAGGTCGGGGGTGCTTAGACTGGGATGCTGAAGCTGGCTCTTTCAGTCACCAACATGGATGATTCAATTCATGGGACCTTTTGGTGCAGTTCACCTAAAATGAAGCAATGCCCTGTGAGCTAGCAGCTTCTTCTTCAATTTTTTTTTAAGAAAAGGGCTCCAGCCCCGGTTCCATTTCCATCAGAAAACGAAACCCACAGAGCTTCTTCTTCATTAGTTGCAATAAAATTGAGCAACATCAAGGTTGGTTGTGAAGCTCCTGGAATGCTCAACTATAATTTGGATATCATTTGTGCAGTTCAACTAAGATCGAGCGTGAAATGTATATCTCTGTTTGCACAAAAAGGTGGAAAGGAGGGTGACTAACAAGTGATGAAACATGCATCAAATGAAAAGAAGCATGTTCCTTATCTGAATGACAATCCTACAAGGACAGTAGCAATTTCTAAAGCACTGGCATTGCTAGATATTAGTGTGGGCATTAGGATTAACTATGACAACCGTTAAATACGACATTACTTTGGGCACGGGAGAGTAGGCGAACCCGGACAGTTGCATTTCTAACAAAAAGAACCAACTTATCTTAATGGGAAATTTTAGCAGGACATGTAAAGAAGTGCCATTGATTCATATTACTGGAGGCATTACATTGAAAACAACATTGGTTTAACGTGTCCATACTTTTAACAGTGCAACTGCTACATTTTACCAGTGGCATTACATAAGAGTGGCTCGGGGCAACAAACATCAGAACAGGATATCTGGGTTGGTCCCATTTTTGTTCGGTATAGCCACCTTATACTGTGTGAGGCGAGCAAATCTAGTGCTGGACTTACTCTGTTGACTTGTCCCCCAGTCCCCACTTTATTTCCTTTTTAAACCAATAGATCGGGTTTATATTGAGTTTGTACTGCGTTTCCCTTTATTTCCCTATTAGACCTAGAGACCAGTTGGATAGCCAGTCTCTGCTACTTTTCGCCCCCATTATTTCCTCTTTCGACCAAGTCCTAGATTCAGGTAACAAATCCTCCCCCACCCCACCCCCTTTCTTCCTTGTTTGAACCAAGTAGTACTAGATTCGAGTGCATGAACTAGTTTTACCTCTTAAACGTAAAAAAATTAGGTGGTTTTCGAACAGCCGATCGATCCTATCTACGAGGGGGCCTGAGAAATAGTAAAAGATACAAATGCAGCGACGCCAGGAGCTTGGGAAGTAGAGCAAGGCCGGTTTCGAAGGAAGTTATACCTGACGGTCACCGGGATGTCGCTAGGTGGGCGGCGGGAGGCCGGATCTGCCCACACTATGACAGTGAGGAAGAAGGGGTCGGAGGCCCTCCCTTGCCAGCGGTGCTTGTGAGAGAACGGCAAGGCAGGATGATCGGGACGTGCCCGACAGTGGGTAAGAGCCGTCACCGAGGACGACCGCGTGAACGTTGCACCTTCTCACCTTCCCCGGCGGAGAGGATCCGGCTGGATCTATGACTAGCAGTGAGCAGAGAGAGAGAGAGAGAGAGAGAGAGAGAGAGAGAGAGAGAGAGAGAGAGAGAGAGAGAGAGAGAGAGAGTGGCCACCGTTGTCGTGTTTAGATCTGGAGAGGCCGAGACAGTGTGAAGAGAGAAACACTAGCAATCAAGCACGGAGGCTCCTGCCTATATAGTGGAGTAGTACTAGTTTTCTTTTGTCTACCGGAGCCGGCTTGACCTCGTCAATTACTCTCGAGAAGTCTTCATGCACGTGGCCCGGAGGCGCAGTTGTCGTCATTTTGATCTGAAGCGCCGGATTATAACATATAACACGAAAAAATGCCACATGACAAGAAATCATAACCTCACTGCCCAAAGGAGACAACATGAATCCCGACGGATAAACTAGACGAGGAACAAAGCTCGAATTAAAGATAAACTCGTAGAAAAGGGGTCCATCGATAAATGTCCTAATTAACATAGCCGTCTTGACCTAGATGGCAGCCGAGTAGTCACTGTTCGTGCATGTGACCCCAATGACTAGCCCAACTCAGTTGTCGCTGTTTAACCCTCGAAGTGATCCGAAGCACATGACACCTAATTTTGCGAGATGACAAGAAACCTTTTTTTAGATTTCTCACCACAACTACAGCCATGTACAACACAGCCTTCACGATATGTAGACGATAGCCAATCCAGGCATGTCTATTGGAGTCTGGTCACATGCATGGACGAACTGATCTTCCGTGTCTTGCAGGGATTGTCTAGGCACCAACGTAGTACAACACTTCTGTAGTACTATCGCTTGTCTCCCTCTTCTATTAAGTCACCCAACTTGCGGGGCCGGGGAGTGTGCCTATGGTCGGTTCTCAATTGCCATCCCACATGTGTGTGCAAACGCAATATGACGCGCGTTCCATTCGGAGAGCAGCGTGCCAGACCGACCGACCGTCTGGGGTGCGACGCGAACGCGACGGGCGTGCTGTATACTCCGTACATGTGTACCACCATTTTCTAGACGCTTTGCTCCATGGCGCGGGCGCAATCCATGGATACAAAATTAGTATACTGTATACTATTTAAAAGTCGAGGGCGGGGCTTTTCCTACGCGGTAGGCGGCGGGGCAGTTCTGCCTAGTCGGTTCGACAGAGATGCAAGAAGACGAGGAGTAGGCTACTGCAAACGTAGGGCGTTTAACAGCGAGTTACTGCTGGATAGGCGGGGCCCCGTGATTTGACTTGCCATTATCATTTTAACTGCAGTGCTACAACCGGCGTGAGTCTCCCGATTCCTGACCACCTCCGTACAGGTGCCTCTCCCAATGCTCCACCATGTAGTAGAGGATGGCTCTTGCATGAGAGCCCACTCCTCCACTTTTTCCTTGCCTCTCTTTCCTCCACATATGCAAAAATGCCATGTAAAGCGCAGTATTGTCCTTACTTTTACTTGCTCCTACAGGTGCCTAAGCTTGCCACATAGGCATAAAGTCTGATGTGGCAAGTTAATCAAGAAGAGATAGACTAGTTTGGTGACCCAAGGAAGAAATGGTGCTAAGCGCGTGTACCTAGGTGAAAAGACAATTTTGAGTCTATAGCTAATTAAATGAAGCAAACTTAGCAACACCATTTCATTGGAAGAGGTCACTCCTTGGCAAATGCAATAAATACTAGTACTCCCTGTGTCCCATAATATAAGAACGTTTTTGGCACTACACTAGTGTCAAAAACATTCATATATTATGGGACGGAGGGAGTACCAAGAAAGAGATAGAGAGGAGTAAAAAAATACACTTATAGCCAACCTTATAGCCAACCTTGTTGTAGTATGAGTGACTAAGTGATGACTATGTATGACATGCCAACATCAGATAGCCTAACGCACCGTGTTAAATCTCCAAGGGTGCGACCGCGCGAGCGACGCGACGGTCGTGGTAGGCGCGACCATGATACGGGCTTCTGGCAGCCCTTGGATCTGAGATCAAACGATCACATGCTAAGTTGCTGAAAATTTAAAGAATAACCCTCCAGGATAGGATATTCACCCATAGGTCTAGAATCACGCCATGCAACCATTCGATCTCAGATCCAAGGGCTCTCGGAAGCCTGTATCATGGGAGAATGGAAAGCCACTACCCTGCCGTTCGCACGCTGGCAGTTCGCTCCTACTCGTCCCCGCACGTCCTTCAATACTACGGCGGTTCGCTCCTAGTCGTCCCGTCCATTCACATTACAGCAGTTCCACTAATCCTAACCCTCCTCCCAAATCCATGGTGTCCCAAATCTCCACGATCGGCGGTGAGTACAAGGTTAGAACCATCACCGGCGATGAGTTCGACATCATCTACACCCATTCTTCCGTGACAGTGAAAGGATGCCTTTCTCGCTTTAGACGCATGTTTGAAAACTCAGACGATGAGTGGGTCGCTGGGCTAGATGTTGAGTACACCACATGTCGGATTCCGGGTTCCGGCACACCCTTGAGGTTCGAACTCTGGTCTGCGCGCGGAGATTATGCCTCCTACCTACTCGGACCTCTCCGCCTCGCAAGGATCTAAGCTATCGAAAGAACAGCACAAGAGACACAAGGTTTATACTGGTTCGGGCCACCGATGTGGTGTAATACCCTACTCCAGTGTGGTGTGGTGGATTGCCTCTTGGGCTGATGATGATGAACAATACAAGGAAGAATAGCCTCGCGAGGGACTGTTCTTGGCTGGGGGGATGAACTGCTAGGAGGAGTTCAGTCGCCCTTCTCTCTCTCTCTGTTCCCTATGCCTTTCTAACTGATTGCCGGGTTTCTAGATGTCTCAACCCTGGGGGTGGCTAGTCCTATTTATAGGCAAAGGCCCTGGGCCTCTTCCCAAATATTGAGCGGGAAGGGCGCCAACAATTGGCCATTTTGAAGGGGAACATCGGGACCCCGATCCTAAGTCACACCGATCTAGCATGTAACACATCATATCACTTTGCGGCCTCACGCACGGTATTCCCACGGGTGCCACCTTACCTGGCCCGGGACCGTTTGCGCCTTTTGGCTCACGTATATGATAGTGTCGCTAGCATCCATATGACAAAGAACCCGGGCCGACATGGCTAGTCGTGAACCCAAAGCGGCACTAACCCATGAGGACAGGCATACATGAATCACATCGAGCATGTCGGTCAACAACGTATAAATCCGGGCTGTAGCACTGGGCTAACAGGACTCCGGTAACCCGGGCTGTAGCAGGCTAGGCAGGACTCCGGATAACACCGCGTGACATTTCCCCAAAGGGGACAGACACAGGAACGAGGTGAAACACATGCCGGCCAGTCAAGTGTTCCGAGCAGTAGTGCTGGGCTAGCAGGACTCCGGTGAACCGGGCTATAGCGGACTGCTATCGCTCAGAAGCACTAGACCTACATTTCCCCATATGAAAGGCTGCCAAGGATAAACAACTAGATAGTCGGATTCCACACATAGCAATACACGTTACACGTACGCATAACATGCAAGTATGTGCTGTACAACATGGCATCACAACATAACGCAAACTCACATAGATAAAGGCCCAAAAGAGCCACATAGCATTAAATACAAACAGGGGTCACATGACCCATCATTCAGAGCATACAAGCAACAAGCGGAAGCATTACATGTCTGAGTACAGACAACTACAAAAGAAAAAGGCTGAGAAGCCTGACTATCTACAAGATCCGATCAAGATCGTAGCTGAGGTACAAGCTACTTGTCGAAGTCCACGTAACTAGTAAGACCGAAGTCTCCGCTGCAAAACATAAATAAAGCAACATGAGTACAAAGGTACTCAGCAAGACTTACTTCAGATCCTATCATACATGCATTGTATCAAGAAGGTAATGTGGGGTTTAGTTGCAGCAAGCCAGCTTTGACTCTGTGGCTATCCTGTTCTACGACTGCTGGTAACTCTTTTGAAATGGCGCACACGAGTCCACTAATCACCACATCAATACACCACTATGGATTCATCCCCGTCTCACCACGAGGAGGCCATCCATAGCACTCACACTTATCTTGAGCATTTTATGGTATCCACTTCAAGTTGTCTATGTACCACGTAAGCATCCAAGAAGTCCATAACCGAGGACACGGCTACTCGAATAAATCATGATAACCCTGCAGGGGTGTACTTCTTCACACACGCTCTCACCACTTATCACCATGTACACGTCATGTATCTCGGCAACCTTCAAGCGGAAGCCTGGCGAGGGTGTCGGCCATGACCTGACTAACCACACAAGACTCTAGTCCAGGTTTATCGCCTATTCGGGTTCCATCCGCGAGGAGATCCGGCCGGGGTGTCGCTCACGGCCCCAAACGATGTGTACAGGGTTCCCGAGCCCACCATCCGGGTGCCACTCGGTACACCGGGCCACGTGTGCCTAGTCTGTCCCAAGCCCACCTGGCCGGGTGCCACTTGGCAGACTACTAACACTACCTACAAACACCAGAAACTATTTGCAACTCCTGGACAGAGATCAAGTCGGTTAATAAGTCGAGAGGGGTCGAGTTACCGGAACCCAATGTGTGGTAGTATCGAGTCATTGGACAACATACATAGAACTGAGTGCTTAGGGACGGTTCTAATGAGACAACCCACCATGTACTCCTACATGGCCTCTCACCGCTACCTTTACCAAATCGTGTTCACACACTTAACTCTCAGCATCAGAACATATCATATCACTCCAATCCATTCCCAATGAATCAGACCTGACACAACTCTAAGCAATAGCAGGCATGGCATGGTAGAAGCACAACATGGCTCAATCAACTCCTACACATGCTAGTGGGTTTCAACTATTTACTGTGGCAATGACAGGTCATGCAGAGGAATGGGTTCAACTACCGCAGCATAAAGTAGCAGTTGATTTGCTGTTGTCCTAATGCAATAAAAGAGAGCAGGAGCGAGAGAGGGATCATATCGGAATGAACAAGGGGGTTTGCTTGCCTGGTAGATCAACAGGGGGGGGGCACTGCTCCTCTGACAGGTACTCTGGAACGGTCTCCGGAGCAGAACCTATCGAGAAGGAACGGTGTCGGCAATCAATACACAATCATATGCAACAATATGATGCATGAACATGGCATGAGGATGTGATGCTGTTTGAGCTAATGCAGCTAGAGTTTATTTGGTTGAAGTTCATATGAACCAAGGGTTCATATGCAAATCCCAAGTGAAGTATATAACATGCCATTATTACATTTTCACTTATACAGCAAGTATAAGTTGGTTTTTCATGCATGAAACTAGCATAAATGGGTTCCTTGCATTTTTCTGATGATTTTTTATATATAACTTGTTTCAATCTGAGCTACGGTTGATTTGATATGAATTTTTGAAGTTTGAATCATTTTCTGGAATTTCCTGTTTAAAATTAAATCCAGAAAAATGAATAACTGCGTCAGCATTGCGTCATGCTTGCGTCAGCAAGTCAACAACGCTGACTAGGGTCAAACCTGACGTGTGGGGGCCACACGTCAGTGACACAGGGGCTAAACCCGGTCAAACCCGCACTGACTGGGGTTTGACCTGGCCCTGGGGCCCACGGCCAGTGACTTAGGGTGGGTTTAAGTTGCGGGATTAGGCGCTAATGACGTGCCACGTCAGTCGCCGGAGTTTCGCCGGCGACGACCTCGAGCCACGGCGGAAGATCGCCGGAACGGGGCTGGGGGCCACGGTTTGGCGCACGGAGGCCACCGGCGGGTAGCCCGTGCACGGGCGGATCCTGCCGCGCTCAGGGGAGGCCGTGGGAACGGCAGAGCTCGCCGGAGCAGAGCTCGCGGCGGCGGCCGGAGTCGGGTGGCGTGCTGCAGAGGAGCTAGAGGCGCAGAAGGGCGGGGGAGAAGGGGGGTTCGACAGCGGGGCTCACAGCGGTTCCGGTGGAAACGTCAGCGAGCTCGGGGGAGGCGCTGACGGCGGCGAGCGGCGACGGAGATCCACGGCGGCCGGAGGTGTTGAAGGCGACGAGGGCAGCTCCACGGGGCGTCCGGGGTCTTGTGGCTTGACGGAGAGAACAAGGGAGTCATGGCGGAGCTGGGGAGCGTGTCGGGGAGGTGCGGCAGTGGCCGAGGCCACGGTGGCTATGGACGGCGGCGACGGCGATTTCGGCCGCGAGAGAGAGAGAGCGAGGGAGAGGAGGGGATGCCACGAGAGAGAGAGCGAGAGGGGCGGGGCGATGCGTGGCGACGTTACAGGGGTCGCGGAGCAAGCAGGGAGGCAGGAGCTGGCCGAGCGCGTGGCCGCGTGCGGCGAGCGCGTGCTCGGCGTCCTCCTGGCGCGGTGGAGACGACGACTGGCGTCGGCCAGTCAGCTGGGCCGGCCTGCTGGCCGCTGGGCTGCACAGTGCCCGGCTACGCAGGTAAGTGGCCCAGGTAAAGGTTTCTGTATTTTTGTTTTCTTTTCTATTTTTTTTCTGACATTTGTTTGATTTAATAAAATGCTAAATCATTTTATTTACTTATGCCAACTTTTGCAGGGGCTAATGGTATTATTCCAGAGCTCCTCAACAAATGGCACAATTTTTGGATATATAAAACATATATGTCATTTATATATCCAATGCAAATAATTATTGCATTAATTCCAAATGCCCAAAATAAATATTTATGAGCTTCTAAAAATATTGGTTTGATTTTTACCTCTGTCCAATATTTTTAGAGAGTAACATGAACATTTTCTTGGACCTTTTTGGAGCACTTTTTATCTGGGTCATTTCCAGAAATAAAATCTGAGGGTTTCACAAATCCCCATTTCAAATTTAAAAGAATTTAAACATGATGCACACATGACTAGCTAGCCTTGAGCATACCAGAACTAGGGATGTGACAACTCGCCCCCACTCGAAAGAATCTCGTCCCGAGATTCAGGGGTCGACGGAAAGAAGGCGGGGTATTCCAGTCGAAGACGATCTTCACGCTCCCAGGTAGCTTCTCTCTCGGAATGATGAGACCACTGAACTTTGAGAAACTTGATGTTCTGACGTTGAGTAACACGCTCTGCTTGATCAAGAATGCGAACAGGGTACTCTCGATATGTGAGGTTATCTTGGAGATCAAGCGTTTCGTGGTCCAATCCGCGGATGGGATCCGAGAAGCAACACCTGAGTTGAGAGACGTGGAAGACATCATGTACTCGAGAAAGGTGTGGCGGTAGTTCCAACTGGTAGGCAACCTCTCCTCGTTTAGCGAGAATGCGAAAAGGACCAATGTAACGGGGAGCCAACTTGCCCTTGATACCGAATCGATGGGTACCCTTCAAAGGAGTAACCCGAAGGTAAGCCTTGTCGCCAACTTCATAAGCCACTTCCTTATGACGACGGTCATACTGGCTCTTTTGACGAGATTGGGCTGTTTCCAAATTCTCACGAATGATGCGAACTTGCTCTTCTGCGTCCTGGATCATATCCGGTCCAAAGAATTGTCTTTCACCGGTTTCTGACCAGTTCAAAGGTGTTCGACATCTTCGTCCATACAGAATCTCAAAAGGAGCTTTCTTGAGACTGGATTGGTAGCTATTGTTATAAGCAAACTCGGCGAAAGGAAGGCACTTCTCCCAATCCATACCGAATGAGATAACGCAAGCTCTAAGCATGTCTTCGAGAATTTGGTTGACCCTTTCCACCTGACCACTTGATTGAGGGTGGAAAACGGTACTGAAGGAAAGATGGGTGCCCATGGCAGTTTGGAAACTCTCCCAGAAATGAGAAGTGAAAAGACTACCACGGTCTGAATTGATCTCTAGTGGAACACCATGAAGTGAAACTATTCGAGAAATATATAAGTCAGCAAGCTGACTAGCGGTGATACTCTCTCGAACAGGTAGGAAGTGAGCCACTTTGGAAAGACGATCAATGACTACAAACATAGCATTATTCCCTTTCTTGGTCCTGGGAAAGCCGGTGATGAAGTCCATACCAACCTTATCCCATTTCCATTCAGGAATAGCTAAAGGCTGAAGGGTGCCAGCAGGCCTTTGATGCTCTGCCTTAACGCGACGACAAACGTCACAGTTAGCAATGAACTCAGCGATTTCTCTCTTCATCCTAGTCCACCAGAACCTCTGGCGTAGGTCCTGATACATCTTAGTACTACCGGGATGAATCATGAGAGGGGATTCATGCGCCTCCTTAAGGATCAACTGTCGAAGATGTTGCTTCTTGGGAACCACCAAACGGTTCTCGAAGAGGACAACACCTCGATCATCTATAGAGAAACTACCAGCAATACCCTTGGCAATGTTTCTCTTGATCCGGGTAATCCCCGTATCATGCTTCTGGGCTTCTATGATATGATCCACAAGAGTAGGTTTCGCCACCAAGGTAGAAAGGAATCCTTGAGGAGCAATGTGAAGGTTAAGCTTGCAGAATTCCTCATGAAGAAGGGGTTGGCCCTGCTGCAACATAAGATTGTTGCAATAGGACTTACGACTTAACGCATCAGCCATGACATTGCCCTTGCCTGGGGTGTAGGTAATCCCTAAGTCGTAATCTGAGATCAACTCCAACCAACGTCTTTGCCTAAGGTTCAAATCTGGTTGGGTGAAAATATACTTGAGACTCTGGTGATCGGTGTATATCTCGCAACGTTTACCGAGAAGGTAATGTCTCCATGTCTTAAGTGCATAGACTACGGCTGCAAGCTCCAGATCATGTGTAGGATAATTATCCTCATGTGGATGCAACTGTCGAGATGCATAGGCAATCACATGACGATCCTGCATAAGAATGCAACCTAGTCCCTGTCGTGAGGCATCACATTAGATAACAAAGTCCTTAGTGAAATCCGGTGGCACAAGTATGGGAGCAGAAGTCAGGCGTCTTTTCAGTTCCTGAAAACTGTACTCACACTGTGGGGACCACTCAAACTTTTTATCCTTCTTGAGAAGTTCCATGAGAGGTTTGGCGACTTTGGAGAAGTTTTCGACAAAGCGGCGGCAATAACTGGCTAGACCAAGGAAGCTCCTAACTTGCTTAACTGTTTCAGGTGGAGTCCAATCAAGAACGGCCTGAACTCTTTCAGGATTGACAGCAATGCCCTTACCAGATATCACGTGGCCCAGGTAGGTCATTTCTGGCAACCAAAATTCACACTTGGAGAACTTGGCATAAAGGCGGTGCTCTCTGAGTTTCTCTAACACAAGTCTAAGATGTTTGGCATGCTCTTCCTCGTTCTTCGAGTAAATAAGAATATCATCGAGGTAAACCACGACGAACTTATCTAAGTACTCCATGAAGATCGAGTTCATCAAGCGGGAGAAGGTAGCTGGAGCATTGGTTAGACCAAAGGACATGACGGTGTACTCGTACTGGCCATAACGAGTGACAAACGCCGTCTTAGGAATGTCCCCGTTTCTGATCTTGATTTGGTGGTAGCCTAACCTCAAATCCATCTTGGAAAAGACTGAGGATCAAGCGAGCTGATCATACAGGTCGTTGATCCTGGGGAGCGGATACTTGTTCTTTATCGTGACCAAATTAACGGGACGATAATCTACAACCATCCAGTCCGTACCATCCTTCTTCTTGACGAAGAGGACGGGGCAAGCCCAAGGAGAAGAACTAGGACGGATGAAACCCTTTTGCAAGGACTCATCGAGTTGTTTCTTAAGCTCGGCTAGTTCTAAGGGTGCCATCTTGTAAGGTCTCCTAGAGATTGGAGCGGTTCCTGGGATAAGATCTATGACAAACTCTACATCTCTGTCAGGTGGAACACCTGGTAGTTCTTCTGGAAAGACATCCGGAAAGTCACGGACTATCGGGATATCTTCAAGGTCTGGAAGAGGGCTGGCATTAAGAGAATAGAGTTGACGCTTTGCAACTCTAGTAGAGACAGCGACTATCTTGCCAGATGGGTGTGTAAGTTGAACAGACCTGGTATAACAATCAATCTTGGCATAATGAGCTTTCATCCAGTCCATACCCAAGATGATGTTAATATCTGTAGACTTGAGGGCTATAAGTGATGCAAGGAATACAAGTCTATCGACAAGGATTTCATTACCATGGCTTATTCTGGTAGTTTGCCATCTAGACCCTGGAGTTTGGATTTCAAGTGGAGTTGGCATATCACAAAATGACATGTCATGCAAACGAGCATAGCCTTCAGAGATGAAGGAGTGAGATGCTCCGGTATCGAAAAGAACTGAAGCTGGATGACAGTTGACAAGGAGTGTACCAAGAACAACATCCGGATCATCATCAGCGTCTTTAGCTGAGACGTGATGCACACGTCCACGTTCAGTGGGAGCTGACTTGACACTGATCATCTTGCGTGATGGCTTATCACAGCCAACAGACTTCTCGGGCGGGGGTGGAGCGTAGCTGGTTTGAGAGCAGTCACGTGCATAGTGTCCTGGCTCTCCGCATGTGAAGCAAGTCCCTGAAGCTGGATGTGGACCCGCATTGGCAGGCGGTCTACCAATAGGTCTGGGTGGAGCATACTGCTGAACTGGGTGAGGCGCCACACAAGATGGCCTCGGGGTATAACCGGGTGGAAGAGCGGAGTTCGGAATCCAAATCCGACGCTTCTGAGAACTAGAACCGGAGGAAGAAACCAAATCACGGGTGTGCTTGCGAGACTCCTCGTAGGTGAGCTGAGCTGTCTCCGCGTTAATGGCCTTGTTCACAAGAGCCTGGAATGTATTGCAATGGTGCAAATGGAGATCATGACGCAACTTGGGGTTGAGACCCTTCCGGAACCTAGCCTGCTTCTTGGCGTCCGTGGACACTTCTTCTGTAGCATAGCGGGCGAGATTCTCAAACTCTCTACTGTAAGCATCAACAGCCATCTTACCCTGGGTGAAACTACAGAACTCTTCTCTCTTGCGATCGATGAGGGCTTCAGGAAAGTGATGCTCGCGAAAAGCCTCAGTGAAACCTCTCCAGGTAGGTATCTGACCAGCTGGAAGCATAGCCTCATAGTTTTGCCACCAAAGACTAGCAGGACCTTCCAGGTGATATGCAGCATAGATGACCTTGTCACCTTCAGCTACGTTCGCAGAACGGAGCTTGTGTGTGATACTACGGAGCCAGTCATCTGCATCGAGTGGTTCAATGGAATGATGGAAGGTGGGTGGTTTCAGACGAATGAAATCATAGATAGTCGCTGACTCTTTACATTGGGGTGCGGTGTTCTCCTCGATACGTGCCAACAAGCGGTTAGACTCACGCTTGTTCTTCTCCATCCCTAACATGAACTCTGCCAACGAAGACCGATCGGGAGGATCCTCATCCCTACCACCTCCGTGGTTCAGGCAACGAGCAACAGAACTTCGGTTAACTGGCAACATCCTAAGGAACGAAACCAAGGAAAACAAGGATGGATTCAACATCAACTATAGGATGCAGAAGGTAGCACAAGAATTTAGTATCTCCCAACTCCTAGGACAATTCCGGCAGCATAACGGCAGTAAAATGCTTAAAATGAGACATTCAGCTAAAATGGGGTAGTAACATAATCAGCATCATCACTCAAGGTTCTGAGATATTACTAAACAGGATACACCGGAAGTACTAGAAAACTGGATAAGACTCTGATCAACCAATCCTAAGAGACTACGGAGTAGTAACACGTGATCCTGATAGACAGAAGAGAAAGCCTAGTTCCTTAACCCCGTAGGAAAGATAGGATGACTCAGATCAGAAGGGCATGAGGTATAAGGAGTAAAAAGAGCCTTACGTTCCCTTCCACAATCAATTCCCTTACATAACTAAAGCATTTCTAGACTCAACTTCGACCAGGCTGGCTTGGAAATCCTACAGGCAGTCAGGCTCTGATACCAAAGCTGTCGGGACCCCGATCCTAAGTCACACCGATCTAGCATGTAACACATCATATCACTTTGCGGCCTCACGCACGGTATTCCCACGGGTGCCACCTTACCTGGCCCGGGACCGTTTGCGCCTTTTGGCTCACGTATATGATAGTGTCGCTAGCATCCATATGACAAAGAACCCGGGCCGACATGGCTAGTCGTGAACCCAAAGCGGCACTAACCCATGAGGACAGGCATACATGAATCACATCGAGCATGTCGGTCAACAACGTATAAATCCGGGCTGTAGCACTGGGCTAACAGGACTCCGGTAACCCGGGCTGTAGCAGGCTAGGCAGGACTCCGGATAACACCGCGTGACATTTCCCCAAAGGGGACAGACACAGGAACGAGGTGAAACACATGCCGGTTAGTCAAGTGTTCCGAGCAGTAGTGCTGGGCTAGCAGGACTCCGGTGAACCGGGCTGTAGCGGACTGCTATCGCTCAGAAGCACTAGACCTACATTTCCCCATATGAAAGGCTGCCAAGGATAAACAACTAGATAGTCGGATTCCACACATAGCAATACACGTTACACGTACGCATAACATGCAAGTATGTGCTGTACAACATGGCATCACAACATAACGCAAACTCACATAGATAAAGGCCCAAAAGAGCCACATAGCATTAAATACAAACAGGGGTCACATGACCCATCATTCAGAGCATACAAGCAACAAGCGGAAGCATTACATGTCTGAGTACAGACAACTACAAAAGAAAAAGGCTGAGAAGCCTGACTATCTACAAGATCCGATCAAGATCGTAGCTGAGGTACAAGCTACTTGTCGAAGTCCACGTAACTAGTAAGACCGAAGTCTCCGCTGCAAAACATAAATAAAGCAACATGAGTACAAAGGTACTCAGCAAGACTTACTTCAGATCCTATCATACATGCATTGTATCAAGAAGGTAATGTGGGGTTTAGTTGCAGCAAGCCAGCTTTGACTCTGTGGCTATCCTGTTCTACGACTGCTGGTAACTCTTTTGAAATGGCGCACACGAGTCCACTAATCACCACATCAATACACCACTATGGATTCATCCCCGTCTCACCACGAGGAGGCCATCCATAGCACTCACACTTATCTTGAGCATTTTATGGTATCCACTTCAAGTTGTCTATGTACCACGTAAGCATGCAAGAAGTCCATAACCGAGGACACGTCTATTCGAATAGATCATGATAACCCCGCAGGGGTGTACTTCTTCACACACGCTCTCACCACTTATCACCATGTACACGTCATGTATCTCGGCAACCTTCAAGCGAAAGCCTGGCGAGGGTGTCAGCCACGACCTGACTAACCACACAAGACTCTAGTCCAGGTTTATCGCCTATTCGGGTTCCATCCGCGAGGAGATCCGGCCGGGGTGTCGCTCACGGCCCCAAACGATGTGTACAGGGTTCCCGAGCCCACCATCCGGGTGCCACTCGGTACACCGGGCCACGCGTGCCTAGTCTGTCCCAAGCCCACCTGGCCGGGTGCCACTTGGTAGACTACTAACACTACCTACAAACACCAGAAACTATTTGCAACTCCTGGACAGAGATCAAGTCGGTTAATAAGTCGAGAGGGGTCGAGTTACCGGAACCCAATGTGTGTTAGTATCGAGTCATTGGACAACATACATAGAACTGAGTGCTTAGGGACGGTTCTAATGAGACAACCCACCATGTACTCCTACATGGCCTCTCATCGCTACCTTTACCAAATCGTGTTCACACACTTAACTCTCAGCATCAGAACATATCATATCACTCCAATCCATTCCCAATGAATCAGACCTGACACAACTCTAAGCAATAGCAGGCATGGCATGGTAGAAGCACAACATGGCTCAATCAACTCCTACACATGCTAGTGGGTTTCAACTATTTACTGTGGCAATGACAGGTCATGCAGAGGAATGGGTTCAACTACCGCAGCATAAAGTAGCAGTTGATTCGCTATTGTCCTAATGCAATAAAAGAGAGCAGGAGCGAGAGAGGGATCATATCGGAATGAACAAGGGGGTTTGCTTGCCTGGTAGATCAACAGGGGGGGCACTGCTCCTCTGACAGGTACTCTGGAACGGTCTCCGGAGCAGAACCTATCGAGAAGGAACGGTGTCGGCAATCAATACACAATCATATGCAACAATATGATGCATGAACATGGCATGAGGATGTGATGCTGTTTGAGCTAATGCAGCTAGAGTTTATTTGGTTGAAGTTCATATGAACCAAGGGTTCATATGCAAACCCCAAGTGAAGTATATAACATGCCATTATTACGTTTTCACTTATACAGCAAGTATAAGTTGGTTTTTCATGCATGAAACTAGCATAAATGGGTTCCTTGCATTTTTCTGATGATTTTTCATATATAACTTGTTTCAATCTGAGCTACGGTTGATTTGATATGAATTTTTGAAGTTTGAATCATTTTCTGGAATTTCCTGTTTAAAATTAAATCCAGAAAAATGAATAACTGCGTCAGCATTGCGTCATGCTTGCGTCAGCAAGTCAACAACGCTGACTGGGGTCAAACCTGACGTGTGGGGGCCACACGTCAGTGACACAGGGGCTAAACCCGGTCAAACCCGCACTGACTGGGGTTTGACCTGGCCCTGGGGCCCACGGTCAGTGGCTTAGGGTGGGTTTAAGTTGCGGGATTAGGCGCTAATGACGTGCCACGTCAGTCGCCGGAGTTTCGCCGGCGACGACCTCGAGCCACGGCGGAAGATCGCCGGAACAGGGCTGGGGGCCACGGTTTGGCGCACGGAGGCCACCGGCGGGTAGCCCATGCACGGGCGGATCCAGCCGCGCTCAGGGGAGGCCGTGGGAATGGCGGAGCTCGCCGGAGCAGAGCTCGCGGCGGCGGCCGGAGTCGGGTGGCGTGCGGCAGAGGAGCTAGAGGCGCAGAAGGGCAGGGGAGAAGGGGGTTCGACAGCGGGGCTCACAGCGGTTCCGGTGGAAACGTCAGCGAGCTCGGGGGAGGCGCTGACGGCGGCGAGCGGCGACGGAGATCCACGGCGGCCGGAGGTGTTGAAGGAGACGAGGGCAGCTCCACGGGGCGTCCGGGGTCTTGTGGCTTGACAGAGAGAACGAGGGAGTCGTGGCGGAGCTGGGGAGCGTGTCGGGGAGGTGCGGCAGTTGCCGAGGCCACGGTGGCTATGGACGGCGGCGACGGTGATTTCGGCCGCGAGAGAGAGAGCGAGGGAGAGGAGGGGATGCCACAAGAGAGAGAGCGAGAGGGGCGGGGCGATGCGTGGCGATGTTACAGGGGTCGCGGAGCAAGCAGGGAGGCAGGAGCTGGCCGGGCGCGTGGCCGCGTGCGGCGAGCGCGTGCTCGGCGTCCTCCTGGCGCGGTGGAGACGACGACTGGCGTCGGCCAGTCAGCTCGGCTGGCCTGCTGGCCGCTGGGCTGCACAGTGCCCGGCTATGCAGGTAAGTGGTCCAGGTAAAGGTTTCTGTATTTTTGTTTTCTTTTCTATTTTTTTCTGACATTTGTTTGATTTAATAAAATGCTAAATCATTTTATTTACTTATGCCAACTTTTGCAGGGGCTAATGGTATTATTCCAGAGCTCCTCAACAAATGGCACAATTTTTGGATATATAAAACATATATATCATTTATATATCCAATGCAAATAATTATTGCATTAATTCCAAATGCCCAAAATAAATATTTATGAGCTTCTAAAAATATTGGTTTGATTTTTACCTCTGTCCAATATTTTTAGAGAGTAACATGAACATTTTCTTGGACCTTTTTGGAGCACTTTTTATCTGGGTCATTTCCAGAAATAAAATCTGAGGGTTTCACAAATCCCCATTTCAAATTTAAAAGAATTTAAACATGATGCACACATGACTAGCTAGCCTTGAGCATACCAGAACTAGGGATGTGACAATCTGGTACACTTATCCTAACTAAAGTTGGTCCTCGCCTGCCAAAGGCTCTGGTGGTGACGCTAGCTTGGGCTCCATAATGACTTCCTCCCCGCCTTTGGACTGGTCTTGGTCTCGTTGCAACAAAATGGGTGCCTTTGCTTGATACCCTCGCCTGCGCTTGCCCCCTTTGCACTAAAGAGAAAAGGAGGACACTGCGCGGGCCGGCGCCCGCCTGGCGCCCTTGGTCGTCATGGCTTGCGTCATGGGCACCTCGTGAGGTACCCCGCCTTGATCTCTCCGCCTCCTCGTGAGCCAGCCTGATGAGGCCGTGCCTGAGGAAGCTCCGTGTCGTCCGCCCCGCGAGGCTTGGCGCCTCGCGAGGGTCTTGGGTCTTGCGTTGATGAAGATAGGCTGTGCTGGGCCCCCCTTTGAGGCAGGCAAGTCTGGGGACCCCCGTTCCCAGAACGCCGACAGTAGCCCCCGGGCCCAAGGCGCGCCCGGACTTGGCCGTGCAGAGAGGCGAAAGGGCAAGGGCGAAGCGCCGCGGGCCCTAACAGCCTGCGGGCTTGGGTGCCGCGTGGCGGTTGATTGGACGTGGGCGCTCCAGCAACCGCGCAGGTTGATAAAGGAGCGGCATCTGCCTAGGCTTTGCTTTTTGCTTTCTCCGGTTGCTGCTCAGATCCCCTTTCTTGCGCCTCTCCTACCTTCCTCCAAATTTCCAGATCTACTTCGACCGCGAGACCTAGGAAGCCATGGCGCCTCGTTAGTCCTCGGCCGAAGCTTGGTACTCGTCTGCTCTGGACTCGCCGAACGTGTCGGAGGCGAGCCTTGCCCGGTTGCGCCGGATGGCGGCGGCGAAGCTGACCGGCGCGTCGCTGCTGAGGGAATTCCTGGAGCACCAGCTGGCTCTGCTTCGGCAGTACTCACCTCCAATGTGGAGGCCTCATCCGAGCCCCGCGGCCTTGGGTGACGGAGATCTGGCCGCGGTCCTCCAATCTCTGGTCGGGGGCGAGGTGGCAAGGTTGGAGGGCGCTCCTGCGCCCTTGTTCCTTTGCGACGACTGGGAGCAGGTGGTGGAGTCCATGCCCATCTTCAACAGGGACGGGCCCGTGCCCGCGGAGGCTCCCGAGGGACTGGTGGACGTGTCCTCCGACGACTCTGGCGAAGAGGAGGACGGAGGGGAGCGGGAGAAGGCGCCTGAATCCGAGGTGACTGACGGAGAGTCGAGGGCTCCCCTCCCCCGGCGCAGGTCCCGCACACTCCGCCTCTCTCCGAGCGATGACGACGAGGATGATGACGAGCAGGTCGGCGGGAGCTTGCCCCTGATTCCGAAGAAGGACAGGACCGGGCTGATCTCCCGCGGGTCTGCCCCTGCCCCGAGGCGGACCGCAGACGCGCCTTCCGCTTCCGAGGTTGACCCCTCCAGCCGGCTTTCGGGCTTCAAATTTGGCCGGAGGCTGCCTGAGCTCACTGGCGACGACCCGTAAGCGCTTGGTTCTTGTCTTTATTTCTTGTTCTGATGCTGAGGCTTGACGTCCGTATTTCTTGGATAGGCTGGCGCCCGTGGCAGAGAAGCTGAAGGGGGCTCCTGAGGTTCCATCCGCGACAGCGCCTCTGCCCGTGAAGGAAGGTGACCGCGACGCACGGGCTTCTCCTGCCCGGTCGTCCTCGCGAGGCCTGGCTGAGTTGGCTGGGGCGAGCTCAGCTCCCATGGCCCAAGTGACTCCCGAGGTGCCTTTGCCTGCTGCCGCCACCACAGCTATTGGGGCGCAGCAGACTCCGCCTCAGGATGCTGTGGTCGTGCCGCCGCCTTCTCCTCTTGTTCCACCGACCGCTGTCTCTCCGACTCCTCCTGCCGTTCTGGAGCATGCTGCTGCTGAGCTGGACCGGCTGCGGTAGGATCTTCATGGCGCCGACCCTCGCTTGGTGGCCGGGCGCTTGGAGCTGGCTTCAGGATGGATTCGCTCTGACGCTTCGATTCGGGCGGCGCTGGTTCAGGCCTCGACGGCCTATGATGAGGAGAGGCAGACCGTCCTTGAGACGAAGGCTGCTCGTGACGCAGCCTTGGGGGAGGTGGTTGACGTCCGCAGTCGCTGCAAGACATTGGAGGACGAGCTGCAAGGCCTGCAGGACCAGCTCGCGAAAGAGGTCCGCCTTCGCCAAGAACAAGAAGAAGGCGTGAAGGCTCGCAAGGTGGCCGTCGAGGGTCGGGAGGCCAAGCTCAAGAAGCATCGCGACCGCCTAGGCGCGCTGGAGAAGGAGTTGGAGGCGATGAAGGTCGAGCTAGATGACAAGGCCCGGGTTCTTGCCGAGAATCGCGTGGCCTTCGCGGACATGGAGGCGAAGGCTCGTTCTTCGCTAAAGATGCTTTACGCCAGCGGCCTGGAGAGCCCGCTGGCTGGTGCCGAGGATGGCCCCGCCAAGCTGCTTCCCTTCCTGGTTCGTGCTCTTGAGGATGTCGCCCTTGGCCTTGGCCCCACGGCCGAGGCCGAGGCGCGTGTCCTGTCTTCTGCAGCGCTGACGCGGGTCTTCACCCACATCTACCTTCGCGATCCCAACGTCGACCTTGACAGCCTGCTGGAGCCAGTGAGCGGCAAGCGTGCCGCTGCCGCTGCCGAGGCCGTGAAGGGTCGCGCGGAGGCTCTACTCGGGAAGTTCCGGGCCTTCAGCACCAAGCCGAAGCAAGGCACTGCCGACCCTGCTGCTCCATGAGGCGAAGCCACTCCGCGCCGCTCCACCGCCGACAAGTGACTCCGCTGAGGCTCCTGTTCTGCTTTTAATTCCTGCACATGTATCATGCCTCGGGGAGGCGTTTAAACTCGCGTTTGGTATTGAGATGACAGTGTGCACTATAATATTTGCTTTTAAATTCCTTGAATTTACGCTTTTCCTTCCTACTTGCTTATGTTCTACGCCGGCAGAGCCCGGCCCCGCTCGTACCTCGCCCAGCATTAGCCCCGACCGGTAACCAGGACGGGACCAAAGGAGTGAGGGGCTACGTGACAAGTTAGACTCCTGAGTTGCGATGCTCAGGAGTCCCCCTTGGCGCGCGAACAGCAAGTAGGGAGGTGTGATGTAGGTGGATCTACCATTCTACGTCTGCAGAGCCCGGCCCCGCGCGTACCTCACCCAGCATTAGCCCCGACCGGAAACCAGGACGGGACCAAAGGAGTGAGGGGCTACGTGACCAGTTAGGCTCCTGAGTCGCGATGCTCAGGAGTCCCCCTTGACGCTCAAACGACCTTCGTACCTTGGCTCCGCTCGGGGAGAGATGCACGACGAACCAGGCCCGGGGGGCCTGGCTGGGTGGCGTGCGTCTGGGCGTGACCCAGGCGCAGCCCCCGTGCCCAGCCCCCTCGCGCGGCACTCCCGAGGGGAGGCGTTGCGATGAGGCTAGACACTGAGCTCTGGGCTCCCTGAGGTTGATGCGGCCCGGGGGCCACCCTCAGTTGTTTATCACCAGCGCGGAGCATAGCGCTTCCGTATGTGTACGGGCATAGCCGCTCCTCGGTAGTGTCGTCAGCCAGCGCGGAGCATGGTGCTTCCACTGGTACGTGGGAGGGGGCTCCCCTCCAGGAGGAGCCCTCGGGGCATGTACAACGCCGCCCTAACACGTGGCTGGCACGGTAGGGCCTGGTGAGGTGTATCTGGGCACCCGTGAGCCAGCGCGGGACTCACAGGGCCCTACCTCTAGGCGGGTTGCGCCTCACACTGGGCCTTATCTTGTGATGTGTTCCTGCAAATTTGGTTAGATGCCGGCACTCTACGTCCTCGGGTCCCGGCCTTCGAGCTGGTCTCAGCCGTCGCTGGTATGCCAGGTCGCTATGCCGTGGACAAGGCCAGAGGGTGAGGGCTGGAGTGCCGGTAAGAGCCCTGAGTCACGATGCTCAGGTACCCCCCCTTTAACGTGCAAGTGGTCGACATGGAGAAGAAGAGGTGCCGTGGACCGGCGACGAATAATCAAGCATGGTGAGTCGAACGCTTAACCATAAATAAACGCAAGAGGGATACATGTCGTTGGGTCTGGCCCGAGCGTCTTGGGATGATGCAGCCCGAGGGGCGCCCCCAACAAAGTAGGCTAACGACATGACATGAAATAAAAGGGATACATGCCGCAGGGACGGACCCACGCGGCCTGGGAGTAATGCAGCCCTGGGGGGCGCTCCCAGCTGGAAATGAAACTTGAAAGATGTCACCTGATGATGTTGAGGACGAAGGAGTGTTGGTGCAGCAGACTCGGTGGGCTGCGGAAGCCGATCCTCACGAGCCCCCAGGCCCAGGAGCCTCGGGAGGCTCCGGAGGCGCTGGTGGCTCCTCGCGGATCATCTCCATCTCTACCAAGGCTGCGGAACGCCTGGCCTCTTGAGCCTCCATGATGCCCCTCATGAGGTGCTGGTACGCAGGAGCCGCGTTCGGCAAGCCGTAAGGCATGCGAACGTAGCTGTGGGGTGGACCTTCACAACGCCCCACTCGCGAGGGCCAAAGGCGCTCCATAGAGGTGACTTGGTTGAGCCCTGGTACGTCGACGCAGACGCGCAGCCCACCATCCTCGCCTGGATGGGGAGGCACAGCTGGTGGGCGGCGGCAGCCTCTCATGACTCTTGATTCCTGTAGTTCTTGAATAGCCTTGTTGACGAACTCCTGAGGGTCCGACCCTCCTTGCCTTGCTCCTTCTTGAGGGAAACGTGCTTCGAAACACGCCTCCACGTGGTGCCCAAGCGCCTCCCTCGTGACCTTAGCCAGGTCGGTGGCCCTCCAGGGGAGAGCCCCCGAGCCCTGCCTGAGGAGGGCGCCGGGCGCGCTTTCCTATGCGATGGAAGGAGGTTCCCCTTGGGCAGGCGCGGGCCCAGAGGGGCCTGCCTCCTGAGGGTCTGGGCCTGACGATGTCTTCTTCTTCTTGGGTGTGGTCTCGGGAAGCCTCCTGCTTCCGCGATCCGGGTCTTCGAGTGATGCTACCTGAAAGGCTCGTTCCAGGGAACACACCGCGTCCTTCTCTTCACAGGGCACCGTGACGACTCCGCCACTCCCTGGCATCTTGAGGACGTTGTAGCCATGGTGAGTCACGACCATGAACTTGCCAGCGCTGGGTAGCCGAGGATGGCGTTGTACGACAGGCGAATGTGGGCGATGTCGAAGTCGATGAGCTCGGTGCGGTAGTTGTTGCGTGCCCCGAAGGTGACAGGGAGGCGGAACTGCCCAATCGGGACCGTGGAGCCGTCGGTGACTCCGGAGAAAGGCTTGGTTGGCTGAAGCTGGTTGTAGGGCACTTGGAGATTGTTGAATGTTTCCATGGACAGGACGTTGAGCCCTGCCCCGCCATTGATGAGGGTCCTGGTGACCACCACGTTGCTGATGATTGGGGAACAAAGCATTGGGAGGACTCCGGCTGTGGCCGCGCACTTGAGCTGATCCGCTGAGCTGAACGTGATGGCGCACGCCGACCACCTGAGAGGGCGTGTGGCTTCGAGCTTGGGGAGGACTGCATTCACCTCGCGGGCGAATTGCTTGAAGATGCGCTGAGAGGCTGGGGCTTGAGCTCCGCCCAGGATGCAGGCGATCGCACGCGGCTCCTGGAAGCCCCCAGCCCCTTCGTCCTGATGGAGGTCCTCGTTTCTCCTTGGTTGAGGCGGCAGCGGAGGGAGGCCTGCGTTGCCTTGTGGGCGGTCCTCGCTAGGCTGATCGCGCTAGTCCCCCTCGCGAGGCGGATGTCGCCAGCGATCCTCGCGAGGTTGATCGCGCCACCCTTGGCACGGGCCGCGGTCTTCCCAGCGTCCTGCGTTCCTTCCTCCTCCTCGGCCGTAGCCCCGGCCAGCGCGGTCGAGACGACGGCCGATCCTTCCATCTCGCACGGCTCGGAGCTCTTGGCATTCGTTGGTGTTGTGGGTGTGGAGGTCGTGGTACACGCAGTACCGACTGCCCCTGGAGGATTCGGGCTGATCTTTCCCCGCTTGGTGTCTGGTTCTGCCGCGAGTACGGCAGCCCCCTTGCGCTTCATGTCCTTGTCCTCGAGGAGGGAGAGACGCCCTTCCTCAGCCCTGGCGCACTTGGTCGCCAAGTTGAACAGCTCCAAGGAAGTGCACAGGTCTTCATGCATCGCCAGCTCCTCCTTCATCTTGACGTCGCGCACGCCGTCGGAGAAGGCTGAGATGATGGCCTCCTCGGACACCCTGGGGATCTTGAGGCGTGCGTTGTTGAAGCACTGAATGTACTTCTGCAGGGTCTCTCCGGGTTGTTGCTTGATGCGGCGCATGTCGCTCACGGCAGGTGGCCGGTCGCGAGTACCTTGGAAGTTGGCGATGAAGCGGGTGCGCATCTGGTCCCAGGAGGAGATCGTGCCTGGAGCCAGATTCAGGAGCCAGGTGCGAGCCCCGTCCTTGAGCGCCATGGGAAACCAGTTCGCCATGACCTTCTCGTCTCCGTTGGCAGCTTCGATGCCCAGCTCATAGAGCTGGAGGAACTCCGCAGGGTTGGCCGTGCCGTCATAGCGAGGAGGCAGGTATGGCTTGAACTTGCCGGGCCACGCGACGGTGCGTAGCTCGATGGTGAAGGCACGGCAGCCTGTTGTGGCCACGGGAGGCCTTGGGTGACGGAGAGCTTGGTCTTGCGGGTCCCCATGCGCTGCAGCTGGGAGCAGCGCGGGGTCTTGATGTGCGGGAGCTGGAGCGTGGTCGCGACGTGCCGGAGCAGGGAGCGCCCGGGCAGCTTCTTGCGGGTGAGGGACTTCTTGGCAGCTCTGTTCTTGCCGTGCCAGCACCTGACGGAGCGGGTTCCGCCCAGGGGCCACGCTCCTTGGAGCCATGGCGTCTTCTTGATGAGGAGGCGGCTGGGGCGCCCCCAGAGCTTCGTCGCCCGCGCAGGGCGGGGTGCGGTGCAGCGGAACTGACGGCGCGGGAGAGGCCCCCGCGGCGCGGACGAGCTCGGCGACGCAGTCAAGCCATTCTTCGTAGACGTCATCGACGAGACGGTAGCGCAGGAGCTCGTTTGCCGCGATGAGCGCAGCTCAAGCCTCCATGGGTGCGCGGAGCGCGCGGGACGAAGAACCAGCTGGGGTGAGCTAGGGAGTAGCGGTGCGGCCGTCTTGCCGCACAGACGGATGCTGAGACGATGCTTGCTGCTCATTACCCGCCAGGCCGGTGGCGGCGTTGACGGCGGGTGACGGGGAACGGCGAGGACGCCCGCCGTCGAGAGCTGTCTGGGCGACGCGGGAAGCGAGGGCGGCCCGGCGCTCGGCGCGGGCCCGACGAGCGTCAGACATGGATGTGATGGTCGGAGGAGAACGGAGTGGTGGAAGACGAATTCCGGGGCACCCCTACCTGGCGCACCAAATGTCGGATTTCGGGTTCCGGCAGACCCTTGAGGTTCGAACTGTGGGGTGCACGCGGAGATTACGCCTCCTACCTACTCGAACCTCTCCGCCTCGCAAGGATCTAAGCTATCGAAAGAACAGCACAAGAGACACAAGGTTTATACTGGTTCGGGCCACCGATGTGGTGTAATACCCTACTCCAGTGTGGTGTGGTGGATTGCCTCTTGGGATGATGATTATGAACAATACAAGGAAGAACAACCTCGCGAGGGACTGTTCTTGGATGGGGGGATGAACTGCTAGGAGGAGTTCAGTCGCCCTTCTCTCTCTCTCTCTCTCTCTCTCTCTCTCTCTCTCTCTCTATTGCCTATGCCTTTCTAACTGATTGCCGGGTTTCTAGATGTCTCTACCCTGGGGGTGGCTAGTCCTATTTATAGGCAAAGGCCCTGGGCCTCTTCCCAAATATTTAGCGGAAAGGGCGCCAACAATTGGCCATTTTGAAGGGGAACATCTGGTACACTTGTCCTGACTAAAGTTGGTCCTCGCCTGCCAAAGGCTCTGGTGGTGACGCTAGCTTGGGCTCCACAATGACTTCCTCCCCGCCTTTGGACTGGTCTTGGTCTCGTTGCACCGAAACGGGTGCCTTTGCTTGATACTCTCGCCTACGCTAGCCCCCTTTGCACTAAAGAGGAAAGGAGGACACTGCGCGGGCCGGCGCCCGCCTGGCGCCCTTGGTCGTCATGGCTTGCGTCATGGGCACCTCGTGAGGTACCCCGCCTTGATCTCTCCGCCTCCTCGTGAGCCAGCCTGATGAGGCCGTGCCTGAGGAAGCTCCGTGTCGTCCGCCCCGCGAGGCTTGGACCCTCGTGAGGGTCTTGGGTCTTGCGTTGATGAAGATGGGCCGTGCTGGGCCCCCCTTTGAGCCACGCCGCAGGCCGCAGGCAGGCAAGTCTGGGGACCCCCGTTCCCATAACGCCGACACCACAGAACTGGGACGAGAGAAGGATCTAAAGGACGAAGAGAGGAAGAAGCCGCCGTGATCCAGGTTTCCGTGCATGACTTATGCTTGGTCTACCGCATATGCCATGCCAACGTTGAGTGCCAGGATTTTAAGGACTTCCTCGAGAGCAACCTAGTCAAATTCGTTACTGTAGACTTTGGTAACGACAAAGAAGTCCTGCGTCGGATAGGCCTCGTTGTAGGCAACACCTTCGACCTCCAGAAGAATCGGCTGGTGTCCTCTCTTCAGCCTTCAATGCTGACCCTGGCAGGAGCCATGGTTCATCCTTCGTACGGTAAACTGGAGAAACCTCCATACACATTTCATCATCATGCATGGCAGCGGAATGTACTAGATATAGACCACATCCACTACGCTGCAATGGATGGCTACCTTTGCTTCAATATCTACAAGGGTTGGATGAAGAGCAACAACCAAGTGTGCAGTTCAAGCAAAGAAGTATCGGCCAAGAGGAAGAGGGACAAGGACGAAGTCGAGGACGTGGACGAGGACTCCGAGTAAGGTGGCAGTGTCGTTGCTCATGGTGGTTCTAATGCAGTGTCTACCGGAATAGTTGCAAAGTTTAATTTCAGGTGTGCTTAATTTAATTTGAGGGGTGTGTTGTGCTGAGCCCCCAGCAGAACTATGTTATGTTTCTTCTCGTTACTTTAACTCTTCAGTACATACATACTAGTATTTCTTGCATTTCATCTTTTAGTTGGTATAGTACTACCACTCGTTTCAACACATTATATACGTACAATATATATGGCCAACATCATATAGCCAGCAGTTTAGTTGTCAAAGAATTTCAGGGTGCTTAGTTTTGCCAAAGAATTCCAGGATGCTTAGAGGGTGCTTGGATCCTAGGGACTTATTTTAGTCTGACTAAAAATAGTCTCTTTAAGAGGCCAAAGTTCCAAGCACCCCTGACTAAAGAGGGGCTAAAACTAGTCTTGAGACTAAATTTTTTTAGTGAGGGGTACCCCTACTAAAATGTGGATTAGTCCTCTCTCTACTAATTTAACTCCTCTCCTTTAACACAGGCGAGTTCTTGATTGGAGGGTTTGGAGGATAATAAATGCTCATTAACTTGATTTTAGCCATTTTAGTATTTGGATCCAAGCATGGGTGAGGCTAGCATGTTTTAGTCCCACTACTTTTAGTCATGGGACTAAAACGTATCCAAGCACCCTCTTTGTTTTATTTGAGGGGTGGGTTGTGCTGGACACCATTATTGTGACTAGCCTTTTTAATAGTACTATATGCATAATTTGGCGACGTGCGCTCTCTATATGTACCACCTTTTTTAAAATTTCAAGTTTTTCTCCATGGCACAATCCGTCGATACTACTGCTGTACAAAAGTATACATTTTTTAAAAGGCTAGAGGGCGGGGCAGTCTAGCTTGGTCGATTTCACGAGAGGCGAGGGCCTTTGTGATTTGACGGCTCATTACTGCTGGAAGGCGGGGCCTTGTGATTTGACTGCTCATATAAATGCGCCGACGACCTGATCGAGGAGGAGCAAAGAATCGTGCGGTATACTCAAGTTTTCCACTGGAGTAGTACTGCAACGGAGGAGCACGAAACACGGCAGCCCAGTGCCATATGGCGATAAAAATGATCTAATTTGCTAGTCATCTCATTGTTAGCATTGTTCTATTCATTCCCTAAAAAAACATTGTTCTATTCATGCGTCACAGAGAACGTGACACGTGCTGCGAAACACCCGAAGCAAAAGATGAAACACAGGAGCAAAAGAAGAAGGAAGATTATCAACCCAAATGATCTAATTCGCCGCGGAGTCATAACTGCTTCTTCATCGCCTCCACGACCTCCATCTCCTTGCGCGTCTCCTCCGCCATCTTCTTCATTCTGTACATGACGCGGGATTTCTCTACGCGAGCCTTCATCATCTGTTCCACGGCCGCATTACGTACCTTGACAGCAGCCGGGTGCTCGATGCGGAGCTTCGCCAACTCCTCCTTCTGTTCCATGACGAGGGCCTGCAGCATCTTCATCGAGGAACTACTATTCTCATGCATCTTCTTCCAGCCGACGTTCTGCTCCTTCAACAGGTCGATCTTGTGGCAGAGCTTCGCCTTGTCCTCCTGAAGTCGCAGGATTTTGCCGGTCGCCTTCTTCTCTGAGGCAATGCTCTTCTTCAGCAGCATCACCAAGCCGGCGGTCAACTCCCCCTGCTGATTGAGCTCAGCGGGCATGTCGTCGAGGCTCTCCTTCAGCAACTCCATCAAGCCTTGGATGAACTCCTTCTGCTTATTGAGGTGCTTATTGAGCTGATCGGGCATGCCGTCGAGGGACAACGATTCCAGCTCCGCCGGCTCGGCATGTTCGCCTCCGCGGCTAGGGCGCTCCTGGGAGCCATCACCTACCCGTGAGAGATCTTTCGAGGTCTGTGCGTGGCGGCGAGCCCTCTTTTTTTTCTGCAGCCTTGGTTGCCGCTCCCTTGTTACGAGTAGTTCTCGACCTAGAGCTCTGCTCACCAGCCATGGCAACGACGGACGAAGAAGAAGCACTTATGAGGAGGAAAGGTAGAGTAATTTTCCGTTAGGTAGTTCCCCTTTTTATAACCTAAGTACTAGCACTAGTACTAATACCTGCATAGTGGGGACACATTCAGGTTTGGTACGTACTAGTAGGTGTGAGCAGGCTTTCGAATGTGTTGGGAACAAGGTAAAGATTAATTGAGGGTTTTGGTTTCGAGGCCCGAAACGGCTCCCAATGAGTTTAGCGGAACATAAATTTCAAGTACTACACTACTCAAATGCGTAAATATTATGTTACTGCCAAAAATTGGCACAAAATACGAAGGAGACCAATGGAAGTACTACTCGCAACCCATGATTTAACTACTCACATGCGCGCAGTGGAGTAATAATGTCTTTCTTCCACCCGCACGTCCACTCAATTTGCATGCGCTGTATTAATTGACCATCAGTGAAGTGAACGACTTTCACGTGTCAAATTATCACATGGGGTGGATCTTAGTACAAAATTGCGTCCGCCCGTGTACCCGCGTGTGCGTGCGAGGGAATGAGTGCGTGCGTGGCGTGCGTGCACATCTTCGCTTCGTTCATGTACCGCCAGTATAGCTTAGGGAGGATGAGTACATTCTTCTGGAACCAGCAGCACATCACTGTGATCAATCCACGCAAGGAGGTCACGGCAACGCCTTCACATGTGCCACGTGGCTTCATGAATTGGAAGAGAGACACTGTGTAGCATGCCATTGGTATTCTAATTTACGTGTTTTGCACATACTCGAAGTACTAGTAAGGTACACGTGCATTGCACGCATCAGATTTTGCAACCAAATTATGAATAAATACCACACTATAGCATGTAAGCTCTGAGTCATATATGCCTGATGTAGCCCTTCGTTTAATTCTTATAGTTCATCTCATTCAAAATCAATTAGTTTTTATAAAAAAGCTTAGAACACGGGAATAGGAAAAACATGGGATTATAGTGGAATGTCGTCTTGAATCCTACAGGATTGTATGAGTGTTTGACTGTGCATAGAAAAAACGCAGAATTCTTTCAAAGAGGTTTGAGTGGATGGGATGTTTCCTATGAAATCTACTGCAAATGAATCATATGGAAAAATTCCTATGGTTTACAATCCTACGAATCAAACAACCAAGTTAGGAAGAATTCCTAATGATTAGAATCCTCCAAAATTCCTTTGAGAATCCTTTGAATCAAAGAAGCCCTTAATCTATTTTATGATTCATGGAATTGTGCGTTATAAAGCATAAAGTTAAAACAAATAATGGCAATTCAACTAGAAAAAAAGTTTGGGCAGTTATGATACGGAAGATTCTAGAACAAAAGAGAACCACTGTTGTTTTGAGGTTTGTGCATTATGCTTAAGTTCAACCATGGAGTCTGCTAGACTGTACATGTGGCAAAATCCGGTGGGGGGCTAGAAGATGGTGCGAGGGGCCGAGTGGAGGGAGACTATGAAGGAATGCACAAGTGTGAGATCGATATTTAGAGAGAGGGGGCGAACACGTGCGCTGTTGCGCGTAGTGGCGGAGCCATGAAAAATAAATGAGCTAGGGGGCCAAGCATTGCTAATCCTTTGCGAGGAGGGTCAATTCATGAACTTAAACCATTTTTAGCAGCAATTGTCTAATGATCACATTCATATTAGCCTTGATATATAGTGATGTTAGGGGGGAGGGGGGCAGGGCCCTTACTGCCCCTGTCTTCGCCAATGTGCACGCGTCTGAGAGATGAAGCGGAAGGCATGGGTGATGAGAGGGGGACGTTGGATATATAATTAATATGGGTGTATTAGCTATATATGTAAATCGTATATAGAGAGGTATAGATTGATCGATGTGGACATGGGAAAGAGGGTGAGACCTCATTGGATATATCGATTGATCGATTTGTGTGGAAAACTGTAAAAGACCTAGCTATATACACACATACATAGAGGAACATCGATCGTTGCGCATGCACGCATGAGAGATAAAGAATGCCCGATATGATGGAGAGGGGGATGTGTGTGGGTGTGTGCCTTCATGGGAGACCGACCTGAAGAAAAAGATTGCATGCGTGCGATGGATAATGCTGACTGGTAGTGTGTGTGCATGCATGCACGAGAGGAAGTTAGTGGTACAATTATAAAGAGAAGACTACTGTGTGGGTGTAAAAGAATAGGTGAGGTCATAATCAATGTAAAGTTGAATTCAAATATTTGAATAAGAGATGCTGATGTTTGAAACCCATGCATGCATGAATATAACGGAGATCTGCGCGGTGTGGTTTGGAAACGAGCATGTTGTAATGTATACACATTGAACAAGGTCAGACTGATTTGAATTTGAGATACCGATGGAAGACATCATTTGGCCACGTCGCATCCGTGCATGGACACACTATTCTAATTGGAGATGATGGGCGGCTTTCGCATCACATATCTATATCTATACCCCTATATATTTTTTTTAAATATTGTGTGCAGGTAACTTTAACTTTGAAAGATGGTCGTTGGGTGAGGCGAATCCGATGGTCCAAAGATGGCAAATTTAAGCACTACTGGCAGTTGGATATCATCCAGATTCCACCACATTTTGCCACATGTATAATCTAGAAGACTCCATGGTTGAACTTAAGCATAATGCACAAACATCAAAACATAAGCACTTCTTATTTGTTCTAAAATCTTCTGTATCAGAATTGCCCAAATGTTTTTCTACATGATTTGCCATTATTTGTTTTTACTTTATGTCTTACGACGCACAATTCCATGAATCTTAAAATAGATTAGCTTTCTTATAAAAACTAGATGATTTTGAATGAAATGAACTATACGAATTAAACGAACATCTACATCATGCATATATGACTCAAAGCTTGCATGCTATAATGTGGTATCTATACCTATACTAATTAGGCAGTTCCTAAAAATTCCCACGATAATAAGATTTTACGAACCGTTCATCTGGTGGGACCGATTTATTACGGTGCAGATCCGATCATAAAAGCCTCATCCAAAAAAATTATCTCCATTGTAAAAACCAAAGAAAAAAATATTGCCACTAGATCCTAAATCTAATGGTTACGATCTAAAACTACTAACCATCTCTCATACGTTTCCTTTGTGTAAAAAAAGCCTGCCACACCCAGCACACGTACATATAATTAGAGTCCACATATAGAATTAGAGTCTAGAGTCCATGCGTTCTATTCCTCCCATTGGGGCCATAGCCCCTTAGGCCTCTCCTCTCTCAACGCTAACCAAAAAACAACCAGCAGGCCTCTTCTCTCTCAACGCCAGCCAAAAAACAACCCGCATGCCTCTGCACTCTCAACGCACTGACCTATGTCCTGTCTTTCTTTTCACCGGCGGCATGTTAGATACAGCGGAAAATCTAATTGCACTGGTTATGGCATATAGGCCTTGGCCTCTCCCTCCCGGTGTCATCAGCCCCTCTCTCTCTCTCTCTCTCTCCCCGAGAATAATAAGATTTTCATGCATGTGATGAATATCATCATATGATCATATAATTGGCTGCCTCCACGCAATAATACAAAATTAACTATGCAAGGCAAATAACTCACATGTGTTTGTCCGTGATGGCCAAAAAAGAGCACATACATTATACCCTCTCAAATCAGTCAAGCTATGTGATTTATTTTTGTCGGGGCATGGCGATTCGCAGAAGGAAACAAATTTCATATTTCAGCGCAGATTTCTAATCTCTTTTTTTGTCTCAGTTTTCCATATTTCATACCTTACCAGGATACATTTTCTTCTACAATCAATCTCCATGGATCCTCTCCTATGTTTCTGTAGTGTAAAACATCCAAATCTATTGGTACGTACATCTAAATCCACAATTATTTTGTCTCAAAAAAAAAAATCCACAATTATTTAGTACAGCCCACGAAGTTGTCCATGGAGAAACCACTCATGCCCATAGCACAATTAAAGAAAAAGTTATCTTTCGATCCAGTTCGTTTCTGAGACGTCTTATACATGTATTTATTTATACACCGTTTGATTTTGGGATGTGAACTTGATATAGTTTTGTGTTAATGCCACTCGCTGAATTTGCCGAGTTTCCAACGCACTTGGCAAAGCCTGGAAACAACTGGGCATTGTGTTTGCCAAGCTCTCCTCTACTTAAACAACACTTCGTTGGACGGACGTGGAGAATCATTAACTTTGCCGAGTTCATATTATCGGTGACTCGACAAAAAATTAAATAGCCATTGCCGATTTTTGGAAAATGAGATCTCAGCAAACTACCACGACATGAATAATATGCATGTGAATTTGTGGGAACCACATATATAGCATGGTAGATAATGGACATGGGACATGTGTGTCGGTTTGTTTGGTTTGATAAACACGATTTAAGGTAAATATTGTATCAGTATTTCCATAATTATAGTATGGATTAATAATTTGTTTTGGTTTCATCATATAACAAATTATTTGAGTATGGTATTTGTATATACCACTTTAGCCAAAGTGGATGTGAATTCAAAAAAGAGACCAAAACAGTTCCCCTTTTTCTATATGTTAATATATTAACATTTTACTTATAGAAAATGACTAATATAATGTAAAAGAACATGCTTAAATCAATACATTATGATATGATGGAACCAAAGGAGATGCACAAATGTGCAACAGTCGAAACATGTCGAGAAGCTCAACCTCATGAATATTTTTCATATGCATGATTTTATTATATTAGTTGGAGACTAGGATTTTGTCTTTTTATGAGAAAATTTTGGAACAACAAAAAAGTAATTACAAACAGTCTCTGATGCGTGCATCTATTCCTTCTCTCTTTAATAAAGCCTAATTGTTTTTTTGCTGATTCTGTGAGGCTCCTTCATCGTATATTTAATTTTAACTTTTGAATTACAATAGAGACTGAGTATATGCGTCATCACATATTCTGCTATTTTAAATATTAAATTTTGACTATGATAAGACCTAAATAGTAAACATAGAAGGTCCTAAGACAAGATGGAACTTTTCCAATAGAAATTTGGGAATCCGAGTAAATAAAATGTTGTCTCAAAATATCATCCCATTGTAGGTTATTAAACTAGCCCGTGCGAACGCACGTGTTGGCGACTAGTTTATTCATAATTTGGTTGCCAAATCTCATGCGTGCAATGCACGTGTACCTTACTCTAGTCTAAATGGTGTTTGTGTGTGTGTTGTGCGTGTTGAGGTGCAAATTGTCTTTTTTTGGGTACACGTTAAGCTTGTTCTTCCGAAATTTCAAGCCGCGCCTTGTTATGCCGAAAATTCAAGCTAGCGTCTCTGTCTATCGTGCTGCGAAACTCCCGCCTCTTCAACCCGCGCCTTGTTAGCTCGAAATATTTAAGATATATTTTTGTCTCGTTGTTCTCTGACAACTCCCTCCATCTCAACCCGCGCCTTGCTATTCCGAAATTACAACGCGCGTGAAAACTCCCACCTCCTGTGAAATCCCGACATGCGAAATGCCCGTGGTACCCCTGAACCGAAAGAACCGCCTCAAATCGGTGGGGGTACTTTCATAACTTACCCCACATTTCGGACAAGCGCGTCTCTGAGCCATGGTTCCCCACTGCCATCCCATCCGCCCACCCACTCGTACACCGAGGCCGCGAAAACCCGTGACGGAACCCCACACCCTGCTCTGTCCGCCACACAGCTGGAGCCTCTTCCCCGACGACGTCGTCCACAACAACACCTCGATGTTCCTCATCCACCGTACCGGATGAGGATCCGTCGTCGACCTCATTGTCCCGCTGGTTCAGCCACCCCGTCCTCCACCTCCAAGGAGCTGCACCGACGTTCCCCTCATCTTACGCGCCACCTCCATTCCCACACCGCCGTCTTCACCTACACCACCGGAAGAGCATCATCATCACCGCTTCCTCGGATGAAGCTGCGGCCTAATTGGCGCCACCAAAGAGGTTGTACACTAATAGCCACATTTTCTTCTTGATTCGATCTCACGATGCTGCCGGCGCTCGGTCCCGAGCCGACACGGCGCGGCTCCATCCACGGCGGCGTCGCCGGCCACTTCCTCCACGTCGTCGCTCCCTCGGCGGCGACGTCCACATCAGTAGGAGCTGCTGCTGCTTTAGCTCTCGCTCGCGCTGCTGCTCTGCTCTTGCTCTCGGTCCCCTGCCTGATCTGCTCTTGCTATTGCTCTTGCTCGCGCTGCTGCTCTCGCTCTTGCTCTTGCTTGCGATGCTGCTTCGATTTAGCTACACTTCAGTCGACTGAATCGACTTTTGGGTCAGTCGATTTTCAGGGGGTGGGGGAGGGGCTCGCCGGGGTGAAGGAAGAACCAACAGCAGCGGGGAGGGGGGCTCGCCGGAGAGGTACCCCACTATCTATCTTAGGGTTCAGGATGGGGGCGGTGGTCGCCGTTGGTGGCGGGGCGGTGGCGGGGCGGTGGCGTGGGGATCGCTGGAGAAAAAGCTCGGCACGGGGGGGCCTAGAGGGATGGCCGGGGCGGCGGCGAACCGGCGGTGGGAGTGTTTTCGGAGCGGGCGTGGCGGCGCACCGCCGGCCGCGGGCGGCGGGGGGCTGTTGTTTGGCCGGTGGTGGCTGGCGGCTCAGGGGGGTGGAGGTTGAAGATGAACCGCATGCCCTTGATTTCGTATCCAACGGCTACAAAATCGACTGACCAGAGATGAAAAAGTCAGTCGACCAACGTGTAGCCTCACCTTGCTAGTGTGTTCAGTTTCGACAGCAAAATTCAGTTTTGACAGCAAAATTCAGTTTCGACAGTTAAGTTCAATTTCGACAGTTAAGTTCAGTTTCGACAGTTAAATTCAGTTTCGACAATTAAGTTCAGAGATGAGCGGCTGATGTATTTTACATCTTGCACTTTGTGGTTATGTATTTTACGTCATGTATTGGAGATGCTATTAAAATTCCACTCAGGTTAACGTTGTTCATTGTCTCTCTTGTCCTGCTTCCGCCTCGGCGTCGTACAACTCACCGGAGCTGCTCCAACAACGAAATCCTCCATCACAGAGGAGCAGTACCTCGGGCTCCATCTCCAGACGCCTAAGATCTTCTTCCCCTCCTCCGGCAGCCAAGTCAGCCGGAGCATCCTCACCGGCCAACCCAATCACGCTGAGATCGACATGGCTTCGCCAAAGAGGTTGTACACTTGTTGCATCTCTTTTTTACTCTACATGTTATATATATTGTCCACTGAGCACTCGTAGTAACAGGAAATACGATTATTTTATCCTACTATATGACAAGCAGTGAGGTACATGGCAACTTAGCTATCCGTGATGGACTCTCTTTAACGCCATCATTATTTATCTCTGCGCGTTTGAGCTGTGCATTTGTCGATGGGCCTGGGAGTTGAGCTAGCATGGCAATGGCCTGGGTCCAAAGTAATAGAAGTAGCACAAAAACATTTTTTTAGTGTAGGATTTTCCTTGCTCAAGCCTGCCTACTAGAATCGCCAGTGCTTGAAAGGAAAAGTGAATGAAAAACATCGAAATTGGAAAGTTTCCTATGGTACTACTTTTCATGAATTTGGTGCAAAGGAATGGAGCAAAGGAAAACTGTAGGATTTGTTCCTTTAGTGTCTCCTTGAAAGAAAAACCGTAGGAATTCTAATTTCCAATTCTCCTCCTTTTCATATTCCTATTCATCAAGCACAAGACTAAGAGATAGTAGCATAATAGCATTATAACCGTACATTTTCTTGTGGTTTGACTTAATCTCACCATGCTTTTTTGCATCCTGTGATCTTCCAATTGTTGTGAGTCAAACACCCAGATTGGCAGAAATCCTGTGTTTTTAAATTCTCTGTTTTGCACGTGCATTCCTATCCTATTCCTGTCTATTTCCTATCCCTGCATTGTTAGAATCCTCAAATTCAAACAAGCCCTTACTCAATTACTTCTGTTACAGATATGTGTCAAAGAAAACCTTGTGTGGTTTGTCCTGCTCCTGCGGAGCTGTGTTCCACCCTAGGTCAGCTGCTCCAACGATGGAAGGATTCACCACAGCAGGGATCCGCTCTCCAGACTGTCTTTCACCGCCTCAGATCTTCTTCCCCGCCGCCGGCAGCCATGGCAACTGCATTGCCATCATCAATTGAGCAGATGACCTTGAGGACTACATGGGTCCGCAAGAGAGGTCGCACTCTTCCGTGTCTGCTTACGTTATGCGTCGCTTAATATGATGACATGCTACATTATCGTCGTGTTCACCTATTAGACTCCGAGTCAGGTCCAAACTAATGCTGAAACTTGAGTTTTTAAATGGTTGTGGGGTACATATTGGGGCAGCAATCAGTACTATCTGTCTACTATCTGGTTAATCTCCGGTGTCTACTATGAGTTTCATGTTGGGTGCAGACAAACATTAAAGGAGCCATTATCTGTATTTTTTAACTAAATCTATTATCTGCCTGCTATCATTGGTTTTGGGTCTATCCACAGCTTGCTACCGTCACTCCGGATTTGTGCATGCACTCCTTACATAATCTCACTATGTTTTATTCCTATGCATGCCAGTTATTGTACACAATGGAACTGATCATGTAGAGCAAAAGAGACGAGCCTTGCGTGGCAATAAAATTTCATGCAGACGTCGTTCCATGGTGGGCGCAAAGGCAGCCCCTCTCCACCCATTTCGGATCGTAATCAAGAGGAAGATAACTGTTCTGAGGGGGATTCAGAAGGAGAAGACCACTCCTACCCATGAGGTCTTCGCTCTAACTTGGCATGCTGATGTTGGTAATATCATGCATATGGTGCCTTGCATTGCTTACTGTATACATTAAAGATGTCATCTGCTTAGTTTAGACATGCTTTGTGTCAATACCATCTGTTTAGTTTCTTTATCGTATATGTGGATCATGCAATGCCATCTTGTCTAGCCAGACATCATATATGTGAATTTTGCAATGCCACCCTGGTTAGCCAGTCATCTTATATGTGAATTATATCATGCCATCATTTTTTATTACGTGTTAAATTTGTCAACAATTTTAGTACATTCAATTACCCTTCCTGTGCATCAGCCATTCAGCACGGTCATGGAAAAATCTGGAGTGGAAACAAGGTCTTCAGAGCAGACAATGCTATCTGACGAAGCGCATGTCTTGCTGGTTACCGATAGCTCCTCAGAGGAGGATTCAGAGACAGATGACCAGTCATATTCCCCCCCCCCCCCGAGGTGCATGCCCTAACTTGGCAGGGTTATGTTGCTCATATCATGTGTATGGTATCTTGCATTGCTATGTCATTTGCTTAGTTTAGACATCCTTTGTGTGAATGCCACCTGTTTAGTGTCTAATTACCATATATGTGAATTATGCAATGCCATCTTGTTGCAAGACATTATATATGTGAATTATGCAATGTTATCTTGTTGCAAGGCATTATGTATGTGAATTATGCAAGGCCATGCTGTTTAGGCAAGCGTCATATATGTGAATTATATCATGCCGTCCTTTTTTTGTATTTCTCATTGCTTTTGTCGACAATGTTTGTATATTCAACTGCTCTTCATGTGCATCAACCATTTGAATTGGTGATGGAGAAATCTGGAGTGAAAACAAGGTCTTCAGAGCAGACAATGCTACCTGCTGAAGCAGATATCTTGCTGGTTACAGATAGCTCTTCAGAGGAGGATTCAGAGGCAGATGACCAGTCCTATTATCCCCCTGAGGTGTATGCTCAAACTTGGCAGGGTTATATTACTCATATAATGCATATGTTGTATTCTAATGCTTAGTTTTTACATCATATACACAATATTGAATGCCATCTCCTTAGTTGACACATCATATATGTGATTTCCCTCTGCTCACTTCCTTAGTATATAAGTCATATATTTGAATTATGTCATGCCATGATGTTTACATAGACAGCATGTATCTGAATTATGGCATGCCAACCCATTTTCTAAAGACATAATATAGTTATATCATCTATCCTGTTTACATAGTCATCATATTTTAAATTATGTCATTCTATCCGTGAATTATATCATGCCATCATGTTTCCATCGACGGCATGTTTGTGATTTATGGCATGCCAACCACTTTAATAGACACATCGTATAGTTATATCATGTCATCCTGTTTACATAGTCATCATATTTTGAAGTATTTCATTCTATCCTGTTTAGTTAGCCATCATACATGTGACATTGTGTCATGCTATCCTGTTTAATTAGCCATCATATATGTGAAATTATGTCCTGCTATTCTGTTTGCTTAGACAACATAAATGTGAATTATTTCATGCCCTGTTTTCTTCCGTACTATCCATTGCACCTGTCTATCTTACAATGTCTGTACATTCAATTACTTTTCTTGTTTATCAGCCATTTCAATTGGAGGGAGTGATGGCATAATCTGTGGGAGTAAAAACACGGTCTTCAGAAAAGATCATGCTACCTGTCGATGCAGATAGAACCACGGTTGTACTTGCCCAAGAACCAGCCCCACCACACATAACCCACACTCATGCAGATTGTACCCCTACCCAGTTGGACAGAGAACCAACTACACCCCTTCTAACCCCAACCCCAGCAGATAGAAACCCAGTTCCCGTTGACACATCACCGTCCTCACCATAGAGCACCCAAACACGAGCAGTTAGTAAGGCAACAGCAGTGCCCAAATCACGAGGACCACCACTCCGAACCCGAAGTCAACGCTTAAAGCAGCAGAAGAATTGTTCTCAGGTCAGGTTCCATAGCTATGGTTCATACTACTTTGCTCTTGCATCACTGTATTTACTGATACCAACTTATTTCAAATTTGAAGGATGCACTTGAAACTCCAATGGCGCAACAGGTATGTTTTAAACCTGTTTCTTCAACGTGTTTGGCTGTTTGCTGTAGTAACTTGCTCTATGTTGATTTCATTTCAATTGAATAAACAATTATGTTCTCATGCCATGCACATTACAAGTGTTGTTATTGTTGTGTAGTTTCCCACACTTATATTCTGTCTATGATGCTGTGTCTTAAATAGATATGATTCGAACTGTATCTATCTTGATTTGGCAACATAAACTAGAATGATATAGACCATACAGTAACCATACTACATAGATATATGTTTGTTTCATGCTGTTATCCTATCCACCTTACTACTGAACTGGTTTACCAAAATGAGTTTCATATACTACATTGTAAACCTGAGATGTGTTTGTTTGTTTCTCTTTTAGAACGCGGATAAAATATTGGAGAAGAGTACCCTGTTATGCAATGGTAAAGGAAGTAATGTAGATAAGGTTCAAGATAGTGAGACATCCCTGTTGGTCTCTAAGAAAGCTGATAAAAACTATATTGAAGACACTGAGACAACCCCAAATTCCTGTCTTGATGTAGTGTTCGAGTTACTGGCTACCACTGCTGGCACCAGCTCTTCGAACTCGTTGCCTGAATCAGTTCGTCTTCTTGAGTATCAACTTCAAGTTGAAAGACATCGATCAGATGTTATGCGACAGGAAGCCGAAGAACTGAGGAAGTCCCTGCAGAATTCAGATGTATACTTTCTGGTGCAACAGCAAGCGTTGGAGGACTTAAGCGCCAAACAAGAGAAAGTTAATAAGCTTGCTAAGCATCTTGCCAGCATTATGGGTACCCAGGATATTGTTTCTTGAGCTCTTCTGAAGTGGTTTCAGTTCTGGACATGTTTTGCTGCGGCGTTTATATGCTGCTGTGTTCCCTATATTTGCACTGGTGGCGAACTTTGATGCCCAGTGGATGTAATATGTGTAATAGCCGTGATAGCCTAGTGTAAGTTGCTTGCTTATTTATTTCCTTGTTGTCTTGTTTATTTGTTTGCTTGTAGTCAGTGCAGTTCTTTTTTTGCAGTTTGCTAGTGGCTGCAATAACCTATTTTTAAAACTAGGCCAGAATAACCATGGGCTAATATTTACTGTAGTGACACTGGGCCTCCTACGGGCCGTAGAAACAGTGGGCCTTCTAAGGGCTGTAGAAACAGTGGGCCTTCTACGGGCCGTAGAAACAGTGGGCCTTCTACGGGCCATAGAAACAGTGGGCCTTCTATGGGCCGTAGAAACAATGGGCCTTCTACGGGCCGTATCATCAATGGGCCTTATACGGGCCGTATGATCGATTGGCCAAACATGGGCCAAACAGACTACATTCTGGCCGTAAACAGGCTAGAGGTGGAATCGTCCGTTCATGGGCCGACCATAACGGGCCATTGTTAATAGGCCGTATTTGATGACGCTATGCAAATGGCCCAACATATTAACGGACCACAAACGAGCCGACTGTAACCACGGGCTGAATTTGGCCCATAAGTAGAAAATGACAGTAACGGGCCGTAAGTAAACGAATACTGGAAAATAGCCCAAGAATAAATGGGCTCTGAGAAGGCCGAAAGATAACATGGGCTGGAAACGGCCCAATGGAATAACGGGCCGTTAATGGGTATAAAGTGATAGATTGTTCTTTACAGGCCAGTTTCACCACGGGCCGTTAATGGGTGTAAAGTGATACACTGTTCATTACGGGCCAGTTTCACCACGGGCCGTTAATAGGCCAAGAGTTACATAGGGCCTCATATGGGCCAAAAGACGTCATGGGCCATACATGGGCCAGAAGTGAAAACGGGCTGGAATCATATTGGATGGCCCACATGACGCTACTGGGCCTAATTCAAATAGGGCGTAACGGGCCTTGGGTTAGCGGGCTGTAAATGGGCTATATGCGAACATGCCGTTAACATGCTTTCCATGGGCTGGCCCGCCACCTTTTCACCAAGTCAAACGGGCCGGCCTTTTCACAGGAATGGGTCTCTGTTGGGCCATGCCACGTGTCGATGTATCATAGGCGCCTTCTGTCCAATGAGTGGATGGCATCTGTCCCAGCGATGAGCCGACACGTGTTTCCTCTAGCCAATGATGATTTTACACGTGGAAAATCCCCATTGGTCGGGGCTGTTAATGGGTTATCGGATCCAAAACCCGACCCGATAGCTTAACGGCGTTCCGTTACGGTGGATGCCACATGTCGGTCACCCTTGACGAAAGCACTTCTATGACGCGCGATTTATCGTCATGGAAGTGGACACTTCCGTGATGATAATTTTGGTAATGTCATGGAACATTTCTACGACAGCACATGTATGACTATCTTGATTCTGTCATAAATTTGTCATGGATGTACATGCATGACAGAAAACGTGACCTACTGTGACAAACATGTATCATCACGGAAGTGTATTTTTTTTGTAGTGCTCCACCCGAAACTCCTCCTACCAGTCATGGCGGAACGACTTGACAGGAAAGATCAATTTTGTGGGTGATGAGGAGAGGAACTATGAAGTAATTTTCGAGTGGGTAGTTTTTATAGCCCGGTGCTAAGTGTGAACACATAGTTTGATAGATGTGAACAGATATGCAATTACTTATTGAATTGTAATCTATAATGTGACGAGAAACAAGGTAAAAATTTATTGATGGCAAAAGGTTGACAACATGGTTGCTTGCCATTGAGGCGGCCGTGGCGCGCTCTGCTCGTGACCGTTCGCGCGTTTTGCTCGCCATTGAAGCGGCTACAGCGCGCTCTGCTCTAGCGTCCCCGCGCGCACTCTACTTGCTGTTGAGGAAAATTTACAATGGCAACGATTAATAATTGTCTTACATATTCAGGATAGTTTAAAATGCCACATGCGGCAAGGCCCAGAACACTCACGACCTACATATGCATACAATTATAATAAAATATAGTCTAAAAGGCTGAGCTGGCGGCCTTCCGACGATGGTCTTCTTGGACTCCAAGATCAGCATAGCACCCTTCCGGCCGTTCACTCCAAGTGTCTCGACCCGCCTACGCCTACGGAGCTGCTGGCGCTGGGAGGCTCTTGGGTCTGTCGGGCCTCCTCCAGAAGAGCTTGACAACATGCAATCACACGCATGATATCTCCACGAAACTGCTCCATTTCCATGTCTCTGGCCTGGTAGCAAATTCCGTCCATCTCCTGCATCCTCAAGATACCATGTTGGCAATGTTCTACTTCGTCTGGGACGTCAACTCCGCCAAGGATGCGCTTGAGCCTGGCCACCACATCCTCGGGATCGAGGTTGACACAGCCGCCATGGGCAATGATGAAGCCGCAGGCTGCCTATGTCTTGACTGAATCGCAGAGGTCCTCTGCCCATTCCTTGCGGGGCATCAGGCTCTCGATGAGCACCGGTGACGACAGCTCTTCGGGTGGGTCGTCGATCATGCTGCCGAGCAGCTTTGGATCTTTTGCACGGTGGATGGCAACTTCTCATCACCTATGTCGATTGTGCGCCTAAGGACTGTTACGCCGATATCGCTGCCAATGGGCCATGGTGCCTACACCGGCTCATGAAGCTCTTGCTCCCCGACCTGCTCCGGCTCGTTCTCCTCGCCAAAGATGTAACACATGTAGGCATCGACGTCGAAGTTTTGTTCGTTGTCTAACATGCTTGGAATAACTAATGGTAGATGGGTGAGGACTAGACCTGCGAGAGTGTCGCGACGGTGCGTTGCCGCCTGGATTATATGCAGCAAGCCATTAGCTGGTGGCGGGAAACCAATGAGGGAAGAGGCGTTACAATTCATCCATGTGGAGCGCGGGAAGCATTTGCTGGAGCGCGGGAAGACTAAGTGGAGCACACACACAACCCGAATACCGTATCCGGTGCCACGTGTTATTTATCACACACGTTGTGTTAACATAAGGAAACGTATGTGTAACTTACTAATCATCGCACACGAGTACTCGTAGACGCATCATGTGCGATACTCCTAGCCACTGCAAGCAACTAGTTTGCATTTTTCAAAGTTTTTTGTACACACATAATCACACACGAACTAACTATATTAACCTTCTGTGTTGTAATTTCTCATCGCAAACAGTTCATCCGAGTCGGCTGTTCTTCACGTATCACACACATCTTGTTATGTTGAACCATTTTCTGTTGTGTTCCCTAATCGAAAATAGTTCGTCCGAGTGAACCGTATGCCGTATATCACACACACCTTGATCTGGCTAACCGTTTCTGTTGCACTCCCTAATAGCAAACAATTCATCAGAGAAAAATGTATGCCATATACCGCACACACATTGATATGGCTGCCCATTTCTGTTGTTTTGCCTCATCGCAAACATTTCAAATGGATTAACCGTGTGCCCTGCATCGCACACGCAACTAAAATCTGAACCGTGTTTGATAGCTCCGCCATCACAAAAGTTTTGCACCTTTTTTGACGGTTTTTTACATCCCCGTTTGCAATCAATGCATCACACACAGTTTCATCAAAGGGTTTCTGATCTTAGTGTCGTGTTAGCAGCATCACGCAGTAGTGGTTCTGCCCACCACGGTGGCCTCCCAAACCACCTCTTCACCATATGAATTCTGAAATATTCCGAAAACCCTAGGGGTGTTGATAGATCAGAAGTTCCGCCGCTGCAAGCCTCTGTAGCCATGAAAAACCAATGTAGACCCCATTCTGGCACCCTGCCAGAGGGGGAAATCATCACCGGTGGCCATCGTCATTATCCGGGCGACCAGCATGATGAGGAGGGAGTAGTCCACCCTCGGGGCTAAGCGTTTGTACCAGTAGCTATGTGTTTAATCTCTCTCTCTCACACACACACACTCTCTCTCTGTCGTGTTCTTGAGATGTCACAATCTTGGTTTATCGTGGGCTTTGTTAATATAGTTGGATCATATGGTGTTTCCCCCTCTCTATCTTGTTGTGAATTGAGTTTTTCCTTTGATATTTCGTTTTAATGAATTTGAGAACACTTGATGTATATCTTGCTATGAATACTCGTGGTGACAATGGGTATCATACTGATTGACTTGATATGTGTTTTGGCACTCAACACGTGGATTCCCGAGGTGATATTGGGGTAATCTATGCATATGGGTTGATGCATGTTCTCGTCTTTCTTTCTCCAGTAGAAATCTTGGGGCGCTCTTAGAGGTTCTCTGTGTTGGATTGAGTATTATGAACCTGAATTTGTTTTGGTGTTATTTTAGTACGAACTCTTGATTGATCGATCAGAAAGAATAACTTGGTGTTATTTTAGTATGAACTCTTGATAGATCGATTGAAAAGAATAACGTGGTGTTATTTTAGTATGAACTCTTGGATGGATCGATCGGAAAGAATAGCTACAAATAATTTTTCTTATGTTCTCCGCTAGATAGGGACTTTGGAGTGATTCTTCATCGCACGTTGAGGGATGGTTATGTGGTCCAATTATATTTGCATTGTTGGGAGATTGCACTAGCGAAAGTACGAACCCTAGGCCTCATTTTCAACCATTGCAATACCGTTTGTGCTCCGATTTATCAATTGATACCTTGCTATTTTTTATTGTTCCAATTACAAAAATCAACATCTACTATCATTACTACGCTTGTATCACCATCTCTTCGCCGAACTAGTGCACCTATACAATTTACCATTGTATTTGGTGTGTTGGGGACACAAGAGAAGTAGAGAAAACAATATTTTTTAAATTTTGAACAACTTTTGGAGCGAGAAAATATTTTTTTCTAAAAATAGTTCAAAAAAGTATTTGTTTTAGATTTGTGAAAATTTTCGGAAATTTAACCAAAATTTGGTATTTACAATTTTTTTAATAAAGTTCAATGGGAAAAAATAAACTGGAAATAAAAAGAAAAATAATAAGGAAAGAAAAAAATGGCCCGGCTCAGTCTTGGGTGCCCTGTGCGAAGACCCGACTATATGGCGCACAGTGTGGCAAATAGTGTTTTCCCCACTACGTGGGCAGTAAATTAACTGGGCTGGTTTTTGCTGGGCCAGAGCGCGCCTGGCCCAAATACGAAATTCTGGACAAACCATTAATCTTTTCTGACTAATAGACGCGAAAAAAAGTTAGTACCACCTCAAATAAAAGAAAAATCTTTTCGTTCGTGAACGGATGAAAAAATCGAAGAAACGCACCTTGCTTTATTAGAGCATCTCAACAGCCGCCCAACGCGCCGCGCGCTAAAAACTACTTTGTCGCGTGCCCATCGCATGGTTTGGCGCGGCGGGCAGCGCTGGCTCCAGCAGCCGCGCTAAAATGCAGCGCGCGTGCAGCTCCAGCAGCACCCAAAAATGCAGCGCGCGCGACTCTCGCACAAACAACATATGCACTTCAAACATAAGCAAAAAAATCAAACACAAACAAAATAAATCAACAATAAATAGTTCAATTTCATTATTACAACTCAAACAAATAGTTTACCATTCAATACAACAAAAAGTTCCATAACACAACAAATGGTTCAACAACACAACATCAAACGCACAAATCATGATGCGATTTGTCGCCCATTCCATGCCCGCTACTCCTTAATGAGATCCTTCTGAAGATCATCATGCGCCGCGGGACGTTGAATGGCATGATAGGAGGCAACAAAAGGGCCACCCTTTCAGCCCTCCGTCGCACTCGCACGGGATGTCCCAAGAGCTCATACTGAGAGTAGTCTACATCTTGGCCACACTCGTTCTCGATGATCATGTTGTGCATGATCACAAGCGTGCATGATGTACCAAAGCATCTTTTGATCCCAAAATCTAGCCGGTCCTCTCACAATAGCAAACTGGGCTTGCAAAATCCCAAAAGCTCTCTCCACATCTTTTCTAGCCGCTGCCTGAGCATTGTGGAAATCAAGATTTTTCTTACCTTTTGGTTTTTTCAACGGCTTCACAAATATTTGGCACTTTGGGTAGATGCCAGGGCATCCGCAAGATAATAGCCATAGTTGTATGTACGACCATTTGCTACAAACTGCACTAGTGTAAAATCACCATTTGCACTTATTCATCAGTGGTGACCGGTTGACAATGTTGATGTCATTCAAAGATCCAGGCATTCCAAAGAAAGCATACCAAATCCAAGTCTCTTGATCGGCCACCGCTTCAAGGATTATAGTTGAACCCTTTTTTGGCCATGGAATTGTCCATGCCATGCCTTTGGACAATTCTTCCAACTCCAATGCATGCAATCTATTAAGCAAAGCATACCTGGGAAGCCGCGAGCTTTGTTCATATCCAATAGCCTTGGGGCGTCTTCAACATTAGGAGATCTCAAATACTCCTGGACAAACACTTGGCCAATTCCGACTGCGAAGCGCTTGACACACATGATGGCTTGGCTCTCACCCATAGCCAAGTGATCATCAACTAGATCAGCCGGGATACCGTATGCCAACATATGCAAAGCGGCTCTCACCTTCTGAAAGGTGCTATGCCCGAGCTCTCCGGCAGCATTCCTCCTTTGCTGAAAAAACAGGTCATGGCTCGCTAGTTTCATTGCAATGCGCCTGAACAACTCGGTGCTCATCCTAAACCAGCGACGAAAGTACGACTCCGGGTATGTGGGATTCTCCATGAAATAGTGCCTCATCAATCTATTATGGGCATCGATCCTATCCCTCCAAAATTTTTGTCGACCCATAACGGAACCACCGTGCTTAGGTTTTTTATTGATGTGCATAGCTAGGATCATTGCAAGATCCTCCTCCTCTTCCATATCAAATTCTTCTTCGGAAGAATCGTACGATGAACTCATCTACAATGTTCAATACTAGGCTATAAAAACTACAATCAACATGCACCAAATTCATAAAGCTTGAGCAATACATACCTTGTGGGAGTTTTGTCGAACACCTTGTGGGCGCCGAGCGGCAGCGAGCAGCCGCGCGCTGTTTGTCGGAGGATTGCCGCGCACGAGGGGCGGCGGAGACTAGAGGGAGGCGGAGGAAGCCACCGCGGCGCGGGGATAGGGCGGGGAAGTGCTGGAATGGTCGCCGGGTGGCGCGGGCGGCGGCGGCGCCGCGGTTGGATGGGGTAGGTGGAGTTGCGAGCGAGCGCTCGAGAGTCCAGCGCACTGATGGTAGCTATAACTATGTCGGTATTTCCCTGGAGAGGGAGGGATGATGTAGCACAACGACGGTAGGTATTTCCCTCAGTTATGAAACCAAGGTATCGAACCAGTAGGAGAACCAAGCAACACAACGTAAGCAGCACCTGCACACAAATAACAACACCTCGCAACCCGACGTGTTAAAGGGGTTCTCAATCCCTTCTGGGGTACGACGCCTCAAGATAGGCAAACAGAGGTGAGGTAAATTGTAGTAGACTGATAGATAGAATGCCAAATAAAATAAATAAAGATAAAACACAACAAGGTATTTTTGTATTTTTTGGTTTAATAGATCTGAATAAAAATGCAAAGGAAAACTAGATCGCAAGGCAAACATATGAGGAAGAAGACCCAGGGGCCGTTGGTTTCACTAGTGGCTTCTCTCGAGAAAAATAGCAAATGGTGGGTAAACAAATTACTGTTGGGAAATTCATAGAACTTCAAATAAATATGACGATATCCAGGCAATCATTACATAGGCATCACGTCCAAGATTAGTAGACCGACTCCTGCCTGCATCTACTACTATTACTCCACACATCGACCGCTATCTAGCATGCACCTAGTGTATTAAGTTCATGGAAAAACAGAGTAATGCAATGAGAATGATGACATGATATAGACAAGATACGTTTATCTATATGGCGGTAGATATAGATCTCGTCTTTTTATCCTTAGTAGCAACGATACATACGTGTCGGTTCCCTTTCTATCACTAGGATCAAGCACCGTAAGATCGAACCCTCTACCGGGCACCTCTTCCCATTGCAAGATAAATAGGTCGAGTTGGCCAGGCAAAACCCAAATATCGGAGAAGAAATACGAGGACATAAGAGATCATGCACATAAGAGATCAAAGAAACTCAAATAACTTTCATGGATATAAAAAGATATAACTGATCATAAACTCGAAGTTCATCAGATCCCAACAAAACACACCGCAAAAAGAGTTACATCATATGGATCTCCAAGAGACCATTGTATTGAGAATTCAGCGAGAGAGAGAAAGCCATCTAGCTACTAACTACGGACCCAAAGGTCTACAAAGAACTACTTACGCATCATCGGAGAGGCACCAATGGACTTGGTGAACCCCTCCGTGATGGTGTATATATTGGATCTGGTGGTTCTGGACTCTGCGGCGGCTGGATGAATATTTCATCGACGCTTTTAGGGTTTTGGTATTTTTGGGGTATTTATAGAGCAAAGAGGCGGTCCGGGGGGCACCCGAGGTGGGCACAACCCACCAAGGCACGCCTGGGCCTCCTGGCGCGCCCTGGTGGGTTGTGCCCCCTCGGGGCACCCCCTAGGTGCAACCAGGGCCCATTTCCTTTCTTCTAGCCCACAAAAATCATCTTGGAGTTTTGTGGCATTTGGACTCCGTTTGATATTGATTTCCCGCGATGTAAAAAACATGGAAAAACAGCAACTGGCACTTGGCACTATGTCAATAGGTTAGTACCAAAAAATGATATAAAATGACTATAAAATGATTATAAACATCCAAGATTGATAATAAAACAGCATGGAACAATAAAAAATTATAGATACGTTGGAGACGTATCACCATCCCAAGCTTAACTCCTACTCGTCCTCGAGTAGGTAAGTGATAAAAACAGAATTTGTGATGTGGAGTGTTGTTCATCAAGTCATATCATGTTCTTTTCTTTATAGCATGGACATTTGGACTTTTATGTGATTCAAAGCAATAGTCTGGTTTTGACATAATAATTTAGATACTCAAGCATATCAACAAGCAACCATGTCTTTCAAAATATCAATGCTAAAACAAGTTATCCCTAGCCCATCATGCTCAAACATTGATCCATTCATGAAACACAGTCGAATATTAACTACACCCAATACTTGAGCACGATCATATTGCCTCCTAGTTGGTGCTTTTGTAAGAGAAGATGGAGACTCAAATTTCAAAAATAAAAATTGTATAAAGTAAAAGAAAGACCCTTCTCGGAGGGAAGTAGGGATTTGTAGAGGTGCCAGAACTCAAAGCGAAAAATTTGAGATAAACACATTTTGGGAGGTGTATGCATCCCACCAACGAAAACGACATAGAGCTACGAATACTTTCCATGCTAGATATGCTATAGGCAGTTCCCAAACAGAAAATAAAGTTTATTCCTTTTTCTGCCATACTTTCACTTTCCATGGATAGCCATATCCACGGGTGCCTTCCATACCAACACTTTCCAAGGAATTTATTATTTGACAACATAAAGTAAATTCATTTTTTGCATTTCAGGACTGGGCATCCCTAAAACCTTTGCCTTACTCTCATGCAATGACAAGTGAATAAACACTCATCTTGAGAATAACACACGGGTGCGCGTCGGCCCTAAACAAACGGTTTTTTACCCCTTTCTGCGACGGCATTTGGAACCGTCGCCAAGTAAGTGTGTGCGATAGGGTGTCCTTCCCACATGACCCAGAAATTGTCGGGGATAGGACCTCCTGGGACCCAGGCTGGGGTTGTGTGCAATTGGGTGAGGCATCGAAACCCAATCATTTCCGTAGGTATGTACATCCCACACGGTGAATCGCAGAAATCATTTCCGTAGGTATGTACATCCAACACGGTGAATCCCAGAAATCATTTCTGTAGGTATGTACATCCCACACGCTAATCCGAGAAAATTATTTCTGTAGGTATGTACATCCCACACGGTGAATCCCAGAAAACATATCCGTTCGTATGTATATCACACACAGTCAATCCAAGGAAGACGTTTCCGTTCTTATGTACATCCCACACTGTCAATCCAGGGAAAACGTTTCCGTTCGGACGTACATCCCGCACGGTTTTATGTGTAGGCTCATGTGTGAAAGGTGTAACTATCACACACAGTCTTCCTTGGTTACCTGTTTGCTTTTATCAACTATATCACACACGATTTGATGAATAAAACTGTGTGGCATTGGGCTATCCAATCGCAACCGCTTTTACTGCTAGAACCATTTGCAAAGGTCCATGACACATTTAGCAGGTTTATTAGTTTACAATTAATAATTCTAGTATTACGCAAATTCACATTTCATATCGAACAGCTGTTTGCCAATTTCATATCAAGCACATAAATATATTATAACATCACAGTACGGTAGCTACATGAAAAAAACACAGTACACCACATAGCTAGTTCAACTTCGTAAGAACAATATATTCATTTCCGTAATCGAGATCATCCAGGCTCGTCTTATCCACCTCTGCTTTCAGTTCACTAAGAAGCCGTTTTGCACGGGCCAACTGGGAAAGTGCCTCCTCCTTCGCCAACACCATCTTAGCAAAGTCTTTAAAAAAAATCTGAGCTCATTCTCCAGCTTCAACTTTTTATCCCGGATCTTGAAATATGCTTCAACGTTGACAAGACTTTCTCTAAGCCTAGCTGTGTTCACTTCCTCATACATGCTCCAGAGCTTCGTTCGGCACATCTTCAAAGACTGTGGCCACTCTTGATCAACCCACTCCAAGTAAGAACACTCCCGTTCATCCTATAATATTTAAAACTAGATCAGTAACAATTGTAGGGGAAATGTGTTTATAGCAACATAGAAAATCACCAATGCTTATTTTGAAAAACTGAAGAAACATGTTAATTATGACATATCTTCTAAAAAAGATCAATGTGCAAATGAAATACTTGGTACTGAGACAACAACCAAATTCTGGAACATCACAAGCTATAATTAACTACAACGACGCTACAAGTTTTTACTCATGTACAATAAATAACAAATTGAACGTTTTATGAGGAAGGTAAATATAACTGCAATAACATAGCGACAGTGTTAGGATGACAGCAAATTGATACTAACAGGTGTGTACATGCAAAAATTTAGTAACATAGAACTAATAGCACTAAGGCCGTCCACTATGTATGCCAAAACTGGTGTAAAGACAAATGTTGCTACATCTCGCACCGGTGCCCTGAACTGGCAAGCCGATGCAGCGGAAAAAAATCAGGGACCCGGTTTCTGTCTTTTTCAGCAAGATTAAACACCTATCAACCAAGAAGATCATGTAGGCTTTACTTGGCACAAACACTAATTAAAACCTAAAAAACACAATCATAACAGTAGCATAATTGTGTAAACACTCAAGAACAGCAAGAAAAATGTCACATCCCTAGTCTGGTAGTGCTCTAGGCTAGCTTTTGCATCCATGCATCATGTCTAAACTTATTTTCAAAGTTGAAATGGGGATTGTTCAAACCCTAGCACGAGATCAAATCAACTAGGTTCAAATAAAAATATTCTCAATGAACCCAAAATGTCCTTTAGAAAATTTCATCAGTTTTTGATTGGTTGAAAACCTTTGCCAAAAATGGTGTACATATTTCTAGCACCATTCTGGATTTTTGAATTAAATCATAATGTATTTGAATTTGGGCATTTAAATGTTATAAACATTTTACTTTCCCAAATAATTATGATAATGGTTGAGGGCTGTTGAAAAACATTTCAACAGTGCCCAAAATTTATTTCAGGATTTTTAGAAAAGGTTTAATATTTCTACTAAATCTAAACAAAGGAAGAAAATTAGAAAACAGAAAGAAATAAGAGAGAGAGAGAAACTCACCTGGCCTCACCCACCTGGCTTACCTGGCGGCCCACTGGCCAGCCCAGCCCACCACCGTCGTCGTCCTCCTAGCGCCAGTCGACCAGGCGTATGGCCGACGCGCACGCACAGGTAGAGCGCCACGCCACCAGCTTGCCCGCCCGCCTCCCTTGCCAGTGCGACGCTGCATTGCCTCTCCTCGGCGCTGCCCTGACCTCTCTGGCCTATCGACTCCTCCTCTCCCCTCCTCTGCTCTCTTCCTGCAGCGCACCCGAGCGCGCTCGTTGCTACCGCTCGCTGTTGCCACGACCACCGTTGTCGCCTCGCCTCACCTTCGTGTCCCAGAACTCCTCCATCGTCGCCTATGCCTCCCCGACAACCCACGTGCCCCAGAAGCCCCCGAACGACCTAACCGAGCTCGTCTTCAACCTCCCGACGCCGAGACCGCCATCGCCGTTTCGTCGTCGTCTCCGCCTCCTCGAGCTCTCCGTCTACCTCGTCCGACTCGCTGTGAGATCCTGCGTCGAACCCCTCTCTTCTCCGAGTCATTTTCTCGCCGTAGACATCGCCCCTGGTTGTCCGTAGCACGCCGCCGCCCGAGCTCACCATCGACGTAGCTCCAGTGACCATTTGGTCAACCCGGCGAGCCCAACGCGTTCGCAGCGTCCTGTAGAGCATTCCTAGCGCAAGCACCCACCCGTTTGCATGGCGCAACAGCTAACCCGTGGCCACTCGAACTTCGGCAGCCGCAACCGAGCTCGCCGCCGCCGACTCCGACCACCCCAAGCCCAACCACAACCACCAACGGACGCGTCGTTGCGCCAGCTTCCTGTAGAGCCCAACGACGCCTCGAACGGTGCCCCGTGGAGGAATCCCAAGCCCCTCCGTCGTCTCTGGCCTTGCCGGCGACGAGCCCCGGGTCAACTCCAGCGAGTTTGACCCCCCGCCCTCCGAGTCACAGACATGTGGGGCCAACCCCTAACTAATTTCTAGATTAGTACTAATTAAAATTGGTTAGTTAGTTTGACACTAACACACGGGCCCCACTGGTCAGGTTTGACCAGGACCGTCCCTGTTGACCGCTGACATCACAGTGACTTCATGCTGATGCAGTAATTCTTTTCTGGAATTTAAGTAAATCTTAAATGGTTTATTTATTTCAAAATATGTTATAAACTTCTAAAAATCATATAAAATCAACAGTAACTCCAAATGAAATAAGTTATATATGAAACATTATCAGAAAAATATGAAGAATCTGTTTACAGCATTCTAATGCATGTTTGAATAACTTACAGCCACTGTGTATGCCAATTTGAATTAATGGTATTTGAAATGCCTCATGTGGAGTTCGAATTCGAATCTAGTGTTCAAACCAACTTCATTTAACTTGTTGCTAGTTGCATTAGCTCAATCAACAGCATATTGCCATGTCACATTCATGCATCATGTTGTTGCATTACATTGGTTGTGTTCTTCCTTGTTTGCCGGTATTGTCCCCTCTCAGTAGACGTGGTTCCAATGATGAGATCGATGACACCGATGAAGAGGTATTATTATCTTGTTCATTCCGATACAATCCCACTCTCTCGCTCCTGGTCTCTTTTACTGCATTAGGACAACAACAATTCAATTGTTACATGCTGCGGTAGTTGAACCCCTTTCCTCTGCATGACCTGTCATTGCCACAGTAAATAGATGAAACCCACTAGCATGAGTAGGAGTTGTTTGAGCCTTGATGTGCCTACTCATTGATGCTTGTTTGTCATGCCTGCTATTGCTTAGAGTCGTGTCAGGTTTGATTCATCGGGGATGAATTGGAAAGTTGTGAACATGTCCTACTGTTGAGAGCTAACTGTGTGAACACGATTTGGTAAAGGTAGCAGTGAGAGGCCATGTAGGAGTACATGGTGGGTTGTCTCATTGAAACCGTCCTAAGTAACTGAGTTCGATGTTTGTGATCCATGAACAACTACTACCACACATTGGGATCCTTAATTGACTCTCTCGACTTATTAACCGCCCATGTCCAGGAGTTGCAAGTAGTTTCTGGTGTTTGTAATATGCTGGAGGCCTTGCGCAGCGCTGACCCGAGGGGTGGGCTGTGATGTGGTAGGCACATGACCCGGGAACCCTGCATACATCATTTGGGGCTGTAGTGGAAACCTCGGCCGGACTCCCTGCGGATGGAACCTGAATAGGCGATAAACCTGGACTAGGGACTTGTGTGGTTAGTCAAGTCATGGCCGACACCCTCGCCAGGCTTCCGCTTGAAGGTTGCCGAGATACACGACATGTACATGGTGGTAAGTGGTGAGAGCGTGTGTGAAGAAGTACACCCCTGCAGGGTTAATATTATCTATTCGAATAGCCGCGTCCGTGGTAAAGGACTTCTGGGTTGCCTGTACAGTTCATAGACAAGTGAAAGTGGATACTCTAAAATGCGCAAGATAAACGTGAGTGCTATGGATGACGTTCTCATAGGGAGATGGGAGCGGATCCATAGTGGTGTATTGATACGGTGAATATGTGGACTCGTGTGTGCCACCTCAAACGAGTTACTTGCAGTCGTAGTTTAGGATAGCCATCGAGTCAAAGCTGGCTTGCTGAAGTTAAACTCCACCACCCTCTTTGTTGATACTGATGCATATGAAGATAGTTCTGATGTAAGTCTTGCTGGGTACACTTGTACTCACGTTTGCTTAATTTATGTTTTGGCAGAGAGACTTCAGTCTCACTACTAGTACCGCGTGGACTTCGACATTTAGCTTGTTACCTCAGCTAGGATCTTGTACCCTTGGGAGGGTCTTGTAGATAGTCAGGCTTCTCAGCCTTTTACATTTGTAGTTGTCTGTACTCAGACATGTTTATGCTTCCGCTTATTGCTTGTATGCTTTGTATGTTGGGTCATGGGACCCATGTTAGTAATACTTGGCTCCTCGGAGTCTAATGAATAAATACTTGATTCATAGAGTTATGTTGTGATTCCATGTTGTATTTGCACATATCGAGCATATTGTGTGCATTTTATTGAAATGCTTGGTATGTGTGGGATCCGACAACCTAGTTGTTTATTCTTGGTAGCCTCTCTTATGGGGAAATGTCTCCTAGTGCTTCCAGTGAGCCATGGTAGCTTGCTACTGCTCCAGAACACTTAGGCTGGCCGGCATGTGTCCTTCTTTGTTCTTGTGTCTGTCCCTTCGGGGCAATGTCACGCGGTGTCTACTGGAGTCATGTTAGCCTGCTACATCCCTGATTCTCCGGAGTCCTGTTAGCCCAGCTGCTACAGCCTGGATCCACTCGCTGATGACCGACACGTTCGTTGCTGGGTCATGTATGCATGTCCCTGTAAGTTAGTGCCACCTTGGGTTTACGACTAGTCATCTCGGCCCAGGTTCTTTATCATATGGATGCTAGCGATACTATCATATACGTGAGCCAAAAGGCGCAAACGGTCCCGGGCCAGGTAAGGTGGCACCCGTGGGATTACCGTGCGTAAGACCGCAAAGTGATATGATGTGTTACATGCTAGATCGGTGTGACTTAGGACCGGGGTCCTGACAGCTTTGGTATCAGAGCCTAACTGCCTGTAGGATTACCAAGCCAAACTGGTTAAAGTCGTGTCTAGAAATGCTTTAGTTATGTAAGGGAATTGATTGTGGAAGGGAACGCAAGGCTCTTTTTACTCCTTATACCTTATGCCCTTTTGAGTCAGCCTCTTCTTTTCGACGGGGATTAAGAACTAGGCTTCTCGTCTTTCTATCAGGATCACGTGTTACTAATCTCTAGACTCTTAGGATTGTTGGTCTCAAGCCTCAGTTTCGTTCCTACTACTTCCGTGTGTTGACAGTTGATATCGGAACCTTGATATTGTGATGTTGAGTGGTTATGCTGCCATTCTGTAGGATGTCTCAAATCTTTTCAGCAATTACAGCCGTTATGCTGTCCGAGTTATCCCAGGTTTCTAAATAGTCTGATGCATTTGCAAATCCCTTCTTTCCGTTCCCGATGTTTCTTTGGGCCAGTTTAACCACACTAATCGGTGAGTTGAGGTACTCTGTTGCCTCGACATATATGTTGGAGCTATTATTATGACCCTAGGTGTCGTTGAGAAGCACTCAGTAATCTAGCAATGCTTTGTATCCTCCGTGTGATGATTCTGGCCATTATTCTCAAAAGCACCCCGTGATGCCATTTAGTTAGTAGGCATTCTAATTCTGGGTTTTTGAACCCAAGATTCACTCTACTTACCTCGTGTTGATAGTGTTTGCTAGTTCCTTTAGGGTATTAGTAACCCTTGTGATAGTCCTCGAGGTTCGTGGTATTTCCTTCTTCCAAATACCATGAACTACTTATGGCAGAAGTTCTTCTGAGCCAAAAGATCCCAACCAGAGTGCTCTTGATGAGTTCTATGTTATAGTTGTGACTCTATCAATCCTACCCTCCTGCATGGGTTATCCGGAGAAATATGTTGAGCTTTGTTCAACATACTAATCTATGCATCCACAACTCAGAAAATGTGTTATGTTCCTTTGAGTTGTCCCTCTTCGGTTGTATTCCGACCCTCGTGTATCAGTTGATAGTCAAGAGTATGTCGTACATTCGTGTTCATCGGTGCATATTATTACTATGGCTCGTCAATCCGTTCCATCTCAGAATGACTAGGAGAAACAAACTCCAGTACCTTATCCATCTCGAGGATTGGGTCAAAGTAGTTGTAATCCGCAGATCAATATGCCAAACCAGCCTTTGTTTTGTTCTACCTTGGAGTGTTACCCTCTTTCATATCAAGTATGTCATGGGAATTTGCACAACCCCTTATGAACTCCTGATGTAGTGATACTTCTCACCATCATCATTTGTTCCTCGGTTCCGTGTTGTTGCAACCGGAATACCGATAAGTGAACTGCGATGTGTGAAATCAAAACTCCTAGCAACTTCGTTGCTTGGTAGTTAAAGGAAACCATTCTCATCCTTAGCGTGTTGGTTAATGAATCACCGCTCTAAGATTAATCATGCTACCTAGTCCATTGTTTTTTCCTGGTGCACTCCTCGATCAATGAGTTAGGATTGTGTCAATCCCTCGCTCTTCTGATCATATCGTCTTGCCCTGAGAAGCAAGATTGTTCTCGAGCTTTATAACATATCAGTGGTTCATGATTTTCCGATTATCTTCACGGAAGTATTACCAGGTTGTCCCCTGACTGTTATGTTGAGCTCGTGATCAAATTGGTTTGTTAACCACCCCTTCTCCAAGAATCTGTGTTGGATACCCTTGAGCTAGTTGGTTAATCCAAACAACAACTTGGAGAGTTGGAAGATAAAATATTTTCCTTACTTAGTTCATTCTAGGGGATATCTTTTGTGTGTGTGTTGAAGGAAGATGATATCTTCATCGATTGGTCCTCGTGGTCAGTTGTTGGACCTATTGTCTTATCAAAACTTTGATTTGAGTATGGGCTATCACCAAATCAAATCAGTACCAACGATGTTCATAATGTTGTCTTACTCGTGGTTGGTCCCTCGAGCATACATCATTACATCTTTTGGTCTGACCAATTCTATCATCTTGTTCACATAACCATGTAATCCCATCTTATGGAAATCTGGATAAATTGTTGTTGGGCCCATTGACAACGTCTTTATGTCCTCCATGATTCATGTTGAACATTAAGCTAGTGTTGGAAACTTTTGAAAGCATTTCTTCATGCTAGCTCATGAAGCATATGTTTGGATCAAATAAGTGACGTCCTCTAATTCATGTGCATTCAATGCAAGTTGCCGCCATGAATTCAAGAAAGTTTATTTTTGCCTCCTCTGGAATCATCCCAAGTTAGTCATGCACGTGCGAAGTGCTCTGTGGTTTGATAGGTTGGCCACCTCCACTCCATATGTGTTCCTAGCACACCAAGCCACTGATTGATTTGTTCGAGGAAAAGGAGTTGCTATACGAATACTAGTTCATGCACAAGATTCCAATATCCTCGATTATGGTTCCCCACCTGAACCCGGTAGTGTTTTGTTGTAAGACTACTATGTGGTCATGCTTGTCTTAGACAGCGTGTTCACATGTATGTAGTAGAACCAGCTCATGTGTTGGAGCTTGCTATCGTAGTTCATTTCCTGAGAATCTCGCAATGTCATCTCGTCGGTTTGTGTTGCAAACTTTCTTTTCCAGAAATGATGTCTGAAATATCTCGTTACCAACCAGATCTGAATCTCAGGCAGATATGATGGTTGGAACATTCCAAGGATTTGCATGTTGTTCCCAGCTTGCACCCGTCTTTCTGCCATTTTACTATGGGCTGCCTTCTTAGTAATTCTTATTCAGGATCATCTTCAAAAGTGGTCCTACCATGGGTCCCATCCATTTTTTCGATGATGAGCAAAAATCATCCATTGCGTTGTCTTCAGCAAGGTAGTCCACACCATCCATTCTAGTCTGAGTATGCCATCCTTTCGAACTTCTTCAAATGATCGATTGTGAATAGCCCTAGCCTGGTATAAAGAGCTTCAACGATCTTTGTATCAAAAGTAATTCTTTTCACCACTTAAGAGAATGATTCTATGAGTCACCTTCCCTAAGGTGCCCCATTATGGAATCATGGCAATTAACTCCTCGCTACTTTGCAACTGTGCACCATCCTACTTAAGCATGGGATTGTCGCTTACCAAATTAAACTTTCGTCATCTGTTACTTTCCATCTCTCTCGATGTTTGTTTCAACTCTCAACTCAAGAGGTGTTCCTACGTCTCATTCCGTGAGTTGATCGTCAGTTGCTCGATATTCGTGAAGATCGATTCCTCTAGAGTTTTCCCTTTCTTCTTGTTGTAATGTTGGATGGAGTTCTTAGAGCAAGACGTCGAGACAAGGATGATGATTGAATCAATGTTCTAATGAAGTGCAACCTTGAACATGAAGATTGTGTTAGCTTGTGTCCCCTCTGTCTTCTTACCTCACTTCTTGAATCTCGGGACGAGATTCTTGTTTAGTGGGGGTGAGTTGTCACATCCCTAGTCTGGTAGTGCTCTAGGCTAGCTTTTGCATCCATGCATCATGTCTAAACTTATTTTCAAAGTTGAATGGGGATTGTTCAAACCCTAGTGCCAGATCAAATCAACTAGGCTCAAATAAAAATACTCTCAATGAACCCAAAATGCCCTTTAAAAAAATCATCATTCTTGGATTGGTTAAAAGCCTCTGCCAAAAATGGTGCACATATTTCTAGGACCATTCTGTATTTTTGAATTAAGTCATAATGTATTTGAATTTGGGCATTTAAATACTATAAATATTTTACTTGCCCAAATAATTCTGATAATGGTTGAGGGCTGCTCAAAAACATTTCAACAGTGCCCAAAATTTATATCAGGAGTTTTAGAAAAGGTTTAGTATTTCTACTAAATCTAAACAAAGGAAGAAAATTAGAAAACAAAAAATAAATAAGAAAGAGAGAAACTCAACTAGCCTTGCCCACCTGGCTTACCTAGCGGCCCACTCGCCAGCCCAGCCCACCACCGTCGTTGTCCTCCTGGCACCAGTCTGCCGGGCGTGTGGCCGACGCACGCGCACGGGCAGAGCGCCACGCCACCAACTCGCTTGCCTGCCTCCCTTGCCAGCGCGACGCCGCGTTGCCTCTCCTCGACGCCGCCCTGACCTCTCTAGCCTATCCACTCCTCCTCTCCCCTCCTCTGCTCTCTCCCCGCAGCGCACCCAAGCGCGCTCGTCACCGCCGCTCGCTGTTGCCACAACCACCATCATCGCCTCGCCTCACCTTCGTGTCCTAGAGCTCCGCCATTGTCGCCTATGCCTCCTCGACGACCCACGTGCCCCAGAAGCCCTCGAACGACCTCACCGAGCTCGTATTCAACCTCCCAATGCTGAGATCGCCATCGCCGTTTCGTTGCCGTCTTCGCCTCCCCGAGCTCTCCGTCTACCTCGTCCGACTCGCTGTGTGATCCTGCGTTGAACCCCCCTCTTCTCCACGTTGTTTGCTCACCGTAGACATTGCCCCTGGATGTCCGTAGCATGCCGCCGCCCGAGCTCGCCGTCGACGTAGCTCCGGTGACCATTTGGTCACCCTGGCGAGCCCAATGCGTTTCCAGTGTCCCGTAGAGCATTCCCGTTTGCATGCTGCAGCAGCTAACCAGTGGCCACCCGAACTCCGGCGGCCACAACTAAGCTCGCCGCTGTCAACTCCGGCCACCCCAGGCCCAACCACGGCCACCAATGGACGCGCCATTGCGCCAGCTACCCGTAGAGCCCAACGACGCCTCGAACGGTGCCCCATGGAGGAATCCCGAGCCCCTTCGCCGTCTCTAGCCTTGCCAGCGATGAGCCCAAGGTCAACTCCGGCGAGTTTGACCCGGGTTGACCCAGTTTGACTCCCCTCGAGTCACTGACATGTGGGGCCAGCCCCTAACTAATTTCTAGATTAGTACTCCCTCCGTTAGGGTGTATAGTTTTTTGCACGGAAATTAAAGAATGCATGTGGAGGGAAAATTTCACAAGTTTTGTGAGAGATTAGACCTGACTAATTGACATGAGAAAATAGAGGAGCTTGCCCTATATAAGGAAATGTAACCAAATCCCTTACGAAATTATCCAAACAAGTGGTGCAACGCAATAAACCTTATATTTCGGACTTTTTCTCAAAAATCTATACACCTTATATCAAGGAACGGACGGAGTACTAATTAAAATAGGTTAGTTAGTTTGACACTGACACGCGGGCCCCACCGGTCAGGTTTGACCTGGACCGACCTTGTTGACCGTTGACATCAGAGTGACGTCATGCTGACGCAGGAATTATTTTCTGGAATTTAAATAAATCTTAAATGGTTTATTTATTTCAGAAAATGTTATAAACTTCTAAAAATCATATAAAATCAACCGTAACTCCAAATGAAATAAACTATATATGAAAAATAACCAGAAAAACATGAAGTATCTGTTTATAGCATTCTCATGCATGTTTGAACAACTTAAAGCCATTGTATACGACAATTTGAATTAATGGTATTTGAAATGCCTCATGTGGAGTTCGAATTTGAATCTAGTGTTCAAACCAACTTCATTTAACTTGTTGCTAGTTACATTAGCTCAATCAAAAGCATATTGCCATGTTACATTCATGCATCATATTGTTGCATTACATTGGTTGCGTTCTTCCTTAATTGCCGGTATTGTCCCCTCTGAGTAGACGTGGTTCCGACGATGAGATCAATGACACTGATGAAGAGCTATTATTATATTCAGAAGTGCCAGGAAAGCAGAACCCCCTTGTTCATTCCGATACAATCCCACTCTCTCGCTCCTGCTCTCTTTTACTGCATTAGGACAACAACGATTCAACTGTTACATGCTACGTTAGTTGAACCCCTTTCCTCTGCATGACCTTTCATTGCCACAGTAAATAGATGAAACCCACTAGCATGAGTAGGAGTTGTTTGAGCCCTGATGTTCCTACTCATTCATGCTTGTTTGTCATGCCTGCTATTGCTTAGAGTCTTGTCAGGTATGATTCATCGGGGATGAATTGGAAAGTTGTGAACATGTCCTACTGTTGAGAGTAAGTGTGTGAACACGATTTGGTAAAGGTAGCGGTGAGAGGCCATGTTGGAGTACATGGTGGGTTGTCTCATTGAATCCGTCCTCAGGAACTGAGTTTTGTGTTTGTGATCCATGAACAACTACTACCACACATTGGGATCCTTAATTGACTCTCTCGACTTATTAACCGCCCCTGTCCTCTGTCCATGAGTTGCAAGTAGTTTCTGGTGTTTGTTGTATGTTGGAGGCCTTGCGCAGCTCTGGCCCGAGGGGTGGGCTATCATGCGGTAGGCACGTGGCCCGGTGTACCGAGTCGCCTGTTTGGTGACCCGGGAACCCTGCACACATCGTTCGGGGCCGTAGTGGAAACCTCCGTCGGACTCCCTGCGGATGGAACCTGAATAGGCAATAAACCTGGACTAGGGACTTGTGTGGTTAGTCAGGTCGTGGCCGACACCCTCGCCAGGCTCCCGCTAGAAGGTTGCCGAGATACACTTCGTGTACATGGTTGTAATTGGCGAGAGCGTGTGTGAAGAAGTAAACCCCTGCAGGGTTAATATGATCTATTCAAATAGCCGCGTCCGTGGTAAAGGACTTCTGGGTTGCCTGTACAGTTCATAGAAAAGTGAAAGTGGATACTCTAAAATGCGCAAGATAAGCGTGAGTGCTATGGATGGCGTTCTCGTAGGGATACGGGAGCGGATCCATAGTGGTGTATTGATATGGTGAATATATGGACTCGTGTACGCCACCTCAAAATAGTTACTTGCAGTCGTAGTTCAGGATAGCCACCGAGTCAAAGCTGGCTTGCTGGAGTTAAACTCCACCACCCCCTTTGTCGATACTGATGCATATGTAGATAGTTCTGATGTATGTCTTGCTGGGTACATTTGTACTCACGTTTGCTTAATTTATGTTTTTGCAGAGAGACTTCAGTCCCACTAGTAGTACCGCGTGGACTTCAATGTTTAGCTTGTTACCTCAACTATGATGTTGTACCCTTGGGAGGGTCTTGTAGATAGTCAGGCTTCTCAGCCTTTTTCATTTGTAGTTGTCTATACTTAGTCATGTTTATGCTTTCGCTTGTTGCTTGTATGCTCCGTATGTTGGGTCATGAGACCCATGTTTGTAAGACTTGGCTCCTCAGAGCCTAATGAATAAATACTTGAGTCATAGAGTTATGTTGTGATGCCATGTTGTATTTGCACATATCGAGCATATTGTGTGTATGTTATTGAAATGCTTGGTATGTGTGGGATCCGACAACCTAATTGTCTATTCTTGGTAATCTTATGGGGAAATGTCTCCTAGTGCTTCCACTCAGCCATGGTAGCTTGCTACTGCTCCGGAACACTTAGGCTGGCCGGCATGTGTCCTTCTTCGTTCCTTTGTCTGTCCCTTCGGGCAAATGTCACGCGGTGTCTACCGGAGTCTTGTTAGCCTACTACAGCCCGGATTCTCTGGGGTCCTGTTAGCCCAGCTGTCGGTGTCAAAACCGACGAATCTCGTAGTAGGGGTCCTAACCTAGGCGTCTTGGAGCGATGGTAACATGAACACGGGGTTTTACCCAGCTTCGGGCTCTCTTGATGAGATAATACCCTACATGCTGCTTTTGATTGTATTCATATGGGTGTAGTACAGAGTACATGTATCTACCACAAGATTGTAGTAATGAATATGAGATTGTCTATTGACCAGCCTGGCCTCGGTTTATATAACACACCGGAGGCCTAGGGTTTAGGAGAGTCCTCGCCTTGGGCGCCAAGTCTTGTGGAGTCTTCCTTGTATGCGGCAGAGGCTGTCCGAACTGGCCATGAGTATAAGACCATGGGGGTCTTCGGCACAATCTAACTGATCGGGAGACGACGTGGTGAATACCCCCTAGTCCAGGACACCGTCAGTAGCCCCCTTGAGGGAGTCCTGGATTAGGGGGTGTCTGGATAGCCGGACTATACCTTTGGCCGGACTCCTGGACTATGAAGATAGAAGATTGAAGACTTCGTCCCGTATCCGAAAGGGACTTTCCTTGGCGTGGAAGGCAAGCTTGGCGATACAGATATGTAGATCTCCTACCATTGTAACCGACTCTGTGTAACCCTAGCCCTCTCCGGTGTCCATATAAACCGGAGGGTTTTAGTCCGTAGGACGAACAACAATCATACCATAGGCTAGCTTCTAGGGTTTAGCCTCCTTTATCTCGTGGTAGATCTACTCTTGTACTACCCATATCATCAATATTAATCAAGCAGGAGTAGGGTTTTACCTCCATCGAGAGGGCCCGAACCTGGGTAAAAACATCGTGTCCCTTGTCTGCTGTTACCATCCACCTAGACGCACAGTTCGGGACCCCCTACCCGAGATCCGCCGGTTTTGACACCGACATTGGTGCTTTCATTGAGAGTTCCTCTGTGCCGTCGCCATCAGGAAGGATGCCTCATCCCGTCTTTAAAGACGGCACCGTTGCTAAGGGAGCTTTGGCTATCGGCCAAACTCTCCGGCTAGGTGGTTTTCTTATGACCGCCTGTTCGGCTGCTGCGCCGACGATGACCTCTCGGGTCATCAAAAGCAATCTTCACGTCAGCTCGGTACTCGCCGAGCAGTTAGATCCAATGGATCTCTCTTCCCGAAACGAGCTCTTGGATCCATCGCCGCCCTGGGAGTCGCTACGGATTACGACCAGATTGGGCCTAAACCCGATCTGAGAGAGATTAACTCTCCCCAGGTCACCCATCACGTTGCCGTGGTATAGGGACAGTGCGGCGACCCTTCATCTATCTTAAGGACTAGCTATGTCCGGATTCCCGATCCCTCCAAGCCGGATACCCGCGGAGGGGAGGACGTCACTCAAGACCTGAACTTAGAGTCAGGCGACGGGCTAGATTCATTGGACAACATCCAAGAATCCAAACTTCCGAGTTCGGAAACTCCTTGGCCTCTGAGTCTCAGATTGGGTGAGGTTTCGAATTTAATTCCACCCACCCACCCGAACATAAGCGATCTATCCCAAATTAGGCAAAAGCCCAAAGAAACAGTACATCACTACTGGGCCAGATTCCTCCTGGTTATGAACAGGATAAAAGACTGCCGCGAGGAAGACACAATCTCATTCTTGTGCAATAATTGCACGTACAGGGGAATCCTCAACGCCATAAGTCGCCGTGATATTACACGCTTCGCTGACTTGGCGTCCATAGTACGAAAGTACTGTGCGATGGAAAGTGCCTGGAAAACCGAAATAAAATTTTGGGACAATCCGGCCCTGAATACAAACCCAGTCCGAAATAAAAGGGTGCATCATCGCCAGACACCTGGGTTAAACACCAAAAAGCAAAAACCCTCTATAGGGCATGGAACCGTACTAGAAGGATGGCTTAATGGACCATCTAAAATTCACAGTACAGAGGGCGCCACACCAACTCACAGCCTTAGAGCATGTTGGATACTCTGGCAGGTGGCCAAAATTGGCGAAGATCTTCTAATTCTAGAAGCCACAGAAAGCCACCCCAAAGACACCAGTGCGGTATTAACAGTCTTCGAGACTTTCGCATAAAATAATATGTGAAAAAGAACACTCCGCAGCCTTGCCGAAGTCTACCAAGTAGCAACAATAAACCCATGGAGTGACACGGCTATTACTTTTAACGCCAGTGATGAACCTAAATTCCGAACAGCCTGAGCACCAGCCGCATTGGTCCTCGGTCCAATAGTGGACGGCTTTCGTCTTACAAAGGTACTCATGGATGGCGGCAGCGGATTAAACCTCATTTATGAGGAAACCCTTCAAAAAATGGAAATAGACTGGAACCGCATTGAGCGAAGTAGCACACCCTTTAGAGGAATAATTCCCAGTCGGGAAGCACGCTGTATAGGAAAAATCACACTAGATGTGGTGTTCAGAACACCGGATAATTACAGGTCCGAAGAGGTCACGTTCCAAGTGGCCCCGTTCAGTAGCGGATACCATGCTCTGCTAGGGCGGGAAGCGTTTACAATCTTCCAAGCAATACCCCATTACGGGTACATGAAGCTCAAGATTCCCGGGCCGAACGGAATCATCACTCTCGCTAGTGATCCGGACATAGCACTCCATGCCGAAAACAAGACAGCCGCACTGGCCCTCGAGGCACTATCCGAAGCCCTAGCGGCTGAGGAACTGACTGCGCTGCGCTCCACGGTGAATAGGCATGATGTGATACTCGACAAAAGATCCAAGTCCACCTCCTTTAAACCGGCGGACGAAATAGTCAAATTCCAGGTCCATCCAACGGACCCCAATAAAACAGCTTCCATCGGGGCATAGTTAAACCCTGATGTAGACGCCACACTGCGAGAGTTCCTACGTGAGAACTGGGACATTTTCGCCTGGCACCCTTCAGACATGCCAGGAATCCCACGCAGGCAACTTAAATATCCTAAAAGGATTCAAGCCAGTCAAACAGGCTCTTCGGCGTTTTTCCGAACCTAAGAGACAGGCCATGGGAGAGGAACTAGCCAAGCTGTTGGAGGCCGGATTCATCAGAGATATAAAACATCCGGACTGGCTAGCAAACCTGGTGATGGTACCAAAGAAGGACAAATCCTGGCGCGTGTGCGTTGATTTTAAAGACCTTAACAAGGCTTGCCCAAAGGATCCCTTCCCCCTCCCCCGCATCGATCAAATTATCGACGCTACCGCAGGACACGATTCTTTGTGTTTCCTTGATGCATACTCCGGCTACCATCAAATCAAGATGGCAGAGTCAGACCAAGCCGCAACGGCATTCATCACACCATACGGCCCATTCTGCTTCAACACAATGCCCTTCGAGCTAAAAAACGCCGGCGCAACATATCAGCGCATGATTCACACATGTCTGGCAAACCAGATCGGCAAAACAGTGGTGGCATACGTAGATGACGTGGTCGTTAAAACAAGACATGTCGAATCTCTAGTAGACGACTTGAGACTAACATTCGATAACCTCCGAACATACGACATCAAGCTCAACCCGGAAAAATGCGTTTTCGGCGTTCTAGACGGAAAGCTCTTGGGCTTCATTGTATCTGGTAGAGGAATTGAAGCAAATCCAGCCAAGATCCAAGCTTTGTCACAATTTGATATCCCAAAGGACCTCAAACAAATACAAAAATTAACATAATGCATGGCGGCTCTAAGACGCTTTATCTCCCGCTTGGGAGAAAATGCACTACCCCTTTACCGCCTCCTTCGGTGCACCGAACACTTCAAGTGGACGGATGCAGCCACGGCCGGACTCGACGAAATAAAAGCCATCTTGGCAAAAAACCCAGTCATGGCCGCGCCAAACATTGGCGAACCAATGCTATTATACATTGCAGCAACCCATCAGGTCGTAAGTGCAGTGCTCGTCGTCGAAGGAGAAACGGACGGACACAAATTCCCCCTTCAAAAGCCGGTCTACTATGTGTCCACTGTCCTTACTCCGTGCAAGTCACGGTACCCGTATTATCAAAAGATTGCGTACGCGGTATTTATGGCATCCCGGAAGCTGTGACACTACTTTCAAGAGTGTTCAATAATAGTAGCCTCGGAAGTGACACTTAACGATATTATAAACAACCGCAACGCGACGGGCCGGATTGCAAAATGGGCCATTGAGCTCCTCCCGTTCAACATAACTTACAAGCCACGGCGAGCTATCAAGTCACAAGTTTTGGCCGACTTCGTCGCAGAATGGACGGAGGCCGAACTCCCTAAAGAGTACGACACATATTCAAACTGGGTCATGCACTTCGACGGCTCCAAAATGTTGGCCGGTCTAGGGGCTGGCGTCGTTTTGACGTCCCCCACACGAGACACAGTTCAATACGTACTCCAGATAATGTACACAGACTCCAACAATGCAGCCGAATACGAGGCCCTTTTACATGGTCTCCGGATGGCAGTATCCATGGGCATTCAACGCCTAGAGGTGCGCGGGGATTCGAATCTCGCGATATTCCAAATAAATGGAGTCTTTGATGCCAAGGATCCGAAAATGGCAGCTTACCGCAACGCCGTCTTAAAAATGTCAGCTCGGTTCAAGGGGCTCGAATTTCACCATATAGCCCGGGAAAATAATCAGGCGGCAGATATCCTGGCACGCATCGGCGCAAAACGCAATGTAGTCCCCCCCAACATCTTCTTGGAAAGGCTGTTTAAGCCATCCGTAGTATGAGGAGGGGAACCCGGCAATAATAGCCCGGACCCAACCGCACTGTCCGACACCGAACACTCTGACATAATTGGAGGCTCTACCAACGAAATAACACCTTCAGCCCACGTAATAATGGCCGTCATCGCCTCGTGGACAGAACCATTCCTAGCCTACCTTACTAGGCAGGAACTCCCCGAGGACAAAAACGTGGCACGCTGCATAGTGCGGCGATCTAAATCCTATAAAGTCCATGAGGGAGAGCTTTATAAGAAAAGCACTACCGGAGTCCTTCAAAGGTGCATCTCCGAAGAGGAAGGGCGGAACCTTCTGGCTGAAATTCATGCCGGACTCGGCGGTCATCACGCTGCAGCTCGGTCCCTTGTAAGCAAGGCCTTCCGTAAAGGCTTTTATTGGCCGACGGCCAGGCAGAGCCCAGGACTTAGTCCAATGATGCGTTGGTTGCCAGCTTTTTTCAAACCAAAGCCATATGCCACCCACCGCCCTCCAAACTATCCCCATCACTTGGCCCTTTGCGGTCTGGGGGCTTGACATGGTTGGACCCCTTAAAGGCGGAACCCACAAGAAAAAATACTTACTGGTCATGGTGGACAAGTTCACCAAATGGATAGAAGCCAAGCCTGTTAAGACGGCCGAATTCGGACCGGTGATAGACTTCATATCCGGGGTTGTACACCGTTACGGCATCCCCCACAACATCATCACTGATAATGGCACGAACTTTACGGCCGACGAGGTAAAACTCTGGTGCAAAAACATGGGCATCAAGCTCGATTATGCTTCCGTCTATCACCCACAAACTAACGGCCAGGTCGAACGTGCAAATGGTCTTATCATGAGCGGCATCAAACCCAGATTAGTGCGGTCCCTTAAGGAACCTAATACGCACTGGGTAGAGGAGCTCGACTCCGTACTCTGGGGGCTGCGGACCACGCCAAATCGCACCCCCGGATACACACCATTCTTCATGGTGTACGACGCAGAGGCAGTTTTGCCCTGCGACATAATTCATGACTCACCTCGAGTGCGCATGTACGAAGAAAGAGAAGTCGAGCTTGATCGGCAGGACAGTTTGGACGCCTTGGAGGAGGAGCGTGACGTGGCAAAAGCCCGTTCCGCATTCTATCAATAACAGGCTCGAAGATACCAAAGCAGAGAAGTACGGGCCAAAAATTACAACGTTGGAGAATTAGTTCTACGCCTGCCGGACAAGAAAAAGGACAAACTTAAGCCCAAGTGGGAAGGTCCCTTCATAATTGACCAAGTCCTGACTGGTGGAGTGTACCGCCTGGGAGATGCATCGGATAACCGACTCGAGCCGAACCCATGGAACGCAGCCCGTCTCTGAAGATTCTATGCCTAGCGCCGGACTCTGTGTTCGTCTCCTTCCTCTGTCCATTTTTATATACTTTCTGTCTTACATTTCTCTCCTTCTCCCCTCCCTTTCTCTTACAGCCTTTAAAGGCTCATCAAGTGACGCGCTATCCGCGCTCATTAAACCTGGGGGCTTCTTTAAACAGAAGCTTATTTATACGGACTTCATGCCCAACACATGTGCCACACTTCCGCATGTACCTTTATTCACCATTATATGCATCGATATGACTTAAGTTTTGGGCAAGCTGGGTTGCCTGGCTCCTGTGCTTATCCCTACGTTCCTGATTGTTCGGTTAGGTGGTAAAGGGAGCACCTCTGCTATTGTTACTACCGGGTCAGCTGGATGTGTACCTCAGACTAGGTGAAGCCGAAAGCTAGCGTTCTTAAGGGAATATTCGGTCGGTGAACTAAAGAAGATTTTTTTCACTTATTTATTTATGCGCTCCCAGATATTTTTTCCTGCGTCTATTTTCGCAGGATGGACATGCACTTTAGGGCATGCCTCCCAGGGAAAGGAACCCCTAACGGAACTATTCTTCCTGGAAGATGTTTCTTACTAACCATGTAATATAACATAACTAGTTGGGCACTTGTCTGTTCAAGCACTAATGACCCCTACGCCTGGTCTCCATGCATACCCCGGTTCTTATATAACCACGAGGGTATTCGGACACACTCCAGACCGTCATGTCCCGAGATCGAAGCGGAAAGGTCGTCCATGACAAGTGATCTACAATCCGGCTAGAAGGCATTACACATGTCAATTAAAAATACATAGTCAATCTGACTGATTGTATTCCTCTTCAATACAATCTAATAGGCTGTCTAGTTTACAATCCTGTTGGGAATACTTTGCGGCCAATTCTACTTGGTCGTATACTAAGCTCACAGGGATCTCCTTCCCATCGGGCCCCACAGGTCCGACCTCGGCCATGTAATTTGGGTCAGCCTTCGTGTACCGCGTCTTCACCATGGCCAAGGCCTCCCTGGCGCCTTGATGGCAGGCCGATATCTTCCACAATCGGAATCGCCGCCGCACTCCCTTCAGCTTCTCTGCAAGCTCTCCAAGGCCTTCGGGCATGGAGACGGATGGCCACAAGGCCTGGGCGATGCCTCGCGTCACCTGCCGAACTCGCTCATGCAGTTGTGAGAGCTCGGGAAGAAGGTCACCCGTAGAACCGGGCATTTCCTCTGCAGGACGACCTGTTAGCATACCTACAGATGTTACTTTGTTAGTCGACTTCCTCCCGAACTCTTTTTTCAAAGTTTGTTTAAGCACTTACTAAATATGCCGCGTCGAAGCCGCTGATTCTCCTTAAGGGAGTCCGACAGCTGGCCACGAACATCCTTCAGTTCAACGCCCAGCTTGGTGTTGGCATCTTGGAGATCGTTCTTCTCCCGCCTCACCTTTGTCAGCACGCTCTCACCAGCCTTCAGCTGGTGTAGGAGTTGTTGCTTTTCCGGATCTAATCCGGCGCCATCTGAATTTTCATTTATCAGATTTGCACCCACGCCGCACTTCGCAAAATACTTATCTTTCGAAGCGTATATTACCAGAGGGGGTCTCCTTGGGCTCCCCTGTCATGGCACATGCGGCCTCAAGTTGGGCTTTGCACTCTTCTAGCTCCTGGGACAGTTGGTATTCTTTTCTGCAAGAACCTGCATTATAAATGATCCTTAAATCAGTTATTCTAACTGTTTCAAGTCTCAAGGGCTACTGATATATATAACCATTAAATTTTCTCACCCGTATGTCTTTTACATATTGCTCCGTGGCTCTGGCTAGACCATTTTGAGCGGCAGGGAGGTATGCATATCCCAAATTGAAAGCATCCAATGCCTCTTGGGAGAAACAAGCGTCGCGAAGAACTGTCTGGCGACGCTTGTGGTTCATGGCGCTCTCCACCTCGGAATTGGTGGCAGACAACCTGTCCGCATCCTCTGTCCGAGGAGCGTCTGGTGCGCGCCTCGTGTTCGCCTCCGCCTCCGGACCAGGCTTTGGAGCCTGGCTGGTGGAGGCGCGATTGGCAACCTCTCCGGATATAGTCCGGCGAGGTCTCTTTGTCCTCAAGAGAGCACGGGCGTTAATATGCCTTGAAGGAATAACACCTGGGAATAAGGTGGTGCGCTATACCTTTGCGCCGGCGTCTCAGTCCATACCGCACTTCTTTTCAGCCCACGGGGCCTTGCAGCCCCTCGTTGGCTAGTAGCCGCAGGCTCGGCCTCCCGTCTCAAGGACCTCCCCTGTAAAACACGGTTGTTATACGGAAGTCGAAAACACGCGAGGAAGGATCCCTTTTCAAAGTGCTGGGACTTCGGTCTCAGTTACCTGTTAGGCTGGGAGTAGCCCTGGGTAATCGGCCATAATGGCCACCAAGGCATTGTCCTTGCTCAATTGATGAAACACCCCATCAATCAGCTCCAGAGATAAGTCTAGATCCTCTTGGGAGGCCGGGTCGAGGGACCGTCCTGGATCCTCGGGTTGTGGAGGAGGGCTATTTATTTCTTTAACAGCCCGTCGCAGTTCCTGCGTTGAAGTCGTTAGACTGAATATTTAACGATGGGAATATAAAACAGATGGGAAAGTAAAAGTGTCCACTTACCCAACTTGGAGGATTATGCATAGAAAATCCACCCTGTGGGTTGACGCGGAGAAATTCCTCCTCTTCTCCATTGTACAAAGCGGACAAGATCTTTACTAGAGCGGCAGCCGATTCGGGCCCCTTACAGCCGTGGCGGGTGGCATCGTCCTCCCCATTGAAGTCCCACATGGGGTGGCCTCTATACTGGAGCAGCTGCACCCCCCGCATAATGCATGCGGCCATGACCCCGATCATGGTCAGTCCGGAATGAGCTAACAACCTTATCCGGCCCATCAGGTAAAGAACGTCCTTGTCACTCTCCCTTCGAGGGCTCCATGGACGCCAGCTTAGGCGCTTCTTCAGGGGAGCATTGTCGAACTCAGGTAGGCCGACCCGGACAGGATCCGGCAGCGGGACGTCCTCTATATAGAACCATTCCGAAGGCCAGTCCTCGGACGCCTTCTTTGGGGTTCCGGATAGATATCCGGTCTCGGCAATGCGCCACACTTCGGCTCTGCCCACTTGATATATTGACCCCTTCTAAGAATGGGGCACAAAGCCGAAAAGCCTCTTCCACAGCGTGAAATGAGCCTCGCAGCCCAAAAACAGCTCGCAAAGGGCTACGAAGCCCGCGATATGCAACATGGAGGCAGGCGTGAGGTTGTGCAGCTGGAGGCCATAGAACTCCAAGAGCCCCCGGAGAAACGGATGAATTGGAAATCGGAGCCCTCTTATTAAATAAGGGACAAGGCATACCCGCTCTCCTTTGGAGGGATTGGGGGCGCTCTCCGCTTGCTCTCCGCCATTATAGGTGGCAAGTCCGGCTCGAACCGGGACCATATAGGTCTGGAGCGCCACTAGCTCGCTGTGCAGGATGGAGCATCTCTCCCAATCTCCAGGCTGAGGGCTGGAAGGGAGGAGCTGCGGCGGCCGGCCATGATAGAATGGACCTCTGTCGGATACGCTCTGATGAATACTCGCGGAGGGGAGAAGGTGTGATTTGGAACTAAATCCTCGTCCCTTTAAATAGGCGGCTCATTTACGCAGCTAGGGGTGTAAATGTGAAAACACCCTGACTTTTCGTATTCGTGGAAGACGACCATTATTGGGCGTAGAAGCCGAGGAGCGCTACATTTACAAGAAACCGGACATTATTCAATAGGTACACGGAATTTGGAGGAGAACCCACCTTGCAATGCCGAAGACAATTTGCGCGCCGCATTCGTCGTCATTGAAGCCTAGTTCCGGGGCTACTGAGGGAGTCCTGGATTAGGGGGTGTCCGGATAGCCGGACTATACCTTTGGCTAGACTCCTGGACTATGAAGATACAAGATTTAAGACTTCGTCCCGTATCCGGAAGGGACTTTCCTTGGCGTGGAAGGCAAGCTTGGCGATACGGATATGTAGATCTCCTACCATTGTAACCGACTCTGTGTAACCCTAGCCCTCTCTGGTGTCCATATAAACCAGAGGGTTTTAGTCCGTAGGACGAACAACAATCATACCATATGCTAGCTTCTAGGGTTTAGCCTCCTTGATCTCGTGGTAGATCTACTCTTGTACTACCCATATCATCAATATTAATCAAGCAGGAGTAGGGTTTTACTTCCATCGAGAGGGCCCGAACCTGGGTAAAAACATCGTGTCCCTTGTCTCCTGTTACTATCCGCCTAGAAGCACAGTTCGGGACCCCCTACCCAAGATCCGCCGGTTTTGACACCGACACCCCTGAACCGGTCTTCAAGTTGGGGACTCACCTCGATTCTTCCGAACTGTTCTTCATCTTCGGTCGTCGGTGTTAAAAACTGGTTCAACAAATCTTCTTATCTTCGATCTTGAGGATCGCTGAAGTACGTCCGAAGGGTTTATATGTCGGGTATCCGAGGAGCCCCTTTAAGTTATCAGCTTTTATGAGTGCCTTGTTATTTTTACGCCCACCCCGGGTTTGAAGTTGTTCCCGTGCGGTGGTGTCCTCTTGCATCCGAGATCCAACGTCGGACAGCATTCGAGGTATCTGTTGCAGCCGACCTCCAACGCCAGACCGCTCCCGAGCTCCAACGGCGGACTATATCTGAGGTGTCATAGCTCACCTTGGTTAAAAAAAGTTGAACGAGTTTAGCCGAGCTTAATGCCGGAAATGCCCTCTATGGAGCCAGCCATTCAAATCCGAGCTTTATGCCGGACTACCTCCAAGGTGGTGCACCACCTCAGGCTTGGGCTGATTGTTTACGGATTTTATTTCCGATGCGTGTAAATTTATTCGCTGTCAACATGTATAACTAGTAGCCCTCAAGGTGTGTGTCGGTCAAAAACCCGAGATGCACCTGAGGAAAACATGGAACCGCTGATCCTAGTAGCCCCTAAGACTCAGGTCGATGCGCGAAATCGGCCTGAGGATCAACTCCTAGCTCGGTGGCACACGTAGGAATAGAAACGCAGTGCAATATATTAGAGATAATAGTGATTGGCGAACGGGCCCTTGAGAGAGGGTCTTCAAAAGTTGCCATAATATGTTTAGCTTGACGCTAGATAGGTCCAAATGGTACCTATTGTTATCCAAAGACACGTTTGCCCATAGTTCTGTCAAGCCGAACACTTGGCAGTTGGAATTTTCTGCATTGAAGTAGGCAATGCAGTAGCCCCCGAGACACTGGTCGGGTGGCAACACCAGATCAGGGGATCGATGTGCCCCTTTAATATTTATAAATAATGAGCATGAAGCCCAGTAGCCCCCAGGCCTTAATGTGGGCACGGGTGGCCAAATTAAGGATCGATATCCAGAGTAATATCACAGATCATGTGTAATTGTCGGTGTCAAAACCGGCGGATCTCGGGTAGGGGGTCCCGAACTGTGCGTCTAGGCCGAATGGTAACAGGAGACAAGGGACATGATGTTTTTACCCAGGTTCGGGCCCTCTCGATGGAGGTAAAACCCTACTCCTGCTTGATTAATATTGATGATATGGGTAGTACAAGAGTAGATCTACCACGAGATCATGGAGGCTAAACCCTAGAAGCTAGCCTATGGTATGATTGTTGTATGATGGAGTTGTCCTATGGACTAGAGCCCTCCGGTTTATATAGACACCGGATAGGGTTAGGGTTACATAGAGTCGGTTACAATGGTAGGAGATCTTGAATATCCGCATCGCCAAGCTTGCCTTCAACGCCAAGGAAAGTCCCCTCCGGACACGGGACGAAGTCTTCAATCTTGTATCTTCATAGTCCTGGAGTCCGGCTGAAGTTATAGTCCGGCTACCCGAACACCCCCTATTCCAGGACTCCCTCAGTAGCCCCTGAACCAGGCTTCAATGACGACAAGTCCGGCGCGCAGATTGTCTTCGGCATTGCAAGGCGGGTTCCTCCTCCAAGTTCTTCATAGAACATTTTGAACACCAAGGATAGTGTCCGGCTCTGCAAAATAAGTTTCCACATATTGCTGTAGAGAGAATAATATTAACACAAATCAAATTTGCTGACGTATTCCGCAGTGCGTCATCACACTACGGCCAAGTCCTTTACTCAAATTGTTTTTACTTTTCCACCTCAGCGCATTTTGCGAGGCGGTTTCCTTCGCACATCTTGTCATAGCAGAGATCGTGTCCCCCCTTTTACGGGATTCTCACCAATACGGACGTGGGTAACCCAACCGCGCCATTTATCACGGCGCTTGGGAGGCAAGCGAGTTTTACTAGGCTGGTGGGGACGCACAACCACATCCGCCCATATAAGGGGATAAGGATCCACCTTTTTACCTATGCCTTCTTCCTCCTTTGCCTATCCATCTCCTGCGCACTCGAGATCCAGCGCCCAAGCCCGCACTTCCCACCTCAACCTTCTCCAGCAATGTCCGGAGCGGGAGCAAGTGGATGGTCTCCTCCATCACGGAGTGCCAAGTCAAAAAGCTAAGGAAGGCCGGATACTTGTCTAACGACATCGCGCACCGGCTTCCCAAAGAGGGGCAGCTTCTCCCCACCCCAAGGCCCCATGAGAGGGAAGTATTTCTTCCCCACTTCCTCCGCGGACTGGGTTTTCCACTCCACCCATTTGTCCGGGGGCTCATGTTCTACTACGGCCTAGATTTCCATGATCTGGTCACGAACTTCATCCTCAACATCTCGGTGTTTATCGTCGTGTGCGAGGCTTTCCTCCGCGTCCGCCCCATTTTGGCCTCTGCCTCAAGACCTTCAACGTCAAGCCCAAGGTGGTGCGCGGCAGCCAGGCGGAGTGCGGAGGCACCATGGCGGGCAAGATGGCCAACGTCCTATGGATCGAGGGCTCCTTTGTGGAGACCCTGAAGGGGTGGCAATCCGGGTGGTTTTACATCACCGAGCCACGTGATCCGAAATGGATCACAGCCCCCGAGTTCCAATCCGGACCCCCCACGCGGCTTATGTCCTGGAAAGAGACGGGCCTGTCGTGGGGTGACGAAAAAGAGGTGACCGGACTACAGTCACGCATCCAGTCCCTGGTGAACAAGCCAATCAAGCTTGTTAATGTAGTCCAGGTTATGCTCATCTGCCGGATCCTCTCGTGTCGTTCGACCTGGCGCCGCACCGAACCCTTAACAGGCTCTTCGACACGACGTACGAAGACGTCTGGAAGGTGCTAACCAAAGGCGCCGAGGCTCCCGCATCTGCTTCCGAGGACCGCGGATACAGCTCGCAGCATCACGCTAGAGAGGTAAGCTATTTTCACCTTTTACAGGATGTTAAGTTTTTTCATAGTTTGACTCTATGCGGGATCTAAACTCCCTTACCTTTGACAGGCTTGGCAGGCGAAGTCCGGACCGATCAACTGTCCGGCTCCCTTGCCTGAAGATCCAGACCCTGCTCTCCTAGTGAAGCGGCTGGTTCCGGCACCTTATGTGGTGCCGGAGAAGAAGGACAAGAAGAAGAAGGCCACGGGGACTCGAAAGAGTGCCCGCAATGTGGTGGTGTTGGACTCGTCGTCCACCGAGTCCGAGACGCTCTCCTCCCGTGAGAACGAGGAGGAGGAAGAAGAAACCTCTCCCCCTCCAGCGGGGGGAGGAAAGAAAAGGAAGGCCGTCCCAATGGGGGAGGCCGAAGGGTCTAGGAAGAGGAAGACCCCTCCGCCGGACTACTCCCCCAACGCCGAAGAGGACGAAGAGGAGTGGCCAGACAGGGCCAAGCGTCCGGTGAAATCGTAAGTTTGGATATTCGAGTAAGTCATGATGTTCCTTTGTTGCACAGCTTTCCCTAATGTCGATCATAATTATGCATCCCGCCCCGGACCGGACTCGACGAGTCGTCGAGCGGCTCCCTGGATTCATCGGACGTGAACTCAGTTCCGCCCGCTGTCTCCCCCCGCACTATGGACGACGCCGAAGTGGCGTCGCGACAAGCTCCGGGGCAGGAGGAGGTGGTCCCGGAGGAGCCGCAAGGCGACCTCCCGGACTCCAGGAGTAAAGGGGACAAGGCCCCACAGGGCTCCAAGTCCGGCTTTGAGCTGGACACCGCGCCGGAATCTTCAACAGTTCCGGACCATGGTAGGCGAACTCCTTCCAAGAGGAGCAAGCCTTCTGAGCCGGCAGCCTCCGTCCAACCGGATGCGCCGGACAATCTGCTGGAGGTGCTTGACGGTGCCTCCATCGACGAGGAGCACCGTACTATAATGAGTACGGTGATCCAGAGGGTTCAATCCGCCAAGAGCGGACTGACTGAAGCTTGCACTAGCCTTCTAATAGGCTTCGAGGTAAGTAAAAATATGTAAAAATATTACCGCATAGACAGCAGCCCCTGATGCTCTGTTTGGCATTCGGAAAGAAAAGCCGAATATAGGATCTATTAAATTTTACAGGAGTCTTACAATAAAGAGTTAATATGCGTATGCAGGCTTCGCTGCTATCCACCGCCGCACTGACTGCGGAGGTGGGTGCCCTGAAACAAGGCCTCGAGCGGACCAAGCAAGAGCTCGGCCTTGCCAAGCGGTAGCTCGAGGAGAAAGAAGGTAAGAAATACCTTACAGAAAAAGTGCCTATAAAAACGACTGAGGTGGCGACCCTCAAGCAGGCGCTATCCGAGGCCGAAAAGAAAACGGTCGCGGAGCGCACCGAGCGAGAGAAACTTGGGGCTCAGGTCGGCGAGGTGCAGCAAGAGCTTCAGGCTCTCATGAAAAAACATGAGAGTTTGGAGCTTGAGTCAAAGACGCAAGCGTCCGAGCTCGCGGCGGCCCTTGAGACTGCCAAGTCTGCCAAGGCCGAAGCCCAAAAGGCCCTCCAAGTGTTGGAGGAGATGAAGAAGATAGCAGCGGGTAAGGCATTCTTTATGCAAAGAAGAAATATAAAAGTAAACTACTTGATACTTACCTGAATCCGGAGCTCTCCAGGGGCATTCGCAGATCTTCCCCGCAGCGTATCCGATGCCGCCGCATTCTACCAAGCTGAAGAGGGCAGCTCGACGGAGAAGGTGTTCTGGTCTCAGTATGCTGAGGCCAGACACCCTGTGCCCTTGAGCGACCAACTGAAACAGCTGGTCGAGCTCCACAAGGCGGCCGAACAAGCCATGAAGGGCTTCATAGTTCGGCTGTGGCCCGGAGAGGCCCTGCCTAGGAGCTACTTCGGGCTGGTGCGGCGGCTGGTGGAGGCCTGTCCAAGGCTCGAGGTCATCAAGCGCTCCGTCTGCATCGAAGGTGCCCGTCGGGCCCTTGCCCGTGCAAAGGTGCACTGGGGTAAACTGGACGGTGAGAAGCTTGTGAGGGACGGGCCGCCGCCGGGGAAGGAGCATCGCAAGTCCGAGAACTACTATAAGGATGTTCTTGCGGGTGCCCGCCTTGTGGTGGATGAATGTACCAAGGATGAAATTTTTGAATGAACTCGCTCGTGTTTATCCTGTGCGCTGAAAACTTGTTCATATGCGCTAAGCAATGCTTGTTGAATTTAAAATATTACTTTCTGTGCGGCCATTTATCAAAAAATTGAGAGATGGCCAGTCGTCGGCTTCTGCCCCCATGCCACTAGTGCTGGGGTGTTCGGGATAAACCTGAGCGCTCTTTTTCCCATAGTTGGGTCCTTCGAGGGAGACGCTCAGCACAACAAACCAGGCAATCGGACTATAATGCTTGAACACTCTCACTTAGCCATAGAACTCTATAATTTTAAATTTCGGCGAAGCCCCTAGTTCGGAAGACCGAGTTCGGGGCGCTATCCACGCCTTGGCCGGACAAAGCCGGCTCCTCGCTCTAAGCGGCATAAGTCTTTAGGGACTCGAAAAACCTCTCGAACAGCGACCGGTCTCTCGCCTCATCATGACAGTCAGTTTTAGCTTTCTCCACTGAGGTGCTTAACCCAGCTCAACCGGGGCACAATCGCAGTGGTTCTCCTAGTGCTACCTTAGCCGATATAGCGGAACGTAAGGCACTAAAACATAGGAGCTGGGCAAACCCAACTATTGACCCAAATCATGATTCGAAGCCGATGCATATAGTGCTATAAGTTCGGGGTGCCGCACTTGTGAAAGTGTACGGGCTTCTCACACCATATTGAGGGGTACTGAAGCCCCTGGCGTGTTTGCCGTACCATGGTGTACGGGTGCAACATGTCATTTAATAAACATATATATGAAAAGAGGGTAATGCAAAAAATAGACAAAAAGTTATGCATTGTTTATAGAGAGGCTGCTTATCAAAGCCGAACGATACAAGTAGTGCGATAGGCAAAAGATATTGGACTATTTAACATGTCCTGGCCAGGGGCAGGCCGCGGAATTGTATTCAAAACAGGTATACTGCTCGTAACAGAGACCACCTGGGAGTTCCATGATGCGACATGGCTTGTCTGCCTTCCTGATCTTGCATCGTTTGTGCGGCAGTTGAATTGCCGAACAGGTCGTCCGAAGTATGGAGTCCTGAAAGTAAGAAAAAATTAAAAAAGGAATTCGGCAGCCCCTAGTATGTTTTAAGCCGTATTTTGGGCTTGCCGTTATTGTGCCCCTTCCCCTGCGCCCATGGTATTTCAAGAGCGTAGTTATGTACGCGAGGCACTGGTTTCGCTATGTCGCGAGGGCTGGGGTTGGGGCCGCATTGCTATGCCTACTCAGGACGTGCTAGGCGGTCTTGTTGTAGGTTACTCCGGGCGCGCTTGGCAGCGTCTGGCTTTTTAACGGCCGGACTGGAGAATTGCCTAAGAAGGCTGCTTTGTACTTCCGCTGCGAGAGCCGCCGTGTGCTCCTCCGTACGGAGGGAGCGTTCGGTGTTTCCGTTGACCGTAATTACTCCTCGAGGGCCTGGCATCTTGAGCTTGAGATATGCGTAGTGTGGCACCGCATTGAACTTTGCAAATGCGGTTCGCCCGAGCAGGGCGTGATAGCCACTGCGAAACGGGACTATATCGAAGATTAACTCTTCGCTTCGGAAATTGTCCAGAGATCCGAACACCACTTCAAGTGTTACTGAGCCTGTACAGTTGGCCTCTACACCTGGTATAACGCCTTTAAAGGTCGTTTTTGTGGGCTTAATCCTTGAGGGATCTATGCCCATTTTCCGCACTGTATCCTGGTAAACCAGGTTCAGGCTACTTCCGCCGTCCATGAGGACTCTTGTGAGATGAAATCCGTCGATGATTGGGTCGAGAACCAATGCGGCGAAGCCGCCATGACAGATGCTAGTGGGGTGGTCCCTTCGATCAAAAGTGATCGGGCAAGAGGACCATGGGTTGAACTTTGGGGCGACTGGCTCCATCGCGTATACGTCCCGTAGCGCACGCTTTCGCTCCCTCTTGGGAATGTGGGTTGCGTATATCATGTTCACCGTCCACACTTGTGGGGGAAAACCCTTCTGTCCATTGTTGTTCGGCGGCCTGGGCTCCTCCTCGTCATCGCTATGCAGCCCCTTGTCTTTATTTTCGGCTCTTAGCTTGCCTGCCTGCTTGAACACCCAACAATCCCTGTTGGTGTGATTGGCTGGCCTTTCGGGGGTGCGATGTATCTGGCACAAGCGGTCGAGTATTCGGTCCAAACTGGACGGGCCCTGAGTATTCTTTTTGAATGGCTTTTTCCACTGACCGGATTTATAGCCTCTGAATCCGGCATTAACTGCCGTGTCTTAGGTGCTGTCGCTGCTAACACGGCGCTTTTGCTTATTCCGACGTGTCCTGCCACTTTTGTCCTTGGTATCCGAATTACCAGGGTTCTTTGCTAAGTTGTTACTGCGAGCTAGCCAGCTGTCTTCTCCCGCACAAAAGTGGGTCATGAGTGTTGTGAGGGCTGCCATAGATTTCAGCTTTTCCTGTCCCCGGTGCCGGGCAAGCCACTCGTCACGGATATTAAGCTTGAAGGCTGCTAGGGCCTCTGCGTCCGGACAGTCGACTATCTGGTTTTTCTTTGTTAGGAACCGTGTCCAGAATTGCCTGGCCGATTCCTCTGGCTGCTAAATTATGTGGCTTAAATCATCGGCATCCGGTGGTCGCACGTAAGTGCCCTGGAAGTTGTCGAGGAATGCGGCTTCCAGGTCCTCCCAAGAACCGATTGAGTCTGCTGGCAAGCTGTTAAGCCAATGTTGGGCCGGTCCCTTAAGTTTGAGCGGGAGGTATTTGATGGCGTGTAGATCATCGCCGCGGGCCATGTGGATATGAAGGAGATAATCCTCGATACATACCGCCGGATCTGTTGTGCCATCGTATGATTCGATGTTTACGGGTTTGAAACCCTCTGGGATTTTATGATCCATTACTTCATCTATGAAGCATAGTGGGTGTGCGGCGCCTCTATACTGGGCTATATCACGACGCAGCTCGGAGGAGCTATGTCTGTTGTGTTCGGCCTGGCCGGATTTGTTGTATCCGGAATGAAGATCACCGTCACGTGCTGTAGGGCACCTGCGCTATCCGTAGATCGATCTTGTTTGTCTTGCCTTATCCTCCAGTACGTCTCGCAGGTCTGGCGCATTTTCCCGTGCCTTAGTTGAATGGCGTCGGGGCATGGCTTGGGTGGAGGGCCGAGAGGCCTCTCTGTCGCGGCCGTGAGGTGGCTGGTCGGCCATGTCGTGCGCTGGTGATGTAGGTGCTTCCTCCTCTCATCGGGGTAGCGGCCTGCGCTTTGGGTAACTCTTGGAGGGGCGTTCGAGTTCATACTCTTCAGCCGCAAGGACTTCAGTCCATCTGTCAGCTAGCAAGTCTTGGTCAGCTCTAAGCTGTTGCTGATTTTTCTTGAGGCTGCTTGCCGTGGTTAAAAGCCTGCATTTGAAACGCTCTTGTTCGGCGGGGTCTGATGGTACGACAAATTCGTCATCGTCGAGGCTTGCCTCGTCTTCGGAGGGAGGCATATAGTTATCATCCTCAACCTCTCGGTCTGCCGCTCTCTCATGAGGGCTGGCTTCTCCATCTCCCTGTGCCGAATCTTGCTGGAGGGGGTGTTCTTTGGCGCTATCCGGGGTAGTATTATATCCCGTGCCGGAATCACCGTCTTTGCTTTGGCGGGATTTAGAGCGGCGCTGCTGACGCCGACGCTTTGGCTGTTTCTTGGAGGTGTCATCCCCCGCTGTTCCATCGCCATCTCCATCTTTTGGAGTATCCACCATGTATATGTCATATGACGAGGTGGCCTTCCAGCGCCCTATAGGTGCTAGTTCCTTGTCGTCTCCTGCATCGCCGTCGAGCCGAAGTCAATCATGTCGGTTAAATCGTCGACAGTGGCTACAAAGTGGGTGGTGGGTGGGCTTTGAATTTCTTCATCGTCCGTATCCCATCCTCGCTGACCGTAGTCCGGCCAGGGCTCTTCTGATAAAGAGAGAGACTTGAGAGAATTCAGGATGTCGCCAAAAGGCGAGTGCTGAAAGATGTCCGCGGCGGTGAACTCCATTATCGGCGCCCAATCGAATTCGATCGGCAGGGGCGCGGGGGGTTCGGAGTCCGGAGAGGAGTCCGGATCCTCGGAGTCACGGGTCATGCAGAGTGCGGGGCTGGCGTTTGGCTCGATCGCCTTTGAGATCGCAGCCCCCGAGGTGACGTCCAACCGCTCATCCTCGATTGGCACAGCTGGCTTCGAATTAAGGGTCAGAGCCGGTGTGTTTGCGGCCTCTAGGGCATTGTTCGGCGGCAGAGCTAGATCATGCCCCATGAGACAGTGCGGCGCGCTTGGCTGTGGCTCAAATCCGTCGAAGATCAAATCTCCGTGGATGTCTGCCGTGTAGTTTAGGCTTCCAAACCTGACCTGATGGCCAGGGGCGTAGCTTTCGATCTGCTCCAGGTGGCCAAGCGAATTGGCCCGCAGTGCAAAGCCGCCAAAGACGAAGATCTGTCCGGGGAGAAAAGTCTCACCCTGGACCGCATCGTTGTTGATGATCAAAGGAGCCATCGAGCCGAAAAGTGATGACACAGAGGAACTCTCAATGAAAGCACCAATGTCGGTGTCAAAACCGGCGGATCTCGGGTAGGGGGTCCCGAACTATGCGTCTAGGACGTATGGTAACAGGAGACAAGGGACACGATGTTTTTACCCAAGTTCGGGCCCTCTCGATGGAGGTAAAACCCTACTCCTGCTTGATTAATATTGATGATATGGGTAGTACAAGAGTAGATCTACCACGAGATCAAGGAGGCTAAACCCTAGAAGCTAGCCTATGGTATGATTGTTGTATGATGGAGTTGTCCTACGGACTAGAACCCTCCGGTTTGTATAGACACCAGATAGGGTTAGGATTACACAGAGTCGGTTACAATGGTAGGAGATCTTGAATATCTGCATCGCCAAGCTTGCCTTCCACGCCAAGGGAAGTCCCCTCCGTACATGGGACGGAGTCTTCAATCTTGTATCTTCATAGTCCTGGAGTCCGGCTGAAGGTATAGTCCGGCTACCCGAACACCCCCTAATCCAGGACTCCCTCAGTAATGATTCTATGTATCCAAGTACTTTACATCATTATTTCGACTCCATTGCGATTGTTTATCAGTTGAAAGTGGCCCATCGCCGGCTTCTACCCCTTGGTAGATACTATGCAGGCTGTTTCCGCACTAACCTTAGCCGACGTCTCGGTGCCCGGAGGCGGTTGTGTTAGCAGAAACGAGACAATCAGATATGCGGGCTTTATAACTTTCACTTAGTCATAGGAGCTTAAAGTTGGAAGGCCAGTTACTAGCCTCCGGTTAGTGTTCGGCGACACTTGCCGGAAACACTTCGGCCAATATTATGAACGGCCCGTCATTTAACACAGTCATCGGATCGCTGACCAGTTTACGCTTATTGTGACAGTCAGTTTTCAGCTTTCTCCACTGAGGCGCCTAACCATGCTAGCTGGAAGCAAAATCGCAGTGGTTCTCCCATTGTGCACCTAGCCGAACAAAGCGGAACGTAGGAGGCAAGCACAGGAGCCGGGCAACCCAACTATTGACCAAAGACGCAATTCGAAACCGATGCATATACAACAATGTCCGAGAATGTTTTTGCCGAATCCCTAAAGGTGTCCGGCGCCGTACTACGAGACTAATGCTGGAAACACACAAATATTTTAAATGTGCCATAGGCTTGGAAAACCAAAAACTTCAGTAAAAACTGGACGCCCGAACTAGATCAAGTGTTCGGTGCCAAATCGAAAATTGGTCTTAGAGAAAAAAAGGTGCTTCTATCGTGCTTTATCTTGACACATCTTATCTCAAGATCTCAAACGGGTCAGGCTATGGCTTCAACCTCCTATTCCGAAGGCGGAGTACTTCTCGTTAGGCCAGTTTAGCAAACTAAACTCTAGCGGCTTTGAGAGAGAAATTATGCTCCCCGGCTAGTGACCACACACTCGTGTCGAAAAAAGGAGTGATAAATAATAATAATAATAATAAACTTTGCAACAACTAAGAAGAAGAACACTTATTATAAAACAGCTCATATAAATTTAAGAGCCCCCAAGTGACTTGGGTAAAAGAATTTTATGTATAATGATTGTATGTACCGAAGTACTAATAACACATCTTTGTTCACCTGAACTTTAAACGCGTCTTAACCGACCGTCGGCTTCTCCCTCTTCGGTAAAGGACCGAAAAGTGTTATGTACTCCACCTGTCGAGAATATCGACGGTGTTTCCTATAACCAGGCAATCAGGCCATAAGGCTGTAATAGACAAAGCGCGCTCAGGGAACTTATGTTATATTACTGACGAAGTGTAAGAAGCAACTTCGAAGAAAATAGTACCCCCACCGATTCCTTTCTTCGGTTGCTCATTAATACTATGAGACTTGTGCAATACATTTTTTGTACTCATGAGTTCCGTTGTGTGCCGACCATAATTGAAAACAATAAGAGCGCTAGCTTTCGGCTTCACCCAGTCTGAGGTCTGGCTCAGATTACCCGATCGTGACAATCGCAGAGGTGCTCCCTTTACTCCCTAGCCGAACAATCGAGAACGTAGGGGTAAACACAGGAGCGAGGCAACCCAGCTTGCAAATCGCTTAAGTCAATATGGTGCATATTGTGGCGTAATACACGAACAAGGAACGAAGCCGTACAAGTATAATCATATGCAAGAGGAAAGGCTTCATGAAGGAAGCCCCCAAGTGAACTGGGTATTTGAATTTGTGTGTCACAAACAAAGTTATGACAAGGAATTTTTTCACAAACAACTTTTTGTCAAAAAAGTATAATGCTTGGTCGAACCGAACACAAGTTAAAAATTGTAAAACTTTGAGCATGAAAGCGACTTAGCTGGTTAATGTGTTCGGCATTGATGACGCTGTCCGAGCTTGACGCGGGACAAGATTCCATCCCCCAAGCCGGTCACGAGGTGGTGGAGCGAAGAGCTCGACACTCCGAAGTGGTGACATAGCGCGACCAATGCAGGCCGCCTAAGTCCACGGCGTGGGTTAATGAGGTGTTGACGAAGCCCCCCGTCCAGCCGAGGTGACGTGGTATGTCAGTACGCCGAGGTGACAATACTGCCCGACCCGAATCCTTTATCTGTGCACAGAAAATAGTGCAAGCCAGAGATAATAGGAATAATAAATAATTGTTGCATAATTAATAATTTACGCAAAGTGAGTAATAAAAGAAATATGGCCCGTGTGCCGAACACTCGATGAGGTAGAGCTCTCTCAGCGATGCAGAAGTCCCCGAGGCAACCGAACATGTCGGTATGGCAATTCGACCCACAAGGTGATCGCGCGAGCCGATTGGGACAACGACGTCGGCTTGCCAAAGTGACCGCATGGCGCAGTCGAAGTTGATTACCTACACACATAAAATAGTGCGGTTCAAAAAGGATAAGTGCTTTTCGCAAAAATAATTTATTGAAAGAGATGTGGCCTGGTGCCGAAGTCACGTCGATGCAGGGCGTCGGCGTGATGCGATGACAGTGTGGCCAAGCCTGAATTCGCAGGCCGTTCTGAGTTCTAGATGCGGCATTCGCCGAACTGTATATGGAAACTGACCGAATCACCACGCGACCGTTGTTAATGCGGCCACCATTTGAGAGATCTGCATACAGATGATGAAACAAAGAAGAGTAATAATTCCTTGGAAAAAATAAACCCAAACAAGCAAAAATTACTAGGATCAATAGCCCCTGGTTTATTTGTTGTAGCAATCCGAAGAAAGGTGACTCCCAAAATTGGGATTCGATCCGCACGCCCATTGCCTGATGGGTGATAAAGCGACGGCATGGCAATGCTGGCAAAGGTTGGCTTGCTGAGGCAAAGCCCTCGGTCCAGCTAACGTGACAAAGTTGGTCGGCTGGTGACGCCGAAGTCTCTGGAGTATGTTGATAAAGAAATAGCCAAGTCCTCGGTCCAGCCGAGGTGACAGAGCAGGTTGGTGAGGAGATGTTGCAGCTGCCATCTCAGGTGAGGTGTTGAAGCAGGTCGGTGTGATGGACATCGGCTTGAAGAAGCAACAATGCGGCCATGCTAACACAAGTCGTGACTTGTGACGCGGTCAATGCCGGCTTGATGAAGTGACCATGCGGCGATGCCGGTGTGCCTGCTCCATGTAATCCGTGGGGCAGCGATGTTGGTGATGATTTATCTTTCGTGATGCTAAACTCTTGTTCGGCTTGCCGAGATGATGATCCGAAGAAGTTGAGCTCGGCTCAATAAAGTAACAACGTGTCTAGCGTAGGTCGGCAGCCGTAGAGCAACGTTGTCAGGCTGGTTTGACACCAGCGCGATGGTGAAGATCATATTGGAAAGCACTTCAAAATTAGCGGGATGTGTTTGGGAACAAAACAGAATACCCCATACAAAACTTCCTTCAAAAAGGATGTCCGAAATCCTGTTCGTAAAAAAATGAATTCGGGTCGGATTTGTTCTCGCGCAGAAAACAGATCCGAAAAGTGATGCACTAATCGGAAGGTTCCCGGAGTTTGGACGGTCGAATTGAGCTGCTATTTTGAGGGGTGGTAGATATAGGAATTCCGCAGCCGATAAACGGTTGGATCTTCGAAAGGACGTCTGACCTAGAAGCTGAACACCACGCCCTAAACTCGTCCAGATTCCCGTCCAGGTTTGACAGGGCTCCAGTATATCGTGGATTGCCAGAGATTCCTCCATCGGAACTCGACGAATTTTTCCAGGGTTGTTGTAGACTCAATTCCGCACAATTCCACCGAGAAATCATTAAAATGACGCTTGAGGAGGCGGTGGCGGCGGATACAAGTTCGTTGTCCAGAAAAACAGCACAGTCGCCCGAGGGCAATGTTGACGTTGAGCCCCCGGGCTCCCTGGATGATTCCTCCATGATCTTGATAGAGATAGGAGTTGATGTTGATGTAGGCCCTCCTCCGAACATGACGTTCGGAGGTAGGTGTAGGATCGAAAGTATGTCTAGAGGGGGTCGTGATTAGACTACCTGACCAAGTAAAAACTTAACCTTTTCCCAATTTTAGTTCTTGGCAGATTTTAGCTACTTTAGGACAAGTCAAGCAATCATCACACAATTCAAGCAAGCATGCAAAGAGTATATAGGCAGCGGAAAGTAAAGCATGCAACTTGCAAGAATGTAAAGGGAAGGGTTCGGAGAATTCAAACGCAATTGGAGACAGGGATGTTTTTCTCGTGGTTCAGATAGGTGGTGCTATCCTACATCCACATTGATGGAGACTTCAACCCACGAAGGGTAATGGTTGCGCGAGTCCACGGATGGCTCCACCCACCAAGGGTCAACGAAGAAGCAACCTTGTCTATCCCACCATGGCCATCGCCCACGAAGGACTTGCCTCACTAGCGGTAGATCTTCACGAAGTAGGCGATCTCCTTGCCCTTACAAACTCCTTGGTTCAACTCCACAATCTTGTCAGAGGCTCCCAAGTGACACCTAGCCAATCTAGGAGACACCACTCTCCAAAAAGTAACAAATGGTGTGTTGATGATGAACTCCTTGCTCTTGTGCTTCAAATGATAGTCTCCCCAACACTCAACTCTCTCACAGGATATGGATTTGGTGGAAAGAAGATTTGAGTGGAAAGCAACTTGGGGAAGGCTAGAGATCAAGATTCATATGGTAGGAATGGAATATCTTGGTCTCAACACATGAGTAGGTGGTTCTCTCTCAGAACATATGAGTTGGAAGTGTAGATGTGTTCTGATGGCTCTCTCCACGAGTGAAGAGGAGGTGGAGGAGTATATATAGCCTCCACACAAAATCCAACCGTTACACACAGTTTACCAATCTCGGTGGGACCGAATCAACAAATTCGGTCGGACCGAAATAGTAAACCTAGTGGCCGTTAGAGATTTTCGGTGGGACTGACATGCAACTCGGTAGGACCGATATGGTTAGGGTTAGGGAATGACGTAATCTCGGTGAGACCGATTACATAAACTCGGTGAGACCGATTTGGTAATAAGCTAACTAGAGGGTTGGTGAGGTAAACACGGTGGGACCGATTCGCTCTTTTCGGTGAGACCGAAATGTTACGAAAGGAAACAGTGAGTTTACATTGCAATCTCGGTGGGACCGATCCGCTCTTTCGGTGAGACCGAAAAGTTACGAAAAGGAAAAAGAGAAATTGCGATCCCATCTCGGTGAGACCGAGATCCCTATCGGTAGAACCGATTTGCTTAGGGTTTGGCAGTGGCTATGACAAATGAAACTCGGTGGCGCCGGATAGGAAGAATCGGTAGGTCCGAGTTTGGCTTTGGGTATGGGGTCATATGTGGAAGTGGGAAAGTAGCTGAGGGTTTTGGAGCATATCATTAAGCACATGAAGCAAAAGGCTCATTAAGCAACACCTCATCCCTCCTTGATACTATTGGCTTTTCCTATGGACTCAATGTGATCTTGGATCACTAAAATGTAAAATGAAGAGTCTTGAGCTTTTGAGCTTGAGCCAATCCTTTGTCCTTAGCATTTTGAGGGTTCCACTTTCACCATCCATGCCATGCCAATCATTGAGCTTTCCTGAAATAATCATCTTGGAATAGCATTAGCTCAATGAGCTATATGTTGTTATGAATTACCAAAACCACCTAGGGATAGTTGCACTTTCAATCTCCCCCTTTTTGGTAATTGATGACAACATATAGATCAAAGCTTCGACAAATGATAATGAGAATGAAATATATCGTCGCTTTGGGAAGTATGTGATAAGTAAGAGCTCCCCCTAAATTTGTGCATATTTAAAATTTGCTTTGGACTGCAGATGCACAAAGAGTTAGAATCATGGGTTACTCTTCCATGTCACATACATCTTGGTGGAGCGCTCAAAATGATAAGAATGAAATACATGCACTCATCACCAAGAAAAAAGTGAATGATCACATAAGATAGATAAGATATATCAAGCATGCATAAGTGTAGCTTATGATCAAACACATGATCATCAATGTCTCACAAGCATATCAAAGTACCTCAACCAAAAGCAAACAAAGTTTGAGAAACCACAAAATAAAGCAAGAGAGAATAAAAGCAACACTCTCTCTCGAAGCCTATGATCTATACATTTTTCTCCCCCTTTGGCAACAAGTTACCAAAAAGTTCCTAGAAAATGCATAGTGCTAGATCGACAATCAGGCTTGATCTTCTGGTGGTGGTGGAGTCTGGATCACTCCAAGGACGAGGGCTTCTGTAGACGTGGTTGGAGCTGGAGCTGAAGTAGATGCTGGAGCTGGTTGGGCTGGTGCTGTGGCTGGAGCTGAGGTGGTAGCTCTGGTGTCAGGAACTGGCACTGCAGTCGACCTCTGAGCTCGTGGCACTCTAGCAAATGCATCAGTTGTAGTCTTCCCTTTCCTCTCCTGCATGTCATCTTGAAGTTGCTCCACTACAAACTGAACCTCTGTTACTTTGACATCCATGTCATAGAACTTTTGTTCTACGATCCTCTCTAAGCTCTCCTGATTCTGAGTGAGGGTGGCCAGTCCTTTCTCAATCCTCAGTGTGGATGCAATCAAGTAACTAAGCTGCTCTTGCTTGGTTTTCAAGAAATACTCAGATGCCTCCTCTTGAGTTGGCATCTTGGCAGCTTTCTCCTTCCTTGCCTTCTCCTTCTGTGCTTGAGCATGAGCTGAAGATGGATCATCCTTGTTCATCACAACTTGATTATCTTCAAAATCTGGATGGATGGGAAAATGTTCCCTGTCCAATACGTATATGCCTGTGCCCATCTTGGAGTTAATCAGCTCTTGGATCTGAGGTTCATATCCACAGCTCCTCTTCTGATCTGCTGCAGTTCTCTTGATTGTTTCTACCATGAGGCTCATGACTTTGAATTTTTGTGGCACATCAAAGATATGAAGCAAGTTGATTGCATGGCCTATGATCATCTTGTGATCACCTGACTTGGGCAACAGAGTGTGCCTCAGAATCCAATTGATAGTTGGCAACCCTGACAGAAGTTAATGTACTGACCCAAACTTGAAAGTATCAAGTGCCTTGTTTGGGATCTCCTTGTACATGTTGGACATAGAGTTGTGGTCCATCTTCTTCTTGGCAGATATGTCCAAGTCATCCTCATGCTCCTATGGGGCATTGATGAGCTGTGCCCACTCAGCAACTGTTGATTGATACCTTGTTCCTTCTGACATCCACACAATCCTTCCATCTGGATAGAAGTGTGCTGTGGAGTAGAACTACATGATCAGCTCTTCATTCCACTTTGTGAGCTTATACCCCACAAAGTCATCTACTCCACAAGCCTTGAAGCTGTCTTGCACTCCAGGATAATGCTCTTCATTGTCCTTGATGTACTCCCAATCAACCCATCTCATGTCACAAACAATGGGCTTCTTATCAAGCAAAACTGTCTCATAGAAGTCCTGTTGTTCCTTTGTGTGGAAGCTGTAGTCAACAGCAGTTCTTCTTCTGGTAGCATATGGATCTTCTGCTCTCCACTCTCTCAGCCCTGAGTCTCTTTTGATCTTCATTTCCTCAGCCACAGGATGAGCATCATTGTGGTCTGGGATCTTGGGCTTTAACTTCCTGAGAACTTGTCCTTCTTCTTCTGCAGTGTCAGGCACTGGGGCCTTATTCTTCTCAGCAGCTGGTATGCTCCGTGTGTTCCTCTTTGGAGCTGTCTTAGCCTTTGCTGCAGCCTTGGGTGCTTCCTTGGGCTTGGATGCAGTAGCCCCTGATCTTATAACATCGCCCATCAGCTTTGGCATCTTAGGTGCTGGTGCAGCAACCTCTTCTTCTTCTTCATTAGAAGAATCTCTCCTCATAGAAGGCTTGCCAACAACTCTGGCAGTGGTAGTTCTGGCTCTCTTCTTTTTCTTGTCCTGGCCAATTTCTTCTTCAGATTCCATGGTGAACTTTATAGTTCCTTCAAGTGCAGCCTTCCTAGGCTTTTCAGGAATCTGAGTTGAGGCTCTGGCCTTTGGCATAGGCTGCCTACCTGCTGACCTTTTGATTTTCATCCCTGGCTTTGTGCTCTGTGCTGGGCCATATTCCTTCTTGAGAACGACTCTCTTGGAAGTGGCTTCCTCTTCTGCCACATAGTCCTCATCCTCTGATTCTGAGGTTCTCTTCTTCCTTTGTCTGGTGGCAGATTTTGGCAATTTACTAGGGGTGGTCCTGCTGCCTTCATCTGAAGAACTGGAGGGACTAGTGCCCTCACTCATGTGCACTTGCTGTTCTGACACATTCTGGCTGTCACTCTGATCTGACATGATGAACAAGCTGACTGCTGACCCTGTGAATAGTTTATAGATGAGGTAGAGTAGATGAGCATCACAAAATGCAGAGATTTTTGCAAAAGAATGATTCAAAATCTTAGTTTTAGTTTCCCACAAAAATCATTTCGGATCTACCGATTTTTAAACTCGGTGATACCGAAGCAGTTTTTGGAACCTAAACTAGTGAACTCGGTCAGACCGAGTCACAGTTCGGTGGCACCGAGACTGCTAGGGTTTCACAAAGTTCCAAAATCGGTCACACCAATTAGTAATTCCCGGTCAGACCGAGTCTCACTTGCGCAATGGCATGAGCCAAATCGGTGGTACCGAGTTTTTAAACTCGGTGGGTCCGAGATGGTTTCGGCGGAAACCTAACCCTAAAATTTTCGAATCAGGCCTATTCTACGAAAGCATTGATTGGATAGGAGTGTTTCAATCATGGCTAGAAACAATAAGATCACAATGTGCTAGGAATCAGATTGGGAATAGCACAAAGATCGAGTCCATACCCTAGTTCGGCGGAGACTCGCTACGGCGGCAACGGCGGGGTTGAATTCCGTTGACGGCGATGGAGACCAGCGACTGGAGGCGGTTGGCGGTGAGGAGACGATCCGGAGACCACGTTGGCTGAGCGAGCTATCGCGCGGGCGAAAGGGTTCGGAGAAATTTCCAAAAAATTTCCCGTGTCTATATATAGCCCGACCCTGTCGGTGTGACCGAGTCACTACTAGAAAAAGGGCTACTAATGGCGCACCTAATTTGGCCATTAATGGCGCATTAGTGGTGCGCCATTACTAGCACGCCATTAGTAATATTTACTAATGGCGCACCACTGGTGCGCCATTAGTATCTGGTATACTAATGGCGCACCACTGGTGCGCCATTAGTATAGAGCACGGTGCGCCATTAGTATGCCTCCCAGGGGCCATGTATAGCCAGGTGCTTTGGCATACTAATGGCGCACGACAAGAGGATGTGCCATTAGTAACCTCGGCATACTAATGGCGCACTGCTTAAGGATGCGCCATTAGTATCCTCTGGCATACTAATGGCGCACTGTTATGTGATGCGCCATTAGTATGAATATTAGGTTTTTTTTAATTTTCTGTTTTTTTGCACAGGTTACAAAATGTATAATTGGACAAAATATAGACAGCACACATCAACAACAGATTCATCGAATACAATAAAAGATTAGTCTCTGAATACAATTCATCATATTAGTCTCCGAATACAATTCATCATATTGGTCTCCGAATACAATTCATCATATTAGTCTCCGAATTGAAAAGACCGAACACAGATAGAACATTATATTACAAGTCTCGAGACCGCGAGTAGCGAGTTTGTCTTCACATTACAAGTCGATATCGATCATCTAAACTACCATCACATAGAAGAGAGCTGCGGTCATCACGATGAGCATCATCACGATGAAACTCGTCTTCATCCGGTTCCTCCAACGCTCCCTCCCCTCTCCCGTTAGATAGCGGGCGTATCTAGATTCGGCCTCGGCCCTAGTGGTGTACCCTTTGTAACTGTTACCGCTGAATCGGTGAACCTGTCTCCGACACTCCTCCCAGTCGTCGTAGACTCCGGGAACCTTACCCTTGTACACGACATACGATGGCATCGCTATGCACTAGCCAAACGAAAAGTTAGTACCAATTCACAGACAATACATAAGCAATATATAAGTATGCAACAGAATGATCGAAAGAGAAAAGCAAGACATTAATAGCATCAATTACATCTAAGTTGAACGACTCTCGAAACCAAAGAGACATACTACAAGTTCATTAAAGTTTAATTACAACATGAGCCAATCGATGTTTCAGAACTAGACACAGCATCACTACTTTCGACTCGACTCAAGGGACCGGAGCGTGGATGAAGCCGCCGTCTATCGTGGGAGTCATGAAATTACGGGCGTTGTCAGCCTGCATTTGTAGCATTCCGTCTATCTCACTGTTGGACGGTTGATTTCTGAGTTAGAACTACCCCGAGGTACGAAGGACATCTTGATGGATGATTTCCGCAAACTCCGACTGGATGCGAAAGAATTCTTGTCTGATGTCCGCGTCCTGGATTGCCGACACGCTCGCGGCCCAATCTTTGAGTTTACTCGGTAGCAGAAGTTGATGATGGTCCCGTACGATCACCCGCATGTGATGGATGGCGTAGTAGGCACCCTTCTGACCGCCAGGCGGCTGCTTGACGCAGCAGAACGTCGTATTGTGGGAGAACACGTGCTTGCCGTACTTACGAATAGGCCTGTTGAAGGTGCCTCCAGATTGGGCGTAGCCGGGGAGAACATCATCAAGAACCTTCTTGACATTTGTGTAGTCTATGTTCGACTGACGGTCCGGGTCGAAATACGTGGCCATGGAATATTTGGGGCTTAGGAGGATGAGCGTGCAATGTGTGTCACTGCAGAAAACATGGAATGTTAAAAGAAAAATGATCGAAATCTAAGAATTCGTATGTTACGGGGCGGTTGAGGGGAGGACTTACTCGGGAAAGTAAGGCACGAGGAAGTTACCCTTATCTGGGTTTGCCAGAATGATGCCTTCGAGGTAAGAACTCGCGACTTGCCGGTCCCCAGCGCCGCCCAAGATCTTGGCACGCATGTAGAAGGGGTCGACTATCACGATGTCCGGGATCTTGTCGCGAATGATCCGCATCTCCATACTCAGCGAAAATAGCCGAACGAAGGTGTAGTGCAGCGGATGAAGGTTCAACATAGCGTGGATGTCATCAAACCGCAGGACGATCGTACCCCCGATGGAGTTATCCACAAAGCCCTTGCCCTCTGGCACCTTGGCCACGAAAACCGGGTATGCCACATCCTTCTCTCTGAGACGCCGCTTCTCCAAAGAAAGAACATTGTCATGCAGACTCCGCATAGCACCGGCTGCAACATCGAGCATATTTCTCGGTAGCATCGGCCTACCCGCCACATGCACCCTCCTCATTAAATCCTCAGGTGAAGGTGGCCTGTCCTGAGCACGGATCGTACTCGGTGCCGGCTGGCCCGCACCCTTGTTAGTCTTTCTTTTGCGTGCCTTCTTCTTCTCCTATAATGGGACCGAGTTCTGCTCACAGACCGCCTTCTTGAGTGTGTTGGGGCTGAGAATATTTCGCACCTCGCCTATCTGAGGCTCGGTGAAGTCGGCAGGTGGAGGCGTCTCCTGAGAGCTGAACGGCAGACGACGCCTGTTGCAACTTGGCTTCTCCGTGGTACCAGCTAGATCACGCACGTCTTTTGTTGGGTTGGGTTCTTGAGAAGGAGGCCCCATGAAGTCGCCATCGTACCCATGATCCGCAAAGTACCGATCGACGTTGGCAAATGTATCGTCGTCGTTCTGATCCTGTGCCATATGCATGTTTGGATCCAGTGGCATAGGGATGTCCGGCACCGTTGCGGCGGTCTTGCCTTGGGGCCGACTTGGCGGCGGCACAACTGGCGGTGTTGTCTTTGGGGTGGTGTCCCCCGCCCACAAACGAATCTGGCTCTTCGGCCAAAGCAGGGGCCAGCTCAGGCAGGCGCTGAGGGTCATCACGTCATCATTGTCGGCCCCGACGGCTCGAATCGGAGGTAACAACTCGTCCCAGCCTGGTAGCACCCGAACCAGTTGAACCCTAAACAAGTTGGGTGGCATCTGGGTACCGTGGAACAAGGGGTTGCCCGGTTGAACGATTTTGCCCTTGGCGACATCGACCAACTCATTGTTCATGAAGTGTAGGAGAGTGCACGGAACGTCGGCGGCGCCCTGCGAAAACATGTAGGGCGTCAGCGATGCCCAGTCAAAGGCAAGGAGATGAAGTCCTCGGCCGAGAGAGGCTTAATTAGTTACCGTGATGATGGCGTCGAGCTCGGCTAATGTCGAGGCACCGCCAACGGCGGGCGTGCAGTTGACGGAGGGGCCACTTGCTGCAGAGGTGCCGGCCGGCGTACACCCGGGTGCATTAATATCCCGTGCCGGCGTCGGAGACACCAATGCCGCCTCCATCGGAGACACCAATGGCCCCGCCATTGCGTTCTGCGAGTTGCTGGTTGTGAAGCTAGGAATCGGGGGCGGCCCCTGTTGGCCGCCCGCAATCCACGCACTCAACCCCTGGGTCAAGGTAGGCACAATGGCGGTGATCGTCGCTCCGAGTTGTTGTTGCACTTGCTCTTGGACAATCTCCGGAATTCACGCCACCTGTGCCTTGAGTTCTTGAACCTCGCGCGCCTGGCTTTCCGAGCTGGTCTTTTTCTCCTTTCGTCCACTAGTGTTATAGTATGACCCCATTTTGTCGACAAGCCTTTGCTGGCCACACGACCAGCTGACGTCGGCTTACTGAGCTTATCCTTGTTCTTCATTACATTCAACGCCCTATTTAGAGTGGTGTCCCAAGGGTTGCTCTTAGTCGACCCCGCGCTACTGCTTTCTGTCGCCTGCGGAAGGAATGTGAACCATTTAGAAATTTGGCTTCATTAATTAGAATGCAACCATATGGAGCTAATTACGCGGGGGTGTATTCCTTACCAGAACAAGCTCAAGCGCCCTGGTCTTCGGATCCGTGGTAAGCTCCTTTGTTTTCGGGTCCTTCTTGTAACGGGCCCTGCCATAGTTCCTGGTCTGCTTGTCACCGTATTTATCGAAGAGGGGTGGTAGGCCTTGCTTGGCACGGTCCGCCTCCTCCTTGTCCCATATAGGCTCCGCCACTCTGTAACCGCCGGGACCGAGTGTGTGTTCCCCTAAGTTCAGCTCCCGCATTTCTTTCCCCCACTTACTTGATTTGGAGTGTGCGGTGCTCGAGCAATTGATCTTGAAGTCGTTGTAGTCATCTTCGGTGATCGAAAGATTTTTCTCCTTGATCTTCTCATAACTCTCACCTTTCTCGATCATTCTCTTCACATTGCTTTTCCAAGTAGACAGGGCCTTGCTCATCTTCGTGAGGGAAGCATTGTTCACTTTATTCCCTTTGAGGCTTGTGTTTTCAAATTCAGCGGGGAACTTGTATCGTTCGTGAAGCTTCATGAAGAGGAGGTTGCGCAAATTCCCTCGGTCAGGATGCCTCAGGTTCTCGGTGTTGATCGAGACGGTGCTCCGGAGAATGCACCCGAGCTGAAGCGAGTACCCCTTGACTATTCGTTCGGGCGTCGTTGGATTCCCGTCAGAGTCCACTTCAGTAACTTCCTCCTTGAGGGTGCGGAGCACGGTCGGGCGCCGGTCCTTCCGTTGCCTCCTCTGGCTGCCATCTGTGCGTGTGCCGCCATCATCAGTGGTGGCATCCTCGGCGGCACCATCAGTGGTGGCATCAGTGGGGTCATCCTCGACGGCACCATCAGTGGTCTCAGGATCGGTGGGGAAGGCGGCGTCCTTATACAAGTGAGGTTGTTCCTCCATCTCCTGGGACAGCTCCCAGAATGCCTTGCCGCCCGAACCCCCGGCCTCATCGTTGTGGGCCATGTTTCTCTCTAAATAGAAACAAAGTTTGGTCAAAAAGTTGGTTATTGTCAAGGAACAAGATCATGGTCTCATCATTTAGGGTTTGTCGACACCAAGGCATCCTAAAATCTAAGCTTTTATCATTGAGGGTTTTTCGACGCCGAGGCACCCTAAAAGCCTACGCTTTCATCATTTCGGTTTTTATCGACACCGAGGCACCCTAAAAGCCATGCATTAGTCACAAGTACGCCGGGGCACTTGATCCTACTTAATTAAGTACTAAGATACCCCGGCCCATGCATTAGTCACAACTACCCCATATGTCCTATTTTTAGCAAAGTCATGCTAAAATTCACGGAAAATTTCAGCATGACCTTTGTTGAAAATAGGACATATGGAGTACCCGAATTTGCCGGAACGGAAGTTAATCGACATTCTGGCAAACTCAAGGGCCTCTCGGGGTACCTGCAAAATCATTATCCAATGAAGGAATTGTGCCGCACACTGCTGCCTCACACTATTGCCAAAATCATTATCGATATGCTGAACTTGCATTTCACTCTTCATAGCTGAAAAGTCTAACAACCAGAAATATATCTGCACTGCAGGGCTTGTACACAAAGTCTGGTTTGTGCATTACACAAATATAGCTAAACAGTGTTATGTTGAATAGAAGCATGGATTTTGTGCATTACACAAATATAGCTAAACATAGATTCACACATGCTCCCCTAATTATTTTGTCTATATCTTTAGATTATCTACTTTAGGCACAATCATACACAATTCTGACTAATTCATCACTGTAGGCTAGCATGAAACACACTCCTCCAAAAAAGCCTAAAATATCAACAGGAGCTTCATTGACGGCGAGCAGTGGCTGAGGATGTAAATGGTTGCAATTCACAGGGTATGTCTTCCAGTAAGCACAATCTAAGCTATTACTCAGCTAGGCTAACTGCTGTTAGCATTGCAACAACTGTCAGTCAAGTCATCTGTCATACAGAGATATGGCTATTGTACCAAAATATCATGCTAAACAGCAGTAGTTCAGGTTATCTGACATATATAGAGATGGCTATTATACCAAAATATCATTCTAAACAGTAGTAGTTCACCCGTAAGTTACAAACCCCAAACACAAACTCTCGAGTGTTTTGTCAACTATCATCTACCATCAGAGACATGGAGATGTTATCAGAAAATATACTCAAGTGTCATCAGCACTTCTAGATAGTCAATCAGAGGTATGCTCCCAAGCATGTGATAACACCACCAAGGTTCTTCATGCCCATTCATACTTATTTAATAACATTTCCTACAACATATATTTATTAATAATATATGTAGATTCTGTGACTAATGATAATTTGCTTAAGAGGGGTTGGGAGGGTAGTGAAAATGTAGATTCTGTGACTATAAAGAAAGTATATATCATTAATTTATTCATTGCTTGCTAGCTAAGTAAGCTTAAAAAAGTGGTTAGTAGCCTTTGGGATTAGGATTAACTTGAAATCAGTTATTGACCTTTGTACTTGGATTTTCAACTTCCCAGGCAGGTTGAGAGGTATTATTGCTGTTGGAATTACTGCTGTTATTTGGGCCAAGTGGAAATGTGGAAATACTGCATGCTTTCATAATATCTTTCCATATGATCAAACTAGTGTGATTGGTTTGTGTTGAGTTGTTAACCTAAAGGTTCGGTAGTTTGAATCTCCTTTAGCTAGTTTGAATCCATGGACTACCCTGTTAGATTGGGATTGAAGATAGGTACCTGCTTATCTTTCTATTCCGTCACCAGCAGTGGCTTTTCCAAGAATAATATACCTGCATGAACATAGGTGAGAGGTTAACTAACTGCCTCAAAGGTATAATCAATGGTTATACATGGAACAAAATTTTTTCTCTCACTTATATCAGCTCAACTAAACCAATCATCTAGTAAAAAGATAATTACAGTAAAAGTCATATAATTACTGTACATAATATGGTCAAATTGTACTTTGAAAATAAACTGTTGAGAATTGGCCATGTCATTCATGTGATGTGATGATGGTAGGAACAATCTTCTAATGTGTGTCTATAGTGGATTAATTCATAAGATAAGCCTAACAATCTTCTAACTGATCTGGTCATGTGGCTGGTCAAATTGTACTTGGAAGAAAAAAACACAAAATTCTCTCTTGCCATCATTAATCTAGTTTAGATTAGGAAGCAACAAATGAGAATAAGTCAGTATCTACTACTAGCAAAGCACAGGGCATCTTTGGTGCTTACAAGTTATAACTTACAAGTAATGTCATGCCCAACAAATGGAGGAAAACCAAAATGAGCAGAAAGATGGCAACAGTTGTGCAATTCAAACACAGTTGATTAACAAGCTACCAGCTGTATTAATCATTCCATTCAAGAGATACAGCAATGATCTTTCCAAACTGAGAGTGCATGTGAGCTTTAAGGAGATTCTTCATCTTGGACCATTCATGGACCCCAGGTACCGACTTCTCACACTTCTACACAGCCATATGTAATACCTTTCTTCTATGTCAATTCTGATAAGTTTCTGATCTTTAAGTAAGCAAATAACTACTTTATTTCATAGTTTCTTCCTACTTGCCATAGAATGCCTTCTCTTTGAAAAAAAAGAGATTTAAAAGACACTGGCATTGTAGATTAAAGGATCATTCAGACAGTACATTTTTCATGATGTTCTTGTTGTGTATGGAATATTGTGTACTATGTGCACATTAGTTTTTTTAATCTTGATCAGTAGATATCTGAAATAAGCAGGCTCTTAAGATTGTGCAAATGAATGATTGGCACACATAGTGGTAATTTCCTGGCATGATCATCTTAATTTTCCTTAGCAGAGTTAGGTTCGGATATCTTCACTCTTGTTTCTCACTGGAAGAGTAACATGATTTAGATTAAAGAAATGTGAGCAAACAAAACCAGTCTTATAGTTACCAGGGAAAGATTTGTTATCAAATCAGCAAGACAATCTGAGATTTGGCAAAATTCCACATTTATTTACAGTATGGTAAACTGGGATTCATGAGTGAGCTAGGCAGTGCACCAGACGAGACATACCCATCAGCAGGTTAGGCATACCATACCATAGGTGGTTAGCTACGGAGACACACTGAACAGCCAACCCCTAGCCTAATTAGCACTGCAGTGAGCTTAGACTAATCAAAAAAATTACAAGTAATTAAAAGGAAGATAAGGGGAGCCAAATGTAGATCTGCTGCATACATACAGACTAGACTAGAGTAATTAAGCAAATGGTGGCAGATCTGCTGCATCCAGTGAACACAACATAACATACAGTAGTACTCAGGCAGAAGTAATTTTTTTTGACAGTGTCAAGCAGCAGCCGCAGTTAACAACTGGGTGAGCAGAGCACACACTTAACTTGAAAGTAACACTAATCAGCACCAAAACTGGCGGCAGCAGTTACCAATGAAAAATGGGAGCTTTTTTTGTTACTATTACAACTGCTATCTGCATCTACTGCCCTGCTCTGAACATTTGATGCGAAAAGCAGGCGAGCGGTTCGGGCGGGGCGGGGCGGGCTGGACCGAGAGGGGGAGAGAAGACGTGAGACGTACCGTAGGCAGCACGCGGCGGAGAGGAGGAGGAGGAGGAGGGGCGGTGGCGTCGGTCGATGAGGGGGAGTGGAGAGGTGGGTGTGTCGGGGCCGCACTCGCCGGCTACAGCAGGGGCCGGAGGAGGCCCTCGCTCGTCGGAGGGAGGAGGAGAGGAGAGGAGCGGGCGGCGCGCGCTCGGCCGATCCCGTTCGGAGGGCGCGGGGGTGGCGGGGGTGGAGTCCCGCGGGGAGAGCGGCGCCGACGTCGGGGCCTCAGGCGGCGGTGGGCGCAGGGGCAAGGCGGCGGGGTGGCGTCGAGGCGGCGGGGCAGCGGCGTCGGGAGAGGAGAGGGGAAGGGGATCGAGGGCGAGGGCGAGGGAGAGAGAGGCGATAGCTGTGGGCCCGGGAGGAAGTATGGATGGGGCGGCACAATACTAATGGTGCACCACCCCTCGGTGCGCCATAAGTACACCCATACTAATGGCGCACCTCACCCTGGTGCGCCATTAGTATTTTTTTTGCTCGAGCCAACAGGTTTATCTCCCACCTAACCTAATCCACATCAAGTTCCTCTACTAGCTCGACTGGTCAGCAGCCAGTTCTCACACCAGGAGGTCCTGGGTTTGATTCCCAGGCTCCACAATTTTTTTATGCATTTAAAATGCTGTTTGATACTTACTTGTGTTTAAATATGTTCAAACTTGTTTAAATCATAACAGTAATATTTTTTTATAAGACAGTAATAATTTTTTAAAAAATATCATGAAACAGTAATGCCGGTGGAGCGGGGGAGGGTGCAGGGGGTCGGCGGCGGCGGTTGAGTAGGGGAGGGGTGCGGGGGGTCGGCGGCGGCAGTTGAGTAGGGGAATCGAGGGTGCGGGGGGTCGGCGGCGGCGGCCGGTGGACCGGGGGGTGCTCGGCGGTGAGTGGGACCAGATCTGGCGAGGTGGGATAGCGATCGAGATGGAGGGGGATCGAGATCGAGTGTCCATGAAATTTAAAAATATTCATGATAGTTCAAAAAGTGCCCATGAAATACAATCGAGAAATGAAGGCTACGATTTAATTAAATACAATCTTCTTGCCCTTCTTTTTCGCAAATGGAGTTCTTCTGTGGAATGGACGTCCTTTAGGTAGGGTGGTCCTGCTTCTTCTTGTGGTGTATGCTGCTACTTCATCATCGTCGTCATGTTCGATCCTCGGGTCGCCGTACTTGTTGAAGTCTTGCTCATTGGCTACTCCATCCATTCCGATGATCATCATTTTGCCTCTCCTCACGACAACACGACTGGGCTTTGACGGGTCGGTAATGAAGAAGCATTGGTCCACTTGGGAAGCCAGTACCCATGGCTCATTTTTCGCGGTGACGTTTGCGCCCGCGGTCTTGGATTTGGCTTCGGGTATAACCATGGTGGTGAAATACCGGTCTTCTTTTAGGACGCTCTTGGCCCATCTGACACGGAACATCGGGACCTTCTCTCCAGCGTAGCTCAGCTCCCAGATCTCCTCGATCCTTCCGTAGTATCTGTCCTTGTCGTTACCGGTGTAGGATTCCATCGTTACCCCGGAGTTCTGATAACCATCGCTCTTCATGTCCTTGGCCTCGGTGTAGAATGTGTAGCCGTTGATATCGTACGCCTCATAGGTCATCAGGTTGTGCTCGGCGCCCTGTGACAAGGCGAATATGAGTTGTTCTTCCGCAGAAGAATCCTCATGTAAAGGGTACGACAGAAGCTTCAGCTTGAACCAACGCGTGAAACATGAGTTGTGCTCTTTGAGTATATCTCCGTCCGTCCTCTGTTGGCCTCGGTCATTGTACGTCTTCTTAATAAAGGTTTTGTGCTCTACAACCCAAGGATCGACCACGTCTATGTGTTGTAGCGCGACTAGGTTTGCTCTTTCAAAGTCGGCGAGTCGACCCTCGAAGTCGACATGCATTTCGCGGCGACCCTCACGGTGAACCCATCCAGCGAGCCTGCCGAGGTGCCTGTTGACAGGCAGACCAACGGGGTTCTCGATGCCTAGATAATTCGTGCAGTAGGAGATGCACTCTTCAGTCAGAAAGCCCCTGGCTATGCTTCCCTCTGGACGTGACATGTTGCGAACGTATCCTTTGATGACACCATTCATCCTTTCGAATGGCATCATGCTGTGCAGGAACGTCGGCCCGAGTTGGATGATATCCTCCACTATATGGACCAGCAGATGCACCATAACGTCGAAGAATGCGGGCGGGAAGTACATCTCAAGCTCGCATAGTATCACCACGATCTCCTCCTGTAGCCTTCTGAGTTGCCTCACGCCAATCGACTTCCGAGAGATGATGTCGAAGAAGTTGCATAGGCCAAATAGCGTTTCACGGACGTGCGCGTCCATGATCCCACGGATTGCAACTGGAAGTATCTGCGTCATCAGCACGTGACAGTCGTGAGACTTCATCCCGCTGAACTTCTGCTTCGCTGGGTCTAGGTATCTGCTTATCTTCCCCGCGTAACCGATAGAAGTTTTACTCCTAGGAGGCAGGTGAAAAACTGCTCGATCTCCTCCTGACTTAGAATGAAGCACGCGGGAGGGTAGTCATTTCCAGTCTTCTTGGCCTTTTTCCCTTTGCGACGACTTTCTGTGTCCTGCTTCGCCTCATCATCATCATCATCATCATCATCATCATCATCATATATAGCGTGGAGCTCCTGCCTGATGCCCATTGATTTCAAGTCTGCCCTTGCTTTCGGCCCATCTTTGGTCCTCTCTAGCATATTGAGCAGGGTACCAAGCAGACTCTCGCACACATTCTTCGTGATATGCATGACATCAAGGCTGTGAGGCACACGGTGGATCTTCCAGTACGGCAAGTCCCAGAAAACAGACCTCGTTTTCCATACCTTCAGCAACGGCTCTGGCGCCTTTCGCTTCTTTCCCGGCTCTGGCGCCTTTTGCTTCTTTCCCGGCAGTGGGCAGTCTTTCCAATTTTTTAACAGCTTGTCTATTTCCTCGCCGCTCCTCGTACACGGGCGTTTTCGGGGTTCGGTTTCACCACCGAACAGATCCTTGCGTTTCCTCCACGGGTCATCGTCGCGAAGCCACCTTCGATGTCCCATGAACACGGTTTTCAAAGACCCGGGATCTCTATCTAGCTGGTGATACGTTGTGTCATCCATGCACCTTACGCATCCAGAAGATCCGTGGACTACCTGCCCCGCGAGATATCTGTAACCGAGATAGTCGTGCACCGTCGTGAGCAGTGCGGCTCTCATAGGGAAATATTCTTTCTCTACGGTGTCCCACGTATTGGCTGGCGTTTTCCACAGCGTGTCTAGCTCCTCCTTCAGCAGCCCCAGATACAGATTGATGTTGTTCCCTGGTTGTTTCGGCCCTTCAATTAGCATACTCATGTGAATGTACTTCCTCTTCATGCACAACCAAGGGGGAAGGTTGTACATCCACACAAACATAGGCCAGGTGCTATGTGTGCTTCTTTGGCTGCCAAACGGATTTACTCCATCGGTGCTCGCGCCTAGCACGATGTTCCTTGGATCCTTCCCAAATTCTGGGTATTCAAAATTCAACGCTTGCCACTGGCTCGCATCCTTAGGGTGACTCAGCATCTTGTCTTTTTTATCTATCTCCAGATCATTTGCGTCATCTTCTCGCTTCTTCTCCTCCCTATCCGCGTGCCAACGCAGGAGCTTTGCTACCTTAGGATCCGCGAAATACCACTGCAGACGAGGAGTGATCGGAAAGTACCACACCACTTTTCGAGGAGTTTTCTTCCTCTTCTTGTATCGAGTGACGCCGCACACCGGACATATGATAGACTCCGCGTGCTCGTCCCGATAAATGATGCAATTGTTCATGCACACATGGTATTTCACGTGCGGTAAATCCAGAGGACACACGATTTTCTTCGCCTCCTCCAAACTGGTCGGGCACTTGTTCCCCTTTGGAAGACGTTCGTGCCAGAATGACATGTTCTCGTCGAAGCATGCGTCGGTCATTTTGTGTTTTACCTTCATCTCCAGAGCCATGAGCGTTACTTTTAGGCGGGTATCCTCGGGCCTGCATCCTTCATACAATGGAGTAACCGCGTCTAACTCAAGTTGATCCACCTTGGCTTTCTCTTGGGCGGCAGCTCTTGCGTTATCCGTCTGCTTGAGAAGCAGCTCTTGAATATAAGGGTCCTGCACCCAGCCCATCGATGGTCCATCGTCGTCTGCTCCGCCGGCATCATCATCTTCATGATCATGCCCATCGTCTGCTCCGGCATCTTCCTCATCATCATGCCCGTCGTCTACGTGATCATCTCCTAGGGATTCTTCGTCTTCTCGCCCGCCCGAGCCACGGTAGTTGTCTTGCTGCCCTTCCTCATTTCTTGCCCGGCCCCCATGGACGACTTCGTAGTCATCTTCATCACCTTGCCACCGATAGCCATCCATGAAACCACGCAAGAGCAGGTGGTCCCGCACCTGCCCGGAATCCGGGTCCGCAATAAGGCTCTCCATCTTGCATCTTCGACACGGACATCTTATCTCCATCTCGTTCTATTGAAGCATCTCGGCCTTCGCGGACCTCAAAAACCTATTCACGACGCCTTCGGTCATCGTGCGGACCATGGTCGCCTGCGGGGTAGAGCAAAACGATATTTTAGAACCAAAAAAAATTTGGCATGACTTTCCCTAAAAATAGGACCAAAAAGAATGCTTAATGCCAAAATTATCGCCGAAACGGAAATGAATCAACATTCCGGCAAAATATTGGCAACTATCGCATTTCAAATACCGGTACACCTCCAAACACAAACACATATGCAACACCACAAACATATGCAACACCACGAACATACATAGATCTAGCTAGGCCATAAAAAGTGCATGTGCACATTGTTGTAGGGAGAACAACATAAATATAGCTTCCCCCCTTACTTACCTATCAAAACAAGGTAATTTAACCACTTAATTTGAATGAATCTATGGTGGAAATGAGGTGAAAAAGAGGAGGCACCCGAGACAAGGAGGAGGTGGAGAGAATGAAGTGGGGAGAAAGTGAGTGTGGGAAGGAGAGGCTGCCCAAAATATCTTGTTGCTGCCCACTTACTAATGGCGCACCAACAACAAATGCGCCATTAGTAATCCAAGTTACTAATGGCGCACCAACGTCTGATGCGCCATTAGTAGTTTTGCAAAAAAAAAACATACTAATGGCGCACTGATACAGAGTGCGCCATTACTAGTTTGAACTAGTAATGGCGCACGGTGGAAGAGTGCGCCATTAGTAGTTTTGCAACAAAAGGAATAAAAAATATAATTAAAAAAACAACATTAGTGGCGCATTCTGGGACTAGTGCGCCATTACTAGTTACAACTAGTAATGGCGCACTGTGTCTGGATGCGCCATTAGTATGTTTGGACAGGCGCGCTAGTTCAAAAAAAAATTTGATACTAATGGCGCATCCTAGGCCTGGTGCGCCATTAGTAGTTTCAACACTAATGGCGTATCAGAAGGTGGTGCGCCATTAGTATATACTAATGGCGCACCTCTTATCTGGTGCGCCATTAGTGTCAATCCCATCTATAGCCCTTTTTCTAGTAGTGAGTGGAACAACTCGGTGGCACCGAGATGCAAAACTGTATACAGTTATTGCAACTCGGTGTGACCGAATGGTTCAAATCGGTTGCACCGAGATCGAAAACATAGATCGACTTAATGATCTCCGTAGGACCGAAAGTAGGGTATCGGTCAGACCGAGAATCACAAAGAAGTTTTGGAAGTTTAAGTCTATGACGAATCGGGGACTCCGAGTGCTCCTCACACAGAGTGGTTCGAATCTGACTTGATCAATTTTGTGATGTAGCATGAATAGAGTTTGAGACGAGAAAAGCATAGATAGCTAGAGAAGGTTCTTAGGCATTCTTGTCCATCCACTTGGCAAAAGAAAATAAAACCAAACAATCAAAACAACAAGTGGATGTCCTTGAATGAGTACAATATGCAACCAACATGCTCACACAATAAAATGGCAATTGAAATATGTGACACGGCATGCACAACCAATTCTAGCATCTAACAAGCAATTGGCAATGACTAGGTCATCTATATATGAGTATATTGACTTAGGAGTCAAATGAGAACACTTGATCATAGGTCATACTCATCGTTTAAGCTCAAGTGGGGTTACCACTTTTACAAAAAGCATTGTTGTGTTCACATCATTAGAGTTGCTTTAGCTCAAGTCTTAGAGTAAAGCTCCACCTAGATGTGATATCCCCCCTAAGAGGGATGAACTAACCTTGGGTTTCGTCGATGATGACTTCATGTAGATGTTGAAGATGTGGATGCTCAATGTTGATGTAGATCACTTGGAGTTATCCATTTGAGTGAATTGCACTTTCAATACCTACATGGGTTAGTCCCACAAGGAACAAACAAGGATATCCATAGACATAGAATGATGCACACACAAGATGATGTCCATGAAAACTTTTAGGTTACCTTGTCGCTTGACTTACCAACAAGAGGGTTTGTGACTCCTTGAACTAGTGCAAGATGTGGAAGTTGATTGCACTTGTTCTTGCCAAAATGATAAGAGCGAAGTATGTTGGCGGAGTCACCCTCAAGAACTCTCTAGTTCTTCTTCTTTTGGATCCACACCATCTTGATGGGAATCCTTGGAGTTGTAGTCGTACTTGATGAAGTAGAACTTGAAGTAGTCTTGTGAATCCACTTGACTAAGGTCTTAGGAGCTTCTTCAAATGCATCAATTTCCTCTTGAAGCTTGCCCTTGCCTTTTTGCTTGTAGTCTTGTGGTGGAAGATCATCTTGAGCTTGTGTCCCCTTGAAAGAAGTAGGATCATACTTCTCTTGTTGTGGAACAAACTTTGTCTTGGGGTATTGATCTTCTTCCCACTCAACTCCATTGGCATTGAACTTCCGTTCAAAACTAACACCTTGATTCTTCCGGTGCCTTCCTTGCTTGCGCACAATTTCTTCGAATTGCTTACTCCCGGCAAGACTTTTGTACACTCCTTTCTCTATAATTCCCTTCAATAAGCTATTTTCTTTCTCAAGTGTAACTTGGGTAAGAGAATCATTACTGGAATCAAGAGAACTACTAGAAGCAACAATATTGGATTTAACATGATCATTGTTACTACTAGAGGAAGAATCTTTCTTGTTCTTGTTACTAGACTTGACTTGAGGCATATAAGTGGATAAGAGTAAACGCTTGGCAATGTAAGAAGAACTTTTCTTGTGGAGATCATCATTGATTGCCTTTAAAAACTCATGCTCTTGCTCAAGATTGATCTTTTCAAAGCGTAACTTCTCATGAGCTCTTAAAAGTTCTCGATGATCTTCGAAGATAGTTTCATGAGCTAACTTAAGAGTGTTTAGTTCTTTAGTTAGAGCCTCAATTTTCTCCTTATCATTGTCATTCGTTTTATCTTGATTAGCATGATTTATTGACGTTTCATCATAGTATTCATCACTAGAGTTTTCAACAAGTAAATCATCTTCACCTAACAAGTCATCTTCATCACTATTAAAATCAACATACTCGGGGTGTGTTACCTTAGGACCTTTGGCCATGAAGCATCTTCCAATTCCTTCATTTGGTGAGTCAAATATTTCGTAGGAGTTGGTTGACACAAGTGCTAGACCGGCAACACCTTCATCTTGAGTATATTCGGAATCGGAGTGATAACTTCTCTCGGAGTGGTTGTCGGAGTCGGAGCCGGATACCCATTCACCAACATGAGCTTGATGTCTTTGTTTTGTGTAGCTCCTTGATGATTTTTCCTTTCTTTCCGAATCCTTGCTTCTCCGTGAGTGTCTTCGTTCATAACGATCATCTCTACTCCTTCTCTATCTTGGTGGTGATTCTTCTCTTTTGCTTCTTCTTTATGGAGAATCTTCTCTTCTTTTGTAGGGAGCCGTACACTCATTGGAATAGTATCCGGGTCTTCCACAATTGTAGCAGTTTTGCTCTCGACTAGAAGATCTTTTGTCATTGTAGGACCTTGACTTGGAGCTTCTATCTTTGCTTCTACTCTTGTAGAACTTGTTGAAGTTTTTGACCATTAAGCTCAATTCTTCATTGAAGTTTTGTTTCTCACTTGATGATGTGGGGGCTTCACATGAGGCTTTGTAGGCACCACTTGATTTGTTGTGAAGTTCCTCTTTATCCTTGAGTGACATCTCATGAGCAACAATTCTTCCAATGACCTCCGTTGGCTTGAGATCTTTGTAATTTCGCATCATTTGGATCAATGTGCACACGGTATCATATTTTCCATCCAAGGCTCTTAGGATTTTCTTGATGATGAATCTATCGGTCATCTCTTCACTCCCTAAGCCGGCAATCTCGTTTGTGATGAGAGCAAGCCTAGAGTACATTTCAGCGACGCCTTCACCATCCTTCATTTTGAACTTGTCAACTTGACTCTGAAGCACATCCAATTTGGATTCCTTGACGGAGTCGGTACCTTCGTGCATATCAATCAAAGTGTCCCAAATTTCCTTTGCATTCTCAAGACGGCTGATTTTGTTGAATTCTTCGGGGCACAATCCGTTGAAGAGAATATCACAAGCTTGAGCGTTGTATTGCAGCATCTTCAACTCATCCGCGGTAGCTTCACGGTTTGGTTCTTTCCCATCGAAGAACTCACCTTGCAAACCAACACACACAATAGCCCAAACGGCGGGGTTATGTCCCAGAATATGCATTTTCATTTTATGCTTCCAACTAGCAAAATTATGTCTAGAGGGGGGGTGATTAGACTACCTGACCAAATAAAAACTTAACCTTTTCCCAATTTTAGTTCTTGGCAGATTTTAGCTACTTTAGGACAAGTCAAGCAATCATCACACAATTCAAGCAAGCATGCAAAGAGTATATAGGCAGCGGAAAGTAAAGCATGCAACTTGCAAGAATATAAAGGGAAGGGTTTGGAGAATTCAAACGCAATTGGAGACACGGATGTTTTTCCCGTGGTTCAGATAGGGGGTGCTATCCTACATCCACGTTGATGGATACTTCAACCCACGAAAGGTAATGGTTGCGCGAGTCCACGGAGGGCTCCACCCACGAAGGGTCCACGAAGAAGCAACCTTGTCTATCCCACCATGGCCATCGCCCACGAAGGACTTGCCTCACTAGTGGTAGATCTTCACGAAGTAGGCGATCTCCTTGCCCTTACAAACTCCTTGGTTCAACTCCACAATCTTGTCGGAGGCTCCCAAGTGACACCTAGCCAATCTAGGAGACACCACTCTACAAGAAGTAACAAATGGTGTGTTGATGATGAACTCCTTGCTCTTGTGCTTCAAATGATAGTCTCCCCAACAATCAACTCTCTCACAGGATATGGATTTGGTGGAAAGAAGATTTGAGTGGAAAGCAACTTGGGGAAGGCTAGAGATCAAGATTCATATGGTAGGAATGGAATATCTTGGTCTCAACACATGAGTAGGTGGTTCTCTCTCAGAACATATGAGTTGGAAGTGTAGATGTGTTCTGATGGCTCTCTCCATGAGTGAAGAGGAGGTGGAGGGGTATATATAGCCTCCACAAAAAATCCAACCGTTACACACATTTTACCAATCTCGGTGGGACAGAATCAACAAACTCGGTCGGACCGAAATAGTAAACCTAGTGACCGTTAGAGATTTTCGGTGGGACTGACATGCAACTCGGTAGGACCGATATGGTTAGGGTTAGGGCATAACGTAATCTCGGTGAGACCGATTACACAAATACGGCGAGACCGATTTGGTAATAAGCTAACCAGAGGGTTGTTCAGGTAAACTCGGTGGGACCGATGTCGGAGTAATGGGCCACGGGTAGGCTAACCCGGGACCCAGAACCTTTCAAGACATCGGGGCAGGCTACGCCCCTGAAAGAATCCCAAGACGATCAGCCGACTCTGGGACTCGGCCGTAGCATCGCCGATACCCACTCACGGCCGAGTCCCAGAGACGGCTGTGACTCCCGATCGGCGACTCCAGGGAGGCCGACTACGGGGAGTCGGCCCGCGACTTCACCACTCTCTGCCTTCGGGAAGAAGGACGAGACCGAGGATGGCCGGAGTACGGCCCTCCCCTACGTTGATTACCAGGGGCAGGTATGGCTACAGTATGACGTACCGGAGGGGAGCTCCGTCCGGCGCGGCACTGTCGCCATGCTGGCCCTGACGTCCGCCCTGACGACGGGGCACTGTTCCCACGTTGGCCCGCATGTACGGCCTGGAGACGGCGGGCCCCGCTAGTCAGCGGGAGGGACGAAGACGGCGAGAGCACCCAAAGACGGACCCCGTGGGAGTCGGCCTCTGAGAGTCGGCCCGTTCCTCCCACGGGCCCCACACGCCATTAACCAGATAAGACGGGGAGTGGCGACAGTGATCGCCCGCCAGGCGGCGGCACTGTTGCCACGCCCCCACGACCCAGCCAACGTCATCAGAGGTGCGGCTACAGTGGCCAGGTCAGTCGGCGGGGTCCACCAGAGGTGGCTCCCAGGAGTCGGCGGAGAAGACGGCGGCCTAAGAGACAGACGGCTGGGACCCGCGCCCAGTCAGATTACCATTGTACCCCCGGGGGGTAGGCCTATATAAACCCCCCGGAGCACCCATGCAAAGGGTTCGATCCTTTTTCCACCAGACCAGCAGCATAGAAGGGAGAGAGCTAGCCTTGCCCTCTCCTACCTCCAGAACACAGCTCGAGGAGCAACTTTGTACACATATCACCATAGTGATGATGCGGAGACCCCGCAGAGCAGCAGTAGGGGTATTATCTCCTCGGAGAGCCCCGAAGATGGGTAAGATTCGTCGGCGTGCATGTCTACGCCTCATCCCGCTTCCAGGCACCGGCGACATTCTACTCGCCCCCACCATGATAAGCCATCCTTTGGCATATGTCGCACCCAACCCCCGACATTTGGCGCCCACCATGGGGCGAGGTGCACCGTCGTCCGGAGATCTGTTCTGGACGGGAACCCTTTTCCTCCCCGACGAGCGTAGCCAGCCCGGCACGCCAGAGGGAGTTGACGCCGATGCGCTGCACGACGCTGAGACCGCCTGCGCGGCCAGCCGCCTCGCCGATCTTGTCGGCGAGTTTAGCCTCTCCGACGAGCCTGCATCCGACGCAGGCACCGGCGGCCCCGAGAGCCTTCTCGCGGGCCTCCTCGACGACCTCCACGTTGCTGGCGAGCCTGCCGCCGACCTGGAGTGCGTAGGCTCCACCGACCCGATGCTGGTCGATTCCGACACCGCGTCGCTCGACGCCTTCCCCACCAACGTGGTGTTCTACGACGAGCCGCTCCCTCGCGCGGAGGGCAGCGGGAGCACCGTCACAGAAGTGCTTGTCATCGGTCAGGGCGAGCGCTCCGACGGAGGAGCTCGCGACCCGCTTGATGCGGCACTGCAAGACCTGGATGCGCCCATTCCAGAGGACGCCGACGCCGAGACGCTGGAGGCACGCCGCCTCCAGCTCGTCGAAGGCGCGAAGAAGCTGGCAAGCATGAGACGCTTGTCAGAGGCCTACCAGCGTGAGATGGATCGCGCTGTGGGCGGCTCGCCGGCTCCGACGGGGCCAAGCCGCCTAGGCGCGGTCCGGCAACGCGGCGCGGACATCGCCAGCATGTTCGGGGCCAATCGCCCCGTATAAGCCACGCCCGCCGAGAACATTCGAGCTGCCCAGGCGGCGGCAGACGAGTTAGACGGACTCGAAGGTGAAGAGCGCCGACTGATGACGGAGCGAGTCCAGCAACTCCTCGACACGGCTGGCGCGCAGAACGCGGCCGGTTGCCAAACCGAGGGGCCGCAACAGCAGAACGAAGACCTGCCACCCCGCCGAGACCAAGGCGCGACGTCTCGGACGCTGACTGGCGGGGTTCGCGGAAGGAAAGACAAGGAGCCGTCTGCGAGCCGCAGTCGGACTCACCTCACCATCGAGCACGACCAAGGCGGTCGCCCGAGAGCAGTAAAGCGGCGGGACGACTATGTGCCTCCTCCACCCCGCAGAGAAAGGTGAGTCTCCCCTCCGCCTGTCGAGCATCCGACTCTCGGAGGCCGCCTCGGCCGCCGAGAGGGATTGGGAGAGAATGATGCCCGCGACCGGATCGACCGACTCCACCGATCCCTGGCGCTCGAAGAAGAAGACGAGCTGGGACCGCCGTGTTTCGGCCCCCGCATCCGAGATGAGCCCTTCCCCAAAGGGTTCACTCTCCCTAGAGACACTCCCAAGTACACCGGCTCCGTGAAGCCAGAGGACTGGCTGGTTGACTACTCCACAGCCGTCAGCATAGCGAACAACAACAAGCGTGTTGCCATGAAGTATGTTCCGCTCATGCTCCAGGGCACAGCCCGGACATGGCTGAACAGCCTGAAACCCCGCAGCATCAACGGCTGGTCCGACTTCACCGAGGCTTTCATCCGCAACTTTACGAGCACATACAAGCGACCTCCCAAGCCTCGCCAGCTCTCCTTGTGCGTGCAAGGCCCCAACGAATCGACTCGCGACTACCTCACGCGTTGGGCCGAGCTCCGAAACTCCTGCGAGGGCGTGCACGAGGTGCAGGCCATCGAGTACTTCACCGCCGGGTGCAGAGAAGGCACCCTCCTCAAGCATAAGCTCCTCTGCGACGAGCCGGAGACCCTGGATGAGCTGCTGATCATAGCAGACAAGTACGCCACAGCCGACTCTTCTATGAAGACGGAGATCCAAGTCAGCGCGACCGGCAAAATGGCCCCTCAGGCTCCCAGAACTCCGGCTGGAGACACCAGTCGGCGGCAACAGCAGAACGATCACAAGCGCAAGGCCCCGCAGCCGGCTTCCAGTAGCCGGCAGGTCGCAGCAGTCGAAGACCAACAGCCGGAGGAGCAGCCACCACCGAAGCGGCAGAAGGGCAGCAAGCCCAATTGGTTGCCGGCTTTCTCCTACGAGCAGACTCTGAATGGTCCCTGCAAGTTCCACAGCGGCGCGAAGCCGTCGAACCACACCACCAGAAAGTGCCACTGGCTTACCCGGATTGCCAAAGGAGACGGTCTGGCGCCTCCCCCTCCGGCTGGGCAGCCGCCTCCGCCTCCGCCCCAGCAGCCGGCTGCCAAGCCAGTCGGCGAAGTACAAGACGAGTACCCGGAAGAGCATGGAGCCTACGTGGTGTTCACCAATATGGCAGATGACAGACGCAGCAGGCGGCTGCAGCAGCAAGAAGTCAACGCAGTGGCATCAGACACTCCAGCGTTCATGCACAGGTCCGAGAAGCCTATCAGCTGGACCAGAGCTGATCACCCGGAGGTGATGCCGAATCTAGGGTCCTATGCCCTGGTCCTGGAGGCCACCTTTGCCACTGATAGGCGGGCAGCTCACTTCTCGCGAGTTCTGATAGATGGAGGTAGCAATATCAACATCCTGTATAAGGATATAATGGAGAAGATGGGAATCAAGCAAAGAAAGCTCCAGAGCAGCCGGACCGTGTTCCATGGGATTGTCCCTGGCCTTTCCTGCTCCCCAATCGGCAAGGTTCTGATAGACGTCCTCTTCGGGGATAAGGAACATTTCCGCCGAGAGCCAGTCTGGTTTGAAGTGGTGGACCTCAGAAGCCCGTACCATGCGCTGCTTGGCCGACCTGCTTTGGCCAAGTTCATGGCGGTCCCCCACTACGCCTACCTCAAGATGAAGATGCCGAGTTCCAAGGGAATTCTGACTGTGACCGGCGACTACAGGAAGTCGTCCGCTTGCTCGGCCGAGAGCAGTCGGCTGGCCGAGTCCCTGGTTATTGCAGCAGAGAAGCGGCTTCTTGATCGGGTTGTGGCGATGGCCGGCAAGCAGCCTGAGATGTCGCCCAACCCCAAGGAGTCGGAAGCTGAGGGCTCGTTCAAACAAGCAAAGGAAACGAAGAAGATACCCTTGGACCCAGAGCACCCGGGGAGGTACGCTGTCATAGGTGCAAACCTTGACAGCAAATAGGAAGGCGAGCTCGTCGATTTCCTCCGTGAGAATCGGGACATCTTCGCATGGTCCCCCAAAGACATGCCAGGTGTGCCGACGGAATTCGCCGAGCACAAGTTACATTTCCGGTCCGATGCGAAGCCCGTCAGGCAGCCCTTGCGCCGCCTGTCAGAAGAGAAGAGAAGAGTTGTTGGTGAAGAGATAGCCCGGCTCCTTGCAGCCGGCTTTATCATGGAAGTATTTTTCCCAGAGTGGCTAGCAAACCCAGTCTTAGTACTGAAGAAGAACAAGCAGTGGCGAATGTGTATTGACTACACAAGCCTCAACAAAGCCTGCCCCAAGGACCCGTTTGCTTTGCCGAGAATCGATCAGGTGATAGACTCCACAGCCGGATGCGAGCTGTTGAGCTTCTTAGATGCCTATTCAGGATATCACCAGATCAAGCTGAACCCGGCAGACAGATTAAAGACCGCCTTCATCATGCCGTTTGGAGCCTTCTGCTACCTGACCATGACATTCGGCTTGAGGAACGCCGGCGCCACCTTTCAGCGTTGCATGCAGAAGTGCCTCCTCAAGCAACTCGGCCGAAATGCCCACGTTTACGTGGATGATGTGGTGGTGAAGACAGAAAAGCGCAGAACTTTGCTGGAAGACCTCAAAGAAACCTTTGAGAACCTGCGCCGATTCCGGATCAAGATGAACCCCGAGAAGTGCGTTTTCGGAGTACCAGCCGGCCAGCTACTCGGCTTCCTGGTCTCCGTACGCGGCATAGAGTGCAACCCTGTGAAGATCAAGGCCATCGAGAGGATGGAGGTACCCAGCCGACTGTTGGATGTGCAGAAGTTCACTGGCTGCCTGGCATCCATCAGCCGTTTCATCAGTCGGCTGGGCGAGAGAGCTCTCCCGTTGTACCAGCTCATGAAGAAGACAAATTTTTTCGAGTGGAACCACAAGGCGGATGAGGCCTTTCTGCAGCTGAAGAAGATGTTGGTTACTCCCCCTGTGTTGGCGGCTCCGACTCCCAAGGAGTACATGCTCCTGTACATCGCCGCCACCAGCCGAGTAGTCAGCACAGTCATTGTAGTAGAGCGAAAGGAGGAAGGCAAGGCACTGCTAGTCCAGAGACCGGTATACTACCTGAGTGAAGTACTATCGACCTCCCAGCAGAACTACCCCCACTACCAGAAGATGTGTTACGGCGTGCACTTCGACGCCAAGAAGCTGAAGCCTTACTTCCAAGAACATCCAATCACAGTGGTCTGCACGGCCCCATTGGCCGAGATCATTGGAAGCCGAGATGCGTGTGGCCGAGTGGCCAAATGGGCCATAGAGTTGGCGCCTTACACGATCTACTATCAACCCCACACCGCCATCAAGTCGCAAGCACTGGCCGATTTCCTCGTCGACTGGGCCGAGACCCAGTACCTGCCGCCAGCGCCCGACTCCACTCATTGGCGGATGCATTTTGACGGCTCCAAGATGCGCACCGGCTTGGGAGCCGGCGTTGTTCTCACCTCTCCCAAAGGCGACAAGCTCCAGTATGCACTGCAGATCGATTTCGCCGCCTCCAACAACGTCGCTGAGTATGAGGCGCTCATTCACGGGCTCCGGCTTGCCAAAGAACTCGGCATTCGCCGGATCCTGTGTTATGGCGACTCCGACTTGGTGGTCCAGCAATCATCTGGCGACTGGGACGCCAAGGACGCAAACATGGCAAGCTACCGCTTCCTCGTGCAGCAACTCAGAGGATATTTCGAGGGGTGCGAGTTCCTCCACGTGCCAAGAAACGACAACAACCTAGCAGATACTTTGGCACGAATCGGCTCCACTCGCTAAGCAATACCATCTGGCATCGCTCTTCAGCGCCTCCTCAAGCCATCCATCAAGCCTTCGCCAGAGTCAGACTCCATTTTTGTGCCGGCTCCTCGAGAAGAAGTCGGATCCGACTCCAAAGCCGAAGCAGACGACACAAAAACCCTCGCAGATGACTCAAAGAACGCCGCAGTCAAAGCCGGCCCGGGTACTTCAGAACTCGGCCCGGGGACTGCGGCGACCAGAGAAAAGACTCCAGAACTCGGCCCGGGGACTTCACCACTCGGCCCGGGGACTTCACTGATCCAGCAAGCGGCCGCGGACTCCAGCCCGCCGCCTCCCAGCCCAGCCGCCCTCGTCCAAGTTGCAGTTCTGGCGGTTGAAGAGATAACATCACCCTCATGGGCCCAGCCCATCCTCAAATTCTTGGTGAATAAGGAGCTACCAACTGATGAAACCTTGGCTCGGCAAATACAACGCCGAGCGGCAGCATACACCATAATCAACAGAGAGCTGGTCAGAAGCAGCGTCACAGGCGTCTACCAGCGCTGCGTCGAGCCAGAGTAAGGCCAAGCAATTCTCAGAGACATCCATCAAGGCGAGTGCCAAAGCCTTCCGACACGGTTTCTTCTGGCCGACTGCCCTCGAAGAGGCCAAAGAGTTGGTCTAGAAATGCAAGGGGTGCCAGAAGTTCCGCTCCAAGCCACATCAGCCGGCTTCAGCACTCAAGACTATCCCCATCGCCTGGCCCTTTGCGGTTTGGGGCCTGGATATGGTGGGACCCTTCAAGACGGCACGAGGCGGCCTAACTCATCTGCTTGTCGCGGTGGACAAGTTCACCAAGTGGATAGAAGTGAAGCCCATCAAGAAATTGAATGGTCCGATTGCCGTGACTTTCATCTCAGACATCACAATTTGGTATGGCATACCGCACAGCATCATCACCGGCAACGGCACCAACTTTGCCAAAGGCGCCTTGGCCCATTTCTGCGCGACGCAGGGCATCCGACTGGACTTAGTGTCCGTTGCCCATCCGCAGTCGAACGGGCAGGTGGAGCGGGTGAATGGCCTCATCCTGTCCGGCATCAAGCCTCGGTTGGTCGAACCACTGGAGCGTTCGGCCGGCTGTTGGCTTGACGAGTTGCTAGCCGTCCTCTAGAGTCTGCGCACGACTCCAAACAAGTCGACCGGCTTCACACCCTTCTTCCTCGTCTACGGTGCTGAAGCCGTCATCCCAACGGATATAGAGTTCGACTCCCCGCGAGTCACGATGTACACTGCGGAGGAAGCAGAAGAAGCACGACAAGATGGCGTCGATCTGCTGGAAGAGGGCCGGCTGTTGGCACTCAGCCGGTCCAGCATCTACCAGCAGAGCCTACGTCACTACTACAACATGAAGGTCAGGCCGAGATCCTTCCAAGAAGGCGACCTTGTGCTCCAGCTGATTCAGCGAACAGCCGGCCAGCACAAGTTGTCTGCACCTAGGGAAGGCCCCTTCATCATCAGCAAGGTGCTAGGCAACGACTCCTACTACCTGATCGACGCTCAGAAGCCCCGAGCACGAAAGAGGGACGACTCCGGGAAAGAGACAGAGCGACCATGGAACGCGAATCTTCTTCGAAGATTTTACAGCTGATGCAGTATGTACCACGCTACCCTTTTGTATTGAAGTACCAAGACTCTGGGCCCCCCGAGACGGACTCGGGGACTGCCCCTTTTAACATATGTATAATAAGTATTATGCTTCCGAGTATGCTACTCTTTGTTATGCCGCTTGGCGCCGGGCTCGACTAGTCGGCCCGGGGACTTGCCGTCTCGCGCTATGAAAACGCTTCCTGCAGTCGGACAAGTAGTGTGTGGTGCTTAAGCCGTCTCCTGTTAGAAGCCGCAGCTCGCAGAGCGGCTGCCCGACGGGCAGGAGTAGGGAAGAATGGGCGCCCACACGAAAAATGGCTAAGGACTCAAAAGCACAAACATAGCTCGAGCCGGATTTCCAGCAGTTCCTCAGAAATCCGACTCCGAATAGTCGGCTTACTGTTTTCTATCCGACTTGCTAACAAAACTCTAGAATGGCTGAGTACTTGCCTTCCCCAAAGTAGCCAAGTATTTGATCCAACGGCAGTCCGCGAAACGGCTGCCCGACTGGCAAAGACGGCATCTAGGGGAAGGCGGCAAAAGGAAAAAGCCAAAAGAGCAATAAGCAAGAAATGATAGAACCCAGATAAATATTTACATCACAGAGGCCATTGGCCGAATCACTGAACAGAAGTTCAAAATACACCCAGCGGGTGGAATTGTGCGAATTAACAAAGTTCTTCGAGCAACTACTAAGCAGATAAATAAAGCAAGGCAGCGGCCTATGAAGCCGTAGACAGGTTCGGGGGCTCGGAGGAGATGGCGGTGTCGGACGTTGGTGCAGCCGGCTGGGCAGACTCAGCTTGATCACCTCCAGCAGCAGTCGGCGCAGTTGGGCGCGGCTCGTTGTTGGAGGCACGGTCGAGCTGAGGATGATCGCCCGCTCTGGCTTCTGGCGCCTCCATCTCGTCTCCGACCTCCACCTCGCCTCCCTCCTCGACACTGGAGCCGGTCACCTCCGCCGAGTCCTCGTCATAGTTCGGGTTCATCCCGAACCACTCCGGCGGCGCCTCCTCGCCATTGTCAGCTAGCTCAGGAACAAAGACATTGGGGTCAACATACTCGGCGAGTGCTGCGGCGCGCTTGACAAAGTCGTCCTTCATGGCTGCCAGCTCCGGTTGGGCCTTAGCCCGGAGCGTGGCCAGCTGGTCCAGGCTCAGGTCCGGATACCATGCCTTGATGAACTCCAAGGCACAACGCGCTCCGGCGCGTGCCAAGGAGCCTTTCCAGGCCTCCAAGCGGCCCGCTGCGACCTCCAGCCAGTCGGCTGTCCGGCTGGGGGTGCGCAGAATCAACATCTCCGGCCACAAGGTAGCAATCGCCTGGGCGCCGGCGCGTTGAAGCCGGCGCAGCATCCGGGTGAGCCGACCGCAGGCGAGCCTCGACGCTCAAAAGTTGTTCATCAAGAGTCCGGGGGGCGTTGGCAGCAACCTCCTCGCCGGCCGCCCTCCGCGCCTCGCGATCGGCCTCGATGGCTTCAACGGCGGCTTGTGCATGGCCTGGGAAGAAATCTACCAAGACGAAAAAAAAGAAGCAAGTCAGAAAGGGCAAGAGTCGGCCCACAGTTGGCTGCTCAAAGGAAGCGAGTAAAGAAAACATACCATCAACGATATCTTCAATTTCATGGAAGCCAGAGGTCAGCATCGCCTCCTTATCGGTCCAGGAGGAGCGTTCGGCTTCGAACTCAGCTTGGAGTCCAGTCTCCCTCTCCTTCGCCTCCTCCTGCACCTTCTTTAGCAGCTCCTTTTGCTCCGCGAGCTGCGCGGCCAGCAGGTCGCGCTCCGTGACGAGCTTGCCATACTCCACCTCCTTGGCGCGCAAGGCGGTGTTGGCTTCGCCCAGCTGCTGCTGAAGAACGGCGTTGGCCTCTGAAGAAAGAAGAAAAAGGACACAAGTCATCAGAAAAGGTCGCCAAGAAGATCCGGCCCGACTGCGCAGCAGTCGGCCCGAATCTCAGGGACTACAGCCCGTGGGTGCGCCAGCGCGCCCCCGCAAAGAAGGAAACTCACTCCGGCTCTCCGACAAGTCGGCAGTCCGCTTGCTCAGCTCTTCAACATTGCGGTTGAAGACGGTGACTCGGAGGTTGCGGTAGTCCTATGATAAGCATTTTCAAAAAGAATAAGCGTCTGGAACTCGCCAGTAGAGTTCCAACCCACCTGCTCAGCAGCCGGCTCGGAACTCGGGGACTACACCCAGTGGGCGCGCTGGCGCGCCCCCACAAAGAAGCGCAAGAAAAACAAAGATAGAAGAAACATACCCGGACGGCCGCACGCGACGCCAGATGCGCCTTGGTGCAGTTCTAGAGAGCGTCGCTCTCGGCTCGCAGCTTCACCTGGATGTCCAGGAGCGCCTGTTTCAGCGGGCCGGTGCCGCCTCCTCACACCCTCCCAACGGGCGCGGGGCTCATCACCTCGACGTCTGGGGCGGCCGAGCTGGCCGCTCCAGTCTCCAGAGATCACGGCGCTGAAGTCGCCTTCTCCAAACGGCGGCGTGTCGGCGAGGCAACTTGGAGAAGCAAGTTCGCCTCGGCTTCGTCCCTGGTCGGCGGCACCGGCGGGTCCGCCGACCGTTCATCCCTCGCGCTTACCGATGGCGGCGGGGGCGGTGGTGGCGGCACCACCGTGTCCAGACCGGGGGCATCGCCGCCCTCCCTCTCCATGACGGGATGTTCCCCGCCGGCCTCCCCAGACTGCTCCATAGGATCCGGAGGCGGCGCTGAGCGCAATGGGACAACGAGTAGCGCCAACTGGTGGCGCGCGGCTTCGTCGGCCCGCTCTTTGGCCGCGGCGGCGGCTTCTGCTCCCTCCAGCCCCTCCCGGGTGGAGGCGGCCGCCTTCTCGGCCTCCGCCTTCTCCCGGCGGGCGGCTTCGTCCTCGTCGCGCTTCTCCTGCGCGTTCCGTTCCGTCGCTTCCCGGAGGTCGGCAGCGGGGTTCATACGCCGAGTCATGGCGGACGACTCCACCGACCCCCTGATGGAGGCGGCGGCGACTCTCCCAAGGGTGAGGGGAGCACTGGTACAGGGAAGACACGTAAGGACTCAGACAAAATCCACCAAGAGATAAAACAAGACAAAGAAGAGAAACACGTACCCAGAAGACAGCGGCGGCTTCTTCACTTCCTTACGGAAGCGATGGGCCCTCGCGACCGCCTCTTCCCGTTTGGTCGCGATGGCCGCCCCCTTAAACTTCTTTTCCCGGCCTCCGAGGGAAGTCGGCCCGGCCCGACGCTTCCTCGGGCCGTCTTGCCTCGGTTGATGGCGCGGGGAGACTCCCCCATCTTCGTCGGCGGGCCAGTCGGCGAAGGTGGCCGAGGGCCTGAGGCCGCCTTCCTCTCCTTCGCCGCCCCCTTCGGCGTCGGCCTCCATCGCCGCCGCCCCCAGGTCGGGGTCGTCGATGTCGCTCTCCGCTCGATCGGGGGCGAACTGGCGGGGCGGCCCCGCGGTGCCGGCCGCGGGCTGGAGGAGAGGGTTCTGGTTCAAGAGATAAGAATAAATATATCAGGAGTCGGATTCGGCTGAAGAAGAAGAAGAAGAAGAAGAAGAAGAATCACTTACCACCGGCGGGGGGTTGGCGCGCGAGTACGGATCCAAGCCGAACTGCCAATCCTACGAGAGGCCGCAGTTCGCGATATAGTTCACCGTGTCGGCTACCTCCGCGTGAGGCATGTCCTTGGTGCACGTCCGACTGGGGTCCCAGTGGCCGCTCATCTGACAGATCAGATGAGGCCGGCCTTGGAGCGGGAGGACTCGGGGAGCCACGAAGGTGGCCAGCAAGTCGGCCCCAGTCAAGCCGGCCGACTGCGTTAGCACTCAAAGTCGCGATACGGCGGCGGCTCCAGCCGGAGTCAGCGTCTTGGCACGGTAGGACCAGCTAGGCTGCCTCCCAGCTGGCGCGCCGGCTTCATAAGCCGGCAGGTTAACCCAGTCGCCGTCTGGGGCGATGTTCTTCACATAGAAGTAGGAGCGCTGCCACATCTTCACCGATTTGATCAGCTGGATGGCGGGGAAAGGGTTGTCGGCCGTCGACCTCCGCAGCGCGATGAAGGCACCACAGCGTGCCGAGCTTGGAATGAAAGAACTCTCCCCACAGCTCGATGGTGGGGAGAATGCCGAGGAAGCCCTCGCACAACGCAGTGAAGGCCGCCGGCAGCACCACCGTGTTTGGAGTGAGGTGGTGCGGCTGGAGGCCATGAAAGTCCAGGAACGAGTAGAAGAACCCGCTCGCCGGCAGCCCCAGGCCGCGCATGAGGTGGGAGCGGAACACGAGCCGCTCGCCCTCCTCCGGCGCCGGCGTCACCTCCGTCGGGGGCGGAGCGCGGGCCTGCACGAGGTGCGCGCCGGGGATGCGGCGCGTCTTGCGTAGGAAGTCAATCATGTCATCGTCGATCTCAGAACCATCCCATATGCCGGAGCGCAAGGCGGCGGGCGCGGCGGCGGAGATAGAGCTCATCGCTGCATGCAAGGCGCGGTCCGGCGCGGCAGCGGTGGGATAAAGAAGGAGGAGAAAAGAAGCAAAGGAAGCAGAGGGGAGCGGGCGTGCGTGCTTCGCCACCCCGTTCCCTCCGCCTACTTATAGGCCTGCGGGCTGAAGAACCGAGGGGGCGTCGTGGGATTAACTGCGCCCACGCCCCCACGACCCCCACGATTTACCACGGAAGTTACCACGCGCATTTACTGCGCTGAGAAGCTCAACCGCCCGTGCGGCCGCAATGGATCCGTTCGAGGGCCGAGGCGCGGTAACGGCGGGCCCCACCCATAAGCCTGTCCCGTCGCGCGCGTGGGCTGGCAGACTGGCTCGGCCACGTGGCGTCCCTCGGCGGGTCCAAGACAGGCGGCGGCCATGTGGCTTATCAGGCACGCCCCCCGAGTCCTGCCACGACTTTCAAACTCTTCGAAGAGCAAGAAGACCTTCGACGAGTCCGGCTTCCCATAGTCGGCTTGTCAAAGGCAGCCTTGATAAAGATCGCCTCCCCACGATCCACTCGGAGGAAGAAACTGTTGAGGCTCCTCGATAGGTCTCCCTCGGCGCCTCACAAGCTTCGGGGACTACTGTCGAAGTAATGGGCCACGGGTAGGCTAACCCGGGACCCAGAACCTTTCAAGACATCGGGGCAGGCTACGCCCCTCAAAGAATCCCAAGACGATCAGCCGACTCTGGGAGTCGGCCGCAGCATCGCCGATACCCACTCACGGCCGAGTCCCAGAGAGGGCTGTGACTCCCGATCGGCGACTCCAAGGAGGCCGACTAAGGGGAGTCGGCCCGCGACTTCACCACTCTCTGCCTTCGGGAAGAAGGACGAAACCGAGGATGGCCGGAGTACGGACCTCCCCTACGTTGATTACCAGGGGCAGGTATGGCTACAGTACGCCGTACCGGAGGAGAGCTCCGTCCGGCGCGGCACTGTCGCCATGCTGGCCCTGACGACCACCCTGACGACGGGGCACTGTTTCCCACGTTGGCCCGCATGTACGGCCTGGAGACAGCGGGCCCCGCTAGTCAGCGGGAGGGACGAAGACGGCGAGAGCACCCAAAGACGGACCCCGTAGGAGTCGGCCTCCGAGAGTCGTCCCGTTCCTCCCACGGGCCCCACACGCCATTAACCAGATAAGACGGGGAGTGGCGACAGTGATCGCCCGCCAGGAGGCCGCACTGTTGCCACGCCCCCACGACCCAGCCAACGTCATCAGAGGCGCGACTACAGTGGCCAGGTCAGTCGGCGGGGTCCACCAGAGGTGGCCCCCAGGAGTCGGCGGAGAAGACGGCGGCCTAAGAGACAGACGGGTGGGACCCGCGCCCAGTCAGTTTACCATTGTACCCCCGGGGGTAGGCCTATATAAACCCCCCGAAGCACCCATGCAAAGGGTTCGATCCTTTTTCCACCAGACCAGCAGCATAGAAGGGAGAGAGCTAGCCTTGCCCACTCCTACCTCCAGAACACAGCTCGAGGAGCAACTTTGTACACCTATCACCATAGTGATCATGCGGAGACCCCGCGGAGCAGCAGTAGGGGTATTATCTCCTCGGAGAGCCCCGAAGCTGGGTAAGATTCACCGGCGTGCATGTCTACGCCTCATCCCGCTTCCAGGCACCGGCGACGTTCTACTCGCCCCCACCATGATCAGCCATCCTTTGGCATATGTCGCACCCAACCCCCGACAACCGATTCGCTCTTTTCGGTGAGACCGAAATGTTACGAAAAGGAAGCAGTGAGTTTACATTGCAATCTCGGTGGGACCGATCCGCTCTTTCAGTGAGATCGAAAAGTTACGAAAAGGAAACAGAGAAATTGCAATCCCATCTCGGTGAGACCAAGATCCCTATCGGTAGAACCGATTTGCTTAGGGTTTGGCAGTGGCTATGACAAATGAAACTCGGTGGCGCCGGATAGGAAGAATCGGTAGGTCCAAGTTTGGCTTTGGGTTTAGGTCATATGTGGAAGTGGGAAAGTAGCTGAGGGTTTTGCAGCATATCATTAAGCACATGAAGCAAAAGGCTCATTAAGCAACACCTCATCCCTCCTTGATAGTAGTGGCTTTTCCTATGGACTCAATGTGATCTTGGATCACTAAAATGTAAAATGAAGAGTCTTGAGCTTTTGAACTTGAGCCAATCCTTTATCCTTAGCATTTTGAGGGTTCCACTTTCACCATCCATGCCATGCCAATCATTGAGCTTTCCTAAAATAATCATCTTGGAATAGCATTAGCTCAATGAGTTATATGTTGTTATGAATTACCAAAACCACCTAGAGATAGTTGCACTTTCAGTAGGGCGCAGTCCTCGGTCCAGCCAAGATGACCAGTTGAGCCGGCGACAAAAGATGCCAACATCGACCATAAAGCTCTTCTCCGATGCGTAGATCGCGCCGTAGACGATCCGAATTCACATCGCCCCGTGGCGATCGCCAGCAGGCTCTCAATGAAAGCACCAATGTCGGTGTCAAAACCGACGGATCTCGTAGTAGGGGTCCTAAGCTAGGCATGTTGGAGCGATGGTAACATGAACACGGGGTTATACTATCACATCCTGGCTAGTCATGCATTAGAGTGTTGCATAATGTCTATCTTTCATCAGAAACTTGAATTGGGGAAGACAGAACCCCCAGCACCCCCTCTGAATTCAACTAAGGTTTCCTAAAAATATTTTCAATGAACCTGAAATGCCCTTCTAAAAAGTTGACCCTCCTTGTCTTGGGTTAGAAGCTGTGGCAAAATGGGTGCACAATTTTCTAGGTCAACAGAAGGTCATTGAGTTAAATCATATGTAAATTGCATTTGGGCATTTAAATGCTAGTAAATATTTTGAATGCTCAAATAATTCTGAAAATAAGTGTGGGATGTTGGAGATTTTCTAAACAGAGCCTCTGATTATTTTCAGGATTTTTAGAGGTGTCTAACTATTTTTAATAAATCCACAAACTTACAGAAAAATAGAAAAAGAAAAAGAAAGCAAAGCAGAGGCTTACCTGGCGCCCACCTGGCAAGACCACCTGCCGGCCCAGCCCAGCCACCGCTCCAGCGAGCTGCTTGGCTCGGCCAGGCAGGCAGCCAGGTGCTCGACGCCGGCACCAGCGCGCGCCACGCAGCTACCCGCCGCCCTGCTTCCTCCCCTCGCTGTTCTGCAACCCTGGGTCGGTCACCCACTCCTCCCCCGAGCTCGCAGACACGCCCTTTCCTCCCCAGCTCCTCTCCCTCGCTCTCCCGCACCATGGCCGACGCCACCGCAGTCGCACCGCCGCCGTAGTCGCGCTCTCCGTCGTCCCTGCGCCATGCCACCGTGTCCAGAAGCTCCGCCGCCCTCCTCTCCTTCGAGCAAGCTGACCCCGAGCGCTCGCTTGCCCCGAAGCCTCTGCACCGACCTCGCCCGACTCCGCCACCGCCGGAGATCCCCTTTGCCGTCACCGCCGCACCAGTTCGTCCCCGACCGCGCCGTTTGCACCGTCGTGACCGCCGTGAGCTCAGCTATCTCCTCCCCCTTCTCGTTCTCTCTCTCGAGCACCGCGGCGACCCCATGAAGCTTCACCGCATGCGCCACCACCGAGCTCTTCGCCGACGTGTCTCCGGCCAACCACTGGCCACACCACCGTGTCCAGCACACTCAGCGCATCGCGAGGAGTCCAACGCACTTCACCACGTGCCTCGCCGTGCCCCGTGGCCTCGGGTTCATCTTCACCCAACTCTGGCGACCGCCAAGGTCGTCGCCGGCGACGTTTCCGGCCACCCCGAGCTCCACCACCGCCACCAAACGTTGCGTCCTGCTCCCAGCTACGCGTAGATGCCCTCCGCCGCTCATTTGGTCGCCGGAACGCACTAATGCACTCTCACCGCCGCGTCTGGCCTCGCCGGCGGATAAACGCCGGCGTGTTTGACCTTTGACTTTGACTGGGTGGGCCCAGGTTGACTCCCCTGAGTCTATGACAAGTGGGGGCCCCCTCTGCTAATTAACTCAGATTAGTTTTAACTAAATTTAGTTAGTTTAAATAACTGCTGACACGCGGGACCCACTGGTCAGGTTGACCTGGACGTCCCCTTTGACCACTGACGTCACCCTGACGCACTGCTGACGCAATAACTATTTTCTGGATTTATTTTTATATAGAAAATTCCAGAAATTGTTGCAAACTTCAAAAATCCATAGAAATTAATCTGTAACTCCAAATGAAAAGATTTATATATGAATTTTGATCAGAAAAAATCAAGCTATCCATTGGTAATGGTTTCTTGCATGACAAAACAAGTTAACTTTGCTGTTTAAGCAAAATAAAATAATACACTAATATGGCTATGTTAAATGAACTAACATTTGAATCTTTGATTCAAATGAGTTCATTCCTTTCTGGTTTAGCTTGCATTAGGCCAAGCCACATTCATATTGCCATGTCATAGCATGCATCATATTGTTGCATGTCGTCATGTGTTGATTATGTTCGGTGTGACTTTCGTGGTAGGTTCTGCCTCCGAGGATAACCCCGAATATCCGTCTGAAGGGCAGTACCCTACTACCACTACATCAGGCAAGGAACCCATTGATCATTCCGATACAAACCCATGTTCTCGCTTCTGCTCTTGTTTACTGCATCAAGACAACGCGATTCAAACTGCTGTGTGTTGCGGTAGTTGAACCCACTTCCTTTGCATGAACTATCATTGCCACAGTAACTAGATGAAACCCACTAGCATGTGTAGGAGTTGATTGAGGCATATTTGTGTTTCCTACCATGCTATGCTTGCTATGCTTAGAGTTGTGTCAGGTCTGGCTCATCGGGATGATGAACTAAAGTGAAAGGTTGTGTCGGTAATGAGAGTGAAGTGTTGAACATGATTTGGTAAAGGTATCGATGAGGGGCCATGTAGGAGTACATGGTGGGTTGTTTCATTGAGGCCTTCCTTAAGAACTAAGATCTGTGTGTGTGATTTAAGATTCAGCTACTACCACACATTGGGATCCTTAATTGACCCTCTTGAATTATTAACCACTCATGTCCTCTGTCCGGGAGTTGCAAAGTAGTTTCTGGTGTTTGTAGCATGCTAGGGGCCGCACGCAGCGCTGACCTTAGGGGTGGGCTGTGTTGCGGTAGGCACGTGGCCCGGTGTATCGATTCACCCGTTTGGTGTCTCGGGAACCATGCACACATCGTTCGGGGCCCTTAGTGGAAACCTCGGCCGGACTCCCTACGGACGGAACCCGAATAGGCGATAAACCTAGACTAGGGACTCGTGTGTTTAGTCAGGTCGTGGCCGACTCCCTCGCTGGGCTTCCGCTTGAAGGTTGCCGAGTATACGTCGTGTAGCGGCGATAAGTGGTGAGAGCGTGTTTGAAGAAGTACACCCCTGCAGGGTATAAAACTATTCGAATAGCCGCGTCCGCGGTAAAGGATTACTTGGTCACCTATGCAGTTCATAGACAAGTAATGGATACTACTAAAAGCCTCAAGATAAGTGTGAGTACCGTGGATGGCCCTCTCGTAGGTTGACGAGAGAGGATCCACGGTGGAGTATTGTGTTGGTGATTAGTGGACTCGTGTGCAACAAATGCTTTCCAAGTGGTGTCTCGTAGGATAGCTTAGCCAAGAGTCAAAGATGGCTTGCTGCAATAACTCCACTACCTTTTGAGAATGTGCATGTATAGTAGGATTCTGTCATAAGACTTGCTGAGTACCTCCGTACTCATGTTGCTTTAGTTAATGTTTTCAGACGACAACACCGCCCCCTCCGATGGGTTCTATGTAGACCTTGATGTCGACGAGTGACTAGCCACCCAGGTGGTGGTCCAAGCCTTGGAAGGGCCCTCTGTAGATAAATAGGCTTCCTCAAGCCATTTTCCTTTCTAGTGTCTGTACTCAGACTAAGTTGCTTCCGCATGTGCTTGTATGATTGTATGACTTGTGTCGGGCCGTGTGACCCCTACCTGTATGAATATGTTATGTATGGCTCCTCGGAGCCTTTTTAAATAAAGTACTTTGAGTTGTAGAGTTTTGTTGTGATTCCATGTTGTATGTACTCATATCGGGCATATTGTGTGTATGTTTGAAATGCTTGGTATGAGTGGGATCCGACAATCTAGTTGTTTATCCTTGGCAGCCTCTCATATGGGAAAATGTAGTCTAGTGCTTCCTGAGCGATAGTAGTCCGCTACAGCCCGGTTCACCGGAGTCCTGCTAGCCCAGCACTACTGCTCTGGACACTTGACTGGCCGGCATGTGATTCACTTCGTTCCTGTGTCTGTCCCTTCGGGGAAATTTCACGCGGTGACATCCGGAGTCCTGCCTAGCCTGCTACAGCCCGGGTAATCGGAGTCCTGTTAGCCTAGTGCTAGAGCCCAGATTCACACGTTGATGACCGACATGCTCGATGTGATTCATGTATTCCTGTCCCCATGGGTTAGTGCCGCTTTGGGTTCACGACTAGCCATGTTGGCCCGGGTTCTTTGTCATATGGATGCTAGCGACACTATCATATACGTGAGCCAAAAGGCGCAAACGGTTCCGGGCCATGGTAAGGCGACACCCGTGGGATTACCGTGCGTGAGGCCGCAAAGTGATATGAGGTGTTACCGACTGGGTCGATGTGACTTGGAATCGGGGTCCTGACAGCGTTGGCATCAGAGCCGGACTGCCTGTAGGTTCGCCAAGCCAAACTGGTCGATGTCGAGTCTAGAAATGCTTTAGTTATATGTAGGGGAATTGATTGTGGGAGGTACGTAAGGCTCTTTTTACTCCTTTATCTTATGCCTCTGATCTGTGTCATTCTCTTCTCATTCTACGTGGGTTAAGGAATAGGCTCTCTTCTCTCTATCAGGTTCACGTGTTACTAATCCATAGTAACTTATAGGATTGTTGGTTACTAGCCTCAGTTTAGTTTCTACTACTTTAGTATGTTATCAGTTGAACCAGAACCTTGATATGATGTTGATGAGTGGTTTTGCAATCTGTTGTGAATGTCTCAAATCTGTTCCTGAGCATTTACAGCTGTTACGTTGTCTGATTTTCCCTAGAAATTCTAATGTCTTTGCATTGTGGTTGTGCTTTCAGATGGCCACTCGTGCTCAAAACCAAGTGGTTCCCCTGACCCGGTACCTCGATGTGCCCGGTCATACGGCTATGTTAGTCCGGGTAATGATCGAGACGGGTTACCGTTGGTATCCCGAATACACGATCGAAGAGCAATTCCGAGACTTTAATCAAAGCCAATATTTCTGCACTGTCAGGATATTTCCTTCTTATCCTGGATCTACCGAGCCCCTCCACTGTTCCTATCGACTCAGGGTTACTATTGAGATGGCTGTGCAGGATGCTGCCTATTCTATGATGACCATCATGCGAGTAAGGACTGGCCTGCTTTGAAACACCGACTTCCGTTATATGCCAGCTTCACTCCCGGGAGCGCAAGGGTATCTCCAGGCTATCTATGCTGACTCCACACAGGAGGACTCACTAACTCGCACCACTGCCGAGATGCTCGAGGATAAGGACCGAAAGAATCGGGCCTCGAGACTGGAGCTTTTCAACACCCGTGCTGATCATTGGGCCACTTTGACTCGGTTTGCACCGGCTGTGCAAGCTGGATGTATTCATACGAGGGATCTGTATCCTGTGAGATCTGCTCTGCCAGACATGGTGGATTGGCGTGATGTGGGAGGCATCACCCCACCCCGTGGTCCCCGCAGGCCACCGTTTGTTGGTCCAAGACCTCATCCTAGCCCCTATGGTCCTCAAGCTCCTCGGGACCGTCTGTTCCTAGATGATCACGTTGAGCTTCCAGGCTATGGAGGTGACTTCTATGAGGACTACTACGGAGCTGTCTGAGTTAGTAGTAGTATCACTAGTACTTTAGTAGTTGTATTTCCACCGTCCTGCGTGACCTGTGGAATATGACTTAGTGTGTATCAATTCCGGAGGTGTAGAAAAATAATGTATAGGAGCTTGGAATGCCTCCAATGAGATGTAACGTCTTTTATCGTAGTTGTACTTTAGCCTGGGTTTGTGTCGGCGTTTTGGGAATGGGGGTCCCCAGACTTGCCTGCCTACGGCCCACGACGTGGCTCAGATGGGGGACCAACACGGCCCATCTTCATCAACACAGGACCCAAGACCCTCGCGAGGGGCCAAGCCTCGCGGGGCGGACGACACGGCGCTTCCTCAGGCACGGCCTCATCAGGCAGGCTCACGAGGAGGCGGAGAGATCAAGGCGGGGTACCTCACGAGGTGCCCATGCCGCAAGCCATGACGACCAAAGGTGCCAGGCGGGCGCCAGCCCGCGTAGTGTCTCCCTTTCTTCTTTGGTGCAAAGGGGGCAAGCGCAGGAGAGAGGATCAAGCAAAGGCACCCATTTCGGTGCAACGAGACCAAGACCATTCCAACGGTGGGAAGGAGGTCATCGTGGAGCCCAGAACAGCGTCACCATAGAGCCTTTGGCAGGCGAGGACCAACTTTAGTCAGGATAAGTGTACCAGATGTTCCCCTTCAAATTGGCCAATTGTTGGCGCCCTTCCCGCTCAATATTTGGGAAGAGGCCCAGGGCCTTTGCCTATAAATAGGAGTAGCCACCCCCAGGGTAGAGACAAGCAATCACAAGCCAGACAAGCGGGGTCGAGAATCAGAGCAAGCAGAGAACAAGTAGAGAGAGAGAGAGAGAAGGGCGGTTGAAATCCTCCAAGCAGTTCATCCCCCCAGCCAAGAACAGACCCTCGTGAGGCTGTTCTTCCCTGTATTGTTCGTCATTATCAGCCCAAGAGGCAATCCACCCACCACAAACTAGAGTTGGGTATTACACCACAATGGTGGCCCGAACTAGTATAAACCCTGTGTCTCTTGTGTTGTGCTTTCAGTAGTTAGATCTTTGCGAGACGGAGAGGTAGAGGGCATAATCTCCACGCGCACCCCAGAGTTCGAACCTTAAGGGTCTGCCGGAACCCGAAATCCGACATTTGGCGCGCCAGGTAGGGGTGCGCCGGAATTTGTCTCCCACCGCTCCGCTCTCCTCCGACCGTCGCGTCCATGTCTGACGCTCGTCGGGTTCCGCAGAGCTCCGAAGAGTTCCTCCAGCTCTATGAGCTGGGCATCGAGGCCGCCAGCGGGGATGAAAAGGTCATGGCGAACTAGTTCCCCATGGCGCTCAAGGAAGGAGCTCGCACCTGGCTCCTGAACCTGGCCCCAGGCACGATCTCTTCCTGGGACCAGATGCGCACCCGCTTCATCGCCAACTTCCAAGGTCCTCACGACTGGCCACCCGTCGTGAGCGACATGTGCCGCATCAAGCAACAACCCAGAGAGACCCTGCAAAAGTACATCTAGCGCTTCAACAGTGCGCTCCTCAAGATCCCCAAGGTGTCCGAGGAAGCCATCATCTCGGCCTTCTCCGATGGCGTGCGTGACGTCAAGATGAAGGAGGAGCTGGCGATGCATGAAGACCTGTGCACCTCCCTGGAGTTGTTCAACTTGGCGACCAAGTGCGCCAGGGCTGAAGAAGGACGTCTGAGGGAGTCCTGGATTAGGGGGTGTTTGGATGGCCGAACTATGCCTTCAGCCGGACTCCAGGACTATGAAGATACCAAATTGAAGACTTCGTCCCGTGTCCGGAAGGATCTTTTCTTGGCGTGGAAGGCAAGCTAGGTGTGCGGATATTCAAGATCTCCTACCAATGTAACCGACTCTGTGTAACCCTAACCCTATCCGGTGTCTATATAAACCGGAGGGTTGTAGTCCGTAGGACAACCATCATCATACACAATCATACCGTAGGCTAGCTTCTAGGGTTTAGCCTCCTTGATCTCGTGGTAGATCTACTCTTGTACTACCCATATCATCAATATTAATCTAGCAGGAGTAGGGTTTTACCACCATCGAGAGGGCCTGAACCTGGGTAAAATAAAGTGTCCCTTGTCTCCTGTTACCATCCTACCTTGACGCACAGTTCGGGACCCCCTACCCGAGATCCACCGGTTTTGACACCGACATTGGTGCTTTCGTTGAGAGTTCCTCTGTGCCGTCGCGATCAGGAAGGATGCCTCTTCCCGTCTTTAAAGACGGCACCATTACGAAAGGAGCCTTGGCTGTCGGCCAAACTCTCCGGCTAGGCGGTTTTCTCGCAACCGCCTGTTCGTCTGTTGCGCCGACGGTGACCTCCCGGGTCATTGAAAGCAACCTCCGCATCGGCTCAAAACTCGCCGAGCAATTGGATCCGACGGAGCTCTCTTCGGTTAACGAGCTCCTGGATCGTATCGCCGCACTGGGCGTCGCCACGAATTACGACCAGGTTGGGCTTAAACCCGATCAGAGAGAAATTAACTCTCCCAGGTCACCCACCACGTTGCAGTGGTGGAAACACAATGCGGCGACCCTTCATCTATCTTAAGGACTAGCTACGTCCGAATCCCCGAACCCTCCATGCCGGATACTCGCGGAGGGGAAGATACAATCCAAGACTTGAGCATAAAATCAGGCAACGGGCTAGACTCATCGGATAACATCCAAGACTCCGGATCTCAGGATTCGGATGTTCTTCGGCCTCCGAACAACAAATTGGGTGAGGTCTCAAATTCGACGACACCCGCCCGCCCGATCATAAGAGATCTTTCCCAATTCAGGCAAATGCCCGAAGAAACAGTACATCATTACTGGGCCAGATTCCTCCTGGTTATGAACAGGATAAAGGACTGCCGTGAGGGAGACGCAATCTCAATCTTTTGCAGTAACTGCACGGACGAGGGAATACTTAACGCCGTAAGTCGTCGTAATATTACACGCTTTGCCGACTTGGAGTCCATAGTACAAAAATACTGTGCGATGGAAAGTGCTCGGAAAACCGAAATAAAATTTTGGGACAATCCGGCCCTGAACAGCAATCCCGTCCGAACTAAGAGGGTGCACCACAGTAAGGCACCCGGACTAAATACCAAAAAGTCAAAACCCTCCAGAGGGCATGGAACCGTATTGGAGAAGTGGCTAGATGGACCCTGCAAGATTCATAGTGCAGAGGACGCCACCCCAACTCACAGCCTCAGGGCATGTTGGATAATCCGGCAGGTGGCCAAAATTGGCGAGGACCTCCTAATTCCAGAGGTCGAAGGAAACCAGCCCGAGAATTTCAGTTCTGTTCTCACAGTCTTTGAGACTTTCGCATCGAATAACATGCGAAAAAGAACATTCCGCAGCCTCACCGAAGTCTATCACGTGGCGACAATAAACCCATGGAGTAATAGTGCTATCACCTTCAACGCGAGTGACGAACCTAAATTTCGAACAGCCAGAGCACCAGCCGCATTGGTCCTCAGCCCCATAGTGGACGGCTGTCGTCTCGCAAAGGTACTCATGGATGGAGGCAGCGGATTGAACCTCATTTACGAGGAAACCCTTCAAAAGATGGAAATAGACTGGAACTGCATGGAGCGAAGCAGCACAACCTTTAGAGGAATAATTCCCAGTCAAGAAGCGCGCTGCACCGGAAAAATCACACTAGATGTGGTATTCGGCACGCCGGATAATTATAGGTCCGAACAAATCACCTTTTAAGTGGCCCCGTTCAAAAGCGGATATCACGCTATATTAGGACGGGAGGCATTCACAGTTTTCCAAGCTATACCCCATTACGGGTACATGAAGCTCAAGATGCCTGGGCCAAACGGAATTATCACTCTCGCTAGTGATCCGGACATAGCACTCCGCGCCGAAAACAAGACAGTCGCATTGGCCTTCGAGGCACTATCCGAAACCTTAGCGGCAGAAGAACTGACTGCGCTGCGATCCAAGGTCAATAGGGATGATGTGATACTCGATAAGAGATCCAAATCCACATCCTTCAAACCAGCGGACGAAATAGTCAAATTCCAGGTCCACCCAACGGACCCCAGTAAAACAGCCTCCATTGGGGCACGACTGAACCCTAACGTAGACGCCGCACTGCGAGAGTTCCTATGAGAGAACTGGGACATCTTCGCTTGGCACCCCTCAGATATGCCAGGAATCCCACGTAGGCTGGCCGAACACAGCTTAAACATCCAGAAAGGATTCAAACCTGTCAAACAATCGCTTCGGCGTTTCTCCGAACCAAAGAGACAGGCCATGGGAGAGGAGCTGGCCAAATTATTGGAGGCCGGATTCATCAGAGACATAAAACATCCGGACTGGCTAGCAAACCTAGTGATGGTACCAAAGAAGGACAAATCTTGGCGCCTGTGTGTCGACTTCAAAGACCTTAATAAGGCTTGCCCAAAGGATCCGTTTCCCCTCCCTCGAATAGATCAAATTATCGATGCCACTTCAGGACACGATTCACTGTGCTTCCTCGACGCATACTCCGGTTACCATCATATAAAGATGGCAGAGTCAGACCAAGCCGCAACGGCATTCATCACACCATACGGCCCATTCTGCTTCAACACAATGCCGTTTGGGCTAAAAAACGCCGGCGCAACATATCAGCGCATGATTCAAACATGTCTGGCAAACCAGATCGGCAAAACAGTGGAGGCCTATGTAGACGATGTGGTCGTCAAATCAAGACATGTCGAATCTCTAGTAGACGACTTGAGGCTTACATTCGACAACCTCCGAAAATACGACATTAAGCTCAATCCGGAAAAATGTGTTTTCGGCGTTCCAGCCGGAAAGCTCCTGGGCTTCATTGTATCCGGTAGAGGAATTGAAGCAAACCCAGCTAAAATCCGAGCTTTGTCACAATTGGACATCCCAAAAGACCTCAAACAAATACAGAAACTCACCGGATGCGTGGCGGCTTTAAGCCGCTTTATCTCCCGTTTGGGAGAAAAGGCATTGCCCCTTTATTCGCCTCCTTAGGCGCACCGAACACTTCGAGTGGACGGACGCTGCAACGGCCAGACTCGAGGAAATAAAGGCCATCTTGGCAACAAATCCAGTCCTGGCCGTGCCGAATACTGGCGAACCCATGCTATTGTACATTGCCGCAACTCATCAAGTTGTTAGCGCAGTACTCGTCGTCGAACGGGTAACGGACAGACACAAAATCCCCCTTCAAAGGCCGGTTTACTACGTGTCCACTGTCCTCACACCATGCAAATCACGGTACCCGCATTACCAAAAGATTGCATACGCGGTGTTCATGGCATCCCGGAAGCTACGACACTACTTTCAAGACTATTCTATAACAGTAGCCTCGGAAGTACCACTCAACGATATTATCAACAACCGCGACGCAACAGGCCAGATAGCAAAATCGGCCATAGAGCTCCTATCGTTTGACATAACCTACAAACCACGGCGAGCCATCAAATCGCAAGTCCTAGCCGACTTCGTCGACGAATGGACAGAGGCCGAACTCCCTAAAGAATACGGCACATACTCAAACTGGATCATGCATTTCGATGGCTCCAAAATGTTGGCCGGACTGGGGGCTGGCGTCGTTTTGACGTCCCCTACAGGATACACAGTCCAATACGTACTCCAGATTATGTACACGGACTCCAACAATGCAGCCGAATATGAGGCCCTTCTACACGGTCTCCGGATGGAATTATGCATGGGCATTCAACGCCTGGAAGTACGTGGGGATTCAAACCTCGCGATATCCCAGATAAATGGCGACTTCAACGCCAAAGACTCAAAAATGGCAGCCTATCGCAACGCCGTACTAAAAATGTCAGCTCGGTTCGAGGGACTAGAGTTTCACCATATAGCCCGAGAAAATAATCAGGCAGCGGACATCCTGGCACGCATCGGAGCAAAACGAGATGCCGTCCCCCCCAACATCTTCTTAGAAAGATTATTCAAGCCATCTGTAGCATGGGAGGGGAACCCTCGGATAACGGTCCGGACACAACCGCACAACCAGATGCCGAGCAATCTGACATAATCGGAGGCCCCGCCACCGAAATCACGCTTTCAGCCCACGTAATAATGGCGGTCATCACCCCGTGGACAAAACCATTCCTAGCCTACCTCATTAGGCAGGAACTCCCTGAGGACCAAAATGAGGCACGCTGCATAGTGCGGCAATCTAAAGCCTATAAAGTCCACGAGGGAGAGCTATATAAGAGAAGTACTACAGGAGTCCTTCAAAGATGTATCTCCGAAGAGGAAGGGCGGAGTCTATTAGCCGAAATTCATGCCAGACTCGGTGGCCACCACGCTGCAGCTCGGTCCCTCGTAAGCAAGGCTTTCTGTACATGCTTTTATTGCCGACGGCCCGAGCAGACGCCCATGATCTAGTCAAACGATGCGTCGGTTGCCAGCTTTTTGCCAACCAAAGTCATATGCCACCCAATGCCCTCCGAACTATCCCCATCACTTGGCCTTCTGCGGTCTGGGGAATTGATATGGTGGGACCCCTTAAAAGTGGAACCCACAAGAAAAAATACCTACTGGTCATGGTGGATAAATTCACCAAATGGATAGAAGCCAAGCCTGTCAAGACGGCCGAATCCGGACCTATGATAGACATCATATCCGGGGTCGTACACCGTTACGGTGTTCCCCACGGCATTATCACCGATAACGGCACAAACTTCACCTCGGAAGAAGTAAAGCTGTGGTGCAAAAACATGGGCATTAAGCTCGATTATGCTTCTGTCTATCACCCACAAACTAATGGTCAGGTCAAACGCGCAAATGGTCTCATCATGAGCGGCATCAAACCTAGACTAGTGCGGTCCCTCAAGGAATCTAATACGCACTGGGTAGAGGAGCTCGACTCCGTGCTCTGGGGGCTGCGAACCACGCCAAATCGTACCACCGGATTCACACCATTCTTTATGGTATACGGCGCAGAGGCAGTCCTGCCCTGCGACATAATTCATGTCTCACCTCGAGTGCGCATGTACGAAGAAAGAGAAGCCGAGCTTGATCGGCAGGACAACCTGGACGCAGTAGAGGAGGAGCGCGACGTGGCTAAAGCCCGTTCCGCATTTTATCAACAGCAGGCCCGAAGATATCAAAGCAGAGAAGTACGGGCCAAAAATTACAACATTGGCGAACTAGTTCTATGCCTGCCGGATAAGAAAAAGGACAAACTCAAGCCCAGATGGGAAGGTCCCTTCATAATTGACCATGTCCTGACTGGCGGAGCGTACCGCCTGCGAGATGCGTCGGATAACCGACTCGAGCCGAACCCATGGAACGCCACACGTCTCCGAAGATTCTATGCCTAGCGCCGAACTCGGGGTTTGTCTCCTTCCTCTGTCCATTTTTATATATTTTTCTGTTTTTATTGTTGTTTCCTCCCACTCTTTCATTTTATAGCCTTTAAAGGCTCATCATACGACGCGCCACCCGCGCTCTGTAAACCTGGGGGCTTCTTTAACAGAAGCTTGTTTATATTGGTTTCATGCCCAAATATGACTTAAGTTTTGGCCAAGCTGGGTTGCCTGGCTCCTGTGCTTACCCCTACGTTCCCGATTGTTCGGCTAGGCGGTAAAGGGAGCACCTCTGCGATTGTTACTATCGGATAAGCTGGATGTCTACCTCAGACTGGGTGAAGCCGAAAGCTAGCGTTCTTAAGGGAATATTCGGTCGGTGAACTAAAGATGAACCTTTTTTACTTATACATGCGCCCAGATGTTTTCCTGCACTTGCAGTCCGGACGTGCACTTCAGGGCACGCCACCCCAGCGAAAGGAACCCTTAACGGAACTATTCTCTCTGGAAGATGTTTCCTACTAACCATGTAATATAACATAACTAGTTGGGCACTTGTCTGATAAAGCACTAATGACCCCTACACCTGGTCTCCACGCATACCTCGGTTCTTATATAGCCGTTATGGTATTCGGACAGACTCCGGACCGTCAGGTCCCGAGGTTGAAGCGAAAAGGTCGGCAACGACAAACGATCTACAATCCGGCTAGAAGGCATTTCACATGTCAATTATAAATTACATAGTCATCTTGACTGATTGTATTCCTCCTCTATACCATCTAACAGGCTGTCTAATTTACAGTCCTGCTGAGAATACTTTGCGGTCAATTCTACCTGGCCATACACTAAGCTCACAGGGATCTCCTTCCCGTCAGGCCCCACTGGTCCGACCTCAGCCATGTGATTGGGGTTCGACTTCATAAAACGGGTCTTCACCATAGCCCAGGCCTCCCTAGCGCCTTGTCGGTAGGCTGATATCTTCCACAATAGGAAGCGCCGCCGAACTCCCTTCAGCTTCTCCGCAAGCTCTCCAAGGCCCTCGGGCGTGGGGTGGGCAGGCCATAAGGCTTGGGCAACACCTCGCATCGCCTGCCGAATTCGCTCGTGCAGTTGCAGGAGTTCGGGAAGTAGGTCACCCGTAGAACCGGGCATCTCCTCCGCAGGACGACCTGTGAGCATACCTACAGACAATGCTCTGTTATTCGACTTCCTCGCCGAACTCATTCTTCAAAGTTTGTTCAAGCACTTACTAAATATGCCGCGTCGAAGCCGCTGATTCTCCTTCATGGAGTTAGACAGCTGGCCACGAACGTCCTTCAGTTCAACATCCAGCTTGGGTTGGCATCCTGAAGATCATTCTTCTCTCGCCTCACCCTCGTCAACATACTCTCACCGGCCTTTAACCGGCGTAAGAGTTGTTGCCTCTCCAGATCAAGTCCGGCGTCATCTGCAACATGAATTGTCAGAATTGCACCCATGCCGCACAATACTAACCTTTCGAAGTGTATCCTACCTGAGGGGATCCCTTTGGGCTCCTCTGTTGCGGCTAGTGCGGCCTCTAGTTGGGCCTTGCACTTTTCCAGCTCCTGGGACAGCACGGTGTTCTTCTCAGTAAGAACCTGCATGTTATATGATCCTTAAATTAGTTACTTTAACTGTTTCAAGTCTCGGGGGCTACTGGTATATACATATATTTAACCAAAATTTTCTTACCCGTATGTCTTTCACATACTATTCCGTGGCTTTGGCTAAACCATCTTGAGCGGCACGAAGGTACGCATCTCCCGAATTAAAGGCATCTAAGGCCTCTCGGGAGAAACAAGCGTCGCGCAGAACTGTCCGGCGACGCCTGTGGTTCATGGCACTCTCCACTTCTGAATTAGTGGCAGACAGCCGGTCTGCGTCCTCTGTTGGAGGAGCGTCCGGTACGCGCCTGGTGCTCGTCCCCGCTTCCGGACCAGACGTTGGAGCCTGGCTGGTGGAGGCGCGGTTGGCAGCCTCTCCGGATACAGTCCGGCGAGGCCTCTTCGTCCTGGAAACAGCACGGATGTTAACATGCCTTGACAGGATAACACCGGGGAAACAAAGGGCACGTTATACCTTTGTGCCGGAGTCTCAGTCCGGACTACATTTCTTCTCGCCCCATGGGGCCCTACGACCCCTAGTTGGCTGGCCGCTGCAGGTTCGGCCTCCCGCCTCGGAAATCTCCCCTGCAAAATACGGTTGTCATTTGAAATGCCGGAATATGTGAATGTGGAATCTCTCTTGAGGGAATAAAACAGTCCGGTTTCTGCCACCTGGGAGGCCGGGATTAACCCGGGGTAATCGGCCGTAATGGCCACCAAGGTATTGTCCTTGCTTAGCTGGTGGAACACCCCGTCGATGAGCTCCACCGATATGTCCGGATCCTCTTCGGAGTCCGGATCGAGGGACCGTTCTGGGTCCTCAGGCTGTGGAGGGCGGCTGTTGATATCCTTTACCTCCTGTCGCAGCTCCTACATTGAAATCGTCAGATTACGTATCTAGTCATGGGAGCATTAAATAAACAGGGAAGTGCAATTGTTCACTTACCCAAATTGGAGGTTCGTACATGGTGAATCCGGCCCGCGGGTTGACGCGGAGGAAGTCCTCCTTTTCTCCCTTATACAAAGATGTTAAAACCTTTACTAGAGCGGCAGCTGTGGCTGGCCCCTTACGGCCGTAACGGGTGGCGTCATCCTCCCCGTTGAAATCCCACATGGGGTGGCCTCTATATTGAAGCGGTTGCACCCCCCGCATAATGCATGTGGCCATGACTCCAATCATGGTTAGTCCGGAATGAGCCAACAGTCTTATCTGGCCCATCAGATAAAGGACGTCTCTGTCGTTTTCTCTCCGAGAGCTTCGCGGACGCCAGCTCAAGCGTTTCTTCAATGGAGCGCTGTTAAATTCGGGGAGACCGACCCGGATAGGGTCCGGCAGCGGGACATCATCTATGTACAACCATTCCGAGGGCCAGTCCTCGGACGCCTCTTTTGGGGTTTCGGATGGGTATCCGGTCCCGGCGATGCGCCATACCTCGGCTCCGCCCACTTGATATATAGACCCCTTTTGAGAACGGGGAACCAAGCAGAACAACCTCTTCCACAGCGCAAAATGAGCCTCGACCCCTAAAAATAGCTCGCAAAGGGCAACGAAGCCCGCAATGTGTAGTACGGAGCTGGGCGTGAGATTGTGCAGCTGGAGACCGTAGAACTCCACAAGCCCGCGGAGGAATGGATGAATTGGAAATCCTAGTCCCCTTAATAAATAAGGGACGAGGGACACCCGCTCTCCTTTAGAAGGATTGGGGGTGCTCTCCGCTTGCTTTCCGCCGTTGTAGGTGGCGAGTCCAGCTCGGACCGGGACCATACATGCCTGGGGAAGGAATCCCTTGGTCTGCAGCGACACTAACTCACTGTGTGGAATGGTGCAACTCTCCCAGTCTCCAGATTTAGGACTAGAGGGGCGAGAGGAGGAGCTGCGACGGCTGGCCATGTTGGAATGGACCTTTGCTGGGGACGCTCTGATGATAACTCGCGGAGGGGGGAAGATGTGGTCTGGATCTAAATCCCCGTCCTGTTAAATAGGCGGCTCATTTATGTGACTAAGGGTGTGGATGTAAAAACACCCTAGGCTTTTCGCATTCGTTCAACACGTGGAAGACAGCCATTATTGGGCACTGAAGCCGAGGAGCGCTACATTACAAAAATCAGACATTATTCGGACAGGTACACAGGATTCGTAGGAGGAACCCGCCTTGCAATGCCAAAGACAAATTTGCGCGTCGGACTCGCCGTCATTGAAGCCTGGTTCGGGGGCTACTGACGGAGTCCTGGATTAAGGGGTGTTCGGATGGCCGAACTATGCCTTCAGCCGGACTCCAGGACTATGAAGATACCAAGTTGAAGACTTCGTCCCGTGTCCGGAAGGATCTTTTCTTGGCGTGGAAGGCAAGATAGGTGTGCGGATATTCAAGATCTCCTACCAATGTAACCGACTCTGTGTAACCCTAACCCTATCCGGTGTCTATATAAACCGGAGGGTTGTAGTCCGTAGGACAACCATCATCATACACAATCATACCGTAGGCTAGCTTCTAGGGTTTAGCCTCCTTGATCTCGTGGTAGATCTACTCTTGTACTACCCATATCATCAATATTAATCTAGCAGGAGTAGGGTTTTACCTCCATTGAGAGGACCCGAACCTGGGTAAAATAAAGTGTCCCTTGTCTCCTGTTACCATCCGACCTTGACGCACAGTTCGGGACCCCCTACCCGAGATCCGCCGGTTTTGACACCGACAACGTCTCTCCTTCCTCGAGCTGCCTGCCGCAGACCCAGAAGAGAAGAAGCCCAAGGCCAAGGACGTGAAGCGCAAGGGGGCTGCCGTGCTTGCGGCGGAACCGGACACCAAGCGGGGCAAGGATCTGCCGGAATCCTCCAGGGGCAGCCGGTACTGTGTGTACCACGACCTCCACACCCACAACACCAATGAATGCCAAGAGCTCCGCGCCGTGCGAGAAGGAAGGATCGGCCATCGCCTTGACCGTGCTGACCGGGGCTACGGCTGAGGAGGAGGAAGAAACCCAGGACGCTGGGAAGACCGCGGCCCACGCCAAGGGTGGCGCGACCAACCTCGCGAGGACCGCTGGCGGGACCTGCCTCGCGAGGGGGACTGGAGGGATCAGCCTCGTGCGGATCGCCCTCAGGGCAACGCAGGCCTCCCGCCGCTGCCGCCTCAGCCAAGGAGGAACGAAGACCGCCATCAAGATGAGGAGGCTGGGGGCTTCCAGGAGCCGCGCGAAATCGCCTGCATCCTGGGCGGAGCTGAAGCCCCAGCCTCTCAACGCATCTTCAAGCAGTTTGCCCGCGAAGTGAATGCAGTCCTCCCCAAGCTCGAAGCAACGCGCCCTCTGAGGTGGTCGGCATGCGCCATCACGTTCAGCTCAGCAGATCAGCTCAAGTGCACCGCCACGGCCGGAGTCCTCCCAATGCTTTGTTCCCCAGTTATCAGCAACGTACTGGTCACCAGGACCATCATCGACGGTGGAGCAGGGCTCAATGTCCTGTCCGTGGAAACATTCAACAACCTCCAAGTGCCCTATGACCAGCTTCAGCCAACCAAGCCTTTCTCCGGAGTCACCGACGGTTCCACGATCCCGATCGGGCAGGTCCGCCTCCCTGTCATCTTCGGGGCCCGCAGCAACTACCGCACCGAGCTCATCGACTTCGACGTCGCCCACATCCGCCTGCCGTACAACGCCATCCTCGGGTACCCAGCGCTGGCCAAGTTCATGGCCGTGACTCATCACGGCTACAACGTCCTCAAGATGCCAGGAAGTGGCGGAGTCATCACGGTGCCATGTGAAGAGAAGGATGCAGTGTGTTCCCTGGAGCGAGCCTTTCAGGCCGCGTCACTAGAAGACCCAGATCGTGGAAGCAGGAGGCTTCCCGAGACCACCCCCAAGAAGAAGAAGACATCGTCAGGCTCAGCCCCTCAGGGCCCGCATCCGCCCAAGGGGACCCTCCTTCCATCGCATAGGAAAGCGCGCTCGGCGCCCTCCTCAGGCAGGGCTCGGGGGCTCTCACCTGGAGGGCCACCGACCTCGCCAAGGTCACGAGGGAGGCGCTTGGGCACCACGTGGAGGCGTGCTTCGAAGCACGTTTCCCTCAAGAAGGAGCGAGGCAAGGGAGGTCCGACCAGCAGGAGTTCGTTAACAAGGCCGTTCAAGACTTACAAGAGTCAAGGATCATGAGAGGTTGCCGCCGTTCACCGGCTGTGGCTCCCCATCCAGGTGAGGATGGTGGGCTGCGTGTGTGCATCGACGTACCAGGGCTCAATCAGGTCGCTACGATAGAGCGCCTCTGGCCCTCGCAAGTGGGGCGCTATGGAGGTCCACCCCACAGCTATGTTCGCATGCCTTACGGCTTGCCGAGCGTGGCTGCTGTGTACCAGCGCCTCATGAGGAGCATCATGGAGGCTCAAGAAGACAGGCGTTCCGCGGTCCTGGCGGAGATGGAGATAAGTCGCGAGGAGCCACCAGCGCTCGTGAGGATCGGCTTCCGTAGCCCACCGAGTCTGCTGCACCAACACCACTTCGTCTTCGACATCTTCAGGTGATATCTTTCAAGCTTCATTTCCAGCTGGGAGCGCCCTCCCAGGGTTGCATCACTCCCAGGTCGCGTGGGTCCGTCCCTGCGGCATGTATCCCTTTTTATTTTTCAGTCGTTAGCTTGCTTTGTTGGGGGCGCCCCTCGGGCTGCATCATCCCCAGGCCGCTCGGGCCAGGCCCAGCGGCGTGTATCTCCCTTGCGTTTATTTCCAACTATGCATTCGCCTATCATGCTTGATTATCTGATGCCTGTCCACAACACCTCTTCTTATCCATGCCGACCACTTGCACGTTAAAGGGGGGGTACCTGAGCATCGCGACTCAGGGCTCTTACTGGCTCTCCAGCCCTCACCCTCTGGCCTTGTCCACGGCATCGCGACCTGGCATACCAGCGACGACTAAGACAAGCTCGAGGGCCGGGACCCGAGGACGTAGAGTGCCGGCATCTAACCAAATTTGCAGGAACACATCTCAAGATACGGCCCAGTGCCAGGCGCAACCCGCCTAGAGGTAGGGCCCCGTGAGTCCCGCGCTGGCTCACGGGTGCCCAGATACACCTCACCTAGCCCTACCGTGCCGGCCACATGTCAGGGTGGGGCTATACACGCCCCGGGGGCTCCTCCCGGAGGGGAGCCCCCTACCACGCACCAGTGGAAGCACCATGCTCCGCGCTGGCTGACGACACTGCCGAGGAGCGGCTATGCCCGTACACATACGGAAGCACTATGCTCCGTGCTGGCGATAAACAACTGAGGGTGGCCTCCGGGCCGCATTAACCTCAGGGAGCCCAGAGCTCAGTGTCTAGCCTCATCGCAACGCCTCCCCTCGGGAGCACCGCGCGAGGGGGCTAGGCACGGGGGCTACGACTGGGTCACGCCCAGACGTATGCCACCCAGCCAGGCCCCTCGGGCCTGGTTTGTCACGCGTCTCTCCCCGAGCGGAGCCAAGGTATGAAGGCCATTTGAGCGTCAAGGGGGACCCCTGAGCATCGCGACTCAGGGGCCTAACTGGTCCCGTAGCCCCTCACTCCTTAGTTCCGAAAGGCTATGTTGGGTGAGGTACGCACGGGGCCGGGCTCTGCAGACGTAGAACTGTAGTCTCACTTGCATCTCACCTCATCGCTCGCTATTTGCGCGTTAAGGGGGACTCCTGAGCATCGCGACTCAGGAGCCTAACTGGCTCCGTAGCCCCTCACTCCTTAGTTTTGAAAGGCTATGCTGGGTGAGGTACGCGCGGAGTCGGGCTCTGCAGACGTAGAATGGAAGATACACCTACATCACACCTCCCTACTCGTTGTTCGTGCGCCAAGGGGGACTCCTGAGCATCGTGACTCAGGAGCCTAACTTGTAACGTAGCCCCTCACTCCTTTGGTCCCGTCCTGGTTTCCGGTAGGGGCTAATGCTGGGTGAGGCACGCGCGGGGCCGGGCTCTGCCAGCGTAGAACACAAGCAAGTAGGGAGGAAAGGCATAAAACTCAAGGAATTTAAAAGAAAATATTACAGCCCATACTGTCATCTCAGTACCAAACGCAAGTTTAAATGCCTCCCCGAGGCGTGATGCATGTGCAGGAATTAAAAGAAGAACAGGAGCGGTAACGGAGTCACTTGTCGGCGGTGGAGCAGCGCAGAGTGGCTTCGCCTCATGGAGCAGCAGGCCCGGCATCGCCTTTTTCTTCGACTTGGTGCTAAAGGCCCGGAACTTCCCCAGCAGCGCCTCTGCGCGCCCCTTCATGGCTTCGACAGCGGCCGCAGCACCCTCGCCACTCACCGGCTCCAACAGGCTGTCAAGGTCGCCGCCGGGATCAAGAAGGTAGATGTGGGCAAAGACCCGCGTCAGCGCAGCAGAAGACAGGACACGCGCCTCAGCCTTAGCCGTGGGGCCAAGGCCAAGAGCGACATCCCCAAGGGCCTGAACCAGGAAAGGAAGCAGCTTGGCGGGGCCATCCTCGGCACCGGCCAGCGGGCTCTCCAGGCCGCTCTCGTAAAGCGTCTTCAGCGAAGCGCGAGCCTCCTTCTCCATGTCTGCGAAGGCCACGCGATCCTGGCAAGGACCTGGGCTTTGCTGTCCAACTCGGCCTTCGTCACCTCCAGCTCTTTCTTCAGCGCGCCTAGACGGTCCTGGCGCTTCTTGAGCTTGGCCTCCCGGCCCTTGATGGCCGCCTCGCAAGCCTTCGTGCCTTCTTCCTTCTCTTGGCGAAGGCGGACCTCCTTCGCGAGGTGGTCTCGCAGGCCTTGCAGCTCGTCCTCCAGCTCCTTGCAGCGACCACGGGCTTCAACCACCCGCCAGGGCCGCGTCTCGAGCAGCCTTTGCCTCGAGGGTGGCCTCCCTCTCTCCATCACAGGTCGTCGAGGCCTGAACCAGCGCCGCCCGAATCGAGGCGTCGGAGCGAATCCACCCAGAAGCCAGCTCCAGGTGCCCGGCCACCAGGCGAGGGTCGGCGCCAAGAAGATCTTGCCGCAGCCGGTCCAGTTCAGCAACGGCATGCTCTAGAATGGCAGAAGGGGACGGAGAAACAACAGCCGGAGGAGCAGGAGGAGAAAGCAGCGGCGGCACAACCGCAGCGTCCCGAGCCGGAGTCTGCTGCGCCTCGACGGTCGTGGTGGTGGCGGCAGACAAGGGCACCTCGGGAGTCACTTGGGCCAGGGGGCTGAGCTTGCCCCTGCCAGCTCATCCAGGCCTTGCGAAGGCGACCGGGCAGGAGAGGCCCATGCGTCGCGGTCACCGTCCCCGGCAGGCAGACGCGCTGCCGCGGCCGGAACCTCGGGAGCCCCCTTTGGCTTCTTCGCCGCTGGCGCTAGCCTGTCCAGAAGAAGCGGACGTCAAGCCTCAACAACAGAGCAAGAAATGAAGACAAGGATCGAGCACTTACGGGTCGCCGCTGGTGAGCTCAAGCAGACCTCCGGCCATACTTGAAGCCAGAAAGCCGGCTAGAAGGATCACCCTCAGGAAGCCCAGAAGCAGGAGGCGTGTCTACGGTGCGCCTTGGGGCAGGGACAGACCCGGGGGAGAGCAGCCCGGTCCTGTCCTTCTTCGGGATCGGGGGCAAGCTCCTGCCAACTTGTCCGTCATCATCCTCGTCATCATCACTCGAAGAGAGTCGGAGGGAGCAGGGTCTGCGCCGGGGAAGTGGAGCCCTCGACTCTCCGTCGGATGCCTCGGAGTCAGGACCCTTCTCCCGCTCCCCTTCGCCCTCCTCTTCGCTGGAGTCACCGAAGGACACGTCCACCAGTCCCTCGGGAGCCACCACGGGCACGGGCCTGTCCCCGTTGAAGACGGACATTGTCACATCCCTAGCTTTGCCCTGGCCTTGGTTTAGCTTGGTTGTTGCATCATGTTTAACTTCAATTGAAATTTGAATTGAGGGAATTTTCAAAGCCTCAGAAACATTTAAAAAAAATGATCAACATTAAATCTCTTCAAAGAAGTCCAAGAAAATGCTCCTCTTAGTCTCTGAAATATTGGCAAGAGGTAAAAGTTAAACCAATATTTTTGGAGTCTCAGAAATATTTATTTTGGGCATTTGGAATTAATTCAATAATTGTTTGCATTGGATTTATATTTAATATATTTCAGATATGATCCAATAATTCTGGAAATTGTTGTGGGGCTTTATACTAATATCTCTAGTCCATACAATAATTCACAGAAGCAGCAAAAATGATTTAGTTTCTAAAACTAAATCAAAACAAATGATAGAATAGAAAACTGGAAATAAAAGAGAGAGAGAGAATTACCTGGACTTACCTGGCAGCCCAAGTGGCCGGCCCAGCCACCGGCCCAGCCCACCACCGCCACCCCCCCTGTCGTCTTCCTCCTCTGCCAGGAGGACGGAGACGCGTGCCCGCCCCGCGCCGGCCACCTCCTCCCTCCCTGCCTGCCTGGCTCCCCTCGGTGCGCCCAGACGACGCCACGGAGATGCCCCGACCCCCTCGTCCTCTCCCCTCTCTCCCTGGATCTCTTTCCCCTCCCCTGCTCTCTCTCTCACCCGCGCCGAGCGCCATCATCGCCGCCGCTTGCTGCTGCCACGGCCACCGCCACTGACTCGCCCCCTCCCCATAACCACAAGCTCCGTATGCTCGCGCTGAAGCTCTTAGGCGAGCCGCCCGACGCCGGAAGCCCTGGATGCCGCCTGCACCGCCGTTCCCCTCCTCGGGCACCCGAGATCGCCGCCGTGATCTCGTCGCCTCCGAGCCGCCCCCAAGCACGCTGAGCTCCTCAACGACCTCCCAGTGAGCTCTGACGCATTCCCCCTCTCTTTTCCGCGTCTTCCCCGACCTCTAGCCGCGGTTCCGTCAAGGCCGATGCTCACCGCCGCCTAAGCTCAACGTCGGCGTGGCTCCGGTGACCAATTGGTCCCGGGCGTGCGTACATTACGCTCAGGGCATCGCGTGCTGCATCTTCAGCATGCTAGCTCGCTCGCTTGGGCACCGTAGCCGCGTCCCCGCACCTGCCCGAGCTCCGGCCGCCGCCCCGAGCTTCGCTCCGGCGAGCTCCGGCCGCCCCTGCCTCTCCCACTTACTCCAGATGACGCAAACGAGGCTCAGCTCCTCGCCCGTGGTCCCCGTTGCTCGAATGGTCGCCGGAGGATGAAACCCGAGCGCCTCCGCCGTCCCTGGCCTCGCCGGCGACGAGCCGCGGGTCAACTCCGGTGAGTTTGACCCAGGGTTGACCATGGTTTGACCTCCCCTGACGTGTGGGCCCAGGCCCCCGCTTAATTAGTGTTAATTTAATTGGTGCTAATTAACTTAGTTAACCACTGACTCGCTGACATGTGGGCCCAGCCCTGCTGACATTTAGTTAACATTAGTTTAGCGCTAATTAACTCAGTTTACTAGCTGAGTCACTGACCAGTGGGTCCCCCTGGTCAGGTTTGACCTGGACCGTGCCCCGTTGACCTGCTGACGTCATGATGATGTCAGGCTGACGCAGTAATCCTTTTCTGGAATTTAAATAAATCTCAAATGATTTGTTTAATTCAGAAAATATCCAAAACTTTGAAAAATCATAGAAAATAATCTATAGCTCAGAATGAAATAATTTATATATGAAAAATTATCAGAAAAATTCAAGGAATCCATCTGTACCATTTTCATGCATGTTAGAACAACTTATAGTTGCTGTTTAGCACAAATCTTATAATGGCATTTAAATATCCACATATGGAGTTTGAATTTGAATCTTGGATTCAAATCAACTTCATTTAATCTGGTTGCTAGTTGCATTATCTCCAACCACATCATATTGCCATGTCATGATCATGCATCATATTGTGCATCGCATTGATTGTGTTTCCTTCTCTGTTTGCCGATAACCGTCCCCTCTCACTAGACGATATTTCGACGATGAGTTCGATGACACCGATGAAGAGCTATGTTATCTTCAGAAGTGCCAGGCAAGCAAAACCCCCTTGTTCATTCCGATAAAATCCCACTCTCTCGCTCCTGCTCTCTTTTATTGCATTAGGACAACAACGATTCATGTGTTACTTGCTGCGGTAGCTGAACCCCTTTATCCTTTGCATGACCTGTCATTCCACAGTAAATAGATGAAACCCACTAGCATGAGTAGGAGTTGTTTGAGCCCATGTTGTGCCTACTCATTCATGCTTGTTTGTCATGCCTGCTACTGCTTAGAGTTGAGTCGGGTCTGATTCATCGGGAATGAATTAGAATGGTGATGAACATGCCCTACTGTGTGTGAGCTAAGTGTGTAAACACGATTTGGTAACGGTATTGGTGAGAGGCCATGTAGGAGTACATGGTGGGTTGTCTCATTGAAGCCGTCCTCAGGAACTGAGTTCTGTGTTTGTGATCCATGAAACAGTTACTACCACGCATTGGGCCCAAAACCAATGGACCCTCTCGGCTTCTTGATCACCCTTGTCCTCTGTCCAGGAGTTGCAAAGTAGTTTCTGGTGTTTGTAGTATGCTGGGGGCCGCACGCAGCGCTGACCGTAGGGGTGGGCTGTGTTGCGGTAGGCACGTGGCACGGTGTACCGGGCGCCCGTTTGGTATTCCGGGAACCCTGTACACATCGTTTGGGGCTGTGAGCGAAACTCCGGCCGGATCTCCTCATGGATGGAACCCGAATAGGCGATAAACCTGGACTAGAGACTTGAGTGTTTAGGTAGGCTGTGGCCGACACCCTCGCTGGGCTTCCGCTTGAAGGTTGCCGAGTACATGTCGTGTAAACGGCGGTAAGTGGTGAGAGCGTGTGTGAAGAAGTACACCCCTGCAGGGTTAACATCATCTATTCGAATAGCCGTGTCCGCGGTTATGGACTTCTGGGTTGCCTATAATAGTTCATAGACAAGTGAAAGTGGATACTCTAAAATACGCAAGATAAGCGTGAGTGCTATGGATGGCCTTCTCGTAGGGAGACGGAAGTGGATCCATAGTGGTGTATTGATATGGTGAATATGTGGACTCGTGTGCGCCACCTCAAAAGAGTCGATTGCAGTCATAGTTCAGGATAGCCACCGAGTCAAAGCTGGCTTGCTGCAGTTAAACTCCACCACCCCCTTCATTGAAACTGATGCATATGTAGTTAGTTCTGATGTAAGTCTTGCTGAGTACGTTTGTACTCACGTTTGCCTATTTATGTTTTTGCAGAGAGACGTCAGTCTCGCTAGTAGTACCGCTTGGACTTCGACGTTTAGCTTGTTACCTCAGCTACGATCTTGTGCCCTTGGCAAGATCTGGTAGATAGTCAGGCTTCTCAGCCTTTTTCATTTGTAGATGTCTGTACTCAGACATGTTAAGCTTCCGTATGTGCTTTGATTTGTATGCTCTGATTGTTGGGTCATGAGACCCATGTTTGTAATATCTCGCTCCTCGGAGCCTAATGAATTAATACTTGAGTCGTAGAGTCTTGTTGTGATGCCATGTTGTATTTACACATATCGAGCATATTGTGTGTATGATTGAAATGCTTGGTATGTGTGGGATCCGACTATCTAGTTGTTTATCCTTGGCAGCCTATCATATGGGGAAATGTCTAGTGCTTCTGAGCGATAGTAGTCCGCTACAGCCCGGTTCACCGGAGTCCTGCTAGCCCAGCACTACTGCTTGGAACACTTGACTGGCCGGCATGTGTTTCACTTCGTTCCTATGTCTGTCCCTTCGGGGAAATGTCACACGGTGTTACCGGAGTCCTGTTAGCCCAGTGCTACAGCCCGGATTCACACGTTGATGACCGACATGCTCGATGTGATTCATGTATGCCTGTCCTCATAGGTTAGCGCCGCTTTGGGTTCACGACTAGCCATGTCGGCCCGGGTTCTTTGTCATATGGATGCTAGCGACACTATCATATACGTGAGCCAAAAGGCGCAAACGGTCCCGGGCCAGGTAAGGTGGCACCCGTGGGAATACCGTGCGTGAGGCCGCAAAGTGATATGATGTGTTACATGCTAGATCGGTGTGACTTAGGATCGGGGTCCTGACAGCGTTGGTATTAGAGCCTGACTGCCTGTAGGATTACCAAGCCAAACTGGTCGAAGTTGTGTCTAGAAATGCTTTAGTTATGTAAGGGAATTGATTGTGGAAGGGAACGTAAGGCTCTTTTTACTCCTTTACCTTATGCCCTTCTGATCTGAGTCATCCTCTTCCTTTCTACGGGGATTAAGAACTAGGCTTCTCTTCTATCTCTCAGGGTGACGTGTTACTAAACCGTAGTTGCCTAGGATTGTTGAGTTCAAGCCGCTGCTCAGTTTCTACTACTTCCATGTGTTCTTAGTTGATCTCAGAACATTGATGTTGTGATGTTGGGTGGCTATGCCACCATTTTGTAGGATGTCTCAAATCATTTTGAGCATTTACAGCCGTTATGCTGTCCGAGTCATCCCAGGTTTCTAACTAGTCCGATGCATTTGCAAATCCTTTCCTTCCATTCCCGATGTCCTTTTGGGCCAGTTTAACCACACTAACCGGTCAGTCGAGGTACTCTGTTGCCTCAACATATATGTCAGAGCTATTATTATGACCCTAGGTATTTTAGGGAGTCACCTAGTAATCTAGCAATGCTTTGTATCACCAGTGTGATGATTCTGGCCACCATTCTCGATAGCATCCCGTGATGCCATTAGTAGTAGGTATTCTACTCCTGGGTTCTCTAACCCGAGATTCACTCTACTCACTTCTTGTTGATAGTGTTTGCTAGTTCCATTAGGATAGTAGTAACCTTTGCATTAGTCCTCGAGGTCCATGGTAAATCCTTCTTCCAATACCATGAACTACTTATGGCAGAAGTTCATTGTTGAACCAAAAATCGTAACTAGAGTGCTCTTGATGAGTTCTTCATTCTATATTGTGACTCTGCCAATTCTTCCTCTTCTGCATGGGTTATCCGGAAGAAATGTTGAGCTTTGCTCGATATACTAATCTATGCATCCACAAACTCAGAAAGTGATATGTTCCTTTGAGTTGTTCTCCTGAGTTGTTCCTGACCTTCGTCTGTCAATTGTTGGTCAAGAGTACTTGAGCATTCATGTTATCGATGCCTATTATTCTTATGGTCTATCCAGCCATTCTATTCCAGAATGACTAGGAGAAACAAACTCCAGTGCCTCATCCATTTCTAGGATTGGGTCAAAGTAATTGTATCCCGCAGATCGAAATGCCAATCCAGCTTCTGCTCTGTTCTACCTTGGAGTGTTACCATCTTTATGTCAAGAGTGTCATGAGAATTGCACCACCTCTTATGAATTCTTGACGCAGTAATACTTCTTGCCATCATTGTTCATTCCTCGGTTTCGTGTTGTTGCAACTGGAATGCCGACAAGTGATTCGTGATGTGTGAAATCAATACTCTGAGCAAATCGTTGCTTTGTAGTAAATGGACAATATTCTCATTCTTAGCGTGTTGGTTACTAAATCATCATTATAAGATTGACCGTGCCACCTAGTCCATTTTTGTTGGTGCACCCTTCGATCGATGAGTTAGGATAGTGTCAATCCTTCCTTATTTGATCATATCGTCTTGCCCTGAAAAGCAAGATTGATCTCGAGCTTAGTAGCATATCGGTGGTTCGTGATTTTCCAAAGATCTTCTCGGAAGTATCACCAGGTTGTCACCTGACTGTTATGTTGAGCTCGTGATCAAGTTGGTTCCTTGTGAACCACCCCTTCTCCAAAAATCTGTGTTGGATACCCCTGAGCTAGTTGGTTAAGCTAAACAACAACTTGGAGAGTTGGGAGATAAAAGCTTGTCTGACTTAGTTCATGTTAAGGGATATCTTTTTGTGTGTGTGTGTTGAAGAAAGATGATATCTTCATCGATTGGTCCTCGTGATCAGTTGTTGGATCTATTGCCTTGTCAAAACTTTGACTTGAGTATGGGCTATCGTCAAGTCAAATCAGAACCAATGATATTCGTAATGTTGTCTTACTCGTGGTTGACCCCTCGAACATACACCATTACACCTTTTGGTCTGACCAATGCTATCACCGTATTCACATGATGGTGGAAGTCCAGTGATATGGAAATTCCGATGAGTTGTTGTTGAGCCCATCAGCAGCATTTTGTCTCCCCCATGATTCATGTTGAGCATCAACCTAGTGTTGGAAACTTTGTAGGCAATGCCTTCGTGTTCCGTTCATGAAGCTTATGCTTGGATGAAAGAAGTGAATTCCTCCAAATTCGCGTGCATTAGGTGCAAGTTGTCGCCATGAATTTGAGAAAGGTTTGTTTTGTTTCCTCTGGAATCATCCCAAGTCAGTCATACCTGTGCGAAGTATTCTATGGTCTGTTAGACTGATCATCTTCGTTCCATATGAATTCCATAGCACACCAAGCCACTGATTGACTTGCTCAAGGATAATAAGTTCTAAGTGCTAGTCCTGAAGGTACCAGATGGATTTGTACAAGATTCCGTTATCCTCGATGATGGTTCCCCACCTGAACTCGGTAGTGTTTTATTATAAGACTACTACGTGGTCATGCTTGTCTTGGATAGCGTGTTCACAGGTTTGTGGCAGAACCAGCTCATGTTTTGGAGCTTGCTATCGCAGTTCGTTCCCCGAGAATCTCGCAACGTCATCTCGTCAAATTGTGTTGCAAACTCTCATTTTTCTTTCTAGACTTGATGAGTCTGGATTATCCTGACACCAGCCAGATCTGAATCTCAGGCAGATATGATGGTTGGAACGTTCCTCAAGAACTATAATATTGGTCTCCCTGTAACCCGGTAAGGTGGATGTTGTGGCCAACACACCCAACCGGAAGACTTATTATTGTAGCACCTTGATTGAGAAAGTTGGCCACCTCCCCATAAGGATCTCATAGAATTTATTCCAATAGTTGTTCCTTATGGATTTATGTGCCCCCGAAGTCCGACCTTTACTTGATGGCCATGTTGATGCTTTTAAGCATTGACCGTGGTACCTAGTACATCAAGGAGAACATTAGAAGCGGGGTGCTAAATGTCTCTCGGTCGATCATCCAGAATTGCTTCTTTGGCATTGCTAAGGAAAAATCTGAGGAAATGTTGTCCTCCTCTGCACCTGCATCCTCCATCACCATTCATCATGGTAGTATGTTGTGTTGCCAGGATCCCTGACACGGTTGTTGGTAAAACCCTGATGAATATGGAAATGCTCAAGTTCTTGAGAGCACGCGCAAGCAAAATCATCCCTTGCGTTGTCTTCAACAAGGTAGTCCACATCATCCATTCTAGTTTAAGCAAGCCATTTCTTTGAACTCCTTCAAATGATCGTTTGTAAATTGCCTTAGGCTGGTAAGCAGAGTTCCAATGATCTCCGTATCAAAAGTAATTCTTTTTGCCACTTAAGGGAAAAGTTCTACGAGTCACCTCCCCCAAGGTGCCCGTTATGGAATCATGGCAATTATTTCCTCGCCACCTTGACACAATCCACCATCTCTCTAAGCGTTGAATTTTCGCCACCAAATCATACCTCGTCGTTTGTTCTTCCATCCCTCTCGATGTGTTTTGTGTCTCAACTCGAGATGTTTCAACATCTCATCCCGCGAGTTGATCTTGTATAGCTTGATCTTCGAGAAGATCAATCCTAGGATAATTTCTTTCTGTCGTCATCACGTGGATGAAGATCTCAAAAGCAAGGACGTCAAGATCAATATGATGCAATGAAGCTACTTCTACGAGAAGGGCAGTTGGATCGAGAAGACCGTGATAGTTGTGACCCCCTTTCTTTTTACCTCACGTCTTGAATCTCGGGACGAGATTCTTGTTTAGTGGGGGTGAGTTGTCACATCCCTAGCTTTGCCCTGGCCTTGGTTTAGCTTGGTTGTTGCATCATGTTTAACTTCAATTGAAATTTGAATTGAGGGAATTTTCAAAGCCTCAGAAACATTTAAAAAAAATGATCAACATTAAATCTCTTCAAAGAAGTCCAAGAAAATGCTCCTCTTAGTCTCTGAAATATTGGCAAGAGGTAAAAGTTAAACCAATATTTTTGGAGTCTCAGAAATATTTATTTTGGGCATTTGGAATTAATTCAATAATTGTTTGCATTGGATTTATATTTAATATATTTCAGATATGATCCAATAATTCTGGAAATTGTTGTGGGGCTTTATACTAATATCTCTAGTCCATACAATAATTCACAGAAGCAGCAAAAATGATTTAGTTTCTAAAACTAAATCAAAACAAATGATAGAATAGAAAACTGGAAATAAAAGAGAGAGAGAGAATTACCTGGACTTACCTGGCAGCCCAAGTGGCCGGCCCAGCCACCGGCCCAGCCCACCACCGCCACCCCCCCTGTCGTCTTCCTCCTCTGCCAGGAGGACGGAGACGCGTGCCCGCCCCGTGCCGGCCACCTCCTCCCTCCCTGCCTGCCTGGCTCCCCTCGGTGCGCCCAGACGACGCCACGGAGATGCCCCGACCCCCTCGTCCTCTCCTCTCTCTCCCTGGATCTCTTTCCCCTCCCCTGCTCTCTCTCTCACCCGCGCCGAGCGCCATCATCGCCGCCGCTTGCTGCTGCCACGGCCACCGCCACTGACTCGCCCCCTCCCCATAACCACAAGCTCCGTATGCTCGCGCTGAAGCTCTTAGGCGAGCCGCCCGACGCCGGAAGCCCTGGATGCCGCCTGCACCGCCGTTCCCCTCCTCGGGCACCCGAGATCGCCGCCGTGATCTTGTCGCCTCCGAGCCGCCCCCAAGCACGCTGAGCTCCTCAACGACCTCCCAGTGAGCTCCGACGCATTCCCCCTCTCTTTTCCGCGTCTTCCCCGACCTCTAGCCGCGGTTCCGTCAAGGCCGATGCTCACCGCCGCCTGAGCTCAACGTCGGCGTGGCTCCGGTGACCAATTGGTCCCGGGCGTGCGTACGTTACGCTCAGGGCATCGCGTGCTGCATCTTCAGCATGCTAGCTCGCTCGCTTGGGCACCGTAGCCGCGTCCCCGCACCTGCCCGAGCTCCGGCCGCCGCCCCGAGCTTCGCTCCGGCGAGCTCCGGCCGCCCCTGCCTCTCCCACTTACTCCAGATGACGCGGACGAGGCTCAGCTCCTCGCCCGTGGTCCCCGTTGCTCGAATGGTCGCCGGAGGATGAAACCCGAGCGCCTCCGCCGTCCCTGGCCTCGCCGGCGACGAGCCGCGGGTCAACTCCGGTGAGTTTGACCCAGGGTTGACCACGGTTTGACCTCCCCTGACGTGTGGGCCCAGGCCCCCGCTTAATTAGTGTTAATTTAATTGGTGCTAATTAACTTAGTTAACCACTGACTCGCTGACATGTGGGCCCAGCCCTGCTGACATTTAGTTAACATTAGTTTAGCGCTAATGAACTCAGTTTACTAGCTGAGTCACTGACCAGTGGGTCCCCCTGGTCAGGTTTGACCTGGACCGTGCCCCGTTGACCTGCTGACGTCATGATGATGTCAGGCTGACGCAGTAATCCTTTTCTGGAATTTAAATAAATCTCAAATGATTTGTTTAATTCAGAAAATATCCAAAACTTTGAAAAATCATAGAAAATAATCTATAGCTCAGAATGAAATAATTTATATATGAAAAATTATCAGAAAAATTCAAGGAATCCATCTGTACCATTTTCATGCATGTTAGAACAACTTATAGTTGCTGTTTAGCACAAATCTTATAATGGCATTTAAATATCCACATATGGAGTTTGAATTTGAATCTTGGATTCAAATCAACTTCATTTAATCTGGTTGCTAGTTGCATTATCTCCAACCACATCATATTGCCATGTAATGATCATGCATCATATTGTGCATCGCATTGATTGTGTTTCCTTCTCTGTTTGCCGGTAACCGTCCCCTCTCACTAGACGATATTTCGACGATGAGTTCGATGACACCGATGAAGAGCTATGTTATCTTCAGAAGTGCCAGGCAAGCAAAACCCCCTTGTTCATTCCGATAAAATCCCACTCTCTCGCTCCTGCTCTCTTTTATTGCATTAGGACAACAACGATTCATGTGTTACTTGCTGCGGTAGCTGAACCCCTTTATCCTTTGCATGACCTGTCATTCCACAGTAAATAGATGAAACCCACTAGCATGAGTAGGAGTTGTTTGAGCCCATGTTGTGCCTACTCATTCATGCTTGTTTGCCATGCCTGCTACTGCTTAGAGTTGAGTCGGGTCTGATTCATCGGGAATGAATTAGAATGGTGATGAACATGCCCTACTGTGTGTGAGCTAAGTGTGTAAACACGATTTGGTAACGGTATTGGTGAGAGGCCATGTAGGAGTACATGGTGGGTTGTCTCATTGAAGCCGTCCTCAGGAACTGAGTTCTGTGTTTGTGATCCATGAAACAGTTACTACCACGCATTGGGCCCGAAACCAATGGACCCTCTCGGCTTCTTGATCACCCTTGTCCTCTGTCCAGGAGTTGCAAAGTAGTTTCTGGTGTTTGTAGTATGCTGGGGGCCGCACGCAGCGCTGACCGTAGGGGTGGGCTGTGTTGCGGTAGGCACGTGGCACGGTGTACCGGGCGCCCGTTTGGTGTTCCGGGAACCCTGTACACATCGTTTGGGGCTGTGAGCGAAACTCCGGCCGGATCTCCTCATGGATGGAACCCGAATAGGCGATAAACCTGGACTAGAGACTTGAGTGTTTAGGTAGGCTGTGGCCGACACCCTCGCTGGGCTTCCGCTTGAAGGTTGCCGAGTACATGTCGTGTAAACGGCGGTAAGTGGTGAGAGCGTGTGTGAAGAAGTACACCCCTGCAGGGTTAACATCATCTATTCGAATAGCCGTGTCCGCGGTTATGGACTTCTGGGTTGCCTATAACAGTTCATAGACAAGTGAAAGTGGATACTCTAAAATACGCAAGATAAGCGTGAGTGCTATGGATGGCCTTCTCGTAGGGAGACGGAAGTGGATCCATAGTGGTGTATTGATATGGTGAATATGTGGACTCGTGTGCGCCACCTCAAAAGAGTCGCTTGCAGTCATAGTTCAGGATAGCCACCGAGTCAAAGCTGGCTTGCTGCAGTTAAACTCCACCACCCCCTTCATTGAAACTGATGCATATGTAGTTAGTTCTGATGTAAGTCTTGCTGAGTACGTTTGTACTCACGTTTGCCTATTTATGTTTTTGCAGAGAGACGTCAGTCTCGCTAGTAGTACCGCTTGGACTTCGACGTTTAGCTTGTTACCTCAGCTACGATCTTGTGCCCTTGGCAAGATCTGGTAGATAGTCAGGCTTCTCAGCCTTTTTCATTTGTAGATGTCTGTACTCAGACATGTTAAGCTTCCGTATGTGCTTTGATTTGTATGCTCTGATTGTTGGGTCATGAGACCCATGTTTGTAATATCTCGCTCCTCGGAGCCTAATGAATTAATACTTGAGTCGTAGAGTCTTGTTGTGATGCCATGTTGTATTTACACATATCGAGCATATTGTGTGTATGATTGAAATGCTTGGTATGTGTGGGATCCGACTATCTAGTTGTTTATCCTTGGCAGCCTATCATATGGGGAAATGTAGTCTAGTGCTTCTGAGCGATAGTAGTCCGCTACAGCCCGGTTCACCGGAGTCCTGCTAGCCCAGCACTACTGCTTGGAACACTTGACTGGCCGGCATGTGTTTCACTTCGTTCCTATGTCTGTCCCTTCGGGGAAATGTCACACGGTGTTACCGGAGTCCTGTTAGCCCAGTGCTACAGCCCGGATTCACACGTTGATGACCGACATGCTCGATGTGATTCATGTATGCCTGTCCTCATAGGTTAGCGCCGCTTTGGGTTCACGACTAGCCATGTCGGCCCGGGTTCTTTGTCATATGGATGCTAGCGACACTATCATATACGTGAGCCAAAAGGCGCAAACGGTCCCGGGCCAGGTAAGGTGGCACCCGTGGGAATACCGTGCGTGAGGCCGCAAAGTGATATGATGTGTTACATGCTAGATCGGTGTGACTTAGGATCGGGGTCCTGACAGACATGGACTTCACCACCTGCTCCCAGTCGTCGCGAAGGAACAAGGGCGACGGCGCGCCCTCCAACCTCGCTACCTCACCCCCGACAAGAGATTGGAGAAGCGCGGTCAGATCCTCGTCGCCTAAGGCCGCGGGGCTCGGATGAGGCCTCCACATCGGAGGAGAGTACTGCCGAAGCGGAGCCAATTGGTGCTCCAGGAACTCCCTCAGCAGCGACGCGTCGGTCAGCTTCGCCGCCGCCATGATGGCCGACTTCAGGTCCGCATCCATCCTCTCCAGCACCGACTTCGCGCGGGGGTCCGTGAGCTCCGCTCGGCACCAGTCGCTGGAACTCGCGGGCTGCTCCACGGGAAGGATCGGCCGAGGGTGGATGCGCCCGGCATCCACCAAGACCCACTTGCTCCTGAAGCCCTCGATCCTCTTCCCGGGATTCGAAATGGCTATGGCGCTGCCGTACGCGACAAAGCTCGCGCATGCGGAAGGAGAACCACGGGAGACCCGGAGGAAGAAGTAGTGGCGCAGCAAGGCCACAGAGGGCTGCACCCCCACATGAGCCTCGCAGTAGTAGGCGAAGATTGCCAGAAGAAGGATGGAGTTGGGGCGGAGATGCAAAGCTTGTAAGTTGTAATGGCGGAGGACAGCGAGGAAGAATTCAAAGAAAGGAGGCACCAGGCCCGCAGTAATGGAGCTTACAAAGAGAGGGTAGAAGGTGCTTCCTCGGCCCTCAGGGGTGGCAGAGCCGACCTTGAACACCTGCGCCCCATCGATGCCCTGCGCCGCCGCCATCCGGTGCAGCCGGGCAAGGCTCGCCTCCGACACATTGGGCAAGTCCAGGGCAGGCGAGAACCAAACTTCGGCTGGAGACTGGCGAGGCGCCATGGCTGCCTAGGTCAAGCAGATGAAGCAGATCTGGAAACTTGAAGGAAGAGTTGAGAGACGCAAGAAAGGGGATCTGAGCAGCGGCCGAAGAAAGAGAAGAGCAAAGCCGGAGCAGATGCCACGCCTTTAATAACCTGCGCGGTTGCAGAAGCACTCACGTCCAATCAACCGCCACGCGACGCCCAAGGCCGCAGGCTGTTAGGGCCCGCGGCGCTTCGCCCTTGCCCTTTCGCCTCTCGGCACGGCCAAGTCCATGCGCGCCTTGGGCCCGGGGGCTACTGTCGGCGTTCTGGGAACGGGGGTCCCCAGACTTGCCTGCCTGCTGCCTGTGGCGTGGCTTAGATGGGGGCCCAGCACGGCCCATCTTCATCAACACAAGACCCAAGACCCTCACGAGGGGCCAAGCCTCGCAGGGCGGACGACACAGCGCTTCCTCAGGCACGGCCTCATCAGGCAGGCTCACGAGGAGGTGGAGAGATCAAGGCGGGGTACCTCACGAGGTGCCCATGAAACAAGCCATGGCAACCAAGGGTGCCAGGCGGGCGCCAGCCCGCCCAGTGTTTCCCTTTCCTCTTTGGTGTAAAGGAGGCAAGCGCAGGAGAGAGGATCAAGCAAAGGCACCCATTTCGGTGCAACGAGACCAAGATCAGTCCAACGGTGGGAAGGAGGTCATCGTGGAGCCCAGAATGGCGTCACCACAGAGCCTTTGGCAGGCGAGGACCAACTTTAGTCAGGATAAGTGTACCGGATGTTCCCCTTCAAATTGGCCAATTGTTGGCGCCCTTCCCGCTCAATATTTGGGAAGAGGCCCAGGGCCTTTGCCTATAAATAGGAGTAGCCACCCCCAGGGTAGAGACAAGCAATCACAAGCCAGGCAAGCGGGGTCGAGAATCAGAGCAAGCAGAGAACAAGTAGAGAGAGAGAGAGAAGGGCGGTTGAACTCCTCCAAGCAGTTCATCCCCCCAGCCAAGAACAGACCCTCGCGAGGTTGTTCTTCCCTGTATTGTTCATCATCATCAGCCCAAGAGGCAATCCACCCACCACAAACTAGAGTAGGGTACTACACCACAATAGTGGCCCGAACTAGTATAAACCGTGTGTCTCTTGTGTTGTGCTTTCAGTAGTTAGATCTTTGCAAGACGGAGAGGTAGATGGCATAATCTCCACGCGCACCCCAGAGTTCGAACCTTAAGGGTCTACCGGAACCCGAAATCCGACAGCTTGTACTAAACTATGTATGGTGTGTATGACCGTTGGTATATATGGCAGTTCTATATTACCATGTCATACGGATGAACATCTCTACATTCCGTGTTATCCATTACATTCTGCACTTTCTTTCCCAGATTTTTCCATCCTTGTCTAAACCGTTGTCTTGTTTTCCTAGGATGGTCAACACCCGCAACAACCCTGCTGCTCCAGAGCAGGGTGAAGCCAGCGTAGCTAGGAATGAAAATATGCCTCAACCGCCTTCTCTGGCCGAAGTTATGCTGGAGGCAGAACGAAACAAGCGTGAGACCAATCGCTTGCTGGAGCGGTTTGAGCAGAATACTGCACGCCAGCAGAGGAACGACCTGGTGTCAATCAATGACTTCATCAAGTTGTACCCACCGAAGTTTAATCATTCCGTAGAGCCTCTCGATGCGGATGACTGGCTTCGCAGCATCACCCACAAGCTACGTTCTGCCAACGTAGCCGAAAATGATAAGGTTACCTTTGCTGCCTATCACCTCGAAGGCCCTGCTAGCCTTTGGTGGGAAAACTTTGAGGCTATGCGCCCGGTCGGCCAAATCACTACATGGGCTGAATTCAGTGTGGCCTTCCGTGAGCATCACATCCCGGAAGGTCTCATGGACCGTAAGAGGGAAGAGTTCTGCAATTTCACCCAGGGTAGACTGACTGTGGATGCATATAGTCGTGAGTTTGGAAATCTAGCACATTATGCTCCTGAAGAGGTATCCACCGATGCCAAGAAGCAGGCAAGGTTCCGCAAGGGACTTAGCCCCGAGCTTCGCCGTGATCTTCGTCTGCACGAGTGCACCTCCTTCCAGAAGTTAGTCAACAAGGCCATCAGTGCTGAGACAGGTCAGATTGACTTTGAAGCTTCACGCAAGCACTCTCGTGACTTTGGATCTTCATCCGGCTCTGGATCCCAGAAGCGCCGAGTGTGGATTCCAAACATCGCTCTGCCATCCAGGTTCACTCCGAGGCCATCCTCTGACGCGCCTCGCCCCAACCAGCAGTATGCACCGCCAAGACCTATGGTGGCCCCGCTGCTAATGCTGCTCCACGCCCCAATCTGATAACTTGTTTCAAGTGTGGGGAGACGGGTCACTACATCCGCGAGTGTCCCCAGAACAACAACCCCAACCAGTTCGGAAAGTCTGTTGGCCGTGGCAAGCCAGCAGGAAAGGTGCTTCACGCCAAGCCAGCCACCACTGCTCGTGGCCATGTCAACTACGTCTCAGCTGAAGAAACTCATGAGGGACCCAACGTCGTTCTCGGTACGCTCCTTGTTAATTGCCATCCGGCAACTGTTCTCTTTGATACTGGAGCATCTCATTCATTTATTTCTGAGAGCTATGCTCGATTGCACAACACCACATTTAGTGACATGCCCACCTCCATGGAAATTCAGACTCCTAGTTCTAGATGGCAAACCTCTAGAATAAGTCATGGGAATGAAATAATTGTCGACAGATTAGTCTTCCTTGCATCACTAATAGCTCTCAAGTCCTCGGACATAAACATCATCTTGGGTATGGACTGGATGTCAGCCCATTAAGCTAAGATTGATTGCTCCACTAGAACTGTTCAACTAACCCATCCATCGGGCAAGACAGTCAATGTTTTGACCCGAGTGTCTGAGCGTCAGCTTTACTCCTTAAATGCCAACCCCCTTCCAGACCTAGAAGATATTCCGGTAGTCCGTGACTTCCCGGATGTCTTTCCATAGGAACTGCCAGGTGTTCCACCTGACAGAGATGTCGAGTTCGTGATAGACCTTGTTCCAGGAACCGTCCCAATCTCTAGAAGACCTTATAAGATGGCACCCCTAGAACTAGCCGAGCTTAAGAAACAACTCGATGAGTCCTTGCAAAAGGGTTTCATCCATCCTAGTTCTTCTCCATGGGCTTGCCCCGTCCTCTTCGTCAAGAAGAAGGATGGAACGGATCGGATGGTTGTAGATTACCGACCTATCAATTTGATCACCATCAAGAACAAGTATCCACTCCCCAGGATCAATGACCTGTATGATCAGCTCGCTGGATCCTCAATCTTTTCCAAGATGGATTTGAGGTTGGGCTACCATCAAATCAAAATCAAGAACGGGGACATTCCTAAAACGGCCTTTGTTACTCGTTATGGCCAATACGAGTACACCGTCATGTCCTTCGGTCTAACCAATTCTCCAGCCACCTTCTCTCGGCTAATGAACTCGATCTTCATGGAGTATTTGGATAAATTAGTCGTGGTATATCTCGATGATGTACTCATCTACTCCAAGAATGAGGAAAACATGCCGAACATCTAAGGCTAGTATTGATGAAACTTCGAGAGCATCGCCTTTATGACAAATTCTCTAAGTGCGAATTTTGGTTGCCAGAAGTGACCTATCTAGGCCATGTAATCTCTGGTAAGGGCATTGTTGTCAATCCCGAGCGAGTTCAAGCCGTCCTTGACTGGACTCCACCTGAAACGGTCAACCAAGTTTGGAGTTTCCTTGGCCTAGCGAGCTACTGTCGCCGATTCGTTGAGAATTTCTCCAAGGTTGATAAACCTCTAACCGAACTCCTCAAGAAAGATAAAAAGTTCGAGTGGACCCCATAGTGCGAGTTCAGCTTTCAGGAACTAAAAAGACGCCTGACATCTGCTCCCATACTTGTACCACCAGATTTTTCTAAGGACTTTGTATTGCGACGCCTCACGACAAGGACTAGGTTGCATACTCATGCAAGATCGTCATGTGATTGCCTACGCTTCTCGACAGTTGCGCCCACATGAGGATAACTATCCCACACATGATCTATAGCTTGCAGCAGTGGTCCATGCACTCAAAACATGGCGACATTACCTTCTTGGTAATCGTTGTGAAATTTACACTGATCACCAAAGTCTGAAATACATCTTCACCCAACCGGATTTGAATCTCAGGCAAAGAAGTTGGGTCGAGTTGATTATGGATTACGACTTAGGAATAACTTACACCCCAGGCAAAGCCAATGTCATGGCTGATGCACTAAGTCGTAAATCTTATTGTAACAACCTGATGTTACAACATAGTCAACCACTTCTCCATGAGGAATTTCGTAAGCTTAACCTTCACATTGTTCCTCGAGGATTCCTTTCCACCCTGGTGGCGAAACCCAACCTTACGGATAAAATCATAACTGCTCAGCGGTATGATAGAGGAATATCTCAGATCAAGGAGAACATTGCTAGCGGAGCTGCTAAGTGTTTCTCCATAGATGAGCGAGGTGTTGTCTTCTTCGAGAACCGCTTGGTGGTTCCCAAGAAACAACAACTATGGCAATTGATCCTTAAGGAAGCTCATGATTCCCCTCTCACCATTCATCCCGGTAGTACTAAAATGTATCAAGACCTACGCCAGAGGTTTTGGAGGACTAGGATGAAGAGAGAAATCGCTCAATACATCGCTAATTGCGACGTCTGTCGTCAAGTTAAAGCAGAGCATCAATGGCCTGCTGGCACCCTTCAACCTTTGGAAATTCCTGAATGGAAATGGGATAAAATCGATATGGATTTCATTACCGGGTTTCCCAGGACCAAGAGAGGGAATAATGCTATCTTCGTTGTTGTCGATCATCTTTCCAAAGTAGCCCACTTTCTACCCGTTCGTGAGAGTATAACCGCTAGCCAGCTAGCTGAATTGTACATCTCCCGAATAGTGTCCCTTCATTGTGTTCCATTGGAGATTAACTCAGACCGTGGAAGTCTCTTCACCTCTCGATTTTGGGAGAGTTTCCAAAATGCTATGGGAACTCGTCTCTCCTTTAGTACTGCCTTCCATCCTGAATGAAGTGGTCAAGTAGAATGAGTCAATCAAATTCTGGAGGATATGCTTCGAGCTTCTGTCATCGCTTTTGATATGAATTGGGATAAGTGCCTTCCATTCGCCGAGTTCTCTTATAACAATAGTTATCAAGCTAGCTTGGGCAAAGCTCCTTTCGAAGTTCTCTATGGATGAAAATGTCGAACGCCTCTTAACTGGTCAGAAACCGGGGATAGACAACTCTTTGGCCTGGATATGATTCAGGAAGCAGAAGAGCAGGTTCGCATTATTTGTGAGAAGTTGAAAACGGCCCAATCTCGCCAAAAAAGCCAATATGACAGCAAACATAAGCTCATGTCCTATGAAATTGGCGAGAAGGCTTACCTTCGGGTTACTCCTTTGAAGGCAACCCATCGATTCGGTATCAAAGGCAAATTGGCTCCTTGTTACATTGGACCGTTTTGCATTCTTGCCAAACGAGGGGAAGTTGCCTACCAGTTGGAACTACCTCCGCATCTTTCCAAAGTTCATGATGTCTTCCACGTCTCTCAACTCAGGCATTGCTTCTCGGATCCTATCCGTTGAGTGGACCACGAAACGCTTGATCTCCAAGATAATCTCACATGTCGAGAATATCCCGTTCGTATCCTTGATCAAGCCGAGCGTACCACTCGACGCCAAAATATCAAGTTTCTCAAGGTTCAATGGTCACACCATCCCGAGCAAGAAGCTACTTGGGAAAGGGAGGATCGTCTTCGACTTGAGTACCCCACCTTCTTCCCGACGGATCCTAAATCTCGGGATGAGATTCTTTTGAGTGGGGGTGAGTTGTCACATCCTGGCTAGTCATGCATTAGAGTGTTGCATCATGTCTATCTTTCATCAGAAACTTGAATTGGGGAAGACAGAACCCCCAGCACCCCCTCTGAATTCAACTAAGGTTTCCTAAAAATATTTTCAATGAACCTGAAATGCCCTTCTAAAAAGTTCACCCTCCTTGTCTTGGGTTAGAACCTCTAGCAAAATTGGTGCACAATTTTCTAGGACAACAGAAGGTCATTGAATTAAATCATATGTAAATTGCATTTGGGCATTTAAATGCTAGTAAATATTTTGAATGCTCAAATAATTCTGAAAACAAGTATGGGCTGTTGGAGATTTTCTAAACAGAGCCTCTGATTATTTTCAGGATTTTTAGAGGTGCCTAACTATTTTTAATAAAGCCACAAACTTATAAAAAATAGAAAAACAAAAACAAAGCAAAGCAGAGGCTTACCTGGCGCCCACCTGGCAAGCCCAGCCCAGCCACCGTTCCAGCGAGCTGCTTGGCTCGGCCAGGCAGGCAGCCAGGTGCTCGACGCCGGCACCAGCGCGTGCCACGCAGCTGCCCGCCGCCCTGCTTCCTCCCCTCACCGTTCTGTCTCCCTGGGTCGGTCACCCACTCCTCCCCCGATCTCGCAGACATGCCCTTTCCTCCCCAGCTCCTCTCCCTCGCTCTCCCGCACCATGGCCGACGCCACTGCAGCCGCACCGCCGCTGTAGTCGCTCTCTCCGTCGTCCCTGCGTCGTGCCACCATTTCTAGAAGCTCCGCCGCCCTCCTCTCATTCGAGCAAGCTGAGCCCCGAGCGCTCGCTTGCCCCGAAGCCTCTGCACCGACCTCGCCCGACTCCGCCACCGCCGGAGATCCCCTTTGTCGTCACCGCCGCACCAGTTCGTCCCCGACCACGCCGTCGGCACCGTCGTGACCGCCGTGAGCTCAGCTATCTCCTCCCCCTTCTCGTTCTCTCTCTCGAGCACCACAGCAAACCCATGAAGCTTCACCGCACGCGCTACTACCGAGCTCGTCGTCGACGTGTCTCCGGTCAACCACCGGCCACACCACCGTGTCCAACACACTCACCGCATCACGAGGAGTCCAACGCACTTCACCACGTGCCTCGTCGTGCCCCATAGCCAGGGTTCATCTTCACCCGACTCCGGCGACCGCCAGGGTCGTCGCCGGCGACGTTTCCGGCCACCCTGAGCTCCACCACCGCCACCAAACGCTGCGGCCTGCTCCCAGCTACGCGTAGATGCCCTCCGCCGCTCATTTGGTCACCGGAACGCACTAATGCACTCTCACCACCGCATCTGGCCTCGCCGGCGTGTTTGACCTTTGACTTTGATTGGGTGGGCCCAGGTTGACTCCCCTGAGTCTATGACAAGTGGGCCCCCCCTTTGCTAATTAACTCAGATTAGTTTTAACTAAATTTAGTTAGTTTAAATAACTGCTGACACGCGGGACCCACTGGTCAGGTTGACCTGGACGTCCCCTTTGACCACTGACGTCACCGTGACGCACTGCTGACGCAATAACTATTTTCTGGATTTATTTTTGTATAGAAAATTCCAGAAATTGTTGCAAACTTCAAAAATCCATAGAAATTAATCTGTAGCTCCAAATGAAAAGATTTATATATGAATTTTGATCAGAAAAATTCAAGCTATCCATTGGTAATGGTTTCATGCATGACAAAACAAGTTAACCTTGCTGTTTAAGAAAAATAAGATAATACACTAATATGGCTATGTTAAATGAACTAACATTTGAATCTTTGATTCTAATGAGTTCATTCCTTTCTGGTTTAGCTTGCATTAGGCCAAGCCACATTCATATTGCCATGTCATAGCATGCATCATATTGTTGCATATCGTCATGTGTTGATTATGTTCGGTGTGACTTTCGTGGTAGGTTTTGCCTCCGAGGATAACCCCGAATATCCGTCTGAAGGGCAGTACCCTACTACCACTACATCAGGCAAGCAACCCATTTATCATTCCGATACAAACCCATGTTCTCGCTTCTGCTCTTGTTTACTGAATTAAGACAATGCGATTCAAACTGCTGTGTGTTGCAGTAGTTGAACCCACTTCCTTTGCATGACCTGTCATTGCCACAGTAACTAGATGAAACCCACTAGCATGTGTAGGAGTTGATTGAGCCATATTTGTATTTCCTACCATGCTATGCTTGCTATGCTTAGAGTTGTGTCAGGTCTGGCTCATCGGGATGATGAACTAGAGTGAAAGGTTGTGTCGGTAACGAGAGTGAAGTGTTGAACATGATTTGGTAAAGGTATCGATGAGAGGCCATGTAGGAATACATGGTGGGTTGTTTCATTGAGGCCGTCCTTAAGAACTGAGATCTGTGTGTGTGATTTAAGATTCAGCTACTACCACACATTGGGATCCTTAATTGACCCTCTCCACTTATTAACCACTCATGTCCTCTGTCCGGGAGTTGCAAAGTAGTTTCTAGTGTTTGTAGCATGCTGGGGGTCGCACGCAGCGCGGACCTTAGGGGTGGGCTGTGTTGTGGTAGGCACGTGGCCCGGTGTACCGATTCACCCGTTTGGTGTCTCGGGAACCATGCACACATCATTCGGGGCCGTTAGTGGAAACCTCGGCCGGACTCCCTACGGATGGAACCCGAATAGGAGATAAACCTGGACTAGGGACTCGTGTGTTTAGTCAGGTCGTGGCCGACACCCTCGCTGGGCTTCCGCTTGAAGGTTGCCGAGTACACGTCGTGTAGCGGCGATAAGTGGTTAGAGCGTGTGTGAAGAAGTACACCTCTCACATCCTACCTAGCTCATGCATTAGAGTGTGCATCATGTTTACTTTTGACAGAAATTTGAAATGGGGAAGGCAGAACCCCCCAGCACCCCTCCTGAAATCAACTAGGGTTTACTAAAAATATTTTCAATGAACCTGAAATGCCCTTCTAAAATGTTCACTCTCTTAGTCTTGGGTTGAAACCTCTGGCAAAAATGGTGCATAATTTTCTAGGTCAACAGAAGGTCATTGAGTTAATGCATAAGTATTTGAATTTGGGCATTTTAAGTTTATAAAAGTTTTCAAATGCTCAAATATCTCCAAACTAAAATGTTCCTTGCTGGAATTATTCTAACTAAGGATCAGATGAAGTTTGGTGATTTTAGGAGTTGTTTTAGTATTTTTAATAAGTCCACAAAGTTACAGAAAAATAGAAAAAGGAAAAGCAGAGGAAAAACTTACCTGGCGCCTAACCGGCCCACCTGCCGGCCCAGCCCAGCTGCCGCGCCAGCGAGCTGCTTGGCTTGGCCAGGCAGGCGCGCAGGTGCTCGACGCCGGCACCAGCGCGTGCCACACAGCTCCCCGCCGCCCTGCTTCACCTCCTCGCCGCCCTGCTGCCCTGGACGCGTTCCACGTCGCCGCCCCGAGCCCCTGGACACGCCCACTCACCCTGCCTCGCCTCCCTCGCTCCCCTTCGCCATGGCCGACGCCACCGTCGCCGCTCCGCCGTCGTAGCCATAGCCACCGTCGTCCCCGCGCCACCCGACCGTGTCCACGAGCTCCGCCACCCTCTTCTTCTTCGAGCAAGACGAGCCCCGAGCGCTCGCCCGCTCTAGAATCGCCCCCGACCCCATCTTCCCCAACTCCGGCCGCCGAGATCGCCATCATCGCCCCGCTCAGCTCCGACCTTCCCCGAGCCCGCCTCGACGCTCGCTGCAATCACCGTGAGCCTGGCCACCTTCCCATCCTCCCCGTTCTCTCTCTCGAGCCCCATAGCGATTACATGTAGCTCGCCCGCCCGCACCACCGCGGAGCTCGTCGCCGACGAGGCTCCGGCCACCCAACAGCCGCACCACCTTGTCCACTAGCCTCACCGCACACCCAGGGGCCCAACGCACCACTCCACGCGCCTCGCCGTGCCCCGTAGCCCCGGTTTCACTTTCACCCGGGGCCCGGCGCCGCCAAACTCGTCGCCGGCGCCAACTCCGGCCACCCCGACCCCAACTAACTCCACCAGTAGCCGCGGCTCGTTCCCAGGAGCGCGTAGATGCCTTCCGCGCCCCATTTGGTGGCCGGAACGGCCAAATCCACTTTGCTCCGCCGCGTCTGGCCTCGCCGGCGGCTAGACGCCGGCGAGTTGACCCTTGACCGTTGACGGGTGGGCCCTCGTTGACTCCCCTGAGTCAATGACAGGTGGGGCCCCCCTGTTAACTATTTCTATTAGTTCTAATTAAAGTTAATTAGTTAAACTAACTACTGACATGCGGGTCCCACTGGTCAGTTTGACCTGGACGACCCCGTTGACCCCTGACGTCACGCTGACCTCATGCTGACGCAATTAATTAATTACTGGATTTATTCTTATACAGGAAAATCCAGAAAATAGTTCAAACTTAAAAAATTCATAGAAAATTATCTGTAACTCCAAATGCAAAGTTCTATATATGAAAAATGATCAGAAAAATCCAAGATATCCATTGGTGCTGGTTTCATGCATGTCAGAACAAGTTAAACCCACTGTTTAGGCATTACAAGATGATACACTAATATGATCTTAATAAATGAGTTTCCATTTGAATCTTTGGTTCAAATGGGTTCATTCCCTTCTGGTTTAACTTGCACTAGGTCAGGACACATTCATATTGCCATGTCATAGCATGCATCATATTGTTGCATATCGCCATGTATTGATTGTGTTCCGATGTGTTCATCGTGGTAGGTTCTGCCTCCGAGGATATCTCCGAGTATCCAACTGAAGGGCAGTATCCCACGACCACTCCATCAGGCAAGCAACTCGTTGATCATTCCGATACAAACCCATGTTCTCGCTTCTGCCCTTGTTTACTGCATTAAGACAACGTGTTTCAAACTGCTGTGTGTTGCGGTAGATGAACCCACTTCCTTTACATGACCTGTCATTGCCACAGTAACTAGATGAAACCCACTAGCATGTGTAGGAGTTGATTGAGCCAATACATGTGTGTGTGTGTGTGTGTTCCTACCATGCTATGCTTGCTATGCTTAGAGTTGTGTCAGGTCTGGCTCATCGGGATGATGATCCGGAGTGAAAGGTTGTATCGTTGTCAATAGTGTGGAAGTGTTGAACACGATTTGGTAAAGGAATCGATGGAAGGCCATGTAGGAGTACATGGTGGGTTGTTTCATTGAGGCCGTCCTTAAGAACTGAGATTTGTGTGTGTGATTTAAGACTCAGCTACTACCACGCATTGGGCCCGAAACCAATGGACCCTCTCGGCTTCTTGATCACGCTTGTCCTCTGTCCAGGAGTTGCAAAGTAGTTTCTGGTGTTTGTAGCATGCTGGGGGCCGCACGCGGCGCTGACCATCGGGGTGGGCTGTGTTGCGGTAGGCACGTGGCCGGGTCAACCGGGCGCCCGTTTGGTGTCTCGGAACCCTGTTCACATCGTTCGGGGCCGTTAGTGGAAACCTCGGCCGGACTCCCTGCGGATGGAACCCGAATAGGCGATAAACCTGGACTAGAGACTTGAGTGTTTAGGTAGGCCGTGGCCGACACCCTCGCTGGGCTTCCGCTTGAAGGTTGCCGAGTACATGTCGTGTAAACGGCGATAAGTGGTGAGAGCGTGTGTGAAGAAGTACACCCCTGCAGGGTATAAATCTATTCGAATAGCTGCGTCCGCGGTAAAGGACTACTTGGTCACCTATACAATTCATAGATAAGTTAAATGGATACTACTAAAAATCTCAAGATAAGTGTGAGTACCGCGGATGGCCCTCTCGTATGAGGACGAGAGAGGATCCACGGTGGGGTATTGTGATGGTGATAGTGGACTCGTGTGCGACAAATGATTTACAAGTGGTGTCTATCGTAGGATAGCTTAGCCAAGAGTCAAAGCTGGCTTGCTGCAACAACCCCACTACCTTCTTGAGAATGTGCATGTATAGTAGGTTCCTGTTGTAAGACTTGCTGAGTACCTCCGTACGCATGTTGCTTTAACCATGTTTTTCAGACGACTGCACCAACCCCTCTGATGGGTTCTATGTAGACCTCGACGTTGACGAGTGACTTATCACCCAGGTGGTGATCCAAGACTTGTGAAGGGTCGATGTAGATAGACAGGCTACGTCAAGCCTTCTTTCTTCCTAGTGTCTGTACTCAGACTACTTTGCTTCCGCATGTGCTTGTATGTTTGTATGACTTGAGTGTTGGGTCATGTGACCCCTATCTGTATGGATGATATGTATGGCTCCTCGGAGCCTTCTAAATAAAGTATTTGAGTCGTAGAGTACTGTTGTGATGCCATGTTGTATTTACTCATATCGGGCATATTGTGTGTATGATTGAAATGCTTGGTATGAGTGGGATCCCACTATCTAGTTGTTTATCCTTGGCAGCCTTTCATATCGGGAAATGTAGTCTAGTGCTTCTGAGCGATAGTAGTCCGCTACAGCCCGGTTCACCGGAGTCCTGCTAGCCCAGCACTACTGCTTGGACACTTGACTGGCCGGCATGTGTTTCACGTCGTTCCCGTGTCTGTCCCTTCGGGGAAATGTCACGCGCTGTTATTCGGAGTCCTGCCTAGCCTGATACAGCCCGGGTTACCGGAGTCCTGTTAGCCCAGTGCTACAGCCTGAATAAATACGTTGATGACCGACATGCTCGATGTGATTCATGTATGCCTGTCCTCATAGGCTAGCGCCGCTTTGGGTTCACGACTAGCCATGTCGGCCCGGGTTCTCTGTCATATGGATGCTAGCGACACTATCATATATGTGAGCCAAAAGGCGCAAACGGTCCCGGGCCAGGTAAGGTGGCACCCGTGGGAGTACCGTGCGTGAGGCCGCAAAGGGATATGATGTGTTACACGCTGGACCGATGTGGCATAGGATCGGGGTCCTGACAGCGTTGGCATCAGAGCCGGAGTGCCTGTAGGTTCGCTAAGCCAAACTGGTCGATGTCGAGTCTAGAAATGCCTTAGTTATATGTAGGGGAATTGATTGTGGGAGGGAACGTAAGGCTCTTTTACTCTTTTACCTTATGCCCTCTATTCTGAGTCATTCTCTTCTCATTCTACGTGGGTTAAGGACTAGGCTCTCTTCTCTCTATCAGGTTCACGTGTTACTAAATCCGTAGTAACTTATAGGATTGTTGGATACAACCCAGTTCAGTTCTACTAAATTTTAATATGTTGCCAATTGAACCAGAACCTTGATATGATGATGTTGAGTGGTTTCGCAAACTATTGTGGATGTCTCAAGTCTTTTTCTGAGCATTTACAGCCGTTATGCTGTCCAATTTCATCCAGAAATTCTAATGCCTTTGCACTATTTTGTGCTTTCAGATGGCTACCCGTCCCCAAAACCAAGTGGTTCGTCTGACCCGTTGCATCGGTATATGTGGTCATACCGCCATGTTGGTTCGAGTGATGGTTGAGGCAGGTTACCGATGGTACCCTGAATACACCGTCGAAGAGCAGTTTAGAGATTTTAACCAGAGCCAATATCTGTGCACGGTCAGGATATATCCATCTTATCCCGGAGCCACGGAACCACTCCACTGTTCTTATGGACTCGGGATCACTATTGGGATGTCCGTTCAAGATGCAGCCTACTCGATGATGACCATTATGCGAGCTAGAACTGCCTTGTTGAGCAACACTGAATTTCGCTACATGCCAGCATCCCTCCCTTGGGCGCATGGTTACCTTCAGGGCATGTACAGTGATGCATCCCATGAGGACTCACTCCTTTGCACCAGTACTGAGATGTTGGAAGATAAGGACCGTGAAAACCGGGCCTTGCGTATGGAGCTCTTTAATGCTCGTGCTGATCATTGGGCCACCTTGACGAGGTTTGCACCTGCTGTGCCAGCCGGATTCATGGACATGAGAGATTTGTATCCTGTGCGGGCTAGTCTGCCAGACTTCATGGAATGGCGTGAGGTGGGAGACTTCATGGAATGGCGTGAGGCGTGAGGTGGGAGCCATCTGTTGGTCCAAGGCCGCACCCAAGTCCCTACGGTCCGCAAGCTCCTCAGGACCGTCTGTTTCCAGATGACCATGTTCCGCTTCCAGGTCTGGGTGGTGACTTCTATGAGGACTTCTACGGAGCCGTCTGAGCTAGTAGTAGTCTCGCTAGTATTGTAATAGTTGTATGTCCACCATCCTGCGTGATTGTGGAATATAACTTAGTGTGTATCAATTCCGGAGGTGTAGAAAAATAATGTATAGGAGCTTGGAATGCCTCCAATGAGATGTAACGTCTTTCGTCTTAGTTGTACTTCAGCTTGAGCTTGTACTAAACTATGTATGATGTGTATGACCGTTGGTATATATATGGCAGTTTCTATATTACCATGTCATACGGATGATCATCTCTGCATTCCTTGTTATCCATTACATTCCGCACTTCCTTGGCCAGATCTTGCCATCCTGGTTTAAATCGCTGTTTTGTTTTCCTAGGATGGTCAACACCCGCAGAAACACTGCTGCTCCGGAGCAGGGAGAAGCTAGTGCACCTAGGGAGGAAAGTCTTCCTCAACCACCTTCTCTGGCCGAAGTGATGCTGGAGGCAGAGCGCAACAGGCGCGACACCAACCGCTTGTTAGAGCGGATTGAGCAGAACACTGCACGCCAGCAGAGGATCAATTCAGTGTCCATCAATGACTTTGTCAAGCTGTACCCGCCAAAGTTCAATCATTCCATCGAACCTCTCGATGCGGATGACTGGCTCCGCAGCATCGCCCACAAGCTACGTTCTGCCAACGTGGCTGAAGATGATAAAGTCACCTTTGCTGCCTATCACCTCGAAGGCCCTGCCAGCCTTTGGTGGGAGAATTATGAAGCTATGCGTCCGGTCGGCCAACTCACTACTTGGGCTGATTTCAGTGCCGCTTTTCGTGAGCATCATATTCCGGAAGGTCTCATGGATCGCAAGAGGGAGGAGTTCTATAACTTCACCCAGGGGAAGCTTACTGTGGATGCATACAGTCGCGAGTTTGGGAAGCTTGCACGCTATGCTCCCGAAGAGGTATCCACCGACGCCAAGAAGCAGGCAAGGTTCCGCATGGGACTTAGCCCTGAGCTCCGCCGTGACCTTCGTCTGCATGAATGCACTTCCTTTCCGAAGCTAGTCAATAAGGCCATCAGTGCCGAGACAGGGCAGAATGATTTTGAAGCTTCACGCAAGCACTCCCGTGACTATGGTTCTTCATCCGGTTTTGGATCGCAGAAGCGCCGGGTCTGGATCCCAAATTCTGCTATGCCACCCAGGTATACTCCGAGGCCATCCTTTGAGGCGCCTCGTCCCAACCAACAGTATGTGCCGCCCAAGACTTTTGGTGGCCCCACTGCCAATACTGCTCCACGCCCTAATATGATAACTTGCTTCAAGTGTGGTGAGCCAGGCCACTACATCCGTGAGTGTCCCCAGAACAACCCCAGCCAGTTCGGAAAGTCTGTTGGACGTGGTAAGTCAACAGCGAAGGTGCTTGTCGCCAAGCCAGCCACCACTGCTCGTGGCCATGTCAACTACGTTTCAGCTGAAGAGACTCAAGAGGACCCCAACGTCGTTCTCGGTACGCTCCTTGTTAATTGCCACCCGGCAACTGTTCTCTTTGATACTGGAGCATCTCATTCATTTATTTCTGAGAGCTATGCTCGATTGCACAACACTACCTTTAGTGACATGCCCACCTCCATGGAAATTCAAACTCCCGGTTCTAGATGGCAAACCTCTAGGATCAGCCATGGAAATGAAATTCTTGTCGACAGATTGGTTTTTCTCGCTTCACTAATAGCTCTCAAGTCTTCGGACATAAACATCATCTTGGGTATGGGCTGGATGTCAGCTCATTACGCCAAGATTGATTGCTCAACTAGAACTGTCCAACTTACCCATCCATCGGGCAAGACAGTCAATGTTTTGACCCGAGTATTGGAGCGTCAGCTCTACTCTCTAAATGCCAATCCCCTTCCAGACCTCGAAGATATTCCAGTAGTCCGTGACTTCCCGGATGTCTTTCCAGAGGAACTGCCAGGTGTTCCACCTGACAGAGATGTCGAGTTCGTGATAGAACTTGTTCCATGAACCGTCCCAATCTCTAGAAGACCTTATAAGATGGCACCCCTAGAAGTAGCTGAGCTTAAGAAACAACTCGATGAGTCCTTGCAAAAAGGTTTCATCCGTCCTAGTTCATCTCCATGGGCTTGCCCCGTCCTCTGTTGGGGAACGTAGTAATTTCAAAAAAATTCCTACGCACACGCAAGATCATGGTGATGCATAGCAACGAGAGGGGAGAGTGTTGTCTACGTACCCTCGTAGACCGAAGCGGAAGCGTTGACACAACGTAGAGGAAGTAGTCGTACGTTCTCCTCGCGATCCAACCGATCACAGCACCGTTACTCCGGCACCTCCGAGTTCTTGGCACACGTTCAGCACGATGACGATCCCCGGGCTCCGATCCAGCAAAGCGTCGGGGAAGAGTACCGTCAGCACGACGACGTGGTGACGATCTTGATGTGTTACCGGCGCAGGGCTTCGCCTAAGCACTGCAACGATATGACCGAGGTGGAATTTGGTGGAAGGGGGCACAGCACACGGCTAAGAAAAGATCTCAATGATCAATTGTGTGTCTATGGGGTGCCCCCTGCCCCTGTATATAAAGGATGGAGGAGGAGGAGGCCGGCCAAGGCTTGGCGCGCCAGGGTGTGGAGTCCTACTAGGACTTCAAGTCCTAGTAGGAGTCCACCAAAAGGGGAGGAAGGGAGAAGGAATAGGAGGAGAAGGAGAGGTGGCCGGCCCCCTTTTCCCTAGTCCAATTCGGACCAAAGGGGAGGGGGGGCGCAGCAGCCTTTTCCTCTTCCCACTAAAGCCCATCAAGGCCCATTACTTCTCCCGTAATCCCGTAACTCCCCGATACTCCCGAAAATACCCGAATCACTCAGAACCTTTCCGATGTCCGAATATAGTCGTCCAATATATCGATCTTTACGTCTCGACCATTTCGAGACTCCTCGTCATGTCCCCGATCTCATCCGGGACTCCGAACTCCTTCGGTACATCAAAACTCATAAACTCATAATATAACTGTCATCGAAACCTTAAGCGTGCGGACCCTACGGTTCGAGAACAATGTAGACATGACCGAGACACGTCTCCGGTCAATAACCAATAGCGGGACCTGGATGCCCATATTGGCTCCTACATATTCTACGAAGATCTTTATCGGTCAGACCGCATAACAACATACGTTTGTTCCCTTTGTCATCGGTATGTTACTTGCCCGAGATTCGATCGTCGGTATCCAATACCTATTTCAATCTCGTTACCGGCAAGTCTCTTTACTCGTTCCGTAATACATCATCTCACAACTAACACATTAGTTGCAATGCTTGCAAGGCTTATGTGATGTGCATTACCGAGAGGGCCCAGAGATACCTCTCCGACAATTGGAGTGACAAATCCTAATCTCGAAATACGCCAACCCAACATGTACCTTCGGAGACACCTGTAGAGCACCTTTATAATCACCCAGTTACGTTGTGACGTTTGGTAGCACACAAAGTGTTCCTACGGTAAACGGGAGTTGCATAATCTCATAGTTAAAGGAACATGTATAAGTCATGGATAAAAGCAATAGCAACATACTAAACGATCGGGTGCTAAGCTAATGGAATGGGTCATGTCAATCAGATCATTCAACTAATGATGTGACCTCATTAATCAAATAACAACTCCTTGTTCATGGTTAGGAAACATAACCATCTTTGATTAATGAGCTAGTCAAGTAGAGGCATACTACTCTGTTTTTCTATGTATTCACACATGTATTATGTTTCCTGTTAATACAATTCTAGCATGAATAATAAACATTTATCATGAATTAAGGAAATAAATAATAACTTTATTATTGCCTCTAGGGCATATTTCCTTCAGTCTCCCACTTGCACTAGAGTCAATAATCTAGTTCACATCGCCATGTGATTTACTAGCAATAGTTCACATCATCATGTGATTAATACCCATAGTTCACATCGATATGTGACCAACACCCAAAGGGTTTACTAGAGTCAGTAATCTAGTTCACATCGCTATGTGATTAACACCCAAAGAGTACTAAGGTGTGATCATGTTTTGCTTGTGAGATAATTTTAGTCTACGGGTCTGTCACATACAGATCCGTAAGTATTTTGCGAATTCTATGTCTACAATACTCCGCACAGAGCTACTCTAGCTAATTGCTCCCACTTTCAATATGTATCTCGATCGAGACTTAAAGTCATCCAGATCAGTGTCAAAATTTGTATCGACGTAACCCTTTACGGCGAACCTTTCTGTCACGTCCATAATCAAGAAACATATCCTTATTCCACTAAGGATAATTTTGACCGCTGTCTAGTGATCTACTCCTAGATCACTATTGTATTCCCTTGCCAAACTCAGTGTAGGGTATACAATAGATCTGGTACACAGTATGGCATACTTTATAGAACCTATGGCCAAGGCATAGGGAATGACTTTCATTCTCTTTCTATCTTCTGCCGTGGTCGAGTTTTAAGTCTTTACTCAACTTCATACCTTGTAACACATGAAAGAACTCTTTCTTTGACTGTTCCATTTTGAACTACTTCAAAATCTTGTCAAGGTATGTACTCATTGAAAAAACTTATCAAGTGTCTTGATCTATCTCTATAGATCTTGATACTCAATATGTAAGCAGCTTCACTGAGGTCTTTCTTTGAAAAACTCCTTTCAAATACTCGTTTATGCTTTGCAGAATAATTCTACACTATTTCCGATCAACAATATGTCATTTACATATACTTATCAGAAATGTTGTAGTGCTCCCACTCACTTTCTTGTAAATACAGGCTTCACCGCAAGTCTGTATAAAACCATATGCTTTGATCAACTTATCAAAGCGTATATTCCAACTCCGAGATGCTTGCACCAGTCCATAGATGGATCGCTGGAGCTTGCATATTTTGTTAACACCTTTAGGATCGACAAAACTTTCTAGTTGCATCGTATACAACTCTTCTTTAATAAATCCATTAAGGAATGTAGTTTTTGTTTATCCATTTGCCGGATTTCATAAAATGCGGCAATTGCTAACATGATTCGGACAGACTTAAGCATAGATACGAGTGAGAAACTCTCATCGTAGTCAACACCTTGAACTTGTCGAAAACCTTTTGCGACAATTCTAGCTTTGTAGATAGTAACACTACTATCAGTGTCCGTCTTCCTCTTCAAGATCCATTTATTTTCTTTGGCTTGCCGATCATCGGGCAAATCCATCAAAGTCCATATTTTGTTCTCATACATGGATCATATCTCAGATTTCATGGCCTCTAACCATTTCGCGGAATCTGGGCTCATCATCGTTTCCTCATAGTTCGCAAGTTCGTCATGGTCTAGTAACATGACTTCCAGAACAGGATTACCGTACCACTCTGGTGCGGATCTCACTCTAGTTTACTTACGAGATTCGGTAGTAACTTGATCTTGAAGTTACATGATCATCATCATTAGCTTCCTTACAAATTGGTGTAGTAGTCACAAGAACAGATTTCTGTGATGAACTACTTTCCAATAAGGGAGAAGGTACAATTACCTTATCAAGTTTTCTACTTTCCTCCCACTCACTTCTTTCGAGAGAATCTCCTTCTCTAGAAAGGATCCATTCTCAGCAACGAATATCTTGCCTTCGGATCTGTGATAGAAGGTGTACCCAACAGTCTCCTTTGGGTATCCTATGAAGACACATTTCTCCGATTTGGGTTTGAGCTTATCAGGATGAAACTTTTTCACATAAGCATCGTAACCCCAAACTTTAAGAAACGACAACTTTGGTTTCTTGCCAAACCACAGTTCATTTTGTGTCGTCTCAACGGACTTTAGATGGTGCCCCTTTTAACGTGAATGCAGCTGTCTCTAATGCATGATCCCAAAATGATATTGGTAAATCGGTAAGAAACATCATAGATTGTACTATATCCAATAAAGTACGGTTATGACGTTCGGACACACCATTATGCTATGGTGTTCCAGGTGGCATGAATTTGTGAAACTATTCCACATTGTTTTAATTGAAGACCAAACTCGTAACTCAAATATTTGTCTCCGCGATCAGATCGTAGAAACCTTATTTTCTTGTCACGATGATTTTCCACTTCACTCTAAAATTCTTTGAACTTTTCCAATGTTTTAGACTTATGTTTCATCAAGTAGATATACCCATATCTGCTCAAATCATCTGTGAAGGTTAGAAAATAATGATACTTGTCGCGAGCCTTAATATTCATCGGACCATATACATCAGTATGTATGATTTCCAACAAATCTGTTGCTTGCTCCATTGTTCCGGAGAACGGCGTTTTAGTCATCTTGCCCAAGAGGCATGGTTTGCAAGCATCAAGTGATTCATAATCAAGTGATTCCAAAATCCCATCAGCATGGAGTTTCTTCATGCGCTTTACACCAATATGACCTAAACGGCAGTGCCACAAATAGGTTGCACTATCATTATTAACTTCGCATCTTTTTGGTTTCAATATTATGAATATGTGTATCACTACGATCGAGATCCAATGAACTATTTTCATTGGTGTGTATGACCATAGAAGGTTTTATTCATGTAAACAGAACAACAATTGTTCTCTAACTTAAATGAATAACTGTATTGCAATTAACATGATCAAATCATATTCATGCTCAACGCAAACACCAAATAACACTTATCTAGTTTCAACACTAATCCCGAAAGTATAGGGAGTGTGTGATGATGATCATATCAATCTTGGAACCACTTCCAACACACATCGTCAACTTGCCCTTTAACTAGTCTTTGTTCATTCTGCAACTCCCGTTTCGAGTTACTAATCTTAGCAACTTGAACTAGTACCAAATACTGAGGGGTTGCTATGAATACTAGTAAAGTACACATCAATAACATGTATATCAAATATACTTATGTTCACTTTGCCATCCTTCTTATCCGCCAATCACTTGGGGTAGTTCCGCTTCCAGTGACCAGTCCCTTTGCAGTAGAAGCACTTAGTCTCAGGCTTAGGACCAGACTTGGGCTTTTTCACTTGAGCAGCAACTTGCTTGCCATTCTTCTTGAAGTTCCCCTTCTTTCCTTTTGCCCTTTTCTTGAAACTAGTGATCTTGTCAACCATCAACACTTGATGTTTTTCTTTGATTTCTACCTTCGCCGATTTTAGCATCGCGAAGAGCTTGGGAATATTTTCCGTTATCCCTTGCATATTATAGTTCATCATGAAGTTCTACTAACTTGGTGATGGTGACTAGAGAATTCTGTCAATCACTATCTTATCTGGAAGATTAACTCCCACTTGATTCAAGCGATTGTAGTACCCAGACAATCTGAGCACATGCTCACTAGTTGAGCGATTCTCCTCCATCTTTTAGCTATAGAACTTGTTGGAGACTTCATATCTCTCAACTCGGGTATTTGCTTGAAATATTAACTTCAACTCCTGGAACATCTTGTATGGTCCATGACGTTCAAAACGTCTTTGAAGTCCCGATTCTAAGCCGTTTAAGCATGGTGCACTAAACTATTAAGTAGTCATCATATTGAGCTAGCATAACGTTCATAACGTCTGCATCTGCTCCTGCAATAGGTACGTCACCTAGCGGTGCATCAAGGACATAATTCTTCTGTGCAGCAATGAGGATAAACCTCAGATCACGGATCCAATCCGCATCATTGCTACTAACATTTTTCAACACAATTTTCTCTAGGAACATATCAAAATAAACACAGGGAAGCAACAATGCGAGCTATTGATCTACAACATAGATATGCTAATACTACCAGGACTAAGTTCATGATAAATTAAAGTTCAATTAATCATATTACTTAAGAACTCCCACTTAGATAGACATCCCTCTAATCTTCTAAGTGATCACGTGATCCAAATCAACTAAACCATGTCCGATCATCACGTGAGATGGAGTAGTTTCAATGGTGAACATCACTATGTTGATCATATCTACTATATGATTCACGCTCGACCTTTCGGTCTCCGTGTTCCGAGGCCATATCTGTTATATGCTAGGCTCGTCAAGTTAAACCTGAGTATTCCGCGTGTGCAACTGTTTTGCACCCGTTGTATTTGAACGTAGAACCTATCACACCCGATCATCAATGGTGTCTCAGCACGAAGAACTTTCGCAACGGTGCATACTCAGGGAGAACACTTCTTGATAATTTAGTGAGAGATCATCTTATAATGCTACCGTCAAACAAAGCAAGATAAGATGCATAAAAAGATAAACATCACATGCAATCAATATAAGTGATATGATATGGCCATCATCATCTCGTGCTTGTGATCTCCATCTTCGAAGCACCGTCATGATCACCATCGTCACCGGCGCGACACCTTGATCTCCATCGTAGCATCGTTGTCGTCTCGCCAATCTTATGCTTCCACGACTATCACTACCGCTTAGTAATAAAGTAAAGCATTACATCGCGATTGCATTGCATACAATAATGCGACAACCATATGGCACCTGCCAGTTGCCGATAACTCGGTTACAAAACATGATCATCTCATACAATAAAATTTACCATCATGTCTTGACCATATCACATCACAACATGCCCTGCAAAAACAAGTTAGACATCCTCTACTTTGTTGTTGCAAGTTTTACGTGGCTGCTACGGGCTTAAGCAAGAACTCATCTTACCTACGCATCAAAACCACAATGATAGTTTGTCAAATAGACTCCGTTTTAACCTTCTCAAGGACCGGGCGTAGCCACACTCGGTTCAACCAAAGTTGGAGAGACAGTCTTCCGCAAGCCATCTATGTGCAAAGCACGTCGAGGGAACCGGTCTCACATAAGCGTACGCGTAAGGTTGGTCCGGATCGTCTCGTCCAACAATACCGCTGAACGAAAGTATGACATGCTGGTAGGCAGTATGACTTGTATCGTCCACAACTCACTTGTGTTCTACTCGTGCAAATAACATCAAACCATAAAAACCTAGGCTCGGATGCCACTGTTGGGGAACGTAGTAATTTCAAAAAATTTCCTACGCACACGCAAGATCATGGTGATGCATAGCAACGAGAGGGGAGAGTGTTGTCTACGTACCCTCGTAGACCGAAGCGGAAGCGTTGACACAACGTAGAGGAAGTAGTCGTACGTTCTCCTCGCGATCAAACCGATCACAGCACCGTTACTCCGGCACCTCCGAGTTCTTGGCACACGTTCAGCACGATGACGATCCCCGGGCTCCGATCCAGCAAAGCGTCGGGGAAGAGTTCCGTCAGCACGACGGCGTGGTGACGATCTTGATGTGTTACCGGCGCAGGGCTTCGCCTAAGCACTGCAACGATATGACCGAGGTGGAATTTGGTGGAAGGGGGCACAGCACACGGCTAAGGAAAGATCTCAATTCGGACCAAAGGGGAGGGGGGGCGCAGCAGCCTTTTCCTCTTCCCACTAAAGCCCATCAAGGCCCATTACTTCTCCCGTAATCCCGTAACTCCCCGATACTCCCGAAAATACCCGAATCACTCAGAACCTTTCCGATGTCCGAATATAGTCGTCCAATATATCGATCTTTACATCTCGACCATTTCGACACTCCTCGTCATGTCCCCGATCTCATCCGGGACTCCGAACTCCTTCGGTACATCAAAACTCATAAACTCATAATATAACTGTCATCGAAACCTTAAGTGTGCGGACCCTACGGTTCGAGAACAATGTAGACATGACTGAGACACGTCTCCGGTCAATAACCAATAGCGGGACCTGGATGCCCATATTGGCTCCTACATATTCTACGAAGATCTTTATCGGTCAGACCGCATAACAACATACGTTTGTTCCCTTTGTCATCGGTATGTTACTTGCCCGAGATTCGATCGTCGGTATCCAATACCTAGTTCAATCTCGTTACCGGCAAGTCTCTTTACTCATTCCGTAATACATCATCTCACAACTAACACATTAGTTGCAATGCTTGCAAGGCTTATGTGATGTGCATTACCGAGAGGGCCCAGAGATACCTCTCCGACAATTGGAGTGACAAATCCTAATCTCGAAATACGCCAACCCAACATGTACCTTCGGAGACACCTGTAGAGCACCTTTATAATCACCCAGTTACGTTGTGACGTTTGGTAGCACACAAAGTGTTCCTACGGTAAACGGGAGTTGCATAATCTCATAGTTAAAGGAACATGTATAAGTCATGGATAAAAGCAATAGCAACATACTAAACGATCGGGTGCTAAGCTAATGGAATGGGTCATGTCAATCAGATCATTCAACTAATGATGTGACCTCATTAATCAAATAACAACTCCTTGTTCATGGTTAGGAAACATAACCATCTTTGATTAATGAGCTAGTCAAGTAGAGGCATACTAGTGACACTCTGTTTTTCTATGTATTCACACATGTATTATGTTTCCTGTTAATACAATTCTAGCATGGATAATAAACATTTATCATGAATTAAGGAAATAAATAATAACTTTATTATTGCCTCTAGGGCATATTTCCTTCATCCTCTTCGTCAAGAAGAAGGATGGAACGGATCGGATGGTTGTGGATTATCGACCTGTCAATTTGGTCACTATCAAGAACAAGTATCCGCTCCCAGGATCAACGACCTGTATAACCAGCTCGCTGGATCCTCAGTCTTTTCCAAGATGGATTTGAGGTTGGGCTACCATCAAATCAAAATCAAGAACGGGGACATTCCCAAAACGGCCTTTGTCACTCGTTACGGCCAATACGAGTACACCGTCATGTCCTTCGGGTTAACCAATGCTCCAGCCACCTTCTCTCGGTTAATGAACTCGATCTTCATGGAGTATTTGGATAAATTCGTTGTGGTTTACCTCGATGATATACTTATCTACTCCAGGAATGAGGAAGAACATGCCGAACATTTAAGGCTAGTATTGATGAAACTTCGAGAGCATCGCCTTTCTGCCAAATTCTCCAAGTGTGAAATCTGGTTGCCAGAAGTGACCTATCTGGGCCATGTAATCTCTGGTAAAGGCATTGCTGTCAATCCCGAGCGAGTTCAAGTTGTCCTGGACTAGACTCCACCTGAAACGGTCAAGCAAGTTCGGAGTTTTCTTGGTTCAGCGAGCTATTGCCGCCGCTTCGTCGAGAATTTCTCCAAGGTTGCTAAGCCTCTAACTGAACTCCTCAAGAAAGATAAAAAGTTCGAGTGGACCCCACAGTGCGAGTTCAGCTTTCAGGAACTGAAAAGACGCCTGACATCTGCTCCCGTGCTGGTACCACCAGATTTCTCTAAAGACTTTATTATCTATTGCGACGCCTCGCGACAAGGACTAGGTTGCATACTCATGCAAGATCGTCATGTGATTGCCTACGCATCTCGACAGTTGCGTCCACATGAGGATAATTATCCCACTCATGATCTAGAGCTTGCAGCAGTAGTCCATGCACTCAAAACCTGGCGACACTACCTTCTGGGTAATCGTTGCGAAATCTACACTGATCACCAAAGTTTGAAATATATCTTCACCCAACCGGATTTGAATCTCAGGCAAAGACGTTGGGTCGAGTTGATCTCGGATTACGACTTAGGAATAACCTACACCCCAGGCAAAGCCAATGTCATGGCTGATGCACTAAGTCGTAAATCTTATTGTAACAATCTGATGTTACAACAAGGTCAACCACTTCTCCACGAGGAATTTCGTAAGCTTAACCTTCACATTGTTCCTCGAGGATTCCTTTCCACCCTGGTGGCGAAACCTAACCTTACGGATCAGATCATCAAGGCACAAAAGGTGGATCCGGGAATTTCCCGTATCAAGAGAAACATCAAGAAGGGAGTTGCAGATTGTTTCTCCATTGATGATCAAGGTGTTGTGTTCTTTGGAAACCGTCTAGTGGTTCCCAAGGTACGCAACTTGAGGCGATTGATCCTTAAGGAAGCTCATGAATCCCCTCTCACCATTCATCCCGGTAGTACTAAAATGTATCAAGACCTACGCCAGAGGTTTTGGTGGACTAGGATGAAGAGAGAAATCGCTCAATACATTGCAACTTGCGACGTTTGTCGTCGTGTTAAAGCAGAGCATCAACGGCCTGCTGGCACCCTTCAACCATTGGAGATTCCTGAATGGAAATGGGATAAAATCGGTATGGATTTCATTACCGGGTTTCCCAGAACCAAAAGAGGGAATAATGCTATCTTCGTTGTTGTCGATCGTCTTTCCAAAGTAGCCCACTTCTTACCTGTTCGCGAGAGTATAACCGCTAGCCAGCTAGCTGATTTGTACATCTCTCGAATAGTATCTCTCCATGGTGTTCCATTGGAAATTAATTCAGACCGTGGAAGTCTTTTCACCTCTCGATTTTGGGAAAGTTTCCAAAATGCTATGGGGACTCGTCTCTCCTTTAGCACCGCCTTCCATCCGCAATCAAGTGGTCAAGTAGAACGAGTCAATCAAATTCTGGAGGATATGCTCCGAGCTTCTGTCATCTCTTTCGGTATGAATTGGGAGAAGTGCCTTCCATTCGCCGAGTTCGCTTATAACAACAGTTATCAAGCTAGCTTGGGTAAAGCTCCTTTCGAAGTTCTCTATGGACGAAAATGTCGAACGCCTCTTAACTGGTCAGAAACCGGCGAGAGACAACTCTTTGGCCCGGACATGATCCAGGATGCAGAAGAGCAGGTTCGCATTATTCGTGAGAAGTTGAAAACCGCCCAGTCTCGACAAAAGAGTCAGTATGACCGCAAGCATAAGCCCATGGCTTATGAAGTCGGCGAGATGGCTTACCTCCGGGTTACACCTTTAAAGGGAACCCATCGATTCGGTATCAAAGGCAAATTGGCTCCTCGTTACATCGGACCTTTTCGCATTCTTGCCAAACGAGGAGAAGTTGCCTACCAATTGGAACTACCTCCACATCTCTCCAGAGTTCATGACGTCTTCCACGTCTCTCAACTCAGGCGTTGCTTCTCGGATCCTATCCGTGGAGTGGACCACGAAACGATTGATCTCCAAGATAACCTCACTTATCGAGAATACCCCGTTCGTATCCTTGATCAAGCCGAGCGTACCACTCGACACCACAATATCAAGTTTCTCAAGGTTCAATGGTCACACCATTCCGAGCAAGAAGCTACATGGGAAAGGGAGGATCGTCTTCGACTTGAGTACCAGACCTTCTTTCCGACAGATCCTAAATCTCGGGACGAGATTCTTTTGAGTGGGGGTGAGTTGTCACATCCTACCTAGCTCATGCATTAGAGTGTGCATCATGTTTACTTTTGACAGAAATTTGAAATGGGGAAGGCAGAACCCCCTAGCACCCCTCCTGAAATCAACTAGGGTTTACTAAAAATATTTTCAATGAACCTGAAATGCCCTTCTAAAATGTTCACTCTCTTTGTCTTGGGTTGAAACCTCTGGCAAAAATGGTGCATAATTTTCTAGGTCAACAGAAGGTCATTGAGTTAATGCATAAGTATTTGAATTTGGGCATTTTAAATTTATAAATTTTTTCAAATGCTCAAATATCTCCAAACTAAAATGTTCCTTGCTGGATTTATTCTAACTAAGGATCAGATGAAGTTTGGTGATTTTAGGAGTTGTTTTAGTATTTTTAATAAGTCCACAAAGTTACAGAAAAATAGAAAAAGGAAAAGCAGAGGAAAAACTTACCTGGCGCCTAACCGGCCCACCTGCCGGCCCAGCCCAGCTGCCGCGCCAGCGAGCTGCTTGGCTTGGCCAGGCAGGCGCGCAGGTGCTCGACGCCGGCACCAGCGCGCGCCACGCAGCTCCCCGCCGCCCTGCTTCACCTCCTCGCCGCCCTGCTGCCCTGGACACGTTCCACGTCGCCGCCCCGAGCCCCTGGACACGCCCACTCGCCCTGCCTCGCCTCCCTCGCTCCCCTTCGCCATGGCCGACGCCACCGTCGCCGCTCCGCCGTCGTAGCCATAGCCACCGTCGTCCCCACGCCACCCGACCGTGTCCACGAGCTCCGCCACCCTCTTCTTCTTCGAGCAAGACGAGCCCCGAGCGCTCGCCCGCTCTGGAATCGCCCCGACCCCATCTTCCCCAACTCCGGCCGCCGAGATCGCCATCATCGCCCCGCTCAGCTCCGACCTTCCCCGAGCCCGCCTTGACGCTCGCTGCAATCACCGTGAGCCTGGCCACCTTCCCATCCTCCCCGTTATCTCTCTCGAGCCCTGTAGCGATTACATGTAGCTCGCCCGCCCGCACCGCCGCGGAGCTCGTCGCCGATGAGGCTCCGGCCACCCAACGGCCGCACCACCTTGTCCACTAGCCTCACCGCACACCCAGGGGCCCAACGCACCACTCCACGCGCCTCGCCGTGCCCCGTAGCCCCGGTTTCACTTTCACCCGAGCCCCGGCGCCGCCAAACTCGTCGCCGGCGCCAACTCCGGCCACCCCGACCCCAACTAACTCCACCAGTAGCCGCGGCTCGTTCCCAGGAGCGCGTAGATGCCTTCCGCGCCCCATTTGGTGGCCGGAACGGCCAAATCCACTTTGCTCCGCCGCGTCTGGCCTCGCCGGCGGCTAGACGCCGGCGAGTTGACCCTTGACCGTTGACGGGTGGGCCCTCGTTGACTCCCCTAAGTCAATGACAGGTGGGCCCCCCCTGTTAACTATTTGGATTAGTTCTAATTAAAGTTAATTAGTTAAACTAACTACTGACATGCGGGTCCCACTGGTCAGTTTGACCTGGACGACCCCGTTGACCCCTGACGTCACACTGACCTCATGCTGACGCAATTAATTAATTACTGGATTTATTCTTATACAGGAAAATCCAGAAAATAGTTCAAACTTCAAAAATTCATAGAAAATTATCTGTAACTCCAAATGCAAAGTTCTATATATGAAAAATGATCAGAAAAATCCAAGCTATCCATTGGTGCTGGTTTCATGCATGTCAGAACAAGTTAAACCCACTGTTTAGGCATTACAAGATGATACACTAATATGATCTTAATAAATGAGTTTCCATTTGAATCTTTGGTTCAAATGGGTTCATTCCCTTCTGGTTTAACTTGCACTAGGTCAGGACACATTCATATTTCCATGTCATAGCATGCATCATATTGTTGCATATCGCCATGTATTGATTGTGTTCCGATGTGTTCATCGTGGTAGGTTCTGCCTCCGAGGATATCTCCGAGTATCCAACTGAAGAGCAGTATCCCACGACCACTCCATCAGGCAAGCAACTCGTTGATCATTCCGATACAAACCCATGTTCTCGCTTCTGCCCTTGTTTACTGCATTACGACAACGTGTTTCAAACTGCTGTGTGTTGCGGTAGATGAACCCACTTCCTTTGCATGACCTGTCATTGCCACAGTAACTAGATGAAACCCACTAGCATGTGTAGGAGTTGATTGAGCCAATACATGTGTGTGTGTGTTCCTACCATGCTATGCTTGCTATGCTTAGAGTTGTGTCAGGTCTGGCTCATCGGGATGATGATCCGGAGTGAAAGGTTGTATCGTTGTCAATAGTGTGGAAGTGTTGAACACGATTTGGTAAAGGAATCGATGGAAGGCCATGTAGGAGTACATGGTGGGTTGTTTCATTGAGGCCGTCCTTAAGAACTGAGATCTGTGTGTGTGATTTAAGACTCAGCTACTACCACGCATTGGGCCCGAAAACCAATGGACCCTCTCGGCTTCTTGATCACGCTTGTCCTCTGTCCAGGAGTTGCAAAGTAGTTTCTGGTGTTTGTAGCATGCTGGGGGCCGCACGCGGCGCTGACCATCGGGGTGGGCTGTGTTGCGGTAGGCACGTGGCCGGGTCAACCGGGCGCCCGTTTGGTGTCTCGGAACCCTAATCACATCGTTCGGGGCCGTTAGTGGAAACCTCGGCCGGACTCCCTGCGGATGGAACCCGAATAGGCGATAAACCTGGACTAGAGACTTGAGTGTTTAGGTAGGCCGTGGCCGACACCCTCGCTGGGCTTCCGCTTGAAGGTTGCCGAGTACATGTCGTGTAAACGCCGATAAGTGGTGAGAGCGTGTGTGAAGAAGTACACCCCTGCAGGGTATAAATCTATTCGAATAGCCGCGTCCGCGGTAAAGGACTACTTGGTCACCTATACAGTTCATAGATAAGTTAAATGGATACTACTAAAAATCTCAAGATAAGTGTGAGTACCGCGGATGGCCCTCTCGTATGAGGACGAGAGAGGATCCACGGTGGGGTATTGTGATGGTGATAGTGGACTCGTGTGCGACAAATGATTTACAAGTGGTGTCTATCGTAGGATAGCTTAGCCAAGAGTCAAAGCTGGCTTGCTGCAACAACCCCACTACCTTCTTGAGAATGTGCATGTATAGTAGGTTCCTGTTGTAAGACTTGCTGAGTACCTCCGTACTCATGTTGCTTTAACCATGTTTTTCAGACGACTGCACCAACCCCTCTGATGGGTTCTATATAGACCTCGACGTTGACGAGTGACTTATCACCCAGGTGGTGATCCAAGACTTGTGAAGGGTCGATGTAGATAGACAGGCTACGTCAAGCCTTCTTTCTTCCTAGTGTCTGTACTCAGACTACTTTGCTTCCGCATGTGCTTGTATGTTTGTATGACTTGAGTGTTGGGTCATGTGACCCCTATCTGTATGGATGATATGTATGGCTCCTCGGAGCCTTCTAAATAAAGTATTTGAGTCGTAGAGTACTGTTGTGATGCCATGTTGTATTTACTCATATCGGGCATATTGTGTGTATGATTGAAATGCTTGGTATGAGTGGGATCCGACTATCTAGTTGTTTATCCTTGGCAGCCTTTCATATGGGGAAATGTAGTCTAGTGCTTCTGAGCGATAGTAGTCCGCTACAGCCCGGTTCACCGGAGTCCTGCTAGCCCAGCACTACTGCTTGGAACACTTGACTGGCCGGCATGTGATTCACGTCGTTTTTGTGTCTGTCCCTTCGGTGAACTACATGGGATTCCGCAAAGGGATATGATGTGTTGCGCCCACAAAAACGACGTGAAACACATGCCGGCCAGTTATGACATGGCAATATGAATGTGTCCTGACCTAGTGCAAGTTAAACCAGAAGGGAATGAACCCATTGGAACCAAAGATTCAAATGGAAACTCATTTATTAAGATCATATTAGTTGTTTCTTAAGCTCAGCTAGTTCTAGGGGTGCCATCTTATAAGGTCTTCTAGAGATTGGGACGGTTCCTGGAACAAGGTCTATCACGAACTCGACATCTCTGTCAGGTGGAACACCTGGCAGTTCCTCTGGAAAGACATCCGGGAAGTCACGGACTACTGGAATATCTTCGAGGTCTGGAAGGGGATTGGCATTTAGAGAGTAGAGCTGACGCTCCGATACTCGGGTCAAAACATTGACTGTCTTGCCCGATGGATGGGTAGGTTGGATAGTTCTAGTTGAGCAATCAATCTTGGCGTAATGAGCTGACATCCAGTCCATACCCAAGATGATGTTTATGTCCGAAGACTTCAGAGCTATTAGTGACGCGAGAAAAACCAATCTGTCGACAAGAATTTCATTTCCATGGCTGATCCTAGAGGTTTGCCATCTAGAACCGGGAGTTTGAATTTCCATGGAGGTGGGCATGTCACTAAAGGTAGTGTTGTGCAATCGAGCATAGCTCTCAGAAATAAATGAATGAGATGCCCCAGTATCAAAGAGAACAGTTGCTGGGTGGCAATTATCAAGGAGCGACCCAGAACGACGTTGGGGTCCTCTTGAGTCTCTTCAGCTGAAACGTAGTTGACATGGCCACGAGTAGTGGTGGCTGGCTTGGCGACAAGCACCTTCGCTATTGACTTACCACGTCCAACAGACTTTCCGAACTGGCTGGGGTTGTTCTGGGGACACTCACGGATGTAGTGGCCCGGCTCACCACACTTGAAGCAAGTTATCATATTAGGGCGTGGAGCAGTATTGGCAGTGGGGCCACCAAAAGTCTTGGGTGGCACATACTATTGGTTGGGACGAGGCGCCTCAAAGGATGGCCTCGGAGTATACCTGGGTGGCATAGCAGAATTTGGGATCCAGACCCGGCGCTTCTGCGATCCAAAACCGGATGAAGAACCATAGTCACGGGAGTGCTTGCGTGAAGCTTCAAAATCATTCTGGCCTGTCTCGGCACTGATGGCCTTATTGACTAGCTTCGGAAAGGAAGTGCATTCATGTAGACGAAGGTCACGGCGGAGCCCAGGGCTAAGTCCCTTGCGGAATCTTGCCTGCTTCTTGGCGTCGGTGGATACCTCTTCGGGAGCATAGCGTGCAAGCTTCCCAAACTCGCGACTGTATGCATCCACAGTCTACTTCCCCTGGGTGAAGTTACAGAACTCCTCCCTCTTGCGATCCATGAGGCCTTCCGGGATATGATGCTCACGAAAAGCGGCACTGAAATCAGCCCAAGTTGTGAGTTGGCCGACCGGACGCATAGCTTCATAATTCTCCCACCAAAGGCTGGCAGGGCCTTCGAGGTGATAGGCAGCAAAGGTGACTTTATCATCTTCAGCCACGTTGGCAGAACGTAGCTTGTGGGCGATGCTGCGGAGCCAGTCATCCGCATCGAGAGGTTCGATGGAATGATTGAACTTTGGCGGGTACAGCTTGAAAAAGTCATTGATGGACACCGAATTGATCCTCTGCTGGCGTGCAGTGTCCTGCAGGGTATAAAACTATTCGAATAGCCGCGTCCACGGTAAAGGACTACTTGGTCACCTATGCAGTTCATAGACAAGTAAATGGATACTACTAAAAGAATCAAAATAAGTGTGAGTACCGCGGATGGCCCTCTCGTAGGTTGACGAGAGAGGTTCCACGGTGGAGTATTGTGTTGGTGATTAGTGGACTCGTGTGTGACAAATGCTTTCCAAGTGGTGTCTCGTTGGATAGCTTAGCCAAGAGTCAAAGCTGGCTTGCTGCAATAACTCCACTACCTTTTGAGAATGTGCATGTATAGTAGGATTCTGTTGTAAGACTTGCTGAGTACCTCCATACTCATGTTGCTTTAATTAATGTTTTCAGACGACAACACCGCCCCCTCCGATGGGTTCTACGTAGACCTTGATGTCGACGAGTGACTAGCCACCCAGGTGGTGGTCCAAGCCTTGGAAGGGCCCTCTGTAGATAAATAGGCTTCCTCAAGCCTTTTTCCTTTCTAGTGTCTGTACTCAGACTAAGTTGCTTCCGCATGTGCTTGTATGATTGTATGACTTGAGTGTCGGGTCGTGTGACGCCTAACTGTATGAATATGTTATGTATGGCTCCTCGGAGCCTTTTAAATAAAGTACTTTGAGTTTTAGAGTTTTGTTGTGATGCCATGTTGTATGTACTCATATCGGGCATATTGTGTGTATGATTGAAATGCTTGGTATGAGTGGGATCTGACAATCTAGTTGTTTATCCTTGGCAGCCTCTCATATGGGGAAATGTAGTCTAGTGCTTCCTGAGGGATAGTAGTCCGCTACAGCCCGGTTCACCGGAGTCCTGCTAGCCCAGCACTACTGCTCTGGACACTTGACTGGCCGGCATGGGATTCACTTCGTTCCTGTGTCTGTCCCTTCGGGGAAATGTCATGCGGTGACATCTGGAGTCCTGCCTAGCCTGCTACAGCCCGGGTAACCGGAGTCCTATTAGCCTAGTGCTACATCCCGGATTCACACGTTGATGACCGACATGCTCGATGTGATTCATGTATTCCTGTCCCCATGGGTTAGTGCCGCTTTGGGTTCACGACTAGCCATGTTGGCCCGGGTTCTCTGTCATATGGATGCTAGCGACACTATCATATACGTGAGCCAATAGGCGCAAACGGTCCCGGGCCCTGGTAAGGCGACACCCATGGGATTACCGTGCGTGAGGCCAGAAAGTGATATGAGGTGTTACCGGCTGGGTCGATGTGACTTGGAATTGGGGTCCTGACATTTACCCAGCTTCAGGCTCTCTTGATGAGATAATAACCTACATGCTGCTTTTGATTGTATTCATATGGGTGTAGTACAGAGTACATGTATCTACCACGAGATTGTAGTAATGAATATGAGATTGTCTATTGACCAGCCTGGCCTCGGTTTATATAACACACCAGAGGCCTAAGGTTGAGGAGAGTCCTCGCCTTGGGTGCCAAGTCTTGTGGAGTCTTCCTTGTATGCGGCAGAGGCTGTCCAAACTGGCCCATGAGTATACGGCCATGGGGGTCTTCGGCACAATCTAACTGATCGGGAGACGACGTGGTGAATACCCCCTAGTCCAGGACACCATCACCAGCTGCTACAGCCCGGGTCCACTCACTGATGATCAACACGTTCGTTGCTGGGTCATGTATGCCTATCCCTTTAAGTTAGTGCCACCTTGGGTTTACGACTAGTCATGTCGGCCCGGGTTCGTTGTCATATGGATGATAGTGACACTATCATATACGTGAGCCAAAAGGCGTAAACGGTCCCGGGCCAGGTAAGGTGGCACCCATGGGAATACCGTGCGTGAGGCCGCAAAGTGATATGATGTGTTACATGCTAGATCGGTGTGACTTAGGATCGGGGTCCTGACACAAAAGAAAAAAATAAATTTTATTCATTGGGTTGCCTCCCAACAAGCGCTATAGTTTTACGCCCTTAGCTAGGCATAAAGCAAGGATCTATGTTTTGTCATCTTTGGTTCGAGATCCATAAGATGGCCTCATGATTGATTCATAAGGTGGCTTAATTCTTATTCTAGGAAAGTGTTCCATACCCTTCCTCAAAGGAAATTGGAACTTGATATTGCCTTCTTTCATATCAATCACGGCACCAAAAGTGCGTAAAAACGGTCCACCAAGAATAATTGGAAAAGACGGATTGCAATCAATATCAGAACAATAAAATCTATGGGCACATAATTTCTATTTGCAAGAATAAGAACATCATTAATTCTTCCCATATGCTTTTTAATAGTAGAATCCGCCAAGTGCAAATTCAAAGAACATTCTTCAAGATTGGTAAGACCAAACACATCACATAAAGATTTCAGAATTGTAGAAACACTAGCACCCAAGTCACACAAAGCAAAACACTCATAATTTTTAATCTTGACTTTGATAGTAGGTTCCCACTCATCATGCAATTTTCTAGGAATTGAAACTTCGAATTCCAATTTTTCTTCCAAAGCTTTCATCATAGCATCAACAAATATGTTTAGTAAAAGCTTTATTTTGTTCATAAGCATGGGGTGAATTTATCATGGATTGCAACAAAGAAATACAATCAATCAAAGAAAACCTATCATAATTAAAGTCTTTGTAATCCAAAAGAGTGGGCACATAACTAGTTAAAGTTTTGACCTCTCCAAACCCACTTTCATCAATTTTCTCAACAAGATTTTCACTCTCCGAAATATTGGGTCGCCTTCTACCTAAAGTTGACTCTGCTCTAGTCCCTTGTTCATCATTCTTAACTTTACTAAACAAGGAATCAATAGAAGAAACACCAATCATTTTAAGATCTTCATCACTTTTGCAAGAATACTCACTATAAAAAGCTTTTTCTTAAAATTCTCTTTTAGCTCTAAGCATAGCAGTTCTTTTCTTACTTTCATCCATAGAAACATAAAGAGCTTTAATTGATTCATCAACTTTAGGCACAAAAATTTTCGTCTTGAGATTTTCCACATCATGGGCAATTCTATCAACACTTCTAGACAAAACATCAATCTTGTTCAACTTTTCTTCTATGGAAATGTTGAAAACCTTTTGTGTGTTGATAAATTCTTTAATATTATTCTCAAGATCAGAGGTCCTCCTATTATTATTGTAAGATTGATTGCCATAGGAATTACCATAATTATTAGAATAATTACTAGGAAAAGGCCTAGGATTAAAATTACCTCCATAAGCATTGTTGTTGAAATTATTTCTAGAGATAAAATTCACATCAATGGCATCACTATTTGCTCAATCAAAGTAGACAAAGGCATATCATTAAAATCAATAGGAACACTTTTACTAGCAACCAATTTCATAAGAGCATCAACATTATCAGTCAAAGAAGAATTTTCTTCAACCGAATTAACTCTTTTACTAGTAGGAGCTCTTTCGGTATGCCATTGTGAATAATTTGCCATGATATTATCAAGCAATTTGGTGGCTTCACCGAAAGTAATTTCCATAAAAGTACCACCCACGGCGGAATCTAAAAGATTACGAGAAACAAAATTCAACCCTGCATAAATTTTTTGTATGATCTTCCAAAGATTTAAACCATGAGTTGGGCAATTCCTTAGCATCATTTTCATCCTTTCCCAAGATTGTGCAACATGCTCATGTTCAAGTTACTTGAAATTCATGATATGGGTTCTAAGGGAAATAATTTTTGTAGGCAGAAAATACTTAGTGATAAAAGCATCTTTGCACTTATTCCAAGAACTGATACTATTGTGAGGCAAACAAGAGAACCAAATTTTTGCAGAATCACGCAAAGAGAACGGAAATAATTTCATCTTGACCACATCATTGTACAAATATTTTTTATTTTGCATATCACATAATTTCACGAAGGTATTAAGACGGGACGTGGCGTCCCCATTAGGAGTACCGGAAAATTGGTCTTTCATAACAAGATTCAGCAAAGCACTATTAATATCACAAGTCTCCGCACTAGTGGCAGGAGGAGCAAACGGAGTGCCAATAAAATCATTGTTGTTGGTATTTTAGAAATCTCATAATTTGGTGTTCTCTTCAGTCATGATGACTACACAACAAGATTGCACTCAAAAACAGATCCGGCAAGAAAACGGCGAACGGAAAAAGAGAGGCGAATAAAACGGCAATTTTTTGTGAAGTGGGGGAGAGGAAAATGAGAGGCAAATGGAAAATAATGTAAATTGCAAGGAGATGAGATTTGTGATTAGGAACCTAGTTATGTTGAAGATCCTCCCCGGCAACGGCGCCAGAAATTCTCCTTGATGGTAGCTGGACTACGTCGTTATTTACCTGGAGAGGGAGGGATGATGTAGCATAGCGACGGTAGGTATTTACCTCAGTTATGAAAGCAAGGTATCGAACCAGTAGGAGAACAAAGCAACACAATGTAAGCAGCACCTGCACACAAATAACAACACCTCGCAACCCGACGTGTTAAAGGGGTTGTCAATCCCTTCCGGGGTAAGGCACCTCAAGATAGGCAAACGGACGTGAGGTAAATTGTAGTAGATTGATAGATCGAACGCCAAATAAAATAAATAAAGATAAAATGCAGCAAGGTATTTTTGTATTGTTTTGGTTTAATATATCTGAATAAAAATGCAAAGGAAAAGTAGATCGCAAGGCAAATATATGAGGAAGAAGACCCGGGGGCCGTAGGTCTAGTGGCTTCTCTCGAGAAAAATACCAAATGGTGGGTAAACAAATTACTGTTGGGCAATTGATAGAACTTCAAATAATTATGACAATATCCAGACAACGATCATTACATAGGCATCACGTCCAAGATTAGTAGACCGACTCCTGCCTGCATCTACTACTATTACTCCACACATCGACCACTATCTAGCATGCATCTAGTGTATTAAGTTCATGGAAAAACAGAGTAATACAATAAGAACGATGACATGATGTAGACAAGATCCCTTTATCTATATGGCAGTAGATATAGATCTCGTCTTTTTATCCTTAGAAGCAACGATACATACGTGTCGGTTCCCTTTCTGTCACTGGGATAGAGCACCGTAAGATCGAACCCACTACCGGGCACCTCTTCCCATTGCAAGATAAATAGATCGAGTTGGCCAGACAAAACCCAAATATCGGAGAAGAAATACGAGGCTATAAGAGATCATGCATATAAGAGATCAAAGAAACCCAAATAACTTTCATGGATATAAAAACATACAACTGATCATAAACTAAAAGTTCATCAGATCCCAACAAACACACCACAAAAAGAGTTACATCATATGGATATCCAAGAGACCATTGTATTGAGAATTCAGCAAGAGAGAGAAAGCCATCTAGCTACTTACTACGGACCCGAAGGTCTACAAAGAACTACTCATGCATCATCGGAGAGGCACCAATGGAAGTGGTGAACCCCTCCGTGATGGTGTCTAGATTGGATGTGGTGGTTCTAGACTCTGCGGCGGCTAGATGAATATTCCGTCGATGCTTTTAGGGTTCTGGTATTTTTGGGGTATTTATAGAGCAAAGAGGCAGTCCGGGGGCACCCGAGGTGGGCACAACACACCAGGGCACCCCCCAGGTGCAACCAAGGCCCATTGCCTTTCTTCTGGCCCATAAAAAATCATCGTGGAGTTTCGTGGCATTTGGACTTCGTTTGATATTGATTTCCCGCGATGTAAAGAACATGGAAAAAACAGCAACTGGCACTTGGCACTATGTCACTAGGTTAGTACCAAAAAATGATATAAAATGACTATAAAATGATTATAAAAAATCCAATATTGATAATAAAATAGCATCAAACAATTAAAAATTATAGATACGTTGGAGAGGCATCACACGCGGGAGCGGGCGCAACAGATAAGCGGCGCGTGATGGCGTTTCGGCCCACGCGCTGAACTAGATATGCCGTGCACGCGGTTTTTGCGCCTCCGCTGGAGCGCCTGAAGCAGTAGCGCGCGCAAAAAACACTAATTTTTCAGCACGGCGCTTATATAGCGCGACCGTTCGAGATGCTCTTAGTAGGTATAGATTTGCTTGTTGTTATTTAGAATAATTATTCGCATCTTTCATTTCAATAGAAGTGTCAAGCACTACAAGAAATATGTCAACTTGCGACCATCACTATTGGTCGCTGAAAGGTTGTTGTTTTTCATTTGCGACCTTTTTGTGACCAAAAATAGATGGTCATAAGTTGACCGTCTTTTATTGAAATTAACGACCTTCTTTGCGATAAGGTCGTTGAAAGCAACGACCAAAACAAAAGTTCGTTGATCCTACGACCTTCTGTTTTCGTCGCTGCCTGTCTGCCTAAGCCACGTCGGATCCAAGTAGATGTTGCTTCCTCGCATATAGTGTCATGTCTAACCTCTATTCTATCAACAAGTGTACTAGTCTCATCTCTAGCCTCTATGCTAGCTAGAAATGCTACAACATCTACTAAATTGTGCTCTATCAATATATTGATTTACTCTTCTTCCCAATACCAAAACTTGCATCCATTCTACACAATAAAATTTTAAGTTACCACAACTAGTCTAATCCGAGAGCACAACTGAAGCTAAATTAGCACATACCGCATCGGTTAAGCACTTGATGAACACCCATCTGGGATGTTCCGGCGTTGTAGACACACGATGCAAGACCTTCTTTGGGCAGTCGTCTCATGTAATGAGTGGCAACGGTGCACCGACGAGCTTTTGGGCTAGCACCGAGCCCAGTCGACCGCCATTCATATATCTGTCGGTGGACCGCCGATGGTGTAGATCCGAGCGGCTAGAGGAGGAGTCAGTACCTGCATGCGGCCTTGCAGCCTTGCCAGGGCCTTCCGGCCCGTTGCCAGGCCAGTCCATGGGGCGGCACGGCCTCCCACTACCAGTCGAGCTCAAGCCCGACCGGATCTGCTCCAAATCCGGCCGCCAGGTGCGCAAAACACGTAGCCGTGGTTGATAGCTCCGGGGCGTCGAGGGAAAGGGGGCTGAGCGAGCACGCGTCCGAGCTACACACGCTGGAGTTGGCCTAGCGGCGTGGCGGACCAACCGTGTGGGGGTGCGAAGTAGCTTCTCTTGTGTGGGGGACGGAAGCCATCCCACGCGGGCACTAGGTCTGACAGGATGGCCTTGTCGTCAGGGTGTGACCTCTGTGGCAACCGTCCGCTCCCCACTAGCCTCTTCATTGACATGTGGTCCCATTCCAACATGTCAGTGAGACGATGGCGAGTATTTACTAGAATGTTTTGTTGGAACTAATATATAATCCAACATGTATCATCGTTGTCGTTGTGTGTTGATGACTTGTTGTATGTAATGAATGGTAAATTTGCATATGCATGTCATAAACTCAATTTATAAATGGTTTTCGACTCACTTCTTGGAGTGTTAGTGCCGTAGTAGTATAGGCAGCATCCGTAGTAGTATGAAGTTGCCACATCACATAGAGCCAACCAATAGTTAGTTCTAGTTAGATCAACTAGAGCTAGGTGTCGCACGTAGGCCGAGAAATATGGTGATAGCATGACTGCGTGAGGTGGGCTTGTACGTAGTATGATGTAGGCACAGGGCTTGCCGTGTTTCCTAATCCTCCGGTCTAAATGTGGAGACGATTTGGTCGAGTTCTTCCTCCTTTTGCCGACATGTAGGACATCCGGCATCCAGGTCGTGTCATGCAAGAAAATGGAGTGGTAGTTGAAGCCACGTGATGTGCATCTTGGGTTAAACTGTAAATAGAATCTTACTACTCTTGAGTAACTCCAAAGCGGCCACCAATGATCTTTATTGGATTTATTTTTCATCACCAGCACGTCGAGGTGAAAGATGTGCAAGTTTAGTGGGTCCTCTTGCATTTTCACTAACATGTGGGATCGCATGTGAGCAAACAGACGATGGGCTCCGCGCGTCTGCTGGCTGGCTAAGAAGAGAGATAGAGGAGGGTTGAGCACAGACTCCAGGAAATTTGTTCTACGTAACCAGCACCTCGATATAGGCTCGATATAGTGGGGTGGCATGTGCCATAACTAACATTCACATCTAACAGTACGTCACACGCCACCCACACGAGTCCCATCCGACACCAATTTTCTTGGAGTCTGTGCTACAGCCATCTCTTCTCCCTCATGTTTTCTCAGCTATCGCGCGGTGGGTGGGGTGGGGGTTTGCCGATAGGTCAGTTTGCTCAACTGCGGTCCCACTTGTAAGTGAAAATGCAACACAACATGCATCCCCCCTTGAGCGGCGTGCCAGACCAACCGTGTGGGGTGAAATGCGAACACGACAGGCTTTTCCTTTTGAACTTGTAACTTGTAAAATTTGGTTCTGCTCCATGGCGCGACTGATAGATAGAAATACGATTTTCCCTAGAGTAATGAGAAGTTTGGTTCTGGCGTGGTTCATGCATGGAGTAAGTACAAAAATTATGAAGTTGATGCGAAAGGTAAGATAATTACTAGTAGTACCATATACTACTACATGGATTTGACGAAAGATAAAGATACATACGGATCCATCAACAACATCCTCACGCCCTAGTGCGTCGGGTCACCAACCGAAGTGTTAGGAGCAGCGGCGTTGGCAGCAAGCTCAAGGTGCTTCTGAACAATGCCGTCCAAGGTTGCCCTGCGGGTCAAGAAGGTCAGCGACCTATCATCCTCCTCTGGCACGTAGTAGTCCTTGTGGACAATTTGCACGTAGACGTAGGTGATTATATCGATGGTGTCTTGCTGCGCCAGGCGCTGCGCGGCGAGCGCGACCTCGAGGTGGACATTCTCTGGCGCGACAGCGGGTAGTCGCAGGGCCACCAGTGCATCGAATAGGTTGTCATCATAGAGGCCGTTGAGTGGCGGGCATCACAGATCCTGGGCAAGTGGGCTGGAGGCGTATGTCAAGGTCGTCCGCGAGCTTCTTGACAACGGTGAACTTGTCGAGGAAGCCGATGAGGACCTTGTCAAACAAGGAGACGAAGCTGTCGTCCAAGCGGCCTCTCGCCCTGGCGGACTCAAGCACGACCTGGAGACGTTCCTCAGTGCCGGGCCGCAGGACGGCGTCGTGGACCATCTGGCATAGCCGACTGATGCTCGCGCTCATTGCCTCCATGGGTCTAGCTTCTAGTCAACTGATCTTGTGATTGGAGTGATCACTCTTGCCCTTGGTTAGGGTGCGCAGGTGCGTAGGATTTCGTAGATTGGACTGGCGGGGAGCCTTTATATGAGAAGTGCAGACTGCGTTGCATTCACGTGTGTGTTGGCCATCTACTGCACCTGCCTTTGTTTGAATGACAGGCGGGCCAGCCACCTGTTGGGCCCACGTGTCATTCACCCAAACACAGGTGCAGTAAGTCAATGGAGCTGCATCCCCCTCCGTGCCAGTGAAGTATAGTCATCTCACCAGACCTCTATGTCGGCATCCCTGGAACAGGGGTCCCCCAGATTTGCCTGCCTGCGGCCCATGACGTGGCTCCACCAGCGGCCCTGTATGACCCATCTTCATCAGCGAACACTCAAGACCCTCGCGAGGGGCCAAGCCTCGCGAGGCGGACAACGCGAGACCTCCTCAGGGGCGGCCTCACCAGGCTGGCTCGCGAGGGGCGGAGAGATCAAGGCAAGGGGCACCTCGCGAGGTCCCTGTGATGCAAGCCACGACGACCAAGGCCAGGCGGGCGCCAGCGCGCGCAGCGTACTCATTTCCTCTTTGGTGCTAAAGAGGCAAGCGCAGGCGAGGAGTCCCGAGGCATCTGGCAAAGGTTTCCATATCAGTGCAACAAGAGCAAGACCAGCAGGACGGCAGGACAAAGGTCACCATGGAGCCCAGAAAAGCGCCACCACCAGAGCCTTTGGCAGGCGAAGACCACCTTTAGTCAGGATAACTTGTACTAGTTGTCTCCCTTCAAATTTGGTCGTTGTTGGATCCCTTCCCGCCTATATTTGGGAAGAGGACCAGGGCCTCTATAAATAGGACTAGCTACCACAGTAGGAGGCAACTGATCTTGGACCATTCGGATCATCCTCAACCACACAAGCTCACCGATCTCAAGGACACCTCTCCTCAGGAGGCTGTTCTTCCCTTGTACTTGTTCATCCTCAGCCCAAGAGGCAATCCACCACACCACACTGGAGTAGGGTATTACACCACATCGATGGCCCGAACCAGTATAAACCCTGTGTCCTTTGTTCTGCGAGTTCGACGTGCTGAGCTTTGAGATTGTGGTGAGAGCGTGAGCTAGGGGGAGGAGAGATCTTTGTGCGCACCCCGGAGTTCGAACCTCAATGGTTTTGCTGGAACTCGAAATCTGACATTTCGTGCGCCAGGTAGGGGTGCGCTGAAGCTTTCCTTCCGTCGATCCACGCTCCGCCACCTCTGCGCCTTGTCCTCATGGCCGTAGTTGCTCCCCGGCTCGGATGACGGACGCCCACGACAGCGCCAGGGGGATCAGGGCCTTTGCCCCCGCCTTGCGACAGGTACAATGGCCGCCCAAGTTCAAGCTGGAGATGCCGCCGTGTTATGATGGAGCGACGGACCCGTCAGCTTTCCTACTGGCATATGAAGAGGTCGTCCTGAAGGCTGGGGGCAACGACAAGGCCATGGCCAGCTGGCTTCCCATGGCCCTCGCTGGTGCATCGCGCACCTAGCTGCTTGCCCTCCCAGGATCCTCAGTGGAATCTTGGGAGAAGCTACGCAGCCTCTTCGTCGCGCGCTTCGCGGCACCGGCGCCCCTCACCATCGCGGCCCTCCTCGGCGGCTCACAAGCACCGCCCTCGAACCATCACACCAAGTCGTTCTTTCGCCAGATTGGCACCGCTTCTGCGCAGCAAGGAGCTCCCCCGGGTTTGGCGGCGCCCAAGGCCGACCTCACCTTTGACTCGGGGGATCACCCTGTCACCACTGTCGGCTCGGCCGTGCTTCCAATGCTTTTCATGCCCACCATCTGCAACGTAGTTGTCACCAAGACCCTCATCGACGGTGGCGCCGGCCTCAATGTGCTCTTGCTACCTCTTGAGCTTGTGTTGGATTTCCCCGAAGAGGAAAGGATGATGCAGCAGAGTAGAGTAAGTATTTCCCTGAGTTTTTCAGAACCAATGTATCAATCCAGTAGGAGGCCACGCGCAAGTCCCTCGTACCTACACAACACAAAGAGCTCAACGCAACCAACGCGAATAGGGGTTGTCAATCCCTTCATGACCACTTACGAAAGTGAGATCTGATAGATAATATTTTTGGTATTTTTGGTATAGAGATGCAAAGTGAAAAGTAAAAGGTAAAGTAAAAAAGCAAAGCAAGATTAAAGTGATGGAGATTGATATGATGAGAACAGACCCGGGGGCCATAGGTTTCACTAGTGGCTTCTCTCAAGAGCATAAGTAGTATACGGTGGGTGAACAAATTACTGTTGAGCAATTGACAGAATTGAGCATAGTTATGAGAAAATCTAGGCATGATCATGTATATAGGCATCACGTCCGTGACAAGTAGATCGAAACGATTCAGCATCTACTACTATTACTCCACTCATCGACCGCTATCCAGCATGCATATAGAGTATTAAGTTAAAAACATAGTAACGCTTTAAGCAAGATGACATGATGTAGAGAGATAAATTCATGAAATATGAAATAAACCCCATCTTGTTATCCTCGATGGCAACGATACAATACGTGCCTTGCTGCCCCTTCTGTCACTGGGAAAGGACACCGCAAGATCGATACCAAAGCTAAGCACTTCTCCCATGGCAAGAACTACCAATCTAGTTGGCCAAACCAAACGGATAATTCGAAGAGACTTGCAAAGATATATAACCAATCATACATAAAATAATTCAGAGAAGATTCAAATATTATTCATAGATAGACTTGATCATAAACCCACAATTCATCGGTCTCAACAAACACACCGCATCGAATAGATCTCCACAAGAGAGGGGGACAATATTGTATTGAGATCCAAAAAGAGAGAATAAACCATCTAGCTAATAAATATGGACCCGAAGGTCGGAAGTAAACTACTCACACTTCATCGGAGAGGCTATGATGATGTAGAATCCCTCCGTGATGACAGCCCTCTCCGGCGGAGCTCCGAAACAGGCCCCAAGATGGGATCTCGTGGATACAGAAAGTTGCCGCGGTAGAATTAGGTTTTTGGCTCCCTGTTCTGATCGTTTGGGGGTACGTGGATATATATAGGAGGAAGAAGTACGTCAGTGGAGCTTCGAGGGGCCCACGAGGCAGGGGGCGTGCCCTAGGGGGGCCCACCCTCGTGACGGCCTCTCCGATGCCTTGGCGTAGGGTCCAAGACTCCTAGGTCTTATCCGGTGAGAAAATGACGTTCCAAAAAGGATTTTTCTGTTTGGACTCCGTTTGATATTCTGTTTCTTCGAAACACTGAAATAGGCAAAAAAACAGCAATTCTGGGCTGGGCCTCCGGTTAATAGGTTAGTCCCAAAAATAATATAGAAGTGGAAAATAAAGCCCAATATAGTACAAAACAGTAGATAATATAGCATGGAGCAATCAAAAATTATAGATACGTTGGAGACGTGTCAGGCATCCCCAAGCTTAATTCTTGCTCGTCCTCGAGTAGGTAAATGATAAAAAGAGAATTTTTGATGTGGAGTGCTACTTGGCATAATTTCAATGCAAAATTTCTGAATTTTGGTATGAATATTCAGATTCGAAAGATTCAAGACAAAAGTTCATATTGTCATAAAGAATAAGTATACTTCAAGCATACTAACAAAGCATTTATGTCTTCTCAAAATAACATGGCCAAAGAAAGTTATCCCTACAAAATCATATAGTCTGGCTATGCTCTATCTTCACCACACAAAGTATTTAAATCATGCACAACCCCGATGACAAGCCAAGCAATTGTTTCATACTCTAACTTTTTCAAAACTTTTTCGATCTTCACGCAATACATGAGCGTGAGCCATGGATATAGCACTTATAGGTGGAATAGAATGGTGGTTGTGGAGAAGACAAAAAGAGGGGAAGATAGTCTCACATCAACTAGGCATATCAATGGGCTATGGAGATGCCCATCAATAGATATCAATGTGAGTGAGTAGGGATTGCCATGCAACAGATGCACTAGAGCTATAAGTATATGAAAGCTCATCAAAAGAAACTAAGTGGGTGTGCATCCAACTCGCTTGCTCACGAAGACCTAGGGCAATTTTGAGGAAGCCCATCATTGGAATATACAAGCCAAGTTCTATAATGAAAAATTACCACTAGTATATGAAAGTGACATAACGAGAGACTCTCTATCATGAAGATCATGGTGCTACTTTGAAGCACAAGTGTGGTAAAAGGATAGTAACATTGTCCCTTCTCTCTTTTTCTCTCATTGTTTTATTTGGGACTTTTGTCTTTTTTATGGCCTCTTTTTTTTCGTCCGGAGTCTCATCCCGACTTATGGGGGAATCATAGTCTCCATCATTCTTTTCTCACTTGGGACAATGCTCTAAAATGATGATCATCACACTTTTATTTTTCTTACAACTCAACAATTACAACTCGATACTTAGAATAAATATGACTCTATATGAATACCTCCGCCGGTGTACCGGGATATGCAATGAATCAAGAGTGACATGTATGAAAGAATTATGAATGGTGGCTTTGCCACAAATACAATGTCAACTTCATGATCATGCTAGCAATATGACAATGATGGAGCGTGTCATAATAAACGGAACGGTGGAAAGTTGCATGGCAATATATCTCGGAATGGCTATGGAAATGCCATGATAGGTAGGTATGGTGGCTGTTTTGAGGGAGGTATATGGTGGGTGTATGATACTGGCGAAAGGTGCGCGATATTAGAGAGGCTAGCAATGGTGGAAGGATGGGAAAAAGTGTGTATAATCCATGGACTCAACATTAGTCATAAAGAACCCATATACTTATTGCAAAAATCTAGAAGTTATCAAAGAAAAGTATTACGCGCATGCTCCTAGGGGGATAGATTGGTAGGAAAAGACCATCGCTCGTCCCCGACCGCCACTCATAAGGAAGACAATCAATAAATAAATCATGCTCCGACTTCATCACATAACGGTTCACCATACGTGCATGCTACGGGAATCACAAACTTTAACACAACTATTCATTAAATTCACAACTACTAAACTAGCATGGCTCTAATATTATCACCTCCATATCTCAAAACAATTATCATGCTTCAATCGTCTCTTAGTATTCAACGCACTCAAAAGAAAATTTCACAAATCTTGAACACCAAGCATATTATTATTAAGCAAATTACCATGCTATTAAGACTCTCAAAATAATTTAAGTGAATCATGAGAGATAAATAGTTTGTTTAAAACAAACCACCACCGTGCTCTAAAAGATCTAAGTGAAGCACATAGAGCAAAATTATAACGCTCAAAAGATATAAGTGAAGCACATAGAGCAAAACTACATAGCTCAAAAGATATAAGTGAAGCACATAGAGTATTCTATCAAATTCCAATTCATGTATGGTTCTCTCAAAAGGTGTGTACATCAAGGATGATTGTGGCACACTAACAAACAAAGACACAAATAATACAAGATGCTCCAAGCAAAACACATATCATGTTGGTGAATAAAAATATAGCTCCAAGTAAATTACATATGGAAGTGGACGAAAGAGGGGATGCCTTCCGGGGCATCCCCAAGCTTTGACTTTTTGGTGTCCTTGTATTATCTTGGGGGTGCCATGGGCATCGCCAAGCTTAGGCTCTTGCCACTCCTTGTTCCATAATCCATCAAAAGAATTCACCCAAAACTTGAAAACTTCACAACACAAAACTCAATAGAAATCTCGTGAGCTCCGTTAGAGAAGAAAACAAAAGACCACTTCAAAGTACTGTAATGAACTCATTCTTTATTTATATTGGTGTTAAACCTACTGTATTCCAACTTCTCTATGGATTATAACATATTTTACTAACCATAGATTCATCAAAATAAGCAAACAACACACGAAAAACAGAATCTGTCAAAAACAGAACAGTCTGTAGTAATCTGTAACTAACACAAACTTCTCAAACCCAAACAATTCTACCAAACTTAGACGACCTAGAAATTTGTTTGTTGATCAGCAGCAATTGGAATCAGTATTTTATCACGTTTTGATGATTTTTAATAATTCGGGCACTGAACGTAAAGTTTCTAGAAATTACAGCAAGATCAAATAACTATCATCCAAGAAGATCCAATAGGTCTAACTTGGCACAAAGACTAATTAAAACACAAAAACACATCCAAACAGAAGGTAGATGGGTTATTTATTCCCTAACAGAAGAAAAACACAAAAACTAAAAATAAAATTAGGTTGCCTCCCAACAAGCGCTATCGTTTAACGCCCCTAGCTAGGCATAAATGCGAGGATAGATCTAGGTATTGCCATCTTTGGCAGTAGGAAAAAGAAGAACAAATTTTCTTTCTATGGCATTTATTCTCCTATTTTGGGAAAGCACATGACCATTAATGGATGAAGTAAGATTAAGCACGTTACGGAAATTTGCATCTAGACTAGATTTCATCTCTTTGATAATTTCGTTTTGATAAAAGCATAAGAGGGTGGTAGATTCAACCTTATCATTCATGGGGTGACCAAATATAGTTTTCATCCTTTCATAGGTATCTATAGCATCCCCTTCAAGAAAAACCTCTTCAAAAATAGAATCTAGCACTTGTTTAAAAGAGGTAGGTAATCCGACATAGAAACCTTTTAAGTAAACCTCAATTTGATATTGTGGTATGTAGCTAGCCCTAATCCTCAATAACCTATACCAAGCATCTTTTAAAGACTCATCAATTAAATAGCGAAAAATTCCAGAGTCATCTTCATCAAGATTATTTAAGCTCTCATTGGTGACCCCTGTGGGTCTTTCAATAGCATCATTATTTCTGAGCTTAGAGAGGATAGAGGGATCATCCAAGGTACTAAGACCCTGGAAAGGACCCTTTGTTCTTTTTGATTCGGCCATGGCAACGGGAAGGCAAGCGGAAAAGGAGAAGGAGATTGGGAAAGAGTGGGTGAATAAAATGGCAAGGGGTGAAGTGGGGGAGAGGAAAACGAGAGGCAAAATGGCAACTAATGTAATGCGGGAGATAGGATTGTGATGGGTACTTGGTATGTTGACTTTTTGCGTAGACTCCCCGGCAATGGTGCTAGAAATGGCTCATTGTCGGGAGTCCAAATCTTGACTTGACCTTGCGTAAGCCTCCCCGGCAACGGCGCTGAAATTCTTCTTGCTATCTCTTGATATTGCGTTGGATTTCCCCGAAGAGGAAAGGATGATGCAGCAGAGTAGCGTAATTATTTCCCTCAGTTTTTGAGAACCAAGGTATCAATCCAGTAGGAGGCCACGCGCAATTCCCTCGTACCTACCCAACACAAAGAGCTCAATGCAACCAACGCGATTAGGGGTTGTCAATCCCTTCACGGTCACTTACAAAAGTGAGATCTGATAGATAATATTTTTGGTATTTTTGATATAGAGATGCAAAGTGAAAAGTAAAAGGTAAATTAAAAAAGCAATGCAAGATTAAAGTGCTGGAGATTGATATGATGAGAACAGGCCTGGGGGCCATAGGTTTCACTAGTGGCTTTCTCAAGAGCATAAGTATTCTACGGTGGGTGAACAAATTACTGTTGAGCAATTGACAGAATTGAGCATAGTTATGAGAATATCTAGGCATGATCATGTATATAGGCATCACGTCTGTGACAAGTACATCAAAACGATTCCGCATCTACTACTATTACTCAACTCATCGACCGCTGTCGGATTTCGGGTTCCGGCAGACCCTTGAGGTTCGAACTCTAGGGTGCGCGCGGAGGTTACGCCTTCTACATATCTGCACCCCTCCGCCTCGCAAAGATCTAAGCTATGGGAAGAACATCACAAGAAACACAGGGTTTATACTGGTTCGGGCCACCGATGTGGTGTAATACCCTACTCCAGTGTGGTGTGGTGGATTGCCTCTTAGGCTGATGATGATGAACAATACAAGGAAGAACAGCCTCGCGAGGGTCTGTTCTTGGCTGGGACGATGAACTGCAAGGAGGAGTTCAGTCGCCCTTCTCTCTCTCTCTCTATCTGCTGTCTGTGTCTTTCTAACTTCTAGACCCTGATTCGATCATGCCTCTACACTGGGGGTGGCTAGTCCTATTTATAGGCAAAGGCCCTGGGCCTCTTCCCAAATATTGAGCGGGAAGGGCGCCAACAATTGGCCATTTTGAAGGGGAACATCTGGTACACTTATCCTGACTAAAGTTGGTCCTCGCCTGCCAAAGGCTCTAGTGGTGACGCCGGCTTGGGCTCCACAATGACTTCCTCCCAGCCATTGGACTGGTCTTTGTCTCGTTGCACCGAAACGGGTGCCTTTGCTTGATGCTCTCGCCTGCGCTTGCTCCCTTTGCACCAAAGAGGAAAGGAGGACACTGCGCGGACTGGCGCCCGCCTGGCGCCCTTGGTCGTCATGGCTTGTGTCATGGGCACCTCGTGAGGTACCCCGCCTTTATCTCTCCGCCTCCTCGTGAGCCAGCCTGATGAGGCCGTGCCTAAGGAAGCTCCACGTTGTCCGCCCCGCAAGGCTTGGCCCCTCGCGAGGGTCTTGGGTATGTGTTGATGAAAATGGGCCGTGCTGGGCCCCCTTTTGAGCCATGCCGCGGGCCGCAGGCACGCAAGTCTGGGGACCCCCGTTCCCAGAACGCCGACAGTAGCCCCCGGGCCCAAGGCGTGCCCGGGCTTGGCCGTGCTGAGAGGCAAAAGGGCAAGGGCGAAGCGCCGCGGGCCCTAACAGCCTGCGGCCTTGGGCGCCGCGTGGCGGTTGATTGGACGTGGGCGGCACTGTTCCCCCACGACCCCTTATTTTGCTCCATGCTAGGCGGACTCGTAGTCGTACACAGCCGCCCCCCTTCCTGTTGCTCGAGCGCCCTCTGTCCTTTCTTCTCTTGAACTCCAGCTTCTGTTTCCAATCCAATCTCGAACCTTCCCCCCTCTTCCCATCGCCATGACTCCAATGAAGAAGGGAAGAGGGAAGAAACCCATGCCTCCGCCTTGCTCGTCGCCGTTGGTGGCCTCCGCCGAGGGCTTGGGCAAGGTCAGCTCGGCCCTGGCCACCATCTTCAACGAATGCGGGAGGACGACGGCTTGGCCCGCGTCTCACTTCTCCATCGACAGGATAGCCACCGAAGTACAGTACTTTGTTGACGCCCTGTGGGTGGGTCTGGTTCCCCCCTTCTCTAATTTCTTCAATGCCGTGCTTTCCCACTATCAGATCCACATGATGCATCTGAGTCCTGAATCCATCACCCTTCTTTCTATCTTAACCTTTGTTTGCGAGGCAATGATGGGCATCCTTCCTTCGGTTGCCTTGCTGCGCCACTTCTTCTCCCTGCGCCTTGTCGATCCTACCCAATGCTCGGCGTGCGTGAGCTTCGTTGCCACGTCTGAGACGGCGGCCTCAAGGATTGACTTCGGGCTACCTCCGTCCGCGGCTGGGTTCTGCGAGCGGTGGCTGTATGTGGATGTAGGGGTGCCCAGCCCCCTGCTGTCAGAGCAAACTTCGCCTACTATTCCTAATTCGGGCTAGGGCCAGGAGACGCTTGAGAGCCCCCGGCTCGTCTTCGTTTGGCATCGCTTCGCGTTCTTGAGGGCGCTTGGTGTGACAGCGCCCAAGGTGGTGAAGGAGTTCCTGCTACACCGCATTGCTCCACTCCAACGCCACTCCTGCCGGATGTGGGCCCTCAGCGGGCGCGATGATCGTATGAGGCTCCAGGAAGAGGACCTGACGCCTGAAGTGCTGAGGACAACGCTCTTGATCCTGACTGGGGACCCCAACCCTGGCAGCATCCAGCAGGGAGGGACCTTGCTGTACCTCTGCCGGAATAGGGCGACCTTGTGAATCAGATGCCTACCTTCGATGAGTGGGGGCCGCGCCCCGCCGGCCTCCAGGGGCCTCACGAGAACCTAGTGGTGGTGACTGCCCTTCCGTTCGGCCAAGGCGACTCTTCCTCAAGTGGCGGAGCAGGGAGGCATGAGGCGCCAGAGGCCGAGGGGGCTCTCGGCGGGGTGACAGCGCCGGGCGATGCTCATGAGAGAGCAGCTCCTGGGGCCCATGCCGCCGAGGCTGAGGGTGGCGAGCAGCTGCCCTCAGCGGCTGCGGCTGAGGCCCCTGAGGCTCCAGCTGCTTCTCTGGGCGAGGCGATTGGCAGCGCGCATCAGGCAGGCGCCCCTGACGCGGATCGCCTTGACGCTCCGTCTTCGTCGCAGGTTGATCCCTGCGCTCAACTCTTGGGCAGCTTCCGCGTGGACTTTGAGGCCCTCCGGAAGAAAAGGGAGGCCCTGGGCGACGATTATCCTTGTCGCCTGCTGAAGCGTAGGAAGTACTTCGCCACCAATGAGTAAGCCTTCTCCTTTTCCAGCTCCCGATCCTCCTGTTGCTTTTACTGATCCTTTCTCTATAGGCCCCTTCCGGCCGAGCTCGCGGAGGAGGCTGAGGTGCCGTCGTCCTTGGCTTTGCCCCCTCCACCGTCCTCAAGCGCCCCGAGTAGCACAACCCTTGTGGTGAGGGGGGTCAGAGGGGCGAACCATCCCGAGGCGCACCGAGGCCCCGCGCACCCCGCAATCTTCCTTCGCGGGCCTTCTCGTGGCATAGCCAGCCTGCCGTGGGCTTCCCGTCGAGTTGTGGACTGCGACTGGCTGAGGCGCTCCCTGCGCCCTTCATCTAGAGACGGGCTGACTCCAGGCCGGGCTTCTGGCGTGGCCCGCCCGGCCGTCGCGAGGGTGCCAGCCCCCATCCCCCTGCCCGGAGGGGAGCGCTGATTTGTGGCCCCCGGCGCTTGCTTGGGGCAGATGATGGTGTGGAAGACGTGCTCGAGCGCGCCCGGGAGCATCGCGCTCGTCGCCAAGGATTCCTTCGAAGGGCGGCTGACGCGGTGAACCTGCTTGGGGAGGAGCTTGCCGATGAAGACTCGCGCCTCGAGGCCGAGGGCCTGCGCCTGGCTGCAGAGAGGCGCGAGCTGGAGGGCGCCATCGCCCTTGCGCGCCATCAACGCAATCTTGACGATGAAGAGGCGAAGGCGTCGCTGGAGGCCTCTTAGGAGGCCCGATCTCAGGCCGCTGAGCAGACCCGGGAAGCTGACCGTCGGCGAGAGGCGGCGGACGAGCGGGCTCGGGAGCTCTTAGCCTGGTGCCACTCGTTGGACGAGCAAGTGGAGCTGCACGAGGCGGCTCTCGCGTCGATGAAGGTGGCCTCTGGCGACCCAGCAGAGCTCCAGAAGTGTGAGGAGGCGTTGACGCTAGAAGCCACCGAACGCACCCGCGAGTACGAGCGGCTGGAGACGAGGGAGCGCTTGGTGACGCAGGCGAAGGATGATGTCGCTGCACGGGAAGCCCGTGTCCTGGAGGAGGTTGGACGTCGGGTGGCGATGGCGCGTTTGGACCTCGAGCGCGAGTTCGAGGGGAGGCTGGGGTTGATCCGGGCCGAGGCTGAAGGTAGGACTGCTGCCTTGAGGGCCAAGATGGAGGAAGCGACGCGGCGGGCCGATGCTTCTCGGGCCGCCCTTGAGGTAGCGCAGGGGGAGTCAACCACCTCCCAGGCTGAAGTGCTCCGTCTTCGCCAGCGGGTGGAGGAGGCTGAGGCAGTCGCACGCCAGAATGCAGACGAGATACGTCAGCGGCAAGTTCTGGAGTACGAGCACGGCCCCATGTTCACCACACTCCGGGAGAGAGCCAACACAGCCTTGGGCAACATCTGCGAGGTGGCTGTTGGCGAGCCGCACACAATCAACTACGCCGGCAACCTTCAGTTCTTCACCGCCGTGGTGGCGCAGCTAGAGGCGCGGTCGGCCAGGGCCGACAGGTTGGTGGAGGAGAGGAGCTGCGCCCTACTCGGGCGTGCATTTTCCCGTGTCTTCAGCCATCTCCGAAACATGGATCCCCACTTCGATTTTGACGCCGCCATCGCCCCAGTCCCCCAGGCTGTCCGAGACGACCTGGCGCACTGGGTGGAGGACAATGTGGATGCTCTTGTCAGGGCCTTCGCTTCAGACAACGACGACGTGATTGTGGCTGCCGATGAGGGTGGGTGGTGAACGGCCCTGACGCCGCTGGTGGCAACGCAGACAGCGATGGCGAGCCCAGCGACGCCAACGACAGTTCGGGAGGTGCTCCTGAGGATGCATTGGGGGATTTATCCGACTGATTCTGCATCATTCCTGTTTGCTTACCCTGCATGAATAGAACTCAGGTTTTGGCCTGATGGCTGTGAGAGCATTTTGGGAGGGGGAGCCCCTCATGTAAAACTTGTGTTCATCGTATTAGTAGATGTTACATTGCACATGCGCCCGCGCCAAGTGGCTGGCTAAGCGACGCGCTGGTTGGCTAGTTTACCTTCGTCCCGTGCGGGCCCTAAGGTAGCCCGTGGGAGGATGTGGTGTCCCAAGTGTTCCCTGATCGAATCCGTAGGATCTGCAGTGAAAAAACCCTCCTGAGAGGACGCGGCGGCGGCAGTCTGGGCTGCGCGCAGGCTAGGCCTGACCGGCTCGCGAGGGGCTCACGAGGGGAGGCAACTGAGGCGATGTGGTAACCAAAATGCAACGAGACTAAGCACCCCTTCCCCGAACACACGCAAATCTCAAATTCGAATCCAACTTAAATCAAGCGGAGGAAAGTGACAACCAAAGGGAAAAGCAATGAAAGCAGACAAAAGGCCGCGTCCGGCACCTAATCTAGTCTTGGACGTCTTCTCACAAGCACGGAGCTAAGTGCTGCCACTGGGCGTGGGAGGAAGCCCTAGGGCCTGAGGCCGGCACCCCTGAGACTCCGGGGCGTGTACAGCCCCACTCATTATTATGTGAGAGTGTCACGGGGCGGCGAGCTTCACAGGCACTGGGCCTTCTTCACAGGTACCAGCCTTGCTTCATATCGCCAAACGAGGGCCCCGCCTTGCGCCACACTCTAGTGCCATCAACGACGACCGGAAACCAGGACGCCGCCGACAGGGTAGAGCGGTCGCCAGCGGTTCCCCCAACAACCACGGGTCCTCCGCCAGGAGCAGGCCCTGAGGCACCTCCCCAGTAGAGGGCCTACCTCCGGAGAACGCCTTGCTCCGAATGCCGCGGTGGTGATGTCGGGTCTCTTCCCCTCTCCTGCAGCCCCCTGCGCCCTCCTCCCAAGGGGTAGGAGACCGGGGGAGCGGGGCAGCTGCTCGCTGCGGCTACCTGCACCTCCTGTGATCCATGATTAACGTATGCTTGCTCCTGAGAAATTAGTGGTACTCGATAATCGTTGCCTCCAGCGTGGCCAGTGGGACCGTCCTGCGGCTCCTGGAAGAGCTCAGCTTCTGGCGCCTCGTCCTCCCAGCTTGGGCTGAGGAGCGAGCCTTGTTCGTCCTAGTAAGGGTGCCCTTGGCCCATCATGTGGGGCACGTATTCTTCTGGCGCCGTCATCCCTAAGGCTACGCCGTAGTGCTCCGCGTGCCATGCAGCTGTGCTTGACGCGCCCACCGTGGGGTGGTAGCGCGGCTGCCCACTGGGGCCGTGGGTCGCGTCGAGTCCTTCTTCTTCATGGGCCGGGAGCGGGGGTAGCGCCGCCGCCGGTCCAGTGCCGACAGCCTCGCTGGCGTTGGAGCAGCCTTGGAGCCCGCGGGCCCGAGCGGAGCCCCCGCATGGGCCGCCCTGGGCTTGAGACGGGAGCTGGGTGCAGAAGGGGTGAGCCCCCGAGGCAGCAAAGCCTAGGAGCTCGGCGACCCGCTCCAGCAGCACGTCGCGGCCGCCTTCAAGTAGCCTGCACTGCAGCAGCTCTCGGGCCACCGTGAGCGCGGCCCTCGAGTTCGCCTGCTCCCGGCGGGTGTACGGCGTCGTGGTCGCGGCGTGATTGGAGGCCCTTGCCGCCGACCGCGCTTGCCACGGTGTGAGAGCTGTTGAAGCCTGTCCCCGTCGCCCGCGGCCCGCAGCGCCCTGCGGACCGCGAGCTGCCTGGGGCACGGGGTCGCCCGAGGCGAGCGGCTCTGCGCGGGCGGGCCATGCCGCCCATGGGTCTGGGTTGCCCGCCTGGTCGCCAGACATGGTGATGATGACGCGACGGGGCACGAAGCGGTAGAAGGTGGATTCCGGCGCACCCCTACCTGGCGCACCAAATGTCGGATTTCGGGTTCCGGCAGACCCTTGAGGTACGAACTCTGGGGTGCGCGCGGAGATTACGCCTTCTACCTATCTGCACCCCTCCGCCTCGCAAAGATCTAAGCTATGGGAAGAACAACACAAGAGACACAGGGTTTATACTGGTTCGGGCCACCGATGTGGTGTAATACCCTACTCCAGTGTGGTGTGGTGGATTGCCTCTTGGGCTGATGATGATGAACAATACAAGGAAGAACAGCCTCGCGAGGGTCTGTTCTTGGCTGGGACGATGAACTGCAAGGAGGAGTTCAATCGCCCTTCTCTCTCTCTCTCTCTCTCTCTCTCTCTCTCTCTCTGCTGTATGTGTCTTTCTAACTTCTAGACCCTGATTCGATCATGCCTCTACCCTGGGGGTGGCTAGTCCTATTTATAGGCAAAGGCCCTAGGCCTCTTCCCAAATATTGAGCGGGAAGGGCGCCAACAATTGGCTATTTTGAAGGGGAACATCTGGTACACTTATCCTAACTAAAGTTGGTCCTCGCTTGCCAAAGGCTCTGGTGGTGACGCCGGCTTGGGCTCCACAATGACTTCCTCCCAGCCATTGGACTAGTCTTGGTCTCGTTGCACCAAAACGGGTGCCTTTGCTGGATGCTCTCGCTTGCGCTTGCTCCCTTTGCACCAAAGAGGAAAGGAGGACACTGCGCGGACTGGCGCCCGCCTGGCGCCCTTGGTCGTCATGGCTTGCGTCATGGGCACCTCGTGAGGTACCCCGCCTTCATCTCTCCGCCTCCTCGTGAGCCAGCCTGATGAGGCCATGCCTGAGGAAGCTCCTCGTCGTCCGCCCCGTGAGGCTTGACCCCTCGCGAGGGTCTTGGGTATGTGTTGATGAAGATGGGACGTGCTGGGCCCCCCTTTGAGCCAAGCCGCGGGCCGCAGGCAGGCAAGTCTGGGGAGCCCCGTTCCCAGAACGCCGACAACCGCTATCCAGCATGCATCTAGAGTATTGAGTTAAAAACAGAGTAACGCTTTAAGCAAGATGACATGATGTAGAGAGATAAATTCATGCAATATGAAATAAACCCCATCTTGTTATCCTCGATGGCAACGATACAATACCTGCCTTTCTGCCCCTTCTGTCACTGGGAAAGGACACCGCAAGATCGAACCCAAAGCTAAGCACTTCTCCCATGGCAAGAACTACCAATCTAGTTGGCCAAACCAAACAGATAATTCGAAGAGACTTGCAAAGATAACCAATCATACATAAAAGAATTCAGAGAAGATTCAAATATTATTCATAGATAGACTTGATCATAAACCCACAATTCATCGGTCTCAACAAACACACCGCAAAAGAAGAAGATTACATCGAATAGATCTCCACAAGAGAGGGGGAGAACATTGTATTGAGATCCAAAAAGAGAGAAGAAGCCATCTAGCTAATAACTATGGACCCGACGGTCTGAAGTAAACTACTGACACTTCATCGGAGAGGCTATGATGATGTAGGAACCCTCCGTGATGACGGCCCTCTCTGGCGGTGCTCCGGAATAGGCCCCAAGATAGGATCTCGTGGATATAGAAAGTTGCGGCGGTGGAATTAGGTTTTTGGCTCCCTGTTCTGATCGTTTGGGGGTACGTGGATATATATAGGAGGAAGAAGTACGTCGGTGGAGCTTCGAGGGGCCCACGAGGCAGGGGGCGCGCCCTAGGGGGGCGTCCCCACCCTCGTGACCGCCTCTCCAATGCCTTGGCGTAGGGTCCAAGTCTCCTGGGTCTTATCCGGTGAGAAAATCACGTTCCAAAAAGGATTTTTCTATTTGGACTCTGTTTGATATCCCGTTTCTTCGAAACACTGAAATAGGCAAAAAACGACAATTCTGGGCTGGGCCTCCGGTTAATAGGTTAGTCCCAAAAATAATATAAAAGTGGAAAATAAAGCCCAATATAGTCCAAAAGAGTAGATAATATAGCATGGAGCAATCAAAAATTATAGATACGTTGGAGACGTATCAACTCTCTGTGGAGGCTTTTAGCCTTCTTCACATACCACTCGAATGGCTCCGCCCCAGCAAGCCTTTCTCAGGGGTCGGTGGCGGCTCCACCAGCCCGCTGGGGCAGATCTGCCTTCCCGTGACCTTCGTCACTTGCAACAACTACCGCACCAAGCTGATCGACTTCTACATCGCCCACATTGGCCTCCCGTATAACGCCATCCCTGGATACCCGGCTCCGGCTCAGTTTATGCAGGCGACCCATCCGACCTACAACCTCATGAAGATGCCCGGGAGCAAGGACGTCCTCACCGTAGTTGGAGATACCAAGGAGGCTCTAGCGGCGCTCAAGTTTGCCCTCAAAACTGCCGCGGCAGTGTGACCGGCCAACAAGGCCACCCCTGGGGTTAAGGAGGCCACGCCAGCAAAGAAGAAGCAGTTGTTCACTCAAGATCGGGCCGAAACTAAGCAGGTGTCGGTCGAGGAAGATGGGTCCTCAGGAGCTACCTTCACTATAGGTGCCAACCTCGTCCCGGATCAAGAGGAGGCATTGGTGAGGTTCCTGCGCGCGAACAAGGATGTATTAGACTAGGAACCCAAGCAGCTAGTAGGGGTCCCAAGAGGGGTGATCGAGCATCACCTGAGGCTGTGCCCCAATGTGCACCCTGTGAAGCAGAAGGAGCGGCGGTAGTCCACAGAGAAGCAGTCCTTCATCATCCAGGAAACCCACAAGCTGGAGGCAGCATGTGTCATTTGCGAGGTTCGGTACCCTGAGTGGCTGGCGAACCCCGTCGTCATACCAAAGAAAGGTGGGAAGGAGCACATGTGTGTTGACTTCACCAACCTTAACAAGGCCTGTCCCCAAGACCCGTTCCCGCTCCCGCGCATCGACCAGATTGTCGACTCCACCGCCGAATGCGACCTGCTGTGCTTCCTGGACGCGTTTTCAGGCTATCACCAGATTAAGATGGCAGTGGAGGATGTGGATAAGACGGCCTTCCTGACCCCGTGTGGGGTGTACTCTACACTTGCATGCCGTTCGGGTTGCGCAACGCAGGCGCGACCTTCCAACGGCTAATGCACATCACCCTGGGTCAGCAGCTCGAGAGGAATGTTGAAGCCTACATCGACGACATTGTGGTAAAGTCTCGGGAGGCAAGAACTTTGATTCAAGACCTGGAGGAGACCTTCTCAAGCCTGCGCTAGGTAGAACTGTGGCTCAACCTAGAGAAGTGCATGTTCGGTGTTCCCTCTGGCAAGCTGTTGGGCTTCCTCGTGTCCCGCAGGGGGATCATGTCTAACCCGGAGAAGGTCAAGGCAATAGGAGACATGAGCCCACCACGAACTCTCAAGGAGATGTAGAAGCTTACAGGTTGCGTGACCTCGCTAGGGCGCTTCATCTCCAAGCTAGGAGAGCGCGCCCTACCATTCTTCAAGCTGATGAAGAAGAAGGGCCCGTTCGAATGGACCCCGGAGGCTGACCAAGCGTTTCAAGACCTCAAGGGATACATGACCAACCCTCCGGTCATGGTGGTGACTCGCCCTCTCGAGCCCCTGGTGCTTTACCTTGCAGCCACTCCCTACTCCGCTAGCGCACCTCTAGTGGCGGTTCAGGAAGAGCGCCAGGCCAAGGGTCTGCCGCGCCATGCCGCGCCCCCCAGCCGGGGCGATACAGGATCTAGAGAGCACCGCAAGGACTGCAACAACGCCAACGAGTGACCAGGCCCAGCAAGGAGGCATTCACGGGCCAACAGAGGCCCCAGGGGGCGACCAGTCCCTTGGGGTCACTACAAAAAAAAGACACATCCGTGACATTTTGGGCCGAACGAAATTTTTGTGTGTCATACATATGACACTTCTATGATGATAATTGTGACAAAACCCGGTATCATCATAGATGTGGTGGGCTCCTACTTCTATGACAAAAAATCATGACAGAAAATGGGCTTTTCGTCCTGGGCGGGCCGGAGACGCAGCTGCATGACATTCTTTGGGACGTCCATGACGGAAAAAACCGTGGTAGAAGCGAGGGGGAGGAAAATTTCGGGGAGTTCCCGGTTGCGGTGGGATGTTGGGGGCCGAGCGATGCGCGTTTCTCTCGTACACGTACGCGCGTGTGTGCGAGGCGTTGGCTCTAACTGAACCCGAGCGAGGCGTTGGCCTCTAACTGAACCCGAGCGATTGCACTGCAGGCTACGCGTTACTGAACCCGAGCGATCGATCGATGGCTGTTAACTGAACCCGATCGAGCGATTCCTTGGCTACTGCTGCTAACTGAAGCCGATCGATGCTGCCTCTGGATGAACAGTGAGCGTTGCGGGGGGGGGGGGGGTTGGATGAACAGTTCCCGGTGGGGTGGATGAACAGGACCCCGTGGTGTTGCCTATGGATGAACAGGACCCCATGGTGTGGAGGGCTGGATGAACAGTAGACGGTGGAGGGGTGGTTGAACAGTAGCCGGTGGAGTAGCGCGCGGTGGAGGCTGGATGAATAGGAGCCCGTGGAGGCTGGAGGAGGTCGACGGTGGATGAACAGTAGCTCGTGGAGGCTAGAGGGGGTCGACGGTGGAGATGAACAGTATCCCGTGGAGTCCCATTTTGCGGTCGCCACACCCCTCCCGATGAACAGGACCCCCATTTCGACCGTAGTGCTCCAACACAAGTCCATTTCCTCCGTTTTGCGGTACGCCACACCCCTCCCGATCAACAGGACCCCCGTTTCGACCGTAGGAGGTCCGTTTCCTCTGTTTTGCGGTACGCCACACCCCTCCCGATCAACAGGACCCCCGTTTCGATCGTAGGAGCTCCGTTTCCTCCGTTTTGCGGTACGCCACACCCCTCCCGATCAACAGGACCCCCGTTTCGACCGTAGGAGGTCCGTTTCCTTCGTTGTGCGGTACGCCAGGCCTCGTTTCCGTCGCCTGTTCCGTCCAAGCCCTCCCGATGAACATGACCACGCATTCCGTTCCGACCCAGCCGCGTTGCGTCCCGATGAACACGACGCATTCCGTTGCCCCCCCATGAACACGACGATGACGCAGTTTCTCCATTCCGACCCAGCCATGTCAACTAGCCCTCGCCGTACGTATGCGCAAGTAGGCGTTCGAGACCCCGCCCGCATGTACACATACGTGGCCCTATTTTCTTTCTTGCACCCCGGCCGCTGTACGTATGTGTACATGCTACGTGCGCGCCTCTACTATGACACGTGCGCGCCTCTACTACGACACGTGCGCGCCTCTACTACGACACACGCGCGCCTCTACATCGACCAGTATGTACGTACACGTTCACGACCAGAATGACAACGCTTCGTACGCTTCGACCAGGTGGGTCCCGACTGTTAGGCACTTCCTTGCCTGCGAAGATGTAGCTGGTGGGTCCCAACAGTCAGGGGGCGAATCGTTTTTTTTTGCCCGGACGCAATTCCTTGCGTGCGAAGATGTAGCTGGTGGGTCCCAACAGTCGGGGGGCCGGTTGGTCCCAGCAGTCAGGGGGGCGAATCGTTTTGGTTTTCTTTTTTTTGCCCGAACGCACTTCCTTGCGTGCGAAGATGTAGCTAGTGGGTCCCAGCAGTCAGGGGGGCGAATCGTTTTTTTTGCCCGGACGCACTTCCTTGCGTGCGAAGGTGTAGCTGGTGGGTCCCAGCAGTCAGGTGGGAAACGTTTTTTTCGCGAAATACGGTGGCTCGTTCGGTGGGTCCCTGCTGTCAGGTGGAGGAATCATTATTTTCCGCGTAATAAGGAGGCACTTCCTTGATGCCGCCGTGGACCCAGCTGTCAGCCTCTCCACGTACAGTCCACGTCCGATGGAAGTTGTTCCTTGACCACGTTGACCACGCCGCGCCGGGAGCACCAGGGCGGTGGACGACGGCGAGGCCGAGGAAGGGGACGACGCGGAGCTGGTGAAGACGCGGCAGTGGATGCCCACGCGGAGAGGAGTATGAGGTTCACTCGTTTGGCTACGGTGTGAGGCTGCCGTCGCCGCAGGGCCTGACCAGCGGTGGAAATAGTAGGGGCGGTGAGGCCTCCGCAGCAGCACAGCCGGCCACGGGAGGCAGGAGCTGGCGACACAACCGGCGCTGCTTTGGGCGGCTGGAGCAAGAAGACCAGAGGTTGAAGAAGCACTACGGCCGTTGGATGGACATCGTACGGTCACTGCAGCTAGAAATGTTTATATTGACTAAGTTGACAAAGCCCTTGGTACGTCAACTTAGCAGGCCCATATGTCAGCTTCCGAAATGGTGCGCCCCAGATGTCAGGGGGAGGAATCATTTTTTGGGCGGGTGAAGCTAGAATATCCGAGATTGAAGAAGAAGCACGACATCCGTTGGATGGACATCCAACGGCCACTGCTGCTAGAACCGTGTGTTGACTATAAGTTGACAAAGCCTTGCATACCGTCAACTCTATTTTTAGGGGACGCGTCAACTTAGTAAGGCCAGAAGTGTGTGGCAGAGAACTTATATCCCATTTGAGATTTGTAAGAATGTGTAGCCCATTTTTGAATTCTAATGGAATTTACTACAGCCCATTTACAGTTTGTTAAAAGTGCATCCCATTTCAATGAACCGTTCAAAACAGAATTCAATAAAATTTCCCACATTTTGATGGGATCCGAAATATTTTTATCCCGAAATTTCTAGTCAGATTAAATAAGTTTATATTACGTAAAAATCCAACGAAACATTGCGCTCGCAACAATTAATGAAATTAAAATTTTCAATATCCAAAAATAATATTTTATAAAGTAATCACGTGTTTGGTGCATTTTTTATAGTTACTGCCTAGTTTTTATAATTACATCCCATTTATTATTTCTTAAAGCCCATTTTGTTGTTAAGCCTAATACATCCCTCCTAGGAAAGATTTGCAGCCCAGCGGGGCGGAGAATAACAGCTTGACCTTGCCTGGGTATTTCTAAAAAAAAGTATAGCTAGGCTAGCCATTTTCAGCTTGAAAAAATTATTATCTGGGTTGGATATCTGGCCTGGGCTGGACGGGCCACAGCCCGCCCAGTTAATACCTGCAGCGATGTTTTCGTTGTTGTTCAGAGGAGAAAAATTAATATCTGGGTTAAACATCGAAAAACTATGCAGTGCTCACACCTCAAAAACACAAATACTGCTCGAGCTGCTTGGTCCCAGCTGTCGGCCGCTTCTTGTGCAATTCTCTCGTTTATTGACTACTACATAGGTTGACAATGGTGTGGGACCGTGATGTCAGGAAACCAGGGGGAAGCAAAATAAATTACTCTAGCGAGCGCTTCCACCTCTACCTCGTTGTCTCCCGTGGAAACCCCTTTCCTCCCTTTTTTTGCTCGGGCAAGGACCAATGCATGCAGCACATCCATGCGGTTATTAGGCAAGAAATAAAAGCGCTTTGCATGCTATGAATTATGATGGCCTGCATGGGTAGCTAATAAGGCATCCTCTTAACTGCTGATTAAATGTTGTGTTTAGAAGAGAGAAATATTCTTCTTTTCCACCAATCTGCTTGCACCTAGGTCGTGATGCACCTTCTAATACGACTTATTCACCTAAACGGAGGGAGTATAGTAGGCCGCGCCACATAGAAAACGAGGAAGAGTAGAACACGGTAGGTCGCCGCCGCTTGGGTCCAAGTAAGGCCACTGCTGCTACCCTCCTGTTGAAGCCAAGCTAGGCGGGTTGACCATTGACGGCCGGTTAGCTTCTTGGCGGCGACGTGGAGTCGGGGAGTTCTGATGGAGAACAACGCTACTTCTACTTAACTGCTGGTGCAGTTGGCTGACTGACACGTGGGCCCAACAGGCCACATGTCAGTTACGCAATTGCACCTGTAGTTTAGTTACTGAAGCTTCTGTTCGGCTCAGCGGGACACATGTGGGTAGCTTCGGTTAATTAATTATACCTCCTTCGTCACCAAGCTTCCTCCTTCATGGATCTCATTGGCACTCTTGATGTGGAAGAAAAGGCGAGAGCAAAGGACACACATGCTTGAGGAATTGAGGGAGGATCTAGTGCCAATATGGTACAGAAGAACTTCCAGCCCCCCAAGTTCAAGGACAAGGGCAAGTTTGATGGGAAGAACAAGGCTGTGCAACACACGAACTTCAAGAAGAAGAATGACAAGAAGAAAGGTGTTTGGTATGTGGTGATCCTGATCATTGGGCTCCTAGTTGCCCTAATCGCTATGACATGCTAGGCCGGTTAATTAATTATACCTCCAGCGCACCCCTTTTTAGTTGAAATGTAATGAAATCCGGCATGTTTATATGAAATCCGACCGTGTATGAATGAATTTATTTCGATTAGTTCGAATTCCTGTATCACTGGCATTGGATGAACATGCAAAACAATATGTACTAGCATTATTCCCAGGGTGATCACCTCGTTTGCAGCAGTTTCACATGTACTCCCTCCGGTCCTTTCTAGTCTGCGTACAAGTTTTGTCTGCAGTCAAAGTATCTCTACTTTGACCAATCTTATACAAAAAAGTATGAACTTTCACAATGTGCGAAGTAAAAAGGAACAGAAGGAGTACAAAGAGTTTGAGCAGCTTTTTAGCGTTTCTGTACATTGCAATCAAACACACAGGCCTGGCAATCCATAGAGAACATTCAAAACAATCGATGATTATGCATCTCAGTGAATCACATGTCAGAGGCAATATTTACTTCACAACTAAAGAATAAAGAAAAAATTGATCGACGCTGCTGACAGCAAAGTGCGTCCCATTCGAAAATATCAAACGCATGTCTTGCTAAAATCAATGAGCAAAATTTGACAAGGTTGTCCCGTTCCAAAATATCAAATATCTGCGATTGTGGAATGGGCAGGGTTTGCCATCAGTTCGGACATTGACATGGCACCTCGTGCTAAATAAACCATCTGTTCTTTTTGTTCAGTTCCACCAAAATCAACCAAATTCGCACGTAGCTTCTATGATTTTGCCCTTATATGTTGCAACGCCTTGAACTTATTGGCACCCCCTTTCTTGTGGTGGAAATGAATGATTCGATGTATTCATGAACATTTTGTGCAGTTCCCATTGAAATCAAGCTGAGCACCCCTGTTTGCACAAATAAAAAAAAGTGATTAGTATAGAGCAAATTGTACTATGAATTGACAGTTTCAACAGGCACATACATGGTCCATGTAGAGCACACTTTTAGAAAAATGGAACTCACCAGAAAGAATCCTAGAACAACAGCAAAAAAAATGGAGATTTTGTCAGTCCTTCTGAGCTGAAGTTAGTTTGGTCTTGTGGGGAGTAATGTAACCATGCTTCAACTGCTCCTTCTGATGATAAGATAGACATGGCTTCTTCATCCTGGAATAATCGGAACTAGTCAGTTCACGTACTCCATATTCTTCTTCAGAGGAAGATGATCCTGTTGTGCAAAGACAAGAGGACTACTAAATGCTAGCATCACTGTTTGCTCGAAAAAAGGAAAGGAAATATTTAAAACAGCACAGATGAAGCACTTCTCAAGGACAATACCACTTTTTCATGACAGTATCCAAATAGTAGCACAACACCAATAGAGATGACAAAGCTCAATCATATAGATGAAATCAGTGGGCGAGTACCAACCTTTGTCAGGAGGCTTATTGTGTAGAGCATACAGATGAAGCATTTCTCCGGAACCATCTGTTGCTATCTACGGTGGTGGCCAAGCTTACTATATACTCCTCGATTAGTCTAATGTTCCCAACATCTTCTTGTGCAGTTCCACTAAAATATATGGTATCTTCAAAGAAGATCCCTGTTTGCACAAGTAGAGATAATTACATATTACATTAAGAGTGGCATCAAATCAGTGGCAAAACAATTGCTTGTTCCAGCCATAGCAATAAATTAAGATGCAAAACTATATCATTACTTGTGCCATCACAGTTCTAGTGCTTCAGTACAGCACCGGGAGTTGATTTTTGTTTTTCTTCCCCTTGTTCTTCCCCTTCATCACTTGGTTCAATAACAAACATGCTTCGCCTTCAATGTAAGATTTGGCATGTCAATTAGGGAGCACAAGTATAGTACTAAACTTAATTTTCTGATGAAAGTGGCAAAATATAGGCCAGCAGCTGTGAAATATCCTTATCTTACCTCAATGGGATATTACAGTGCACATACAGATTGGAAGTCCTGTCTCCATTTGTGCAGTTCACTAAAATCAAGCAACATTATCATACAAGTAGCACAACATATGAATGCACACTGCAGAATCATGTGAAAGAAGGCTAGTACTGACCTCTCATGATGCAGATTTCAAACAACTCACAACAAGAAGATCTGAACCAAATTCGCCTTAACGGATAGGAAGTAAGATCTCCTCTTGTGCAGTTCCACTAAGATCAAGCAATCAAGCAATGTTGTCGATGTGAAATTTTGGTTGAACTGCACAAAACACTCTTAAAACAAAAGTGTTTTGTGCAGTGCAACAAAAGGTCACAATGGCAACGAGGTGAAGCAGATAATCCTATTTACACAGAGGTGCAAAGGAAACAATTAGTGGTCAATAACGGTGGATGACACAGAAGCCAACAAAAAGAAGCATCTACCTTATCTAAATGGGAAAGAAAGCAAGACACTAGCATTTCTCAAAGGTGGCATTGATTAATATTAACAATAAAATTCGTTAAACATGTAATTTGCTTTTAATTGTGGCATTGCATCAATTTTGCAGCGGCATTGTCACAGGGTGTTTGTTTACAGGGACATTTTGGTGTAGGGACTAAAAAACCTCCGTGTCAGTCCGTGTTGGTCCCATTTTTGTTATCAGAGGCCTTTCCCTATGTGAGCGCAGCAAATCTAGTCTTGCTCAAACTCTACAGCCTTCTCCCTTCCTTTCATTTTTTAACTAGTACTTTCGCCCCATCCTTTCCTTTTCGAACCACGTCCTAGATTTATGCGATACAACTTTCCCCACTACTTTCCCCCATTCCTTTCCTCTTTGAACCACATCCTAGATTAATGCTATACAACTTTCCCCCTTCATTTCCTCTTTGAACCACATCCTAGATTCATGCTATATACAACTTTTCCCACTCCTTTCCTTTTTGAACCACGTCCTAGATTCATGGTATACATGCAGCTAGAGCAATGCATGTGGAGTAAGTAAATTATACCTTAAGGTTCTTGGGGCGTGGTTCGGCGGGCGATGGGACTGCGGCGAAGAAGAAGGGGTCGGAGGCCCTCCCGCGCCGCCGCTGGGTGGAAAGTGAACAGCTGCGCCGGTAGTCCCTCGCCGACGGCAACAGCGTTAAGCCTCCTTCCCTTCTCGGCGGACGGATCCTGCCGGCTCTTTTGAGCAGCAGTGAGGGGAGAGAGAGGCCAACGAAGTCTTGTTTAGATCTGGAGAGGGCGAGAGAGTGTGAAGAGAGCAACTACAAGCGCTGAGGCTCCAGCGTGTATATATTTACTAAAGAGAGAGTGTGAAGCGTGCAAACCCTAGAAAACATTTTGACCAGTCAAAGAATCCTCCTGGCACAAATTATGCTCAAGTGTAGTTATCGAACCCAAGACCTCAAGTTTGATGAGCGAACAGGCTAACCAGCTACACAACCCTCCCATTATGTTCAACAAGAGGGAAATAACATTTTATACATTCCTGAATCCTTATTATAACATGCACACAAATTTTGGGCACTTGTATTTGACTTAAGTCAGTGTGCCACCGTATCTCGTATACTTACTACTCCCTCCGTCTAGGTGTAACAAGTCACGTTAGAAGGTGCAACGGGACCAAAGGTGCGTGCGTGTGTGCGCGCGCATGTGTGTGTGTGTTAGAAAGAGCAACAGGTCGACCTACTCCTACAGAGAGATGTTGTGTAGTGTACGATTTTAGCCGCGAGAGTCGGTGCATCCTCTCGTTTCCGGGAGTGTCCGGTAGGGACATGCGGACAGCTGCCACGCCCGCTCCTGACCAGCCTGGCCCACCCAAAGCCCCTCCATCGCCTGCGCGCGCTTCCCGCCCGAAACGGTCAGCGCCGCTCCAAAGAATCGGTGCTGCATTCATGCCCGGGTAGAGCGGACGCAACCTCTCACTAGCGCAAGAGTGATGGTTGCTTCCTCCGTCCAACTTACTGCTGGGTCTATGTGATTTGACGGCTCATTGGTCTTTATTACTGAGGTCGTAGGACTGCTGGATGCCCCACGCTTTCGGCGAAAGGAGGTATACTACTACTAGATTACAATTTTCTCCATTCTTACAGCGGAGGCGTGCAAGAGCAGTGAAAACACGCAGGCTCAGTGATCCGCATGTGGTTCATGGTGAAATCTCTACAAGGACTTATATTTAGGAATGGAGGAAGTACTAGTATAGTACGTAGTGTAATTTATCAGCGAGATAAATTTGTACAATGCTATGAAGCTTCCAGCTTCTGTTACATGTATCTTGCGTCCAAGGTTGCCCGTTGCAACATTTCATCAAATACAGAGGAGACTAACATGCATGCTATTGCATCTCAATGATTGACAGATCATAGCAAATATGTACTCCCTCCGTTCCAAAATAAGTTTCTCAACTTTGTGCAAACTTTGGTACAAAGTTGTACTACTACTAAAGTCGACACTTATTTTGGAACAGAGGCAGCTAAAGAAAAAATGATCGATGCAGTCCCTAGCCCTTGAACCGTGAACCCTGACCAGGCTTCAATTTGCTGGCAATGTTCGAGCTTCCAAATAAATGAAGTTTGCAACCTTTTGACCATCGGATCATTTTGTGCAGTTTCACCAAAATCAAGATGAGCATCCCTGTGGCAAAGAAATTGAACAAGCGTGATTAGAATAAGATTACTGGGACTAGTTGATGAGACATAAACTCATCACAAATACAGTACGTAGAAGACAGTAGAGGTATGTGCGGGGCAAAGAAGTAGAGAAATATCCACAGGGAGTGATGTGGGCAGCTGGAGCAGTGGTGCAAGCCGGCTGTAAAGGGAGTTGTACCTGAGGGACGTAGCTCAACCTTGAGGAGGGCGGCGGGAGGCGGCAACTTCCCATGTCACGACAGTGAGCAAGGGACAAAGGCAACCTCACTGTCTTTGTGAGAGAGAACGGCGGGGACCCCTGATCGGACGTGCTGACAGTGGGTTTTCGCCGTCGGCCACGGCCACCGCATCTACACTAAGCATCCACCCCTTCCCCAAGCAGACGTGATCCGCTAGGATGTTAGAGATGTGGCCACAGTCGTTTTGTGCGAGAGAGTGTGAAGAGAGCAACCCCAGCAAGCAACCGTGTAGGCTGGCCCGTCCTGAATATGTATATAGTGGAGCGGTTTCCTTTTCTCTCCATATGAACCTATCATATTGCATACGCGACACCTACTACTCGTTCTCCTATAACCTTGCGCTTGGCATCTCCAAAATATTAACCTTGCGATTGGCTCTTCGCCTCTTGGGGAAGTCGAGCAATAATGGTAGTGAAGTATATATCGTTCTGGCTATAGGAGACCGAATGAATTGCCGCACGTCCAACACGTGGGCAAGGGTCGAGGGGCGAGGGAGAGTGCTACATACGGAGCAAAATGAGTGAATCTACACTCTAAAATACGTCTATATACATCAGTGTTTGGAGTATGTACTAGTAGTTCATATTGAAATCTACTAAAGGACATATATATTACAAACAATATGATAGTATAATCTCTATAACCAAGGTAGTAGGGACGAGGAGTAAACGGAGGGAGTAGTAAATTTTGCTCCTCGTCCTGCGAGCCACCGCGCGCATGGGTGAGGGAGCGGGCGTAAGGCGTAGTAAGCAAGCTTCACCTCATCCTGCGAGCCACCGCGCTCGTGGGCGGGGGAGACGGCGTACTAAGCAAGCCTCTCCTCGTTCTGCGAGTTGACGGGACACATAAAAAGTACTCTAGTGTATAGAGCCTTGCCTCTAAGGTAGGCCCCACATAGTTTGCCTCTTTTTGTAACATAACACGTGAAGTCGCAATTTGTTTGTTCACCCGTGGTAGACGATCCTCCCTCCACCAAGTGGACAACCAGTACACGTGCCAAATTCCACGTGGGCTGCCTTTTTCGTACAGAAATGAGCTCCACCGTGTACCCGCGCGGGTGTGGTTGGGAAAGAGACGGGAGTACGTGCGCCATGCATGCACCTCTTCTCTTCGTGCATGTCCCCCACCTACGTGGGGTGTGTGTGAGAGATACAAACCGCGTTCGTGAGTGTTTTTTGTTTTGGGGTGGGGGTGGGGTGGGGGGTTGATTTCATGAATTATTTGTGGGAATATGTGTCGATGACATCTCAAACAAAATTTTGCATGCAATGTGTGTGAAATGGAGGCCTATCCATATCATACATAGAGGGTCGGGCAATCCACGAGAAGAGAGGGAGGGGTCATAGCTATCGATAGAGTCAAAGAGAGGATCAAGTGGGTGGGTGCGAGATCGATGAAGAGAGCCATCGAAATTGTTTGTGTGTACAAGTCAAATATATAGGGCGACTAGCCTACAGGAACGTTAGAGGGCACACGTCAAGTTTGTGTGTGGCAGGGAGACATGACTAGAGCACTCGATGTGTCGGTGTGTGTGGGAGGAGGGGGGTGGTGGGAGGGGTAGGCAGAGGCCTGACTATAGAGGTAGAACGACTCGTGTATGTGTTGAGAAGGAGAGACCCAGCTATGTCTTGAGGGAGATCGGTCGACATCCATACATAATTGAAGGACGGGAAATATGATGGGACAGAGAGAGAGAGAGAGAGGAGGGAGAGAGGGAGGGAGAGGGAGGGAGAGGGGTAGAGTGCTGGATGGGTGATGGAGTTGCTTCTCGAAGATGGTGGGAGAGGCCTACTAGACAAACTGAGGGTGGAACTGCAATGTTATCAATAAGAGTGGGGATGTGTTTCTGTGTGTGCCTGTGAGTGATAGATCTATCGGGACGCATCCATGGATGATGAAGGGGAACCATGTGTTTGGTAAGCAAACCTAACTAAATCGGTGGATCAATTGTGGTTTGTCGGAGGAAGGGAGAGACACAACTAATGTGGTAGATCAATTGACGTGTGGGTAAAAACGAGTTATAAGGACCTAACTAGCTATATGTATAGCGAGAGATCGGTCGGTGTACGTCCATTTGTTAGAGGCAAATAAGGCCCAGCGAGACGGATAGACAAAGAGAATGGAGCTAGGAGGTGGTGCGAGAGGCCCAACTACTAGCTAGATAGGGAGAGGAGTGTGCAGTTGTGAGAGCGATGAAAAGAGGGGCGAGAGTTTACACGTGTGTCTGACCGTATGAGAGACACGAGGCAAGGACACATAAAGGAGGAGATGAAGGTGTGTTTGTATGTTGTAGGCAGGCATCGCTGGAGAGGTTTATCGATCGGTGTGTGTCAGAAAGGAGTTGTGGAGACTCTGGGAGAATGACCTAAAGAAAAAATGAATGTGCCAGGTGGATAGAATGCCGAGGGAGGGGGAGGGCGAGGAGGGCATGTGCATGCACGAGAGAAAGTTAGTGGTAGCTACAAAGGTTAGAGGATTGTGTGGGTGTAAGAGACTAATAAAGATCATAATTTGATACGAAAGCAGATTCATATATTTGAATAGGAGATCATAGTGTTTTGAACATTGCATGCATGAATATAGCGGTGATACACGTGATGTCCACATGTTATACCATAATGTGATAATGCATGGCGTTTGCAACTCACAGCTAAATGCCGAACAATCTAAACCATACTATACATCAAACAATCTCACATTTTATTTGAATTTGTGATAATGTGTGGCGTTCGCAGCTTACAACTAAATATCGAACAATCTAAACAATACCATATATCGAACATTCTCACATTTTATTTGAATTTGTGGTAATGTGTGGTGTTTGCAACTCACATCTAAATACTTGTAGGCGTAGGGGGCGTGGCACCATACATAATGTGATAAACACATTATACATATGAGACATGGTTTATATTATGAAGATCTAGCTAGAGCTAGAAATGGAATGTGATTTGAAATCAAAATAAAGAGGATTCAAAATATCTAGTTCGAGTTCATATAGTACACATGGTTCATATGTAACTCGAGACTAATCATGTGGTGTGCTCTGAATATAATACACAAACGATGGTTTAACTTGACAATAATGATGATTGTATATCTTGTTAAAACAGAGAATCAAATTCAAATGCTTTGACTTCACAACAATCATTACTGTAGATCTTATTCAAATAGAGAAACGAATTCAAATTTAGTTCATATGGAAGCGGTAGTATATACATTTGGAATGCACTAAAACGTTCATTTGAGTAGTAGGTTGCATGCATTATACACGTAGCAAAATATTTTAATTGAACATAACATGAATTCAAAGTTTTGAATGACATTTGTAGGGTGCATTGATTTGGGACAGTACACGTTAGGCTTGTCCGGAAATTTCAACCCGCGCCTTGTTAGCCTGAAATATTTAAGATATATCTTTGTCTCGTTGTGCTCCAACAATACCCTCCATCTCAACTCGCGCCTTCCTATTCCGAAATTACAACGCGCGCGAAAACTCCCACCTCCTGTGAAATCCCGACACACGAAATGCCCGTGGTACCCCTGAACCGAAAGAACCACCTCAAATCGGTGGGGGTACTTTCATAACTTACCCCGCATTTCGGACAAGCACATCTCTAAGCCATGGATCCCTACTGCCATCCCATCCGCCCACCCATTCGTACACCGAGGCCGCGAAAACCTGCGACGAAACCCCACACCCTGCTCCGTCCACCACCCAGCCAGAGCCTCTTCCCCGACGACGTCGTCCACAGCAACACCTCGACGTCCCTCATACACCGTACCGGATGAGGATCTGTCGTCGATCTCATCGTCCCGCCGGTTCAGCCACCCCGTCCTCCACCTCCAAGGAGCTGCCCCGACGTTCCCCTCATCTTTCGCGCCACCTCCATTCCCACACCGCCATCTTCACCTGCACCACCGGAAGAGCATCATCATCACCGTTTCCTCGGATGAAGCTACGGCCTAATCGGCGCCACCAACAAGGTTGTACACTAATCGCCGCATTTTCTTCTTGATTCGTTCTCACGGTGCTGCCGGTGCTCGGTCCCGAGCCGACACGACACGACTCCATCCACGGCGGCGTCGCCGGCCACTTCCTCCACGGCGTCGCTCCCTCGGCGGCGACGTCCACATCAGTAGGACCTGCTGCTGCTTTAGCTCTCGCTCGTGCTGCTGCTCTGCTCTTGCTCTCGGTCCCCTACCTGGTCTGCTCTTGCTATTGCTCTTGCTCGTGCTGCTGCTCTCGCTCTTGCTCTTGCTTGCGGTGCTCCTCTGATTTAGCTACACTTCAGTCGACTGAATCGACTTTTGGGTCAGTCGATTTTCAGGGGGTGGGGGGCTCGCCGGGGTGAAGGAAGAACCAGCCGCAGTGGGGAGGGCGGCTCGCCGGAGAGGTACCCCACTATCTATCTTAGGGTTCAGGATGGGGGCGGTGGTCGCCGGCGGTGGCGGGGCGTTGGCGGGGCGGTCGCGTGGGGATCATCGGAGAAAAAGCTCGGCATGAGGGGGGGCCTAGAGGGATGGCCGGGGCGGCGGCGGGCTGGCGGTGGGGAGTGTTTCCAGGGCGGGCGGGGCAGCGCACCGCCGGCCGCGGGCGGCGGGGGGCTGCTGTTTGGCCGGCTCAGGGGGGTGGAGGTTGAAGATGAACCGCAGGCCCTTGATTTTGTATCCAACGGCTGCAAAATCGACCGACCAGAGATGAAAAAGTCAGTCGACCGACGTGTAGCCTCACCTTGCTAGTGCGTTCAGTTTCGACAGCAAAATTCAGTTTCGAGAGCAAAATTCAGTTTCGATAGTTAAGTTCAGTTTCGACAGTTAAGTTCAGTTTCGACAATTAAATTCAGTTTTGACAGTTAAGTTCAGAGATGAGCGGCTGATGTATCTTACATCTAGCACTTTGTGGTTATGTATTTTCCGTCATGTATTGGAGATGTTATTAGAATTCCACTCAGGTTAACGTTGTTCGTTGTCTCTCTAGTCCTGCTTCAGCCTCGGTGTCGTACAACTCACCGGAGCTACTCCAACGACGAAACTGTCACATCCCTAGCTTTACCTTGGCCTTGTACTAGCTTGGTTGTTGCATCATGTTTAAATTCAAATGAAATTTGAAATGGGGATTGTTGAAGCCCTAGCACTAAATGAAATTTAACTAGGTTCAATAAAAATATTTTCAATAACCCAGAATGCCCTTTGGAAATGTTCATGATTTCTGTTAAAGGTGAAAACCTCTTCCAAAAATGATGAACATATTTATAGGCTATTCCTGGATTTTTGAATTAAATTATATAGTATTTGCATCTGGGCATTTAATTGCTAATAATATTTTAAATGCTCAAATAATCACAAACTGAAATGTTTACTGTTGGAAATATTCCAAACAGTGACTTGGAGCAGTTTCATGATTTTTGGTAATGCCCTGGCATTTTTAATAAAGCCCTAAAGTTTATGGAATAATAGAAAACATTAATAAAACAGAAACCAGGAGAGAGAGAGAGAGGTTACCTGTGGCTTACCTGGCGCCCACTCGGCCCAGCGCTGGCGGCCCAGCCCACCTCCCCTTGCCAGTCATCCCCAACCTCCCCGCCAAGAGGACCAGGGCGTGTGCCCGCCGCGCCCTGGCACGCGCCGGCCACCTCCTACCTGCTTACCGCCTCACGCACGTCCCTATGGACGCCACGCAACCCCCCAGACCGCCCTCACTCTCCCTGTGCTCCTCCCCCTCCTCTATTTCTCTCTCCCGAGCACAACGAGCGCAGCCGTCGCCGCCGTTTGCTGCCGCCTTGTCCACCGCATCCCCCTCGCTCCCCTGACCGGCCCACGAGCTCCGCCATCATCCCCTACGCCGTCCCCACCGTTCCACGCGACTGGAAGGCACTCGGAGTGCCGCCATCGCCGTCGTCATCAACCTCTGCCCTGACGACCGCAACCGTTGATTCGCCGCTGTCCGTGCCTCCCCGAGCCCGCTGAGACCGTCGCCGAACTCCCTGTGAGCTCTGCCGTTTTTCCCCTCTCTTCCCCGTGTCATTTTAGCCCCATAGCCGCCGTCGCCATCGATGCCGAAGCTCACCGCCTCCCAGCTCATCGCCGGCGCCACTCCGGCCGCTCCCCGGCCGCGTCACCACCACGGCTCGATGCGGACGAGCGTCCGCATCCCGTAGGTGCACTCCGCGCGCCAAATGGCTCCCCCTAGGCCAAACCCGCAGAGCAACGCCGCGTTTGGACTCGCCGGCGGCTAAACGCCGGCGAGTTGACCCCAATGGCCCCGTTTAACCATGGGTGGGCCCAGTTGACCCCTGGGTTAATGACAGGTGGGGCCCAACCCTGCTAATTAATTAGGATTAGCAATAATTGAATTTAGTTAAACTAATTACACTGACACGCGGGACCCACTGACGCAATAATTCATTTTCTGGAATTAGTTTAATTCTAAATATTTAGAAATTCCAGAAAAATGTTGCAAACTTCTAAAATTCATAGTAAATCAACCGTAACTCCAAATGAGATAAGTTATATATGAAAAATTATCAGAAAAATTCAAGGAATCTATTTATGGCATTTGCATGCATGTTTGAACAACCTAGAGTTGCTGTACAGGGCAATTTGCATAAATGACATTAAATAAGCACATGTAGAGTTTGAATTTGAATCTTAGATTCAAACCAACTCCATTTAACTTGCTGCTAGTTGCATTAGCCAAAACACACTCATTTTGCCATGTCATGAGCATGCATCATATTGTCGCATTGCATTGATTGTGTTTTCTATATGTTGCCGGTGTTTGTCCCCTCTCGATAGACGTGGTTCCGACGATGTGATCGATGACACCGATGAAGAACTATACTATCTTCAGAAGTGCCAGGCAAGCAAAACCCCCTTGTTCATTTCGATACAATCCCACTCTCCCGGTCCTGCTCTCTTTTACTGCATTAGGACAACAACGATTCAACTGTTACTTGCTGTGGTAGTTGAACCCCTTATCCTCTGCATGACCTGTCATTGCCACAGTAAATAGATGAAACCCACTAGTATGAGTAGGAGTTGTTTGAGCCCTGATGTGCCTACTCATTCATGTTTGGTTGTCATGCCTGCTACTACTTAGAGTTGAGTCGGGTCTGATTCATCGGGAATGAATCGGAACGGTGATGAACATGTCCTACTGTGTGTGAGCTAAGTGTGTGAATACGATTTGGTAAAGGTAGCGGTGAGAGGCCATGTAGGAGTACATGGTGGGTTGTCTCATTGAAGCCGTCCTCAGGAACTGAGTTCTGTGTTTGTGATCCATGAAATAGCTACTACCACACATTGGGATCCTTAATTGACTCTCTCGGCTTCTTAATCACCCTTGTCCTCTGTCCAGGAGTTGCAAGTAGTTTCTGGTGTTTGTAGTATGCTGGGGGCCGCACGCAGTGCTGACCGTAGGGGTGGGCTGAGTTGCTGTAGGCACGTGGCACGGTGTACCGGGCGCCCGTTTGGTGTCTCGGGAACCCTGCACACATCGTTCGGGGTCGTATGTGGAAACCTCGGCCGGACTCCCTGCGGATGGAACCTGAATAGGCGATAAACCTGGACTAGAGACTCGAGTGTTTAGGTAGGTTGTGGCCGACACCCTCGCTGGGCTTCCGCTTGAAGGTTGCCGAGTACATGTTGTGTAAACGACGATAAGTGGTGAGAGCGTGTGTGAAGAAGTACACCCCTGCAGGGTTAACATCATCTATTCGAATAGCCGTGTCCGCGGTAATGGACTTCTGGGTTGCCTATAACAGTTCATAGACAAGTGAAAGTGGATACTCTAAAATGCGCAAGATAAGCGTGAGTGCTATGGATGGCGTTCTCTTAGGGAGACGGAAGCGGATCCATAGTGGTGTATTGATATGGTGAATATGTGGACTCGTGTGCGCCACCTCAAAAGAGTTACTTGCAGTCGTAGTTCAGGATAGCCACCGAGTCAAAGCTGGCTTGCTACAGTTAAACACCACCACCCCCTTTATTGATACTGATGCATGTGTAGCTAGTTTTGATGTAAGTCTTGCTGAGTACATTTGTACTCACGTTTGCCTATTTTATGTTTTTGCAGAGAGACTTCAGTCTTGCTAGTAGTACCGCTTGGACTTCGACGTTTAGCTTGATACCTCAGCTACGATCTTGTGCCCTCGGCAGGATCTGGTAGATAGTCAGGCTTCTCAGCCTTTTTCATTTGTAGATGTCTGTACTCAGACATGTTAAGCTTCCGCATGTGCTTTGACTTGTATGCTCTGAATGCTGGGTCATGAGACCCATGTTTGTAATATCTCGCTCCTCGGAGCCTAATGAATAAATACTTGAGTCGTAGAGTCTTGTTGTGATGCCATGTTGTATTTACTCATATCGGGAATATTGTGTGTATGATTGAAATGCTTGGTATGAGTGGGATCCGACTATCTAGTTGTTTATCCTTGGCAGCCTATCATATGAGGAAATGTAGTCTAGTGCTTCTGAGCGATAGTAGTCCGCTACAGCCCGGTTCACCGGAGTCCTGCTAGCCCAGCACTACTGCTTGGAACACTTGATTGACCGGCATGTGATTCACGTCGTTCCTGTGTCTGTCCCTTCGGGGAAATGTCACGCGGTGTTATCCGGAGTCCTGCCTAGCCTGCTACAGCCCGGGTTACCGGAGTCCTGTTAGCCCAGTGCTACAGCCCGGATTTATACGTGGTTGACCGACATGCTCGATGTGATTCATGTATGCCTGTCATCATGGGTTAGTGCCGCCTTGGGTTCACGACTAGCCATGTCGGCCCGGATTCTCTGTCATATGGATGCTAGCAACACTATCATATACGTGAGCCAAAAGGCGCAAACGGTCCCAGGCCAGGTAAGGTGGCACCCGTGGGAGTACCGTGCGTGAGGCCGCAAAGTGATATGATGTGTTACATGCTGGATCGATGTGGCTTAGGATCGGGGTCCTGACAGCGTTGGTATCAGAGCCTGACTGCCTGTAGGATTACCAAGCCAACCGGTCGAAGTTGAGTCTACAAATGCTTTAGTTATATAAGGGAATTGATTGTGGGATGGAACGTAAGTCTCTTTTTACTCCTTATACCTCATGGCCTTCTGATCTGAGTCAACCTGTTCTCTTCTACGGGGATTAAGAACTAGGCCTTCTCATCTACCTATCAGGATGACGTGTTACTAATCCATAGACTTATAGGAATGATGTATTCAAGCCTCTGTTCAGTTTCTACTACTTCCATGTGTTCCTAGTTGATCTCAGAACATTGATATTGTGATGTTGAGTGGTTATGCCACCATTTTGCAGGATGTCTCAAATCATTTTGAGCATTTACAGTCGTTATGCTGTCCGAGTCATCCCAGGTCTCCAAATAGTATGATGCATTTGCAAATCCTTCCTCTCCGTTCCCGATGTCCTTTTTGGTCAGAACAAGCACACTAATCGGTCTGCGAGGAACTCCATTGCCTCGGCGTATATGTTGGAACTACTATTATGACCCTAGGTGTCTTATGAAACCATCTAGTAATATGTCCATGTTTTGTGTTCCCAGTGTGATGAATCTGGCCACCATTCTCGAAAGCATCCCGTGATGCTATTAGTAGTAGGTATTCTACTCCTGGGTTTTCGAACCCGTGATTCACCCTACTTCGTGTTGATAGTGTTGCTCGTACCTTTAGAATATTAGTAACCTTTGCGATAGCCTCGAGGTCTGTGGTATTTCCTTCTTCCAAATACCATGAACCATCCTTGGCAGAAATTCGTTTGAATCAAAAGGTCACAACCAGGGTGTTCTTGAGGAGTACTCCATTCATATTGTGACTCTGCCAGTTATATCATTCTGCATGGGTTATCCGGAAGAAATTTGTTGAAATCGTTTGACATACTAACCCATGAATCCACAACTCAGAAAGTTATATGTTCCTTGAGTTGACCCTCCTCAGCTGTATTCCGACCCTAGTCTATCAATTGATAGTCAGGAATAGTTGTGCATTCGTGTTCATCGATGCCTATTATTCTTGTGGTCCGTCAAGCCATTCTATTCCGGAATGACTAGGAGAAACAAACTCCAGTGCCTCATCCATTTCTAGGATTGGGTCAAAGTAATTGTATCCCGCAGATCAAAATGCCAATCCAGCTTCTGCTCTGCTCTACCTTGGAGTGTTACCATCTTTATGTCAAGAGAGTCATGAGAATTGCACCACCTCTTATGAGTTCTTGACGTAGTAATACTTCTTGCCATCATTATTCATTCCTCGGTTCCGTGTTATTGTAACCGGAATGCCAACAAGTGAATCGTGTTGTGTGAAATCAATACTCCTAGCAACTGTGTTGCTTGGTAGTTAATGGACACTATTCTCATTCTTAGCGTGTTGGTTATTAAATCATCATCCAAAGATTGACCATGCTACGTAGTCCTTATTTCCGGTGCACTCTTCGATCAATGAGTTAGGATTATTCAATCCCTCACTTTTTTTGATCATACCATTTTGCCTTGAAAAGCAAGATTGTTCTCGAACTTAATAACATATCGGTAGTTCGTGATTTTCTGAAAATCTTCTCGGAAGTATTACCTGGTTGACACCTGACCGCTATGTTGAGCTCGTGATCAAGTTGGTTTTCCTCTAAACCACACTTTCTCCAAGAATCTGTGTTGGATACCCCTGAGCTAGTTGGTCGAGCTAAACAACAACTTGGAGAGTTGGAAGATAAAAGCTTGCCTTACTTAGTTCATTCCAAAGGGATATCCTTTTGTGTGCGTGTGTGTTGAAGAAAGGTGATATCTTCATCGATTGGTCCTGATGATCAGTTGTTGTATCTATTGCCTTGACAAAACTTTGACTTGAGTATGGGCTATCGTCAAGTCAAATCAGAGCCAACGATGTTCATAATGTTGTCTTACTCGTGGTTGATCCCTCGAGCATACACCATTACATCTTTTGGTCTGACCAATGCTATCACCGTGTTCACATGATGGTGGAAGTCCAGTGATATGGAAATTAGGATGAGTTGCTATTGAGCCCACCAGCAGCATTTTGTCTCCCCCATGACTCATGTTGAACATCCAGCTAGTATTGGAAACTTTATAAGCATTTCTTCGTGTTCCACTCATGGAGCATATGCTTGGATGGAAGAAGTGACTTCCTCGAATTCATGTGCATTTGGTGTAAGTTGCCGCCATGAATTTGAGAAAAGTTTGTTTTTGCCTCCTCTGGAATCATCCCAAGTTAGTCATGCATGTGCGAAGTATACTTTGGTTTGTGAGATTAGCTACCTCCATTCCACATGTATTCCCTAGCACCCCAAGCCACTGATTGATTTGCTCAAGGAAAAGGAGTTGTTGTGCGAATACTAGTTCATGCACAAGACTTCGATATCCTCGTTGATGGTGCCCCACCTGAACTCGGTAGTGTTTTATTATAAGACTACTATGTGGTCATGCTTGTCTAGGACAGCGTGTTCACATGCTTGTAGCAGAACCGGCTCATGTTTTGGAGTTTACTACCGTAGTTCATTCCCCTGGGAATCTCGCAACGTCATCTCGTCGATTTGTGTTGCAAGCTTTCATTTTCTTTCCCGACCCGATGAGTGTGGATTATCCTGACACCAACCAGATCTGAATCCCAGGCAGATATGATGGTTGGGACGTTTCTCAAGGACTATAATATTGGTCTCCCTGTACCCGGTAAAGTGGATGTTGTGGCCAACACTCCCAACCAAAAGACTTATTATTGCAGTATCTTGATCGAGAAAGTTGGCCACCTCCCCATAAGGATCTCGTAGAATTTATTCCAATAGTTGTTCCTTATGGATTTTTGTGCTTCCGAAGTCCGACCTTTACTTGATGGCCATGTTGATGCTCTTAAGCACTGACCGTGGTACCTAGTACATCAAGGAGAACATTAGAAGCGGAGTGCTAAATGTCTCTCGGTTGATCATCCAGATTTGCTTCTTTGGCATTGCTAAGGAAAAATCTGAGAATGTGTTATCTTCCTTTGCATATGCATCATCCATCACTATTCATCATGGTAGTATGTTGTGTTGCCAGGATCCTTGACACGGATATTGGTAGAACCTTGATGAATATGGAAATGCTCAAGCTCTTGAGAGCACGCACACGTAGAATCATCCATTGCGTTGTCTTCAACTAGGTAGTCCACATCGTCCACTCTGGTGTGAGTATGCCATTCTTTCGAATTCGTTCAAACGATCGTTTGTGATTGCCTTAGGCTGGTATAGAGAGTTGCAATGATTTTTGAATCAAAAGTAATTCTTTTTGCCACTTAAGGGAAAAGTTCTACGAGTCACCTCCCTCAAGGTGCCCCATTATGGAATCATGGCAATTATTTCCTCGCCACCTTGACACCATCCACCATCTCTCTAAGCGTTGAATTGTTGCCCACCAAATCAAACCTCGTTGTTTGTTCTTCCGTCCCTCTCGATGTGTTTTGTGTCTCAACTCGAGATGTTCCAACATCTCATTCCACGAGTTGATCTTGGATGCTCGATCTTCGAGGAGATCGTTTCCTATAGAGTTTCTTTCTTTCGCCATCGTGTTGGATGAAGATCTCAAAAGCAAGGATGTTAAGATCAACGTATGCAACGAATCAACAATCTTATGAGGCACAACCTGGATCGTGAAGATTGTGTTAGTTTGCGTTTCCCCTTCCATCTTATCCTACGCTTGAATCTCGGGACGAGGTTCTTGTTTTAGTGGGGGTGAGTTGTCACATCCCTAGCTTTACCTTGGCCTTGTACTATCTTGGTTGTTGCATCATGTTTAAATTCAAATGAAATTTGAAATGGGGATTGTTGAAGCCCTAGCACTAAATGAAATTTAACTAGGTTCAATAAAAATATTTTCAATAACCTAGAATGCCCTTTGGAAATGTTCATGATTTCTGTTAAAGGTGAAAACCTCTTCCAAAAATGATGAACATATTTATAGGCTATTCCTGGATTTTTGAATTAAATTATATAGTATTTGCATTTGGGCATTTAATTGCTAATAATATTTTAAATTCTCAAATAATCACAAACTGAAATGTTTACTGTTGGAAATATTCCAAACAGTGACTTGGAGCAGTTTCATGATTTTTGGTAATGCCCTGGCATTTTTAATAAAGCCCTAAAGTTTACGGAATAATAGAAAAAATTAATAAAACAGAAACCAGGAGAGAGAGAGGTTACCTGTGGCTTACCTGGCGCCCACTCGGCCCAGTGCTGGCTGCCCAGCCCACCTCCCCTTGCCAGTCATCCCCAACCTCCCCGCCAGGAGGACCAGGGCGTGTGCCCGCCGCGCCCTGGCACGCGCCGGCCACCTCCTACCTGCTTACCGCCTCCCGGACGTCGCTATGGACGCCACGCAACCCCCCCCCCCCGACCGCCCTCACTCTCCCTGTGCTCCTCCCCCCTCCTCTATTTCTCTCTCCCGAGCACACCGAGCGCAGCCGTCGCCGCCGTTCGCTGCCGCCGTGTCCACCGCATCCCCCTCGCTCCCCTGACCGGCCCACGAGCTCCCCCGTCATCCCCTACGCTGTCCCCGCCATTCCACGCGACTGGAAGGCCCTCGGAGTGCCGCCATCGCCGTCGTCATCAACCTCTGCCCCGACGACCGCAACCGTTGATTCGCCGTCGTCCGTGCCTCCCCGAGCCCGCTGAGACCGTCGCCGAACTCCCTGTGAGCTCTGCCGTTTTTCCCCTCTCTTCCCCATGTCATTTTCGCCCCATAGCCGCCGTCGCCATCGATGTCGAAGATCACCGCCGCCCAGCTCGTCGCCGGCGCCACTCCGGCCGCTCCCCGGCCGCGTCACCACCACGGCTGGATGCGGACGAGCGTGCGCATCCCGTAGGTGCACTCCGTGCGCCAAATGGCTCCCCCTAGGCCAAACCCGCATAGCACCGCCGCGTTTGGACTCGCCGGCGGCTAAACACCGGCGAGTTGACCCCGCTGACCCCGTTTGACCACGGGTGGGCCCAGTTGACCGCTGGGTCAATGACAGGTGGGGCCCAGCCCTGCTAATTAATTAGGATTAGCAATAATTGAATTTAGTTAAACTAATTACACTGACACGCGGGACCCACTGTCAGGTTTGACCGGACCGAGCCCCGTTGACCTGCTGACGTCACACTGACGTCAGGCTGACGCAATAATTCATTTTCTGGAATTAGTTTAATTCTAAATATTTAGAAATTCCAGAAAAATGTTGCAAACTTCTAAAATTCATAGTAAATCAACCGTAACTCCAAATGAAATAAGTTATATATGAAAAATTATCAGAAAAATACAAGGAATCTATTTATTGCATTTGCATGCATGTTTGAACAACCTAGAGTTGCTGTACAGGGCAATTTGCATAAATGACATTAAATAAGCACATATGGAGTTTGAATTTGAATCTTAGATTCAAACCAACTCCATTTAACTTGCTGCTAGTTGCATTAGCCAAAACACACTCATTTTGCCATGTCATGAGCATGCATCATATTGTCGCATTGCATTGATTGTGTTTTCTATATGTTGCCGGTGTTTGTCCCCTCTCGATAGACGTGGTTCGGACGATGTGATCGATGACACCGATGAAGAACTACACTATCTTCAGAAGTGCCAGGCAAGCAAAACCCCCTTGTTCATTTTGATACAATCCCACTCTCCCGCTCCTGCTCTTTTTTACTGCATTAGGACAACAACGATTCAACTATTACTTGCTGCGGTAGTTGAACCCCTTATCCTCGGCATGACCTATCATTGCCACAGTAAATAGATGAAACCCACTAGTATGAGTAGGAGTTGTTTGAGCCCTGATGTGCCTACTCATTCATGTTTGGTTGTCATGCCTGCTACTGCTTAGAGTTGAGTCGGGTCTGTTTCATCGGGAATGAATCGAAATGGTGATGAACATGTCCTACTGTGTGTGAGCTAAGTGTGTGAATACGATTTGGTAAAGGTAGCGGTGAGAGGCCATGTAGGAGTACATGGTGGGTTGTCTCATTGAAGCCGTCCTCAGGAACTGAGTTCTGTGTTTGTGATCCATGAAATAGCTACTACCACACATTGGGATCCTTAATTGACTCTTTCGGCTTCTTAATCACCCTTGTCCTTTGTCCAGGAGTTGCAAGTAGTTTCTGGTGTTTGTAGTATGCTGGGGGCCGCACGCAGTGCTGACCGTACGGGTGGGCTGTGTTGCGGTAAGCACGTGGCACGGTGTACCGGGCACCCGTTTGGTGTCTCGGGAACCCTGCAGACATCGTTCGGGGCCGTATGTGGAAACCTCGGCCGGACTCCCTGCGGATGGAACCTGAATAGGCGATAAACCTGGACTAGATACTCGAGTGTCTAGGTAGGCTGTGGCTGACACCCTCGCTGGGCTTCCGCTTGAAGGTTGCCGAGTACATGTCGTGTAAACGGCGATAAGTGGTGAGAGCGTGTGTGAAGAACTACACCCCTGCAGGGTTAACATCATCTATTCGAATAGCCGTGTCCACGGTAATGGACTTCTGGGTTGCCTATAACAGTTCATAGACAAGTGAAAGTGGATACTCTAAAATGCGCAAGATAAGCGTGAGTGCTATGGATGGCGTTCTCGTAGGGAGACGGAAGCGGATCCATAGTGGTGTATTGATATGGTGAATATGTGGACTCGTGTGCGCCTCCTCAAAAGAGTTACTTGCATTCGTAGTTCAGAATAGCCACTGAGTCAAAGCTGGCTTGCTGCAGTTAAACTCCACGACCCCCTTTATTGATACTGATGCATGTGTAGCTAGTTCTGATGTAAGTCTTGCTGAGTACATTTGTACTCACGTTTGCCTATTTTATGTTTTTGCAGAGAGACTTCAGTCTCGCTAGTAGTACCGCTTGGACTTCGACGTTTAGCTTGATACCTCAGCTACGATCTTGTGCCCTTGGCAGGATCTGGTAGATAGTCAGGCTTCTCAGCCTTTTTCATTTGTAGATGTCTGTACTCAGACATGTTAAGCTTCCGCATGTGCTTTGACTTGTATGCTCTGAATGCTGGGTCATGAGACCCATGTTTGTAATATCTCGCTCCTCGGAGCCTAATGAATAAATACTTGAGTCGTAGAGTCTTGTTGTGATGCCATGTTGTATTTACTCATATCGGGCATATTGTGTGTATGATTGAAATGCTTGGTATGAGTGGGATCCGACTATCTAGTTGTTTATCCCTGGCAGCCTATCATATAAGGAAATGTAGTCTAGTGCTTCTGAGCGATAGTAGTCCGCTACAGCCCGGTTCACCGGAGTCCTGCTAGCCCAGCACTACTGCTTGGAACACTTGACTGGCCGGCATGTGATTCACGTCGTTCCTGTGTCTGTCCCTTCGGGGAAATGTCACGCGGTGTTATCCGGAGTCCTGCCTAGCCTGCTACAGCCCGGGTTACCGGAGTCCTGTTAGCCCAGTGCTACAGCCCGGATTTATACGTGGTTGACCGACATGCTTGATGTGATTCATGTATGCCTGTCCTCATGGGTTAGTGCCGCCTTGGGTTCACGACTAGCCATGTCGGCCCGGATTCTCTATCATATGGATGCTAGCGACACTATCATATACATGAGCCAAAAGGTGCAAACGGTCCCGGGCCAGGTAAGGTGGCACCCGTGGGAGTACCGTGCGTGAGGCCGCAAAGTGATATGCTGTGTTACATGCTTGATCGATGTGGCTTAGGATCGGGGTCCTGACAGAAACCCTCCATCACAGCGGAGCAGTACCTCGGTCTCCGTCTCCAGACGCCTAAGATCTTCTTCCCCTCCTCCGACAGCCAAGTCAACCGGAGCATCCTCACCGGCCAACCCAATCACACTGAGATCGACATGGCTTCGCCAAAGAGGTTCTACACTTGTTGCATCTCTTTTTTACTCTACATGTTGTATATATTGTCCACTGAGGGAGTCACCGGGTTTAGACAACTTCCGGCCCCGGGAAACATCTTCCGGTAGTTACCCTACATGCCGTTTGTGGCTAGGTCTCATTACCGTCACGAGGGAGTCACCGTAATCCGGCTCTCCTAGTTGTGTATAGCCCTAAAGATTATTTCTTCCTCCTCTCTTGGGGTGCTCTGCCCCTCCTTATATAAGTTGAAGGGGCGGGTTACATGTAGAGTCCATCCCGGACTAAGACTTAAACTATTCTGACTCCTCTTCATGGGTTTCTTAACATCTTGGGCTTCTTAACATCTCGGGCTTATTAACCACAGGCGACTCTGTCTGCCAGGTTATGATCTAACTTAACATCTGCCGGGTTATGATTGTCTGTCGGGTTATGACTGTCTGTCGGTTTAACACCTGTCTTAACCATCTGTCTTAACTGTCTGTCTTAACTCTCTGTCGGTTTACCATCTGCCGGTTTACCAAGTCCCAGCCGAGTTATAACTCCGGCCGGGTCATACCGCGGGGTATATCCCCGACACCTGGCGTCTTTGAGGAGCGGCTCTTCAAGCCGTCGGCAGCACCTCTGCTTTCGGGGCCGGTGCTGCCTCGGGAGGAACTCCCCCAACCACCTGCCTCGGGAGCCCTGGCCTGCGGCCCGACCTGGGGAGTGCGCCTACTCCTGGTGCTCGAGCCTCAGGAGGGGTGCTGGACCAAGGAGTTCAAGGAGTAACTGAAGCAAGGGACGCTGCCGGTGAAAGAGGAGGACGCGGAGCGCGTGGCCCGACAGGCTACGACATACTGCATCCAGGACGGTGAGTTATACAGGAAGCGACCAAATGACGTTTCCTTGTGATACATCTCCAGGGAACAGGGGAATGAGTTGCTAGCTGACATACACGACAGAGACTGCAGGCACCACTCGTCGTCATGAACCCTCATTGGGAAGGCGTTCCGCAGTGGGTTCTACTGGCCTACGACGCTCAACGACGCGACCGAGCTGGTGAAGTCCTGCGAGGCCTGCCAATTCCACGCCAAGCAGATCCATCAACCAGCTCAGGTCCTCTAGACCATCCCGCTCTCATGGCCATTCGCAGTCTCGGGGCTGGATATCTTAGGACCATTCCCTCGAGCGCCTGGGGGCTACCGCTACCTCTACGTCGCCATCGACAAGTTCACCAAATGGGCGGAGGTAGAAGCTGTCCGCACCATCCCGTCCGGATCTGCGGTCAAGTTCATCAAGGGTCTCGTCAGCTAGTTCGGGGTCCCTAATCGCATCATCACCAACAACGGCTCGCAGTTCACTAGCAATCTCTTCAAGACATATTGTGCTAACCTTGGAATGCAGATATGCTACGCTTCGGTGGCACACCCCAGGAGCAATGGTCAAGCCGAACGCGCCAACGCAGAGGTCCTGAGAGGCCTCAAGACCAAGACCTTCAAGAAGAAGCTCGAGGCCTGTGGTAGGGGCTGGCACGACGAGCTTCAGTCTATGCTGTGGTCCATCCGCACCACCGCCACCAAGCCGACAGGCGAGACGCCGTTCTTCCTCATCTACGGAGCAGAAGAGGTTCTCCCTCATCAGGTCAAGCATCGCTCCGCGCGGGTCCTGGCGTTTGATGAGACGCAGCAGGATGCCATGCGGGGGATGGACCTTGTGCTGGGGGAGGAACGCTGCTACCTCTTGAGCACTGCGTTGGTTTTCCCTTGAAGAGGAAAGGGTGATGCAGTAAAGTAGCGTAAGTATTTCCCTCAGTTTTTGAGAACCAAGGTATCAATCCAGTAGGAGGCCACGCTCAAGTCCCTCGCACCTACACAAGCAAATAAAAACCTCGCAACCAACGCAATAAAGGGGTTGTCAATCCCTTCCCGATCACTTACGAAAGTGAGATCTGATAGATATGATAAGATAATATTTTTGGTATTTTTATAATAAAGATGCAAAGTAAAATAAAAAGCAATAAAAATAGCTAAGTGTTGGAAGATTAATATGATGGAAAATAGACCCGGGGGCCATAGGTTTCACTAGTGGCTTCTCTCAAGAGCATAAGTATTACGGTGGGTGAACAAATTACTGTTGAGCAATTGATAGAATTGAGCATAGTTATGAGAATATCTAGGTATAATCATGTATATAGGCATCACGTCCGTGACAAGTAGACCGACTACTACCTGCATCTACTACTATCACCCCACACATCGACCGCTATCGAGCATGCATCTAGAGTATTAAGTTCAAAAGAACAGAGTAATGCTTTAAGTAAGATGACATGATGTAGAGGGATAAGCTCATGCAATATGATGTAAACCCCATCTTGTTATCCTCGATGTCAAGAATACAATACGTGCCTTGCTGCCCCTACTGTCACAAGGAAAGGACACTGCAAGATTGAACCCAAAGCTAAGCACTTCTCCCATTGCAAGAAAGATCAATCTAGTAGGCCAAACCAAACTGATAATTCGAAGAGACTTGCAAAGATAACAAATCATACATAAAAGAATTCAGAGAAGATTCAAATATTGTTCATAGATAAACTTCATCATAAACCCACAATTCATCGATCTCAACAAACACACCGCAAAAGAAGATTACATCGAATAGATCTCCACGAGATTCGTGGAGAACTTTGTATTGAGATCCAAAGAGAGAGAAGAAGCCATCTAGCTAATAACTATGGACCCGAAGGTCTGAGGTAAACTACTCACACATCATCGGAGAGGCTATGGTGTTGATGTAGAAGCCCTCCATGATCAATGCCCACTCCGGCAGGACACCGGAAAAGGCCCCAAGATGGGATCTCACGGGTACAGAAGGTTGCGGCGGTGGAATTAGGTTTTCGTGGATGCTTCTGTTGGTTTGGGGGTACGTAGGAAGAAGAACGTCGGTGGAGCAATGTGGGCCCCATGAGGGTGGAGGGCGCACCCAGGGGGGGTAGGCGCGCCCCCCTGCCTTGTGCTCTCCTGATTGCTTTCTTGGCGTAGGGTCCAAGTCCACTGGATCACGTTTGTTCTGAAAATCATGTTCCCGAAGGTTTCATTCCATTTGGACTCCGTTTGATATTCTTTTTCTGTGTAACTCTGAAATAGGCAAAAAACAGCAATTTGGGCTAGGCCTCCAGTTAATAGGTTAGTCCCAAAAATAATATAAAAGTGTGTAACAAACCCCATTAATCATCCAAAACAGAATATAATATAGCATGTAGTAATCAAAAATTATAGATATGTTGGAGACGTATCAAGCATCCCCAAGCTTAATTCCTGCTCCTCCTCGAGTAGGTAAATGATAAAAACAGAATTTTTGATGCGGAATGCTACTTGGCATAAATTTTTAATGTAACCCTCTTAATTGTGGTATGAATATTCAGATTCAAAAGATTCAAGATAAAAGTTTAATATTGACATAAAAGTAATAATACTTCAAGCATACTAACTAAGCAATTATGTCTTCTCAAAATAACATGGCCAAAGAAAGTTCATCCCTACAAAGTCATATAGTTTAGTCATGCTCCATTTTCTTCACACAAGAATGCTCTCATCATGCACAACCCCGATGACAAGCCAATCAATTGTTTCATACTTTAGTAATCTCAAACTTTTTCAACCTTCACGCAATACATGAGCGTGAGCCATGGATATAGCACTATGGGTGGAATAGAATATAATGATGGGGGTTATGTGGAGAAGACAAAAAAGGAGAAAGTCTCACATCAACGCGGCTAATCAACGGGCTATGGAGATGCCCATCGATTGATGTTAATGCAAGGAGTAGGGATTGCCATGCAATAGATGCACTAGAGCTATAAATGCATGAAAGCTCAACAAAAGAAACTAAGTGGGTGTGCATCCAACTTGCTTGCTCACGAAGACCTAGGTCATTTGAGGAAGCCCATTGTTGGAATATACAAGCCAAGTTCTATAATAAAAAATTCCCACTAGTATATGAAAGTGGTAAAACAATAGACTCTCTATCATGAAGATCGTGGTGCTATTTTGGAGCTCAAGTGTGGAAAAAAAGGATAGTAGCATTGTCCCTTTTTATTTTATATATATATATTTTTTGGCCTTCCTTTTTTTATTTGGCCTTTCCCCCTTTTTTTATTGTTGGGACAATGCTCTATGAATGATGATCATCACACTTCTATTTATTTACAATTCAATGATTACAACTCGATACTAGAACAAAGTATGACTCTATATGAATGCCTCCGGCGGTATACGGGGATAGGCAATGAATCAAGAGTGAAATGTATGAAAAATTATGAACGGTAGCTTTGCCACAAATACGATGTAAACTACATGATCATGCAAAGCAATATGACAATGATGATCGTGTCATGATAAACGGAACGGTGGAAAGTTTCATGGCAATATATCTCGGAATGGCTATGGAAATGCCATAATAGGTAGGTATGGTGGCTGTTTTGAGGAAGATATAAGGAGGTTTATGTGTGACAGAGTGTATCATATCACGGGGTTTGTGTCGGCGTTCTGGGAACGTGGGTCCCCAGACTTGCCTGCCTGCGGCCCATGGCGTGGCTAAGCTAGCAGGTTGTATGGCCCATCTTCATTGACAAAGGCATTCAAGACCCTCGCGAGGGGCCAAGCCTCGCGAGGCAGACGACACAAGACCTCCTAAGGAGTGGCCTAGCCAGGCAGGCTCACGAGGAGCGGAGATATCAAGGCGAGGCAAACCTCGCAAGGCTCAAGTGACGTGAGCCATGACGATCGAGATCTGGCAGGCGTCAGGACCCCGATCCTAAGTCACACCGATCTAGCATGTAACACATCATATCACTTTGCGGCCTCACGCACGGTATTCCCACGGGTGCCACCTTACCTGGCCTGGGACCGTTTGTGCCTTTTGGCCCACGTATATGATAGTGTCGCTAGCCTCCATATGACGAAGAACCCGTGCCGACATGGCTAGTCGTGAAGCCAAAGCGGCACTAACCCATGGGGATAGGCATACATGAATCAACTTCGAGCATGTCGGTCAACAGCGTGTGAATCCGGGCTGTAGCACTGGGCTAACAGGACTTCGGATGTAACCGCGTGACATTTCCCGGAAGAGACAGACACAGGAACGAAATGAAACACATGACGGCCAGTCAAGTGTCCTGAGCAGTAGTGCTGGGCTAATAGGACTCCGGTGAACCGGGCTGTAGCAGACTACTATGGCTCATGGAAGCATTAGACTACATTTCCCCATAAGAGAGGCTGCCAAGGATAAACAACTAGATTGTCGGATCCCACACATACCAAGCATTTCAATGATACACACAATATGCTCGATATGTGTAAATACAACATGGCATCACAACATAACTCTACGACTCAAAGTATTTATTCATTTGGCTCCGAGGAGTGAGATATAACAAACATGGGTCTCATGACCCAACATTGAGAGCATACAAGTCAATGCACATGCGGAAGCTTAACATGTCTGAGTACAGACATCTACAAATGAAAAAGGCTGAGAAGCCTGACTATCTACCAGATCTTGCCGAGGGCACAAGATCGTAGGTGAGGTATCAAGCTAAACGTCGGAGTCCACACAGAACTACTAGCGAGACTGACGTCTCTCTGCAAAACATAAAATAGGCAAACGTGAGTACAAATGTACCCAGCAAGACTTACATCAGAACTAGCTACATATGCAACAGTATCAACAAAGGGGGTGGTCGAGTTTAACTGCAGCAAGCCAGCTTTGACTCGGTGGCTATCCTGAACTACGACTGCAAGTAACTCTCTTGAGGTGGCGCACACGAGTCCACATATTCACCATATCAATACACCACTATGGATCCACTTCTGTCTCCCTACGAGAAGGCCATCCATAGTACTCACGCTTATCTTGCGTATTTTAGAGTATACACTTTCACTTGTCTATGAACTGTTATAGGCAACCCAGAAGTCCATTACCGCAGACACGGCTATTCAAATAGATCATTTATAACCCTGCAGGGGTGTACTTCTTCACACATGTTGAAGGAAATATGCCCTAGAGGCAATAATAAAGTTATTATTTATTTCCTTATATCATGATAAATGTTTATTATTCATGCTAGAATTGTATTAACTGGAAACATAATACATGTGTGAATACATAGACAAACAGAGTGTCACTAGTATGCCTCTACTTGACTAGCTCGTTAATCAAAGATGGTCATGTTTCCTAACCATAAACAAAGAGTTGTTATTTGATTAACGAGGTCACATCATTAGTTGAATGATCTGATTGACATGACCCATTCCATTAGCATAGCACCTGATCGTATAGTTTGTTGCTAAGTGCTTTTCTTCATGACTTATACATGTTCCTATGACTATGAGATTATGCAACTCCCATTTGCCTGAGGAACACTTTGGGTGCTACCAAACGTCACAACGTAACTGGGTGATTATAAAGGTACATTACAGGTGTCTCCGAAGGTACATGTTGGGTTGGCGTATTTCGAGATTAGGATTTGTCACTCCGATTGTCGGAGAGGTATCTCTGGGCCCTCTCGGTAATGCACATCACATAAGCCTTGCAAGCACTGCAACTAATGTGTTAGTTGTGAGATGATGTATTACGGAACGAGTAAAGAGACTTGCCGGTAACGAGATTGAACTAGGTATTGAATACCGACGATCGAATCTCGGGCAAGTAACATACCGATGACAAAGGGAACAACGTATGTTGTTATGCGGTCTGACCGATAAAGATCTTCGTAGAATATGTAGGAGCCAATATGGGCATCCAGGTCCCGCTATTGGTTATTGACCGGAGAGGTGTCTTGGTCATGTCTACATAGTTCTCGAACCCGTAGGGTCCGCACGCTTAACGTTTCGATGACAGTTACTATGAGTTTTATGATGTTGATGTACCGAAGGTTGTTCGGAGTCCCGGATGAGATCACGGACGTGACGAGGAGTCTCGAAATGGTCGAGACATAAAGATTGATATATTGGAAGCCTATGTTTGGACTCCGGAATCACTCCGGGTGAAATTGGGAATTTTACCGGAGTACCGGGGGGTTACCGGAACCCCCCGGGGGGGTCAATGGGCCTTGATGGGCCTTAGTGGAAAGGAGAGAAAGGGGCCCAAGTGCTGGCCGCACCTTCCCCCCTTCCCTAGTCCTATTAGGATTAGGAGAAGGGGGCGCCCCCCTCTCTCTCCCTTCCCCCTTGGTCAAACCCTAGTTGGACTAGGATTGGGGGGAGGAATCCTACTCCTAGTAGGAGTAGGACCCCCTGGCGCGCCCCTTGTTGGCCGGCCAGCCCCTCCCCTTCCCTCCTTTATATACAGGGGCAGGGGGCACCCCATGGGACACAAGTTGATCCTTGAGATCTTTCCTTAGCCGTGTGCGGTGCCCCCTTCCACCAAATTACACCTCGATTATACCGTTGCGAAGCTTAGGCGAAGCCCTGCGTCGGTGGAACATCATCATCGTCACCACGCCGTCGTGCTGACGAAACTCTCCCTCAACACTCGGCTGGATCGGAGTTCGAGGGACGTCATCGAGCTGAACGTGTGCAGAACTCGGAGGTGCCGTACGTTCGGTACTTGGATCGGTTGGATCGTGAAGAAGTACGACTACTTCCTCTACATTGCGTCAACGCTTCCGCTCCTGGTCTACGAGGGTACGTAGACAATACTCTCATCTCGTTGCTATGCATCACCATGATCTTGCGTGTGCGTAGGAAATTTTTGAAATTACTACGTTCCCCAACAGTGGCATCCGAGCCTAGGTTTTTATGGTTTGATGTTATTTGCACGAGTAGAACACAAGTAAGTTGTGGACGATACAAGTCATACTGCCTACCAGCATGTCATACTTTGGTTCAGCGGTATTGTTGGACGAGACGATCCGGACCAACCTTACGCGTACGCTTACGCGAGACCGGTTCCCTCGACGTGCTTTGCACATAGATGGCTTGCGGAAGACTGTCTCTCCAACTTTAGTTGAACCGAGTGTGGCTACGCCCGGTCCTTGAGAAGGTTAAAACGGAGTCTATTTGACAAACTATCGTTGTGGTTTTGATGCGTAGGTAAGATGAGTTCTTGCTTAAGCCCGTAGCAGCCACGTAAAACTTGCAACAACAAAGTAGAGGACGTCTAACTTGTTTTTGCAGGGCATGTTGTGATGTGATATGGTCAAGACATGATGCTAAATTTTATTGTATGAGATGATCATGTTTTGTAACTGAGTTATCGGCAACTGGCAGGAGCCATATGGTTGTCGCTTTATTGTATGCAATGCAATCGCGATGTAATGCTTTACTTTATTACTAAGCGGTAGTGATAGTCGTGGAAGCATAAGATTGGCGAGACGACAACGATGCTACGATGGAGATCAAGGTGTCGCGCCGGTGACGATGGTGATCATGACGGTGCTTCGGAGATGGAGATCACAAGCACAAGATGATGATGACCATATCATATCACTTATATTGATTGCATGTGATGTTTATCTTTTTATGCATCTTATCTTGCTTTGATTGACGGTAGCATTATAAGATGATCTCTCACTAAATTATCAAGAAGTGTTCTCCCTGAGTATGCACCGTTGCGAAAGTTCTTCGTGCTGAGACACCACGTGATGATCGGGTGTGATAGGCTCTACGTTCAAATACAACGGGTGCAAAACAGTTGCACACGCGGAATACTCAGGTTATACTTGACGAGCTATGCATATAAGATATGACCTCGGAACACGGAGACCGAAAGGTCGAGCGTGAATCATATAGTAGATATGATCAACATAGTGATGTTCACCATTGAAACTACTCCATCTCACGTGATGATCGGACATGGTTTAGTTGATTTGGATCACGTGATCACTTAGAAGATTAGAGGGATGTCTATCTAAGTGGGAGTTCTTAAGTAATATGATTAATTGAACTAAAATTTATCATGAACTTAGTCCTGGTAGTATTAGCATATCTATGTTGTAGATCAATAGCTCGCGTTGTTGCTTTCATGTGTTTATTTTGATATGTTCCTAGAGAAAATTGTGTTGAAAAATGTTAGTAGCAATGATGCGGATTGGATCCGTGATCTGAGGTTTATCCTCATTGCTGCACAGAAGAATTATGTCCTTGATGCACCGCTAGGTGACGGACCTATTGCAGGAGCAGATGCAGACGTTATGAACGTTTGCTAGCTCAATATGATGACTACTTAATAGTTTAGTGCACCATGCTTAACGGCTTAGAATCGGGACTTCAAAGACGTTTTGAACGTCATGGACCATATGAGATGTTCCAGGAGTTGAAGTTAATATTTCAAACAAATACCCGAGTTGAGAGATATGAAGTCTCCAACAAAGTTCTATAGCTAAAAGATGGAGGAGAATCGCTCAATTAGTGAGCATGTGCTCAGATTGTCTGGGTACTACAATCGCTTGAATCAAGTGGGAGTTAATCTTCCAGATAAGATAGTGATTGACAGAATTCTCTAGTCACCATCACCAAGTTAGTAGAACTTCGTGATGAACTATAATATGCAAGGGATAACGGAAAATATTCCCAAGCTCTTCGCGATGCTAAATTCGGCGAAGGTAGAAATCAAAGAAAAACATCAAGTGTTGATGGTTGACAAGATCACTAGTTTCAAGAAAAGGGCAAAAGGAAAGAAGGGGAACTTCAAGAAGAACGGCAAGCAAGTTGCTGCTCAAGTGAAAAAGCCCAAGTCTGGTCCTAAGCCTGAGACTAAGTGCTTCTACTGCAAAGGGACTGGTCACTGGAAGCGGAACTACCCCAAGTGATTGGCGGATAAGAAGGATGGCAAAGTGAATATAAGTATATTTGATATACATGTTATTGATGTGTACTTTACTAGTGTTCATAGCAACCCCTCAGTATTTGGTACTAGTTCAAGTTGCTAAGATTAGTAACTCGAAATGGGAGTTGCAGAATGAACAAAGACTAGTTAAAGGGCAAGGTGACGATGTGTGTTGGAAGTGGTTCCAAGATTGATATGATCATCATCACACACTCCCTATACTTTCGGGATTAGTGTTGAAACTAAATAAGTGTTATTTGGTGTTTGCGTTGAGCATGAATATGATTTGATCATGTTAATTGCAATACAGTTATTCATTTAAGTTAGAGAACAATTGTTGTTCTGTTTACATGAATAAAACCTTCTATGGTCATACACACCAATGAAAATAGTTCATTTGGATCTCGATCGTAGTGATACACATATTCATAATATTGAAACCAAAAGATGCGAAGTTAATAATGATAGTGCAACCTATTTGTGGCACTGCCGTTTAGGTCATATTGGTGTAAAGCGCATGAAGAAACTCCATGCTGATGGGATTTTGGAATCACTTGATTATGAATCACTTGATGCTTGCGAACCATGCCTCTTGGGCAAGATGACTAAAACGCCGTTCTCCGGAACAATGGAGCAAGCAACAGATTTGTTGGAAATCATACATACTGATGTATATGGTCCGATGAATATTAAGGCTCGCGACAAGTATCATTATTTTCTAACCTTCACAGATGATTTGAGCAGATAATGGTATATCTACTTGATGAAACATAAGTCTGAAACGTTTGAAAAGTTCAAAGAATTTTAGAGTGAAGTGAAAATCATCGTGACAAGAAAATAAGGTTTCTACGATCTGATCGCGGAGACAAATATTTGAGTTACGAGTTTGGTCTTCAATTAAAACAATGTGGAATAGTTTCACAAATTCATGCCACCTGGAACACCACAGCATAATGGTGTGTCCGAACGTCATAACCGTACTTTATTGGATATAGTACAATCTATGATGTTTCTTACCGATTTACCAATATCATTTTGGGATCATGCATTAGAGATAGCTGCATTCACGTTAAAAGGGGCACCATCTAAGTCCGTTGAGACGACACAATATGAACTGTGGTTTAGCAAGAAACCAAAGTTGTCGTTTCTTAAAGTTTGGGGCTGCGATGCTTATGTGAAAAAGCTTCAACCTGATAAGCTCGAACCCAAATCGGAGAAATGTGTCTTCATAGGATATCCAAAGGAAACTGTTGGATACACCTTCTATCACAAATCCGAAGGCAAGATATTTGTTGCTAAATTCGGAAACTTTCTAGAGAAGGAGTTTCTCTCGAAAGAAGTGAGTGGGAGGAAAGTAGAACTTGATGAGATAACTGTATCTACTCCCTTATTGAGAAGTAGTACATCGCAGAAATCAGTTTCTATGACACCTACACCAAATAGGGAGGAAGCTAATGATCATGATCATGAAACTTCAGATCAAGTTTCTACAGAACTTCGTAGATCAACCAGAGCAAGATCCGCACCAGAGTGGTACGGTAATCCTATTCTGGAAGTCATGTTACTGGAACATGATGAACCTACGAACTATGAAGAAGCGATGGTGAGCCCAGATTCCACAAAATGGCTTGAGGCCATGAAATCTGAGATGGGATCCATGTATGAGAACAAAGTGTGGACTTTGGTTGACTTGCCCGATGATCGGCAAGCAATTGAGAATAAATGGATTTTCAAGAAGAAGACTGACGCTGATGGTAATGTTACTATCTATAAAGCTCGACTTGTTGCAAAAGGTTTTCGACAAGTTCAAGGGATTGACTACGATGAGACTTTCTCACCCATAGCGATGCTTAAAGTCTGTCCGAATCATGTTAGCAATTGCCACATTTTATGAAATCTGGCAAATGGATAAACAAAACTGCATTCCTTAATGGAGAGGTGTATATGATGCAACTAGAAGGTTTTGTCAATCCTGAAGGTGTTAACAAAATATGCAAGCTCCAGCGATCCATCTATGGACTGGTGCAAGCATCTCGGAGTTGGAATATACGCTTTGATAAGTTAATCAAAGCATATAGTTTTATACAGACTTGCGGTGAAGCCTGTATTTACAAGAAAGTGAGTGGGAGCACTACAGCATTTCTGATAAGTATATGTAAATGACATATTATTGATCGGAAATAATGTAGAATTATTCTGTGAAGCATAAAGGAGTATTTGAAAGGAGTTTTTTCGAAGAAGGACCTCGGTGAAGCTGCTTACATATTGAGCATCAAGATCTATAGAGATAGATCAAGACGCTTGATAAGTTTTTCAATAAGTACATACCTTGAAAAGATTTTGAAGTAGTTCAAAATGGAACAGTCAAAGAAAGAGTTCTTGCCTGTGTTACAAAGTATGAAATTGAGTAAGACTCAAAGCACGACCACGGCAGAAGATAGAAAGAGAATGAAAGTCATTCACTATGCTTTGGCCATAGGTTCTATAAAGTATGCCATGCTGTGTACCAGACCTATTGTATACCCTACCCTGAGATTGGCACGGGAGTACAATAGTGATCTAGGAGTAGATCACTGGACGGCGGTCAAAATTATCCTTAGTGAAATAAGGATATGTTTCTCGATTATGGAGGTGACAAAAAGGTTCGTCGTAAAAGGTTACGTCGATGCAAGTTTTGACACTAATCTGGATGACTCTAAGTCTCAATCTAGATACATATTGAAAGTGGGAGCAATTAGCTAAAGTAGCTCCGTGCAGAGCATTGTAGACATAGAAAATTGCAAAATACATAACGGATCTGAATGTGGCAGACCCGTTGACTAAATTTCTCTCACAAGCAAAACATGATCACACCGTAGTACTCTTTGGGTATTAAACACATAGCGATGTGAACTAGATTACTGAATCTAGTAAACCCTTTGGGTGTTGGTCACATATCGATGTGAAACTATGGGAGTTAATCACATGATGATGTGAACTATTGATGTTAATCACATGGTGATGTGATCTAGATTATTGACTCTAGTGCAAGTGGGAGACTGAAGGAAATATGCCCTAGAGGCAATAATAAAGTTATTATTTATTTCCTTATATCATGATAAATGTTTATTATTCATGCTAGAATTGTATTAACTGGAAACATAATACATGTGTGAATACATAGACAAACAGAGTGTCACTAGTATGCCTCTACTTGACTAGCTCGTTAATCAAAGATGGTCATGTTTCCTAACCATAAACAAAGAGTTGTTATTTGATTAACGAGGTCACATCATTAGTTGAATGATCTGATTGACATGACCCATTCCATTAGCATAGCACCTGATCGTATAGTTTGTTGCTAAGTGCTTTTCTTCATGACTTATACATGTTCCTATGACTATGAGATTATGCAACTCCCGTTTGCCTGAGGAACACTTTGGGTGCTACCAAACGTCACAACGTAACTGGGTGATTATAAAGGTACATTACAGGTGTCTCCGAAGGTACATGTTGGGTTGGCGTATTTCGAGATTAGGATTTGTCACTCCGATTGTCGGAGAGGTATCTCTGGGCCCTCTCGGTAATGCACATCACATAAGCCTTGCAAGCACTGCAACTAATGTGTTAGTTGTGAGATGATGTATTACGGAACGAGTAAAGAGACTTGCCGGTAACGAGATTGAACTAGGTATTGGATACCGACGATCGAATCTCGGGCAAGTAACATACCGATGACAAAGGGAACAACGTATGTTGTTATGCGGTCTGACCGATAAAGATCTTCGTAGAATATGTAGGAGCCAATATGGGCATCCAGGTCCCGCTATTGGTTATTGACCGGAGAGGTGTCTTGGTCATGTCTACATAGTTCTCGAACCCGTAGGGTCCGCACGCTTAACGTTTCGATGACAGTTACTATGAGTTTTATGATGTTGATGTACCGAAGGTTGTTCGGAGTCCCGGATGAGATCACGGACGTGACGAGGAGTCTCGAAATGGTCGAGACATAAAGATTGATATATTGGAAGCCTATGTTTGGACTCCGGAATCACTCCGGGTGAAATTGGGAATTTTACCGGAGTACCGGGGGGTTACCGGAACCCCCCGGGGGGGTCAATGGGCCTTGATGGGCCTTAGTGGAAAGGAGAGAAAGGGGCCCAAGTGCTGGCCGCACCTTCCCCCCTTCCCTAGTCCTATTAGGATTAGGAGAAGGGGGCGCCCCCCTCTCTCTCCCTTCCCCCTTGGTCAAACCCTAGTTGGACTAGGATTGGGGGGAGGAATCCTACTCCTAGTAGGAGTAGGACCCCCTGGCGCGCCCCTTGTTGGCCGGCCAGCCCCTCCCCTTCCCTCCTTTATATACAGGGGCAGGGGGCACCCCATGGGACACAAGTTGATCCTTGAGATCTTTCCTTAGCCGTGTGCGGTGCCCCCTTCCACCAAATTACACCTCGATTATACCGTTGCGAAGCTTAGGCGAAGCCCTGCGTCGGTGGAACATCATCATCGTCACCACGCCGTCGTGCTGACGAAACTCTCCCTCAACACTCGGCTGGATCGGAGTTCGAGGGACGTCATCGAGCTGAACGTGTGCAGAACTCGGAGGTGCCGTACGTTCGGTACTTGGATCGGTTGGATCGTGAAGAAGTACGACTACTTCCTCTACATTGCGTCAACGCTTCCGCTCCTGGTCTACGAGGGTACGTAGACAATACTCTCATCTCGTTGCTATGCATCACCATGATCTTGCGTGTGCGTAGGAAATTTTTGAAATTACTACGTTCCCCAACACATGTTTCCACCACTTAGCGTTTGCACACGACATGTGCTCGACAGACTTCAAGCGAAAACCGACGTGGGTGTAGACCACGACCTAACTGACCACACAAGTCTCTAGTCCAGGTTTATCGCCTATTCGGGTTCCATCCGCGAGGAGATCCGGCCGGAGTTTCGCTCACAGCCCCAAACGATGTGTGCAGGCTTCCCGGGACACCAAATGGGCGCCCGGTACACCGTGCCACGTGCCTACCGCAACACAGCCCACCCCTATGGTCAGCGCTGCGTGCGGCCCCCAGCATACTACAAACACCAGAAACTACTTGCAACTCCTGGACAGAGGACGAGAGGGGTCAGTAAGTCGAGCGGGGTTATATTTCAGGGCCCAACGTGTGGTAGTAGCTGTTTCATGGATCACAAACACAGAACTCAGTTCCTGAGGACGGTTTCAATGAGACAACCCACCATGTACTCCTACATGCCCTCTCACCGCTACCTTTACCAAATCGTGTTCACACACTTAGCTCACACACAGTAGGACATGTTCATCACCATTCCAATTCATCCCCGATGAATCAGACCTGACTCAACTCTAAGCAGTAGCAGGCATGACAAACAAGCAGGAATGAGCAGGCACATCAGGGCTCAAACAACTCCTACTCATGCTAGTGGGTTTCATCTATTTACTGTGGCAATGACAGGTCATGCAGAGGATAAGGGGTTCAGCTACCGCAACAAGTAACACATGAATCGTTGTTGTCCTAATGCAGTAAAAGAGAGCAGGAGCGAGAGAGTGGGATTGTATCTGAATGAACAAGGGGGTTATGCTTGCCTGGCACTTCTGAAGATAATATAGTTCTTCATCGGTGTCATCGAACACATCGTCGAAGCAACGTCTACTGAGAGGGGAAAATTACCGGCAACAGAGAGAAAACACAATCAATGCAATGCAACAATATGATGCATGAATACGACATGGCAAAATGGGTGTGTTGGGCGAATGCATCTACAACCAGGGTGGTTTGAGCTCATTTGAATCAAAGATTCAAATACAAACTCAAGTTATGGGTTTATAAAGTGCATTAACATGTTTTGAGCTAAACAGCAAGGTTAGGTTGCTCTAACATGCATTAAACCAGTACAGATGGATAGATTGGATTTTTCTGATCATTTTTCATATATAATTTGTTTGATTTGGAGTTACGGTTGAATTACTATGAATTTTAGAAGTTTGCAACATTTTCTAGAATTTCCTATATAAAAATAAATCCAGAAATGCTTTACTGCGTCAGCATGACATCACACTGACGTCAGCGGTCAACGGAGCGGCCTGGGTCAAACCTGACCGGGGGGCCCACTGGTCAGTGACCCAGGCTGGTTTGTGTGGCTGACAGGTGGGCCTGGTCAACTGCCGCGTCAGCAAGTCAACGTGGAGGGGTGGGTCCTACTGTTTATGAAGTAAACTAAACAGAAAATAAACTATGTTTAATTAGTCAGTGGGGATGAGTTGTCAGTGTCACTAGGGGGTTAATTAGCATAACTGTTAACCGCTAATGACGTTGCCACGTCAGCTGGGTCAAACCCGGGTCAACTCGTCGAAGTTAACCGCGGCCCGTCGCCGGCGACGCCAGAGACGGCGGAGGGCGTCGGGATTCCTCCTCCGGCGAGCAAATGGCCGGCGGAGGGCGTCTACGTGATGCGGGCACTCGTCCGCGTCGAGTAGTGGCAGTTGCTGGGCCTGTGGTGGCGGGATTCGTCACCGGCGTCGACCTTGGCGGTCGCCGGAGCTCGGGTGAGCTCGGGTCGACGCTACGGTGGCCAGGGAGGCTCGTGCGGGGCACCTACGTGCTCTACGTGGTGCGGGAAGGGAGATGAGCACGACGGCTAGACCACTAGGTGGCCGGAGGCACGTCGGCAGCGCATGCGGATGAGCAGGGTGCAGTGGCTATGGTGCACGAGAGCGAGAACGGAGAGGGAGGGAAGGGTCAGTGGCTCACTGCGAGTGCATGGGAGCGAACAGCGAGCTCGGGGAGGGGCTGTTGAAGTCGTGCGGCCGCTGGCGATCTCGGAGCAGAGGAGGCGAAGATGGCGGGGCAGAGGGCAATGCAGGCCGTCCGGCGTCGGCGGTTCGGTGAGGAGGAGGAGAGGGACTAGGGGGAGCTCATGGGCAGCTCCAGGGGGCGAGGGAGAGGCGGTGGCGTCGAGTACGGCGGCGGCGGCTTACGGGCGCATCGGTCATAGCGGGAGAGGAACGAGGGAGAGGGCATAGGAGGGGAGAGTGGCGTCCAGGGCGTCGAGGCGGCGCCGAGGAGAAGACGCGAGGCGTCGCGGTGGCCAGGCGACGCAGGCAAGCAACCTGGTGGCGTGGCGCCCGCGCACGCGCCTTGCGTTGTCCCTCCTCTGCCTACTGGCAGAGGTTGGGGATGACTGGCACTAGGCCAGGGTGGGCTGGCCGGCCACTTGGGCCGCGAGGTAAGCCTAGGTGAGGTTCCTTCTCTCTCTCTTATTTTGTTTCTGTTTTCTATTTTCTATAATTGTTTTGGATTTATTAAAAATGCCAGAGCATTTTCAAAAATCATGAAACTAATCATGGCTACTGTTTATAATATATCCAACAGTAAACATTTCAGTTTATGATTATTTGAGCATTTAAAATATTTTATAGCATTTAAATGCCCAAATGCAAATACTGTATGATTTAATTCAGTGACCCCCAATTGACCTAGAAAAATGTGCAATATTTTTGGCAGAGGTTCAAGACCAATCCAAAGATTATGAACATTTTAGAGGGGCATTTTGGGATCATTGAAATGATTTTTATTTGGACCCTAGTTGAGTTTCATTTGCTGCTAGGGTTTATCAGCCCCCATTTAAAAATTAAAAGAAATTGAAATTGATGCATGGATGCAATGCCACTAATTGCAAGAAGATTTCTAGGGCTGTGACAGCAGGCGCCAGCACGCGCAGCGTCCTTGTTTCCTCTTTCGTGCTAAGGAGGCAAGCGCAGACAAGGAGTACCGAGGCATTAGGCAAAGGTTTCCATATTGGTGCAACGAGACCAAGACCAGGAGGACGGCAAGACGAAGGTCACCGTGGAGCCCAAGACGGCGTCACCACCAGAGCCTTTTGCAGGCAAAGACCGCTTTTATCAGGATAGCTTGTACTAGCTATCCCCTTTCAAATTCGCCCGCCGTTGGTGGCTCCCTTCCCGCTCAATATTTGGGAAGAGGACTAGCGCCTATATAAGTAGAGCTAGCCACCACAGTAGGAGGACGGATAGAGTCCTCACCCGCACAAGTTCGACAAGCACAAGAACACGTCAACCTCAGGAGGTTGTTCTTCCCTTTGTACTGTTCATCATCAGCCCAAGAGGCAATCCACCACCACACTGGAGTAGGGTATTACACCACAGCGGTGGCCCGAACCAGTATAAATCTCGTGTCTTTCTGTGTTTCGAGTTCGTCGAGTTCGTCCGCTAGATCTTAGCAAGCTAGAGCGTGGATCGGTAGGAGGGGAAGAACTTCGCGCGCACCCCAGAGTTCGAACCTTAAAGGTTTTGCCGGAACCCCATCTACGACATTTGGCGCGCCAGGTAGGGGTGTGCCGTAGCTTCTCTCTGCCGACCTACACCCCGCGCCGCCGCACTTCGCCCCCATGGCGGGTGCCCCGCTGCCCGCTCCTGCGGCCAGTGTTGACGACGGGGCCAGGGGCTCCGAGCCCTGGCCCCCGCCCTGCGACGGGTGCGATGGCCACCCAAGTTCAGGCCGGAGATGCTGCCACGCTACGACGATGCGGAGGACCCGTTGCCGTTCCTACTGGCGTACGAGGAAGCCGTTCTCGAGGCCGGGGGCGACGACACGGTCATGGCCAACTGGGTCCCCATGGCCCTCAGCGACGAGCCACGCGCGTGGCTGCTCAACCTCCCTGGATCCACGGTGGCGTCCTGGGGGAACTCTGCGACCTCTTTACTGCTCGCTACGCGGTGGTGGCGCACCACGCAGTTGCAGCCCTGCTGGGTGTCTCTCAAGCACCGCCTTCAGATCGCCACGTCAAGTCGTTCCTCCGTCAGATTGGGGCCGCTTCCAAATGCCCGGGAGCTCCGCCAGGCTGGGCTGCAGCAGAGCCCGACCTCACCTTCAGCTCAGAAGACCATCTCGTCACCACCGTTGACTCGGGCACGCTCCCAATGCTCTGCACACCCACCATCTGCAACGTGGCTGTTACCAAGACCCTCATCGATGGTGGTGCCGACCTCAACTTGCTCTCTGTGGAGGCCGTGAGCCTTCTTCACGTGCCGCTCGAGCGGCTCAGTCTCAGCAAGCCCTTCTCAGGAGTTGGTGGCGGCGCTCCCAACTCTCTGGGACAGATCCGTCTCCCAGTCACCTTCGGCACGCGCGACAACTACCGCACTGAGCTGGTCGACTTCGACATCGCCCACATCGGCCTCCCGTACAACGCCACCCTCGGGTACCCAGCTCTCGCCCAGTTCATGGCGGCGACTCACCTAGCCTACAACCTCATGAAGATGCATGGGAGCAAGGGTGTCCTCACCATAAAGGGGGACACCAAGGAGGTCGTAAGGGCACTCAAGCTTGCCTTCAAGACCGCCGCGGCGGCGCAGCCTGCCTGCGCCGTCACCCCCGAAGCCAAGGAGGCCGCTCCTACCAAGAAGAAGCAGTTGTTCACCGAAGACAAGGAGAAAACCAAGCAGGTGCCAGTCAATGAGGACAGACCCTTAGGAGCCACCTTTACCATAGGTGCCTGCCTCGATTCCGTCCAAGAAGAGGCGTTGGTGAGGTTCTTGCGCGCAAACAAGGACATATTCGCATGGGAGCCCAATCAGCTGGTGCGGGTTCCAAGAGAGGTGATTCAGCATCACGTAAGGGTGTGCCCCAACATGCGCCCTGTCAAGCAACGAGCAAGGCGGCAATCCACGGAGAAGCAAGCCTTCATCGTCTAGTAGACCCGCAAGCTGGAGGCCGCGGGTGCCATTCGCGAGGTTCGGTATCCCACATGGCTGGCAAACCCCGTCGTAGTGCCGAAGAAGGGCGGGAAGGAACGAATGTGCATCGATTTCACCAACCTTAATAAGGCCTGCCCCCAAGATCCGTTCCTGCTCCCCCGCATCGACCAGATCATCGATTCCACCGCCGAGTGCGACCTGCTGTGCTTTTTGGACGCATTCTCAGGGTATCACCAGATCAAGATGGCGGTGGAAGACATGGAGAAGACAGCCTTCCTGACCCCGTGTGGGGTGTACTACTACACATGCATGCCCTTCGGGCTGTGCAATGCGGGCGCAACCTTTCAGCGGCTGATGCACATCGTCTTGGGATGGTAGCTCAGGAGAAACACAGAGGCCTATGTCGACGACATAGTGGTGAAGTCTCGGGAGGCGAGAACCTTGATTCAAGATTTGGAAGAGACCTTTGAGAGCCTGCGCCAGGTGAACCTACGGCTTAACCCGGAGAAGTGTGTGTTCGGGGTCCCTTCTGGCAAGTGGCTGGGATTCCTTGTGTCGCACAGAGGGATCGAGGCGAACCCCGAGAAGATCAAGGCCATCGAAGACATGAGCCCACCGCAGACCCTCAAGGAGGTGCAGAAGCTGGCGGGACGAGTGACCGTGTTGGGGCGTTTCATCTCCAAGCTAGGAGAGCGCGCCTTACCCTTCTTCAAGCTCATAAAGAAGAAGGGCCCATTCGAGTGGAAACCATAGGCCGACCGAGCCTTCCAAGACCTCAAGAAATATCTGACCAACCCTCCGGTAATGGTGGCACCACGAACTCTTGAGCCCTTAGTGCTTTACCTTGCCGCCACCCCGTACTCCACCAGCATAGCGTTGGTGGCGGTTCAGGAGGAACACCAAGCCAAGGGCGCGCCGCGCCAAGCTATAGCTGAAGTACTGCAAGGTCAGAAAGGCGCCGCAAAAACCTCAGCACCAAAAGACCAAGCTCGGCAAGACAGCGTCGCCGAGATTCCCGAAGGCAGTCAGGCCTCGGGAGCCCCTCCACCTCAGGAGACGCCCCAATCTCTACAAGACCCGAGCCTCGCCAACGCGCCAGCCCTTGTCGAGCACCCGGTGTATTTCGTCAGCACGGTGTTGTAGGATGCAAGGGCGCGATACCCCATGCCTCAGAAGCTCCTGCTCACGCTCTTGGTGGCCTTGCGCAAGCGGCGGATTACTTCCAGGGCCACCCCATCAAGGTCGTCTCGGCCTACCCATTGGAGAGGGTGCTCAGGAGCCCCAACTCGGCTGGAAGGGTCGCCGAGTGGACCATATAGCTGCAAGCATTCCAGTTAGATTTCAGCACTACCAGGGTCGTCAAGGGGGCCGCACTCGCGGATTTCGTGGCAGAATGGACGGATGTCCCAACGCTTGAAGAAGGCGAAGACCGATCCACCTCGCTAGGAAGCGAGGCACCGGACGGGTGGGTCATGTACTTCGACGGTGCCTTCGCGCACCAAGGCGCAGGGGCTGGGGTGGTACTGATCTCGCCCACTCAGGACAAGCTCTATTTTGCCGTGCAACTCTGCTTTCAGCACAGCGAGAAGGTCTCCAATAACATCACCGAATACGAAGGCCTCATAGCTGGCCTGAAGGTCGCGGCAGCTCTGGAAGTGAAGCGCCTTACCGTTAGAGGCGACTCGTAGCTCCTCGTCAACTTCTCCAACAAAGTATACGAGCCAAAGGACGAGCACATGGAGGCATACCTCGCGGAGGTGCGCAAGATGGAGAAGCAATTCGTGGGCTTGGAGCTGGAACACGTGCCCCGGGGCACCAACCAGGAAGCCGACGACATTGCCAGGAGAGCATCCATGCAACAGCCACAAAGAGCCCGGTGTCTTTGAGGAACGGCTCTTCAAGCCATCGGCGGCACCACCATTTTCAAGCACAGCCCAGCCTCTGGAGGAGCTTCCACAGCCTCCTGTCTCCGGAGCCCCGGCCTACGGCCCGACTGTCGGTGTCAAAACTGGCAGGTCTCGGGTAGGGGGTCCCGAACAGTGCATCTAAGGCGGATGGTAACAAGAGGCGGGGGACACATTGTTTACCCAGGTTCGGGCCCTCTCGATGGAGGTAATACCCTACTTCCTGCTTAATTGATCTTAATTATATGAGTATTACAAGAGTTAATCTACCACGAGACCATTGAGGCTAAACCCTAGAAGCTAGCCTATGATTATGATTGTTGTTGTCCTACGGACTAAACCCTCCAGTTTATATAGACACCGGAGGGGGCTAGTGTTGGAAATATGCCCTAGAGGCAATAATAAAAGCATTATTATTATATTTCCTTATTCATGATAATTGTCTTTATTCGTGCTATAATTGTGTTATCCGGAAATCGTAATACATGTGTGAATAACAGACAACAACGTGTCCCTAGTAAGCCTCTAGTTGACTAGCTCGTTAATCAATAGATAGTCATGGTTTCCTGACTATGGGCATTGGATGTCAATGATAATGAGATCACATCATTAGGAGAATGATGTGATGGACAATACCCAATCCTAAACGTAGCATAAGATCGCATAGTTCGTTTGCTAGAGTTTTCCAATGTCAAGTATCCTTTCCTTAGACCATGAGATCGTGTAACTCCCGGACACCGTAGGAGTGCTTTGGGTGTGACAAACGTCACAACGTAACTGGGTGACTATAAAGGTATACTACGGGTATCTCCAAAAGTATCTGTTGGGTTGACACGGATCGAGACTGGGATTTGTCACTCTGCTTGACGGAGAGGTATCACCGGGCCCACTCGGTAATGCATCATCATAATGAGCTCAATATGATCAAAGTGTTTGATCTCGGGATCATGTATTATGATACGAGTAAAGTGACTTGCCGATAACGAGATTGAACGAGGTATAGGGATACCGACGATCGAATCTCGGGCACGTAAAATACCGATTGACAAAGGGAATCGTATACGGGATTAATTGAATCCTCGACATCGTGGTTCATCCGATGAGATCATCATGAAGCATGTGGGAGCCAACATGGGTATCCAGATCCCGCTGTTGGTTATTGGCCGAGAGCCGTCTCTGTCATGTCTGCATGTCTCCCGAACCCGTAGGGTCTACACACTTAAGGTTCGGTGACGCTAGGGTTGTGAAGATATGTATATGCAGTAACCCGAATGTTGTTCGGAGTCCCGGATGAGATCCCGGACGTCACGAGGAGTTCCGGATTGGTCTGGAGGTAAAGAATTATATATAGGAAGTGCTATTTTGGCCATCTGGACAAGTTTCGGGGTCACCGGTATTGTACCGGGACCACCAGAAGGGTCCCGGGGGTCCACCGGGTGGGGCCACCTGCCTCGGGGGCCACATGGGCTCTAGGGGGTGCGTCTTGGCCTACATGGGCCAAGGGGAACCAGCCCCAAGAGTCCCATGCGCCTAGGGTTTCAAAGGGAAGGAGTCACACAAGGGGAAGGCACCTCCTAGGTGCCTTGGGGGGGAGGGAAACCTCCCCTTGGCCGCCGCCCCAAGGAGATTGGATCTCCTAGGGCCGGCGCCCCCCCTTGGCACTCCTATATAAAGGGGGGGAGGGGGCAGCCGCACCCCCTGGTCCTTGGCGCCTCCCTCTCCCTCTCTAGCATCTCCTCCTCCTCCGTAGAGCTCGGCGAAGCCCTGCCGGAGTACTGTAGATCCACTATCACCACGCCGTCGTGCTGCTGCCGGAGCCATCTTCCCCAACCTCTCCTTTGCCTTGCTGGATCAAGAAGAAGGAGACGTTATGCTGACCGTACGTGTGTTGAACGCGGAGGTGCCGTCCTTTCGGTGCTAGGATCTCCGGTGATTTGGATCACGTCGTGTACGACTACCTCATCCCCGTTCGTTGAACGCTTCCGCTCGCGATCTACAAAGTGTTATGTAGATGCAATCTCTCTCCCATGACTCGTTGCTTAGATGAACTCATAGATGGATCTTGGTGAAACCGTAGGAAAATTTTTAATTTTCTGCAACGTTCCCCAACAGTGGCATCATGAGCTAGGTCTATGCGTAGTTTTCTATTGCACGAGTAGAACACAATTTGTTGTGGGCGTAGATGTTGTCAACTTTCTTGCCGCTACTAGTCTTATCTTGCTTCAGCGGTATTGTGGGATGAAGCGGCCCGGACCAACCTTACACGTACGCTTACGTGAGACCGGTTCCACCGACTAACATGCACTAGTTGCATAAGGTGGCTGGCGGGTGTCTGTCTCTCCCACTTTAGTTGGAGCGGATTCGATGAAAAGGGTCCTTATGAAGGGTAAATAGAAGTTGACAAATCACGTTGTGGCTTTCACGTAGGTAAGAAAACGTTCTTGCTAGAACCCTAATTCAGCCACGTAAATCTTGCAACAACAATTAGAGGACGTCTAACTTGTTTTTGCAGCAAGTGCTTTGTGATATAAATATGGCCAAAGTTGTGATGAATGATGAATGATCTATATGTGATGTATGAGATGTTCATGCTATTGTAATTGGAATCACGACTTGCATGTCGATAAGTATGACAACCGGCAGGAGCCATAGGAGTTGTCTTTATTTTTTGTATGACCTGCGTGTCATTGAGAAACGCCATGTAATTACTCTACTTTATTGCTAAACATGTTAGCCATAGTAGTAGAAGTAATAGTTGGCGAGCAACTTCATGGAGAAAGATGATGGAGATCATGATGATGGAGATCATGGTGTCAAGCCGGTGACAAAGATGATCATGCAGCCCCAAGATGGAGATCAAAGGAGCTATGTGATATTAGCCATATCATGTCACGTTTATTATTTGATTGCATGTGATGTTTATCATGTTTTGCATCTTGTTTACTTAGAACGACGGTAGTAAATAAGATGATCCCTCATAATAATTTCAAGAAGTGTTCCCCCTAACTATGCACCGTTGCGACAGTTCGTTGTTTCGAAGCAGCACGTGATGATCGGGTGTGATAGATTCTAACGTTCACATACAACGGGTGTAAGACAGATTTACACATGCAAACACATAGGTTGACTTGACGAGCCTAGCATGTACAGACATGGCCTCGGAACACAGAAGACCGAAAGGTCGAGCATGAGTCGTATAGAAGATACGATCAACATGAAGATGTTCACCAATGTTGACTAGTCCGTCTCACGTGATGATCGGACACGGCCTAGTTGACTTGGATCATGTAATACTTAGATGACTAGAAGAGGGATGTCTATCTAAGTGGGAGTTCATTAAAATTTGATTAGATGAACTTTATTATCATGAACTTAGTCTAAATATTTACAATATGTCTTGTAGATCAAACGGCCAACGTAGTCCTCAACTTCAACGCGTTCCTAGAGAAAACCAAGCTGAAAGACGATGGCAGCAACTATACGGACTGGGTCCGGAACCTGAGGATCATCCTCATAGCTGCCAAGAAAGATTATGTCCTACGAGCACCGCTGGGTGACGCACCTGTTCTCCCTGCAGAACAAGACGTTATGAACGCTTGGCAGTCACGTTCCGATGATTACTCCCTCGTTCAGTGCGGCATGCTTTACAGTTTAGAGCCGGGGCTCCAAAAGCGTTTTGAGAGACATGGAGCATATGAGATGTTCGAAGAGCTGAAAATGGTTTTCCAAGCTCATGCCCGGGTCGAGAGATATGAAGTCTCCGACAAATTCTTTAGCTGTAAGATGGAGGAAAATAGCTCTGTCAGTGAACACATACTCAAGATGTCTGGGTTGCACAACCGCTTGACTCAACTGGAAGTTAATCTCTCGGATGAAGCGGTCATTGACAGAATCCTCCAGTCGCTTCCACCTAGCTACAAGAGCTTTGTGATGAACTACAACATGCAGGGGATGGTAAAGACCATTCCTGAGTTATATGCTATGCTGAAATCAGCAGAGGTAGAAATCAAGAAGGAACATCAAGTGTTGATGGTGAATAAAACCACTAAGTTCAAGAAGGGCAAGGGTAAAAAGAACTTCAAGAAGGACGGCAAGGAAGTTGCCGTGCCCGGTAAGCAAGTTGCCGGGAAGAAGCCAAAGAATGGACCCAAGCCCGAGACTGAGTGTTTTTATTGCAAGGGAAGTTGTCACTGGAAGCGGAACTGCCCCAAATACTTAGCAGACAAGAAGGCCGGCAAAACAAAAGGTATATGTGATATACATGTAATTGATGTGTACCTTACCAGTACTCGTAGTAGCTCATGGGTATTTGATACCGGTGCAGTTGCTCACATTTGTAACTCAAAGCAGGAGCTGCAGAATAAACGGATACTAGCGAAGGACGAGGTGACGATGCGAGTCGGGAATGGTTCCAAGGTCGATGTGATCGCCGTCGGCACGCTACCTCTACATTTACCTACGGGATTAGTTTTAAACCTCAATAATTGTTATTTAGTGCCAAGTTTGAGCATGAACATTGTGTCTGGATCTCGTTTAATTCGAGATGGCTACTCATTTAAATCCGAGAATAATGGTTGTTCTATTTATATGAGAGATATGTTTTATGGTCATGCTCTGATGGTTAATGGTTTATTCTTAATGAATCTCGTACGTGATGATACACATATTCATAGTGTGAATACCAAAAGAGTTAAAGTTGATAACAATAGTCCCACATATTTGTGGCACTGCCGCCTTGGTCACATAGGTGTCAAACGGATGAAGAAGCTCCATGCAGGTGGACTTTTAGAGTCTCTTGATTATGAATCATTTGACACGTGCGAACCATGCCTCATGGGTAAAATGACCAAGACTCCGTTCTCAGGAACAATGGAGCGAGCAACCAACTTATTGGAAATCATACATACTGATGTGTGCGGTCCAATGAGTGTTGAGGCTCGCGGTGGCTATCGTTATGTTCTCACCCTCACTGATGACTTGAGTAGATATGGGTATATCTACTTAATGAAACACAAGTCTAAGACCTTTGAAAAGTTCAAGGAATTTCAGAGTGAGGTTGAAAATCAACGTGACAGAAAGATCAAGTTTCTACGATCAGATCGTGGAGGAGAATACTTGAGTCATGAATTTGGCACACACTTAAGAAAATGTGGAATAGTTTCACAACTCACGCCGCCTGGAACACCTCAGCATAATGGTGTGTCCGAACGTCGTAATCGCACTCTATTAGATATGGTACGATCTATGATGTCTCTTGCCGATTTACCGCTATCTTTCTGGGGCTATGCTTTAGAGACTGTCGCATTCACTTTAAATAGGGCTCCATCGAAATCCGTTGAGACGACACCGTATGAATTATGGTTTGGGAAGAAACCTAAGCTGTCGTTTCTAAAAGTTTGGGGATGCGATGCTTATGTCAAGAAACTTCAACCTGAAAAGCTCGAACCCAAGTCGGAAAAATGTGTCTTCATAGGATACCCTAAAGAAACTATTGGGTATACCTTCTACCTCAGATCCGAAGGCAAGATCTTTGTTGCCAAGAATGGATCCTTTCTAGAGAAAGAGTTTCTCTCGAAAGAAGTAAGTGGGAGGAAAGTAGAACTTGATGAAGTGTTACCTCTTGAACCGGAAAATGGCGAAACTCAAGAAAACGTTCCTGAGGTGCCTGCATCGACTAGAGAGGAAATTAATGATGATGATCAAGATACTTCTGTTCAAGCTCCTACTGAAATTCGAAGGTCCACAAGGACACGTTCCTCACCAGAGTGGTACGGCAACCCTGTCTTAGAAATCATGTTGTTAGACAACGGTGAGCCTTTGAACTATGAGGAAGCAATGGCGGGCCCGGATTCCGACAAATGGCTAGAAGCCATGAAATCTGAGATACGATCCATGTATGAAAACAAAGTATGGACTTTGACTGACTTGCCCGTAGAGCGGCGAGCCATAGAAAATAAATGGATCTTTAAGAAGAAGACAGACGCGGATGGTAATGTGACCATCTATAAAGCTCGGCTTGTCGCTAAGGGTTATCGACAAGTTCAAGGGGTTGACTACGATGAGACTTTCTCACCGGTAGCAAAGCTGAAGTCCGTCCGAATCATGTTAGCAATTTCCGCATTCTACGATTATGAAATATGGCAAATGGACGTCAAAACGGCATTCCTTAATGGTTTCCTTAAGGAAGAATTGTATATGATGCAGCCGGAAGGTTTTGTCGATCCTAAGAATGCTGACAAGGTGTGCAAGCTCCAACGCTCGATTTATGGGCTGGTGCAAGCATCTCGGAGTTGGAACATTCGCTTTGATGAGATGATCAAAGCTTTTGGGTTTACGCAGACTTATGGAGAAGCCTGCGTTTACAAGAAAGTGAGTGGGAGCTCTGTAGCATTTCTCATACTATATGTAGATGACATACTTTTGATGGGAAATAATATAGAACTCTTGGACAGCATTAAGGCCTACTTGAATAAGAGTTTTTCAATGAAGGACCTTGGAGAAGCTGCTTATATATTAGGCATCAAGATCTATAGAGATAGATCGAGACTCTTCATAGGTCTTTCACAAAGCACATACCTTGATAAGATATTGAATAAGTTCAATATGGATCAATCTAAGAAGGGGTTCTTACCTGTATTGCAAGGTGTGAAATTGAGCTCAGCTCAATGTCCGACCACGGCAGAAGATATAGAAGAGATGAGTGTCATCCCCTATGCCTCAGCCATAGGTTCTATTATGTATGACATGCTGTGTACCAGACCTGATGTAAACCTTGCCGTAAGTTTGGTAGGAAGGTATCAAAGTAATCCCGGCAAGGAACACTGGACTAAGGAAATGTTTCTCGTTTATGGAGGTGACGAAGAGCTCGTCGTAAAGGGTTACGTCGACGCTAGCTTCGACACAGATCTGGATGACTCTAAGTCACAAACCGGATACGTGTATATTTTGAATGGTGGGGCTGTAAGCTGGTGCAGTTGCAAGCAAAGCGTCATGGCGGGATCTACATGTGAAGCGGAGTACATGGCAGCCTCGGAGGTAGCACATGAAGCAATTTGGGTGAAGGAGTTCATCATCGACCTCGGAGTCATACCCAATGCGTCGGGGCCAATCAAACTCTTCTGTGACAACACTGGACCTATTGCACTTGCCAAGGAGCCCAGGTTTCACAAGAAGACCAGGCACATCAAGCGTCGCTTCAACTCCATTCGTGAAAATGTTCAAGATGGAGACATAGAAATTTGTAAAGTGCACACGGACCTGAATGTCGCAGATCCGTTGACTAAACCTCTCCCTAAGGCAAAACATGATCAGCACCAGAACTCTATGGGTGTTTGATTCATCATAATGTAACTAGATTATTGACTCTAGTGCAAGTGCGAGACTGTTGGAAATATGCCCTAGAGGCAATAATAAAAGCATTATTATTATATTTCCTTATTCATGATAATTGTCTTTATTCGTGCTATAATTGTGTTATTCGGAAATCGTAATACATGTGTGAATAACAGACAACAACGTGTCCCTAGTAAGACTCTAGTTGACTAGCTCGTTGATCAATAGATAGTCATGGTTTCCTGACTATGGGCATTGGATGTCAATGATAACGAGATCACATCATTAGGAGAATGATGTGATGGACAAGACCCAATCCTAAACATAGCATAAGATTGCATAGTTCGTTTGCTAGAGTTTTCCAATGTCAAGTATCCTTTCCTTAGACCATGAGATCGTGTAACTCCCGGACACCGTAGGAGTGCTTTGGGTGTGCCAAACGTCACAACGTAACTGGGTGACTATAAAGGTATACTACGGGTATCTCCGAAAGTATCTGTTGGGTTGACACGGATCGAGACTAGGATTTGTCACTCCGCTTGACGGAGAGGTATCACCGGGCCCACTCCGTAATGCATCATCATAATGAGCTCAATACGATCAAAGTGTTTGATCACGGGATCATGCATTACGGTACGAGTAAAGTGACTTGCCGATAACGAGATTGAACGAGGTATAGGGATATCGACGATCGAATCTCGGGCAAGTAAAATACCGATTGACAAAGGGAATCGTATACGAGATTAATTGAATCCTCGACATCGTGGTTCATCCGATGAGATCATCGTGAAGCATGTGGGAGCCAACATGGGTATCCAGATCCCGCTGTTGGTTAGTTGCCGAGAGCCGTCTCGGTCATGTCTGCATGTCTCCCGAACCCGTAGGGTCTACACACTTAAGGTTCGGTGACGCTAGGGTTGTGAAGATATGTATATGCAGTAACCCGAATGTTGTTCGTAGTCCCGGATGAGATCCCGGACGTCACGAGGAGTTCCGGATTGGTCCGGAGGTAAAGAATTATATATAGGAAGTGCTATTTTGGCCATCGGGACAAGTTTCGGGGTCACCGGTATTGTACCGGGACCACCAGAAGGGTCCCGGGGGTCCACCGGGTGGGGCCACCTGCCTCGGGGGCCACATGGGCTCTAGGGGGTGCTCCTTGGCCTACATGGGCCAAGGGGAACCAGCCCCAAGAGGCCCATGCGCCTAGGGTTTCAAAGGGAAGGAGTCCCACAAGGGGAAGGCACCTCCTCGGTGCCTTGGGGGGAGGGAAACCTCCCCTTGGCCGCCGCCCCAAGGAGATTGGATCTCCTAGGGCCGGCGCCCCCCCTTGGCACTTCTATATAAAGGGGGGGAGGGGGCAGCCGCACCCCCTGGTCCTTGGCGCCTCCCTCTCACTCTCTAGCATCTCCTCCTCCTCCGTAGAGCTCGGCGAAGCCCTGCCGGAGTACTGTAGCTCCACCATCACCATGCCGTCGTGCTGCTGCCGGAGCCATCTTCCCCAACCTCTCCTTTGCCTTGCTGGATCGAGAAGAAGGAGACGTTACGCTGACCGTACGTGTGTTGAACGCGGAGGTGCCGTCCTTTCGGTGCTAGGATCTCCGGTGATTTGGATCACGTCGTGTACGACTACCTCATCCCCGTTCGTTGAACGCTTCCGCTCGCGATCTACAAAGTGGTATGTAGATGCAATCTCTCTCCCATGACTCGTTGCTTAGATGAACTCATAGATGGATCTTGGTGAAACCGTAGGAAAACTTTTAATTTTCTGCAACGTTCCCCAATAGCTAGGGTTACACAGAGTCGGTTACAAGCGAGGAGATACGCATATCCGAATTGCCAAGCTTGCCTTCCACGCAAAGGAGAGTCCCACCCGGACACAAGACGAAGTCTTCAATCTTGTATCTTCATAGTCGAACAGTCCGGCCAAGGTATATAGTCCGGCTGTCCGAGGACCCCCTAATCCATGACTCCCTCAGTAGCCCCTGAACCAGGCTTCAATGACGATGAGTCTGGCGCCCATATTGTCTTCGGCATTGCAAGGCAGGTTCCTCCTCCAAATACTCCATAGAAGATTTTGAACACAAGGATCGTGTCCGGTCTGCAAAACAAATTCCACATTCCTCCGTTGAGAGTATACTATTCCACTAATCTAATCTGCTAACAACTTTTCATAACGTGACGTCCTGCCATGGCCCGGTCATTACGAACCATTTTTCCTTGCCTGCCACTGCACGTGTTGCGAGGTGGTTTTATTGGCACGTCTTGTCGGAGCAGAGATCGTGTTCCCCTTATCACGGGATTCTCATCAATACGGATATGGGTAACCCAACCGCACCATCAATCGCGGCACTTGGGGAATAAGCGATTGTCGGATGTGGGGTTCTGGTAAACCCTTAAGGTTCAAACACTGGTGTGCACGCGAAGTCTTTCCCTCCTACCAATCTACGCCCTAGCACGCTAAGATCTTGCAGACAAAGTCGACGAACTCGCAACACAGAGAGACACGAGGTTTATACTGGTTCGGGCCACCATTGTGGTGTAATACCCTACTCCAGTGTGGTGATGGTGGATTGCCTCTTGGGCTGATGATGAACAATACAAGGGAAGAACAGCCTCCTGAGGTTGAGGTGTTCTTGTGAGTAGGCTCTAGATCGTGTTGGATCGAGCTAAGATGAGATTGGCTCTACTATGGTGGCTAGCTCTACCTATATAGGCCCTGGTCCTCTTACCAAATATCGAGCGGGAAGGGAGCGAACAACGGCGGGCAAATTCGAAGGTGGACAGCTAGTACAAGCTATCCTGACAAAAGTGGTCTTCGCCTGCGAAAAGCTCTGGTGGTGACGCAGTCTTGGGCTCCACAATGACCTCCATGTCTTACTGTCCTCTTGGTCTTGGTCTCGTTGCACCAATATAGCAACCTTTGCATGATGCCACGATACTCCTCGCATGCGCTGGCCTCCTCAGCACCAAAGAGGAAATAAGGACGCTGCGTGCGCTGGCGCCCGCCTGGCGCCCGCCTGGTGTCGTTCGTCATGGCTCACGTCATGAGAGCATCGTGAGGTTTGCCCCGCCTTGATATCTTTGCTCCTCATGAGCCTGCCTGGCTAGGCCACTCCAGAGGCGGTCTTGCGTCGTCCGCCTCACGAGGCTTGGACCCTCGCGAGGGTCTTGGATGCCTTGTTGATGAAGATCTGTTGTACGGCCCGCTGGCTTAGCCATGTTGTGGGCCGAATGCAGGCAAGTCTAGGGACCCCCATTCCCAGAACGCCGACAGTAGCCCCCGGGCCCAAGGTGCGCTCAGGCTTGGCTTCACGGAGAAGCCAAGGGTCAAGTTCAGAGCATCGCGGGCCCCAAAAGCCTGCAGCCTCGGTTGACGCATGGCGGTTGATTGGACGTGGGCGTCTCCGCTTCCCCATGCTGCCTCGGTAACTGCACGACTTGACAAGTCCCTGCGACATGCAAGGAAAACCATCATTACCTGCGATCGTGGGAGATGTCGGTTGGCCTCCTTCTGCTATAAATGAGGAGGGGGCGTAGCCCCCATCGCCCATCTCTTCCTCGCTTTCTTGCTTCTTCTTCCCCGCTCCATTGCTGACAACAATGGCGCCCATCAGAAGGTTTTCTGCTGAAGAAAAAGGAAAGGCTCCCTGTGATGACCCGGGGCCCCTTCCGTCGAAGAAGAGGTCGATCCATCGCCGTGATGAAGCGGCAATGTAGGTGGTGACGAGGCCTTGGTGCGAGCGGCCTCCTCCGGGGTATCCGCTACCCTTGTACGCCCGAGCCGAGGGCTCCGGAGGACGAAGTGATGAGCAGCACCGCCCATGCCGTATCCGGGGTCGCCGCGCCACGGCAACGCGCGCTGTGGCCCCAGGGGTCCACGCCGCGGACTCCTCGCACGAGTTGGTGCTGTGGCCACCGATGCCTCCAAGCTCCTGGATCTGCTTCCAGCGGTTCTTCTCCGACGCGATGCTGCCGAGGGGGCCTCTCGAGCTCTGGCTGCAGCACGCCGACTGCAGTGGTCCGGTGACCGGAGCGGAGATCGAAGCGGTCCCCACCCGCAAGATCTTCATGACCCGCAGCTGGGGGGAGATCGCACGGGTCTGCCGCGCGAGGGGCGCCCTCACGATCCACTTCGAGTACGATGGCGCCTCCGCGCTCTTCTTCAAGGTCTTCGATGCCGAGGGCCGCCACCTGGAGTGCTGCCCTGGAGAGGAGCGCCAAGCCGATGCGCCCTTCGCTCACCACTACTCCAGCAGCAGTAGCCCTTGGGAGTCCGATAGCTCTCCTGAGCTTTACGAGACCCGGAGACAAGTGACGACAGCTATGTGCCCCCGAGCTCTCGCCGCGCTTGGAGTAGGGCCACGGCGTCTGGCCGTCGCGGCCGCTGATCTGGACGGAGTTGGCGTCGGCCTCACGTGGCCCGCTGTTGATGATGGCATCCGCCACGTGAGGGTGTAGATAGGATTCCACTTAGTATCAACTTCTGTTTCCTACGAAGAATCATAAATTAACCCGTGGGGGCATGTAAGTGTCTGTAATGTCTTTTGTGCTTATCTTCCCTGTTATGAGAATTTGGTGAACGCATGTCCCGTTAAGGCTTGGTCCCCCTTTCTTTCCTCGTGATAGCTTGTTGCTCTACGCTGACAGGTCCCGGTCCCCAGGCAGGCTACAGCCGTCGCTGGTATGCCAGGTCGCGTGCCGTGGTCAACGCCAGGAGGTGTGCGGCAAAAGGTCCAGTAAGAGCCCCTGAGGCGTGATGCTTAGGAGGTCCCCCTTAGTGCTCAAGCGGCCATGGTAAAGCGAGGAAGGGAGTGGACGTGTCCGCAACGGGGTTGCGACAAGGCATGGGTGACCATTAGGCCCAAACATTTAGCCGACCCGTGTGCGGGACATATCTTGTTGATTTCGTGGCAACTCATGGTGTTGCGCTGGAGCTGCGCGCCTACTCGTGCAGCACAACTAGGTCGGCCCGTACGAGTTTCCCTCCCCTCGTGCCCTCCTTAGTGCTCTACGTCCTCAGGTCCCGGCCCTCGAGCGAGCTCAGCCGCTGCTGGTATGCCAGGTTGCGATGCCGTGGTCAAGGCCAGGGGTGAGGGCTGGAGAGCCAGTAAGAGCTCCTGAGTCGCGATACTCAGGAGCCCCCCTTTTAACGCGCAAGCAAATTGCACGAGAGAGAAGGAGGCTCGCGGTGCCGCCTTCTATCCTTTTCGCGGGATCCCTGTGAACAGGCACAAGAAGAAACACGATTTGCCGTTACAGCTGTCAGCCTGCCGCTGGTTGCTCTGGATGAGGTGAAGGCACTGAGGGCCTGTTGAGGTGACGTGCGCGGGGCGTGCCGTGAGCCAGAGCTCAACCGCTCAGTTTTTTCAACGTGACAGGGACGGACCCATGCATCAGCGCCGTGCCTGTGTGGAGGCCCCGGGGGAGGCACTGATCGAGCGGGTGATAGCAGTTGGCAGGTTAAGCATGGAGAGCAGAGCAACATGGATAAATATAGGAAGATACATGCCACCGGGTCCATCCCGAGCGGCTTCGGAATGATGCAGCCCGAGGAGCGCCCCCAACAAGGTAAGATAAAGACATAAGCAAAAGGGGTACATGCCATAGGGACGGACCCATGTGGCCTGGGAATAATGCAGCCCGAGGGGCACTCCTAGCTAAACGAGCTTGAAAGATGTCACCTGGTTCTGTAGACGAAGTAGAGTTGGTGCGGCCTAAGGCGTGCGTTGAAGAAATAACTCCTCATGATCCACCGAGGCCCTGAGCCTCAGGAGGCTCTGGGGGCTTGGGAGGTTCCCGGAAGGCCGTCTCCATTTCCTCCAGAACGGTGTGGTACCTGGCCTCCTGAGCCGCCAGGACGCGCCGCATGTTGCGCTGATAGGCCGATGCCACGCTCGGCAAGCCGAAGGGCATGCGAACGTAGCTGTGTGGTGGGCCCTCACAGCGGTCCACAAGTGATGGCCAGAAGCGCTCCTGAGATGCGGCCCTGTTGAGCCCCTGGACGTCGACGCAGACGCGCAGCCCGGCATCCTTGCCTGGATGGGGAGCTGCACCTTGTGGGCGGCCGCCGCCGCACATGGCTCTTGCTTCTTGCAGTTCCTTGGTGGTCTTGGTGATGAACTCCCGGGTGGTGGGCACTCCTTGCCCTGTGCTCTCCTGAGGGACACGTGCCGCGAAGCACACCTCCAAGTGGTGCCCAAGTGCCTCCCTCGTGAGGTTGGCAAGGTCTGAGGCCCTCCAGAAGAGAGCCCCCGAGCCCTGCCCGAGGAGGGCGCTGGGCGCGTCTTCCTATGCGACGGAGGGAGGCGCCTCTGGAACGGGCGTTGATCCTGACGAGGCTCCTACCGCGACACCATCCTCCTAAGGTCTTGCACGGTGCGGCTGCTTCTTCCTGGGGATGGCCTCCAGAGGGCCTCCATTTCTGCTGTCGGGGTCATCGATTGCTGCGGCTTGAAAGGCGCGCTCGAGGGAGCACACCGCATCCCTCTCTTCACACGAGGCCGTGATCATTCCTCCACTTCCTGGCATCTTGAAAACGGTGTAGCCGTGATGGGTGACTGCCATGAACTTGGCCGGGGCCGGATACCCGAGGATGGCATTGTATGGCAGGCGGATGTTCGCGACGTCGAAGTCGATGAGCTCGGTGCGGTAGTTCTTGCGCTCCCCGAAGGTGACAGGCAGGCGGACCTGCCCTATCGGTGTGGTGTAACCGTTGGTCACTCCTGAGAAAGGCTTGGTGGGCTGGAGCTGTTCATATGGCACTTGGAGGTTGTCGAAAGTGTCGACAGACAGGACGTTGAGTCCTGCGCCGCCGTCGATGAGGGTCTTAGTGACCTGCACATTGTTGATGACTGGGGAACACAGCATCGGGAGGGCGCCAGCGGTGGCTGCGCACTTGAGCTGATCTGTCGAGTTAAAAGTGATGGCACAATGGGACCACCTGAGCAGGCGCGTGGCCTCGAGCTTGGGGAGCACCGCGTTCACCTCGCGAGCGAACTGTTTGAAGATGCGCTGAGAGGCTGGGGCCCGGGCGCCGCCCAAGATGCACGCGATTGCACGTGGCTCCTGGAAGCCCCCAGCCCCCTTGTCCTGGTGGTGATCGTCATTCCTTCTTGGTGGCGGCAGCGAGGGAAGACCGGCGTTGCCCTAGGGGCGATCCTCACGAGGCGGGTCCCTCCAGGCGCCCTCGCAAGGTTGGTCCTGCTAGTGGTCCTCACGAGGCCGGTCGCGCCACTCGTGGCGTGGACCACAGTCGTCCCAGCGTCCGCCTCCACGTCCTCCTCCGCGGCCGTAGCCCCGGTCATTGTACTCGGGGCGTCGACCGAAGCGTCCTTCGCGTATGGCTTTGAGCTCTTGACAGTCGCTGGTGTTGTGGGTGTTCAGGTTGTGGAAGGCACAGGATGGTCGGCTGTTCTTGGACGACTCGGGCTGATCTCTGCCCTGCTTGGTGTCAGGCTCCGCTGCGAGCACAGCCGCCTCCTTGCGCTTCACGTCCTTGGCCTTGACCTTCTTCTCCTCTGCGCCCACGGGCGGCAGCTCAAGGAGAGAGAGGTGCCCCTCCTCAGCTCTTGCGCACTTGGTTGCCAGGTTGAACAACTCCTGAGAGGTGCAGAGCTCCTCCTTCATCTTGACGTCATGGACGCCGTCGGAGAACACGGATATGATGGCCTTGTCCGTGACCTTGGGGATCTTGAGGCGGGTGTTGTTGAAGCGCTGGATGTACTTCTGGAGGGTCTCTCCTGGTTGTTGCTTGATGCGGCACAGATCACCCGCTGCCGGTGGGCGATCGCGAGTGCCCTAGAAGTTGGCGACGCAGTGGTCACGCATCTCTTCCCAGGAAGAGATCGAGTCGTGTTGCAGGTTCAAGAGCCAGGAGCGGGCCCCATCCTTGAGAGCCATGGGAAACCAGTTTGCCATGACATTTTCATCGCCGTTGGCAGCTTCGATGCTCAGCTCATAGAGATGCAGGAACTCTACGTGGTCAGCGGTGCCGTTGTAGCGAGGAGGCACGTTTGGCTTGAACTTGCCTGGCCAGGCGACGCTACGCAGCTCGAGGGTGAAGGCGCGGCAGCTAGCCGTGGTTGCTGGGGCTCTCTTCAGAGGTGGAGCTTGGTCTTGATGAGGTCCGCGCTGGGCCACTGCGGGCGGTGCGTGGTCTTGACGAGGTTGCGCGGGGAGCGCAGGTGCAGCTTCTCGCGGTCAGGGTATTTCTTGGCAGCTTCTCTCTTCGCGCGCGGGCACAAGACGTGGTGGACCATGCCGCGGAGCCGCGGGCCTTGGTGCCAAGGCACCGTCTTGTGGCAGAGGTGGTGGAGGCACGCCATGAGCCTCGTCGCCCGTGGCTGGTTGAGGGGGAGGTAGAGAGAGGGACAAAACCGGGGAGCCCCCTGCGGCGCGGACGAGCTCGTCGACGAGGTCGAGCCACTACTCATAGAGTTCATCGACGGTGTCGGATTTCGGGTTCCGGCATACCCTTAAGGTTCGGACTCTAGGGTGCGCGCGGAGATCTCTCCCCTACCGATCTACGTCCGATCTCCTCGTGTGATCTAAGCTGGAAAAGACGAACGACACAAGAGCCACAAGATTTATACAGGTTCGGGCCACCGTTGTGGTGTAATACCCTACTCCAGTGTGTGGTGTGGTGGATTGCCTCTGGAGCTAATGATGAATAGTACAGGGGAAGAACAGCCTCGCGAGAGGTGTTCTTGAGCTGGTGCGGAGTGTTCTACTTGGTCCGGGCTCTCTGGTTCTATCTTTCTCTCGATACCTCTACTCTGTGGTGGCTAGCTCTATTTATAGAGGTCCTGGGCCTCTCCCCAAATAATGAGCAGGAAGGGCGCCAACAATTGGCCATTTTGAAGGGGAACATCTAGTACAAGTTATATCCTGACCAAAGGTGGTCTTCGGCTGCCAAAGCACTCGTGATGACGTCGTCTTGGGCTCTACGGTGACCTCCGTCCTGCCGCTCTACTGGTCTTGGTCTCGTTGCACCGGAATGGTAACCTTTGCTTGATGCCTTGGCCTGTGCTTGCCTCCTTTGCACTGAAGGGGAAACAAGGACACTGCGCAGGCCGGCGCCCGCCTGGTCTCGATCGTCATGGCTTGCGTCACGGGATCCACACGAGGTATCCCTGCCTTGATCTCTCCGCCTCCTCGCGAGCCTGCTTGATGAGGCTGCCTCTGAGGAAGCTTCCTGTCGTCCGCCCCGCGAGGCTTGGCCCCTCGCGAGGATCTTGAGCTTGAGTGGATGAAGATGGGCCGCGCTGGGCCCCCACTTGAGCCATGCCGCAGGCCTCAGGCAGGCAAGTCTGGGGACCCCCGTTCCCAGAACACCGACAGTAGCCCCCGGCCCCAAGGCGCGCCCGGGCTTGGCCTAGCAGAGAAGCGAAGAGGCAAGCGCGAAGCACCGCGGGCCCCAAAAGCCTGCGGCCTCGAGCGCCGCGTGGCGATTGATTGGACGTGTGCATCTGTGCTTCCCACCAAGCCTCGGCAACTGTCCATCTGACAAAAGAGGTGCCCGGGCCAGACTTACTCGCTTTGTTCTTGTTCGCCTCGCCCCATATCCCCTTTCTCGCTCTTCTCCTTCTTGCTCCCGAAATCCTCCAGATCTGCCCCAATCCTTCTCATCCGGCACACCATGGCGCCTCGCAAGTCCCCGACCGAGGCCTGGTACTCGTCGGCTCAGGATTCCCCGAACCTGTCGGAGAAGAACCTCGCCCTCATGCGCCTGATGACGGTGGCGCAGGGCAGCAAGGGGGCGACTGTGCTCAAGGGCGGCTCTGACCAGCCTGAGGGCAAAGGGAGCACCTTCTATCCATTCTTCATGAGCGCCATCATCGCCGGTCTGGTGCCTCCCTTTTTTGAGTTCTTCTTTGTTGTTCTTCGCCAATACAACTTGCAGGCTTTGCATCTCCACCCCAACTCCGTTCTTTTCCTGGTGATTTTTGCTTATTACTGTGAGGCTCACGTTGGGGTAAAGCCCTCAGTGGCCTTGCTGCGCCACTATTTCTCCCTCCGGGTTTCCGGTGGCCATATCTCCGCATGCGCGAGCTTCATCGCGTACTCCAACTCCAATGCCATCTCGAAGCCTGGGAAGAGAATCGAAGGCTTCCGGAGCAAGTGGGTCATGGTGGACGTCGGGCGCATGCACCCCCGACTGGTGTTGCCTACGGGGCACCCAAGGCTGTTGACGCGTGGTCCCGCACGGAGCTCATCGACCCCGTGCGAAGGCGGTGCTGAAGAGGATGAACGCGGACCTGAGGCCAAGCAACTTGGGGGCGGCGAAGTTGACCGGGGCCACGCTCCTGAGGGAGTTCTCGGAGCACCGGGTGGCTCCACTCCAGGAGCACTTGCTCCCATTGTGGAGGCTTGGGGAAGCGGACGCCACCTTGCTCCTGAGCTCCGAGGCCCTGACCGACGAGAATCTGGTTGCGGCCCTCCATTCCTTGGTCGGGGGAGACGTGGCGAGCCCGGTGGGCGCCCCCGTCCACCTGTTCCTTTGTGACGACTGGCAGCAAGTGGTGAACACCATGCCCACCTTCAATGGTGAGGGGCTAGTGCCCGCGGAAGCTCCGGAGGATCTAGCGACGCTGGCGATGGTGAACGTGTCCTCCGGCAGCTCCAGCGGGAGTAAGGGGGAAGAAGAGGCGGAGGAAGAAGAGTCTGATTCTGAGGCGACTAGCGAGGAGTCGGGGGAGTCCTTTCCTCAGCGCAGGTCCCGGGTCCTCCGCTCCATGCCGGACGACGATGAGGCCGTCGCCAAGTGAGGAGGGGAGGACTCTCCCTCGGTCACAAGGAAGGGAAGGTCGGGGCTGGTTCCCCCAGGGTCTGCTCTAGTCCCTGGGCGGTCTGAGGCAGGCTCCAACCCTCCTGACGTGCCTTCTGCTTTCGGGCCTCCCGAGGCTGAACCTAGCTGCAGGCTTTCAGGCTTCAAGTTTGGCCGGAAGCTGCTTGAGTCCGCGAACGCCGACCAGTAAGTGCTTGATTCGTGTTTTGCTTGATTTCTGCCGCCGAGGCTTGACGTCTGCATTCTTTTGCCAGGCTGGCGCCTACAGCGAAGAGGTTGAGAGGGGCTTCTGCGGCCCTGCTTGGGGCGAGTCCATCTGCCGGGGTTGCGCCTTCATCCGCTGGGGAAGAAGACGGCGAGGCTCGCGCCTCCCCTGCCCGGTCATCTTTGCGAGGCCGACTGGAACGCCTCGGCGAGGAGTCAGCCCCCGTGGCACCGCTGACCCTGGAGTCGACTGCGCTCGATGCTGCAGCCGGGGCAGCTAAGGCCCAGGGGGTTCCTTCCTGCCAAACCGTGATCACGCTGCCATCCTCTTCGCCCGCTCTGCTGGTTCCTGCTTCTTCTGTTTCCTCTGCCGCCGTCTTGGACCAGGTCGCCAACGAACTGAGCCAGCTGCGAGAGGATCTTCTGTGCGCGGACCCTCGCCTAGTGGCCGGACGCCTGGAGCTAGCTTCTGGCTGGGCCCGTTCTGCCGCCTCCGTCCGAGCAGTGCTGAGCCAGGCCGTGTCAGCCTCCGATGGGGAGAATCAGGCCGCCAGCCAAGCCAAGGCCGCTCGCGACGCTGCCCTGGGCGACGCCGCGGCTGCCCAAGCTCGCTGGAGGTTGAGCTGCAAGGCCTGCGTGACGATCTTGCCAAGGAGGTCCACGGCTGCCAGGAGAAGGAGTAGGAGATGAAGGCTCGGGAGGCTGTCGTCAAGGACCGGGACGCCAAGCTTGACGACCACCACAGCCGATTAGAGATGCTGGAGCGGTCGCTGAAGGCGGAGAGGATCGAGCTAGATGCCAAGGCGAAGGTCCTGGCGGAGGATCGGGTGGCCTTCGCGAAGATGGAGAAGAAGGCTCGCGTCACGCTGAAGACGCTTTACGAGAGCGGCTTGGAGGAGCCGCTGGCTGGCACGGAGGACGGCCCTGCCAAGCTGCTTCCCTTCCTGGTCCGTGCGCCTGAAGATGTCGTAGACGGCCTTGGCCCCACGGCCGAGGCCGAGGCGCGTGACCTGTCTTCTGCGGCGCTGACGCATGTCCTCAGCCACGTCTACCTGCGCGACCCCAACGTGGACTTCGACAGCCTGCTGGAACCCGTGAGCGGCGACCTTGCCGCCGCTGCCGCTGAGGCCGTGAAAGGTCGAGACGAGGCTTTGCTGGGGAGGTTCCGCGCCTTCAACATCTTGCCCGGGCGCGGTGCCGCCAGCTCCACGGCCCAAGGAGGCGGAGTCGCCCAGCGTGACTCCACCACAGGCGGCGGCGCCACTAGTGAGTAATCCCTTCTTGCTTCCGTCCTGTTTTTATTCCTGCAGCATGCACCATGCCTCGCAAAGGCATTTAAACTTGTGTTTGGCGTTGTGAAACAATCTACGACTTGTAATATTTGCTTTGAATTTCCTGGAATTTGCATTTTCCCCTCCTATTTGTTTGCGCTCTATGTCGGCAGGGCCCGGCCCCGCGCATACCTCAGCCGTCGTTAGCCCCGACCGGAAACCAAGACGGGACTAAGGAGTGAGGGGCTACGTGGCAAGTTAGGCCCCTGAGTGGCGATGCTCAGGAGTCCCCCTTGACGCGCAAGCAACAAGTAGGAAAGGGGGGAACAAGGAGTGGATTGGTCGTTCTGCGTCGGCAGGGCCCGGCCCCGCGCATACCTCACCCAGCGTTAGCCCTGACCGGAAACCAGGACGGGACTAAGGAGTGAGGGGATACGTGGCAAGTTAGGCTCCTGAGTCGTGATGCTCAGGAGTCCCCCTTGACGTTCAAATGGGTTTTCATACCTTGGCTCCGCTCGGGGAGGGGCGTGCGACGACCAGGTCCGAGGGAACTGGCTGGGTGGCGTGCGCTCGGGCGAGGCCCGGGCATAGCCCCCATGACCAACCCCCTCGCGCGGCGCTCCCGAGGGGAGGCGTTGCGACGGTGCCGGATACTGAGGTCTGGGCTCCTTGAGGTTGGTACGGCCGTGGGCCGCCCTCAGTTGTTTATCACCAGCACGGAGCATAGCGCTTCCGTATGTGTACGGGCATAGCCGCTCCTCGGCAGTGTCGTCAGCCAGCGCGGAGCATGGTCCTTCCACTGGTACGTGGGAGATGGCTCCCCTCTGGGAGGAGCCCCCGGGGCGTGTACAACCCCACCCTGACGCGTGGCCGGCATGGTAGGGCTAGGAGAGGTGTATTTGGGCACTCGTGAGCCAGCGCGGGACTCATGAGGCCCTACCTCGAGGTGGGTTGCGTCTGGTGTCTGTGTCAAAACCGGCGGATCTCGGGTAGGGGGTCCCGAACTGTGCGTCTATGCAGATCGTAACAGGAGACAAGGGACACGATGTTTTTACCCAGGTTCGGGCCCTCTTGATGGAGGTAAAACCCTCGTCCTGCTTGATTAATATTGATGATATGGGTAGTACAAGAGTAGATCTACCACGAGATCGGAGAGGCTAAACCCTAGAAGATAGCCTATGGTATGATTGTCTTCATTGTGTCCTACGGACTAAACCCTCCGGTTTATATAGACACCGGAGGGGCCTAGGGTTACACAGAGTCGGTTACAATGGGAGGAGATCTACATATCCATATTGTCACGCTTGCCTTCCACGCCAAGGAAAGTCCCATCCGGACACGGGACGAAGTCTTCAATCTTGTATCTTCATAGTCCAACATTCCGGCAAAAGGTTATAGTCCGGCTGTCCGGATACCCCCTAATCCAGGACTCCCTCAGTAGCCCCTGAACCAGGCTTCAATGACGATGAGTCCGGCACGCAGATCGTCTTCGGCATTGCAAGGTGGGTTCCTCCTCCGAATACTTCATAGAAGATTTTGAACACGAGGATCATGTCCGGCTCTGCAAAACAAGTTCCACATACCATCGTAGAGAGAGAGAGAGAGTAATATTTCCACAAATCTAATCTGCTGATGCATTCTGTAGCGTGACATCACACCATGGCCAAGCCTTTATTCGAATCGTTTTTTTACTGTTCCACCTCAGCGCGTTTTGCGAGGCGGTTTCCTCGGCACGTCTTGTTGAAGCAGAGATCGTGTCCCCTTATCACGGGGTTCTCATCAATACGGGCGTGGGTAACCCAACCATGCCATTGATTATGGCACTTGGGGGATAAGCGAGTTTTACCAGGCTGGTGGGGACGCATAGTTTCATCCACCCATATAAAGGGATAAGGATTCACCTTTTCATCCACGCCTTCTTCCTCCTTTGCACACTCGAGCTCCAGTGTCCAAGTCTGCATTTCCCACCTCTACCTTCTCCAACCATGTCCGGAGCGGGAGGTAGGTGGATGGTCTCCTCCCGTCATGGAGGGACACATCAAGAAGCTGAGGAGAGCCGGATACCTGCCCGATGAAATCGCGCACCGGCTCCTAGATGAGGGGCAGCTCATCCCCACCCCCAGGCCTCATGAGAGGGTAGTGTTTCTTACCCATTTCCTCCATGGAGTAGGATTCCCTCTCCACCCATTCGTCCGGGGGCTGATGTTCTACTACGGCCTGGATTTCCACGATCTGGCCCCGAACTTCATCCTCAACATCTCGGCGTTTATCGTCGTGTGTGAGGCCTTCCTCCACATCAAGCCCCACTTCGGCTTATGGCTGAAGACCTTCAATGTCAAGCCGAAGGTAGTGAGTGGCTGCCAGGCGGAGTGTGGAGGCACCATGGTGGGCAAGATGCCCAACGTCACATGGCTCGAGGGCTCCTTCGTGGAGACCATAAAGGGATGGCAATCGGGGTGGTTCTACATCACCGAGCCGCGTGACCCTGAATGGGCCGCGGCCCCCCGAGTTCCGATCTGGCATCCCCATGCGGCTCACCTCCTGGAAAGAGAAGGGCCTGTCCTGGGGTAGTTCGGGAGAGCTGACCGGACTCCAAACATGTATCCAAAACATGGTGAGCAAGAAGCTCAAACTCGTTAATGTAGTCTGGGTCACGCTCATCCGCCGGATCCTCCCGTGTCAACGACGGGCTTTCAACTTGTGGGAGTTCGACCCGGCCCAGAACCAAACTTTGAACAGGCTCTTCGACACAACACACGAGGATGCCTGGAAGGTGCTATTCAAGGGCGCCGAGGTTCCCCCTCCCACTACCGAGGATCGCGGATTCGGCGCGAAGCGCCAAGCCAGCGTGGTAAGCTGTTTTACCTCTTATAGGATACTCATTTTTCATAGTTTGAATCTATGCGGGATCTAAGCTCCCGTACCTTTGACAGGACTGGCAGGAGACGGCCGGACAGATCGACTGTCCGGCTCCTTTGCCCGAAGGCCCAGCAGACGCCCGCTTGGTGGAGCTGCTGGTTCCGGCACCTTACGTAGTGCCTGAGAAATAGGCCAAGAAGAAGGCCACGGGAACCCGAAAGAGTTCCCGGCGCCCGGTGGTGTCGGACTCATCGTCCGATGACTCCGAGGCGCACTCCTCCCATGAAGATGAGGAGGAGGAAAAAGAGGCTTCTTCCCCTCTAGCAGGGGGAGAAAAGAAAAGGAAGGCCTCCCCAACTGGGGAGGCCAGAGGGTCCAAGAAGGGAAGGACCCTTCCTCCGTACTACTCCACCAACGCCGCCGACAGCAAAGAGGAGTGGCCGCCCAGGGCCAAGCCCCTGGCGAAGTCGTAAGTATTCAGACACCAGAGTGACTCGTAGCGTTCCTTTATTGCACAGCTTCTCCTAATGCCGACATGCAGTCCGCCCCGAGCCCAAGTCGACATATCGTCGAGTGGTTCCTTGGATTCGTCGGATGTGAATAGCTTTTCACTTTCGACCGCTTCCTCCCCTCGCCCTACGGACAATGCCGAGGTGTTGTCCCAAAAGGTTCCAAGCCAAGGGGAGGTGGTCCTCAAGGTTCTGCAAGGCGACCTTCGAGACTGCAGGCAAAAAGGGTGCAAGGCTCCCAAGGGCTCCAATTCCGGCCCTGGGCCGAACACCGCACCGGAACCTTCAGTGGTTCCGGACTCCGGCAGGCGCCCCCCCCCCACTAAGAAGGGCAAGCCTACCGCGCCGGTGACCTCCGTCCAACCGGAGGCACCGGATAACTTGCTAGAGGTGCTTAACGGCGCTTCCATCAACGAGGAGCACCGCACTATTATGAGTGCGGTGATCCAGAAAGTTCAGTCCGCCAAAAGCAGGCTGACTGAAACTTGTGCCAGCCTCCTAACGGGCTTTGAGGTATGTAAAAAATATATGAAAATATTAGCGCATAGACAGTAGCCCCTGATGCTCTGTTAGGTGTTCACAAAGAAAAGCCGAATAGAGGATCTAATAATAAACGCAGGAGTCTAACATAAAGATGTCAATATGGGTATGCAGGCTGCGCTGCTGACCTCTGCCGCACTGACGGCGGAGGTCGATGCGGTGAAGCAGAGCCTCGAGCGGTCCGAGAAAGAGCTCGGCCTTGCCAAGAAGCAGCTCGAGGAGAAAGAAGGTAAGTAATACCTTGTGTAAGTATATATTAAAAAGATGTGGTTGCAAAAAATGACAGGATCGTCGTGGCTATGGCAGGGGCCATGAACGAGGTGGCTACCCTGAAGCAAGCGCTGTCTGAGGCCGAAGACAAAGCGGCCACGGAGCGCACCGAGCAAGGGAAACAGGAGGCGAGGGTGGAGGAGGTGCAGCAAGAGCTCCAAGCTCTCGTGAAAAAACACGAGAGTTTGGAGCTTGACTCAAAGACGCGAGAGTCCGAGCTCACGGCGGCCCTTGAAAGCGCCAAGTCTGCCAAGGCCGAAGCCCAAAAAGTCCTCCAGGAAATTGAGGCGATGAAGAAGATAGCGGCGGGTAAGGCATTCATTATGCAAAGCAAGAACGTGAAAGTGAATTACTTGTTACTTACCCGAGTCCGGAGCTCTCCAGGAGCGTTCGCAGATTTGCCCCGCAGCGTATCAGATGCCGCCACCTACTACCGGGCCGAGGAAGGGAGCTCGACGGAGAAGGTGTTCTGGCCTTAGTATGCTGAGGCCGGACACCCGGTGCCCTTGAGCGACCAGCTGAAGAAATTGGTCGAGCTCCATAAGGTGGCCGAACAGGCCATGAAGGGTCTTATAGTCCAGCTGTGGACTGGAGAGGCCGTGCCTAGGAGCTACTTTGGGCTGGTGAGGCGGCTGGCAGATGCCTGTCCGTGGCTTGACGTCATCAAGCGCTCTGTCTGCATCGAGGGCGCCCACAGGGCGCTTGCCCGTGTTAAAGTACATTGGGGCAAGATGGATGCTGAGAAGCTGGTGAAGGACGGGCCACCGCAGGGCAAGGAGCATCGCAACCCCGAGATGTACTATGAGGCATCCTGAAGGGTGCCCGCCTTGTGGCGGATGAATGTTCCAAGGATGTAATTTTTGAGTGAACTCGCATTTGTGATCCTGTACGCTGAAAACTTTTTCATATGCGCTATGCAACTCTTGTTTCAATTGAAAATATTACCTTCTGTACGGCCTTTTATTAAATCTGAGAGATGGCGAGTCGTCGGCTTCTGCCCCCATGCCACGAGTGTTGGGGTGTTCGGGATAAAGCTGAGCACTCTTTTTCCCATTCTAGGGTCCTTCGAGGGAGGTGCTCAGCACAACGAACAAGGCAATCGGACTATAATGCGTTATCACTCTCACTTAGCCAGAGAATTATATAATTTTAAATTTTGGCGAAGCCCCTAGTGTTTGAAAGACCGAGTTCGGGGCGCTATACACGCCTAGGCCGGACAAAGCCGACTCCTCGCCCTAAGCGGCATAAGTCTTTAGGGACTCGAAACCTCTCGAACAGCGACCAACTCTCGCCCTATCATGACAGTCAGTTTTAGCTTTCTCTACTGAGGTGCTTAGCCCAGCTGAACCGGGGCATAATCGCAGTAGTTATCCCAGTGCTACCTTAGCCGATATAGCAGAACGTAAGGTACCAAAACATGGGAGACGGGCAAACCCAACTATTGACCAAAGACATGATTCAGAGCTGATGCATATAATCCTATAAGTTCGGAGTGCCGCACTTGTGAAAGTGTTCGGACTTCTCACGACGTGTTATGGGGTGCTTGAGCCCCTGGCGTATTGGCCGTACCAAAGTGTACGGATGCTAAATGTCATGAATGAACATATATACATAAAAAGGAATGAATAGAGAATGCAATAATAGACTGAAGCTAAGCATTGTTTATTCGAAAAAAGGTGCATTAAAAGCAGAATGATACAAATAGTGCGATAAGCAAGAGGTGGGACTATTTGACATGTCCCCCTCCAGGGGCGAGTTGCAGAATGGTATTTAAGACAGGTATTTTTGCTCGTTATAGAGACCACCTGGGAATTCCACAGTGTGACGCAGCTTTCTGCCTCCCTGGTTATTGTATCTTGTGTTCGGCAATTGTACTGCCGTATAGGTCTTCCGAAGAGTAAAGTCCTGAAATTAAGAAAAATGATAAAGTCGGCAGCCCCTAGTGCGGTTGAGCCGTGTTTTGAGGCGTGCCGTGGTCGTGCCCCTCCCCCTGTGCCCATGGTATTTTCAGAGCGTAATTATGTACGCGTAGCACGGATTTCACCATTTCGCGAGGGGTGGGGTTGGGGTCGTATTGCTACGCTTGTTCGGAACGTGCCAGGCGGTCTTGTTGTAGGTTACTCCGAGCGCGCCTGACGGTGTCCAGACGTTTTATCGCCGGACTGGAGAATTGCCTTGAGAGGCTGCATTGTACTTCCGCTGCGAGGGCCGCCGTGTGCTCCTCCGTTCGAAGAGAGCGCTCGGTGTTTCCATTGACTGTAATGACTCCTCGAGGTCCTGGCATCTTGAGCTTGAGGTATGCATAGTGCGGCACCGCATTGAACTTTGCAAACGCGGTTTTCCCGAGCAGTGCATGGTAGCCACTGCGGAACAGGACTATATCGAAGATTAACTCCTCGCTTCGGAAATTATCCGGGGATCCGAAGACCACTTCCAGTGTGACTGAGCCCGTGCAATGGGCCTATACACCTGGTATTACGCCCTTAAAGGTCGTTTTGTGGGTTTAATCCTTGAGGGATCTATGCCCATTTTGCGCACTGTGTCCTGGTAAAGCAGGTTCAAGATGCTACTGCCGTCCATAAGGACTCGAGTGAGGTGAAATCCGTCAATAATTGGGTCTAGAACCAATGCGGCAAATCCGCCATGGCGGATACTACTGGGATGGTCCCTGCGATCGAAAGTGATCGGGCAGGAGGACCATGGGTTGAATTTTGGGGCGACTTGCTCCAACGCGTATACGTCCCTTAATGCACGCTTCCGCTCCGTCTGGGGAATGTGGGTTGCGTATATCATGCTCACCGTCTGCACTTGTGGGGGAAAGCTCTTCAGTCCTCCAGTGTTTGGCGGCCGGGGCTCCTCCTCGTCATCGCTATGTAGCCCCTTGTCTTTGTTTTCGGCATTTAACTTGTCGACCTGCTTGAACACCCAACAATCCCAGTTGGTGTGGTTGGCTAGCTTGTCAGGGGTGCCATGTATCTGGCACGACCGATCGAGTATATGGTCCAAACTGGACGGGCCCGGAGTGCTTCTTTTGAATGGCTTTTTCCGTTGACCGGGCTTAGAGCCTATGAATCCGGCATTAACTCGCGTATCCTCAGTATTGTCGCTGTTAATGCGGCGCTTGTGCTTGTTGCGACGTGACCTGCCATTGCTGTCCTTGGTATTCGAGTTACCAGGGCTCTTTGACATGTTATTGCTGCAGCCAGCCAGCTGTCTTCTCCCGCGCAAAAGCGGGTCATGAGTGTCGTGAGGGCTGTCATGGATTTCGGCTTTTCCTATCCAAGGTGCCGGGCAAGCCACTCATCGCGGATGTTATGCTTGAAAGTCGCTAGGGCCTCTGCATACGGACAGTCGGTGATTTGATTTTTCTTGGTTAGGAACCGTGTCCAGAATTGTCTAGCCGATTCCTCTGGCTGCTGAATTATGTGGCTCTGGTCATCCGCGTCTCGTGGTCGCACATAGGTGCCCTGGAAGTTGTCGAGGAATGCGGCTTCCAGGTATTCCCAACACCCAATGGATTCTGCTGGCAAGCTGTTGAGCCAATGCCGGGCTGGTCCTTTAAGCTTGAGTGGGAGGTATTTGATGGCGTGTAGATCATCGCCACGGGCCATGTGGATATGAAGGAGATAGTCCTCAATCCATACCGCAGGGTCTATCGTACCATCGTATGATTCAATATTCACGGGTTTGAAACCCTCTGGGATTTGATAATCCATTACTTCATCTGTGAAGCATAGCGGGTGTGCGGTGCCTCTGTACTGGGCTATATCACGACGCGGCTCGAATGAGTTTTGTCTATTGTGTTCGGCCCGGCCGAATTTACTTTTACTGTATCCGGCGTGACGGTTATCGTCTCGTGTCGTGGGGCGCCCACGCGATCCGTAGATCGATCTTGTTTGCCTTGCTTTGTCCTCGAATATATCTCACAGGTCTAACGCATTTCCCCGTGCCTTGGTGTTTTTTGAGTTACGCCGGGGTGCGGCTTGAGTTGTGGGCCGAGAGGCCTCTCTGTCGCGGCCGCGAGGTGGCCGGTCGGCCGCTGGAGATGTGGGTTTAGATGCTTCCTCCTCTAATCGGGGTAGCAACCTGCGCTTTGGGTAGCTCTTGGAGGGGAGTTCGAGTTCGTAGTCCTCGGCCGCAAGGACTTCAGTCCATCTGTTGGCTAGCAAATCCTGATCAGCTCTAAGCTGCTGCTGCCTTTTCTTAAGGCTACTCGTCGTGGCCATAAGCCTGCGCTTGAAGCGATCTTGCTCGACGGGATCCTCAGGCACGACAAATTCGTCGTTGTCGAGGCTTGCCTCGTCTTCAGAGGGAGGCATGTAATTATCATCCTCTTCCTCTCTATGTGCCTCTCGCTCAGGGGGGCTGGCTTCTCCATCCTCCTGCGCCGAATCTTGCTGGAGGGAGTTGTCTTCGGCACTGTCCGGGGTGTTATTATCTTCTGTGCCGGTATCACCGTTTTTGCTTTGGCGGGACTTAGAGCGGCGCCGCTGACGCCGGCGCTTAGGTTGCTTCTTGGAGGGGTCATCCCCCGCTGTTCCGTCGCCATTGCCTTCTTTGGGTGTGTCCACCATATATATGTCAGATGATGAGGTGGCTTTCCAGTGCCCTATAGGCGCTAGTTCCTGTTCGTCTCCTACATCGTCGTCCATACCGTCGATGTCCTCGGAGTCGAAGTTGAACATGTCGGTCAAATCATCGACAGTGGCTATGAAGTGGGTGGTGGGTGGGCGTCGAATTTCTTCGTCGTTCGCATCCCAATCCTGCCGGTCATAATCCGGCCAAGACTCTTCTGACAAAGAGAGAGAGACCTCAGTGAATTCAGTATGTCACCGAAGGGCGAGTGCTGGAAGATATCCGCGGCGGTGAACTCCAAGATGGGCGCCAAACCGGATTCGATTGGCAGTGGCGCGGGCGGCTCGGAGTTCGTGAGGGAGTCCGGAAGCATGGAGTCACGGGCCTCTTGAACGGTAAGGCTTGTGTTCGGCTCGATCACCGTTGAGGCTGCAGCCTTCATGGCGGTGTCCAACCACCCGTCCATGGAGGGCGCAGTTGGCTCCGAATTGAAGGTCGGAGCAGTTGCAGGTGCGATCTCCTGAACATTGTCCGGCGGCAGTGCTAAATCATGCCTATCGCGACAGCGGCGCACTTGGCGAGGGCTCGAATCTGTCGAAGATCAAGTCTCCACGGATGTCAGCCGTGTAGTTTAAACTTCCAAACCTGACCTGATGTCCAGGGGCGTAGCTTTCAATCTGCTCCAGATGGCCAAGCTAATTGGCCCGTAGTGCAAAGCCGCCGAATACAAAAATATGTCTGGGGAAAAAAGTCTCACCCTAGACTGCATCTCTAATGATGATCGAAGGAGCCATCAAGCCTGATGGTGACGACACAGAGGAACTCTCAATGAAAGCACCAATGTCAGTGTCAAAACCGGCGGATCTCGGGTAGGGGTCCCGAACTGTGCGTCTAGGCGGATGGTAACAGGAGACAAGGGACACGATGTTTTTACCCAGATTCGGGCCCTCTTGATGGAGGTAAAACCCTACTCCTGCTTGATTAATATTGATGATATGGGTTGTACAAGAGTAGATCTACCACGTGATCATAGAGGCTAAACCCTAGAAGCTAGCCTATGGTATGATTGTTGTCATTGTGTCCTACGGACTAAACCCTCTGGTTTATATAGACACCGGAGGGGGCTAGGGTTACACAGAGTCGGTTATAATGGGAGGAGATGTACATATCCATATTGCCAAGCTTGCCTTTCGCTCCAAGGAAAGTCCCATCCGGACACGGGACGAAGTCTTCAATCTTGTATCTTCATAGTCCAACAGTCCGGCCAAAGGTTATAGTGTGGCTGTCCGGATACCCCCTAATCCAGGACTCCCTCACCTGGCTCTGGCCCTCGAGCGAGCTCAGCCGCCGCTGGTATGACAGGTCGTGATGCCATGGATCAAGGCCAGGGGGTGAGGGCTAGAGAGCTAGTAGGAGCCCATGAGTCGCGATGCTCAGGTACCCCCCTTTTAACGTGCAAGCGCTTTGCATGAGAGCGGAGAAGTCCGCGATAAGCAGCAGGTGAAAATCATGGGAACCAGATTAAGCGCGAAAGACCAAATTCATTTTAAGTAGATGCGGGAGAAGCAAACGCCGCTGGGACAGGCCCGAGCAGCTTGGGGATGGTGCAGCCCGAGGGGAACCCCCAACAAGGTAGGTAAAAAGCATAAGCAAAATGGATACATGCCGTGGGGACGGACCCACACGGCCTGGGAATGATGCAGCCCTGTGGGTGCTCCCAGCTAAAAATGGAACTTGGAAGCTGTCACCTGGTGCCCTTGAAGATGAAATGATGCTGAAGAAGCGGGCGATGCGCAGTGAAGACGTCGACCCTCACGAGCCCCCAGGCCCAGGAGCCTCGGGAGGCTCCGGGGGCACAGGCGGGTCTTCGAGGGCCATCTCCACCTCCACCAGGACCGCGCAATGCCTGAACTCCTGAGCCTCCAGAATGCTCCTCAGCAGGCACTGATGAGCGGCGACCGCGTTCGGCAGGACGAAAGGCATGCGAACGTAGCTGTGAGGGAGGCGGTCCCTCGCAGCGCCCCACGCGCGAAGGCCAGAGGCGCTCCTGAGATGTGGCTCGGTTGAGCCCTAGCACGTCGATGCAGACGAACAGCCCACAATCCTCACCTGGATGTGGGGCTACGACGGGCAAGCGGCGGCTGCCGTGCATGACTGTTGACTCCTGTAGCTCCTGGATGTTTCTTGCGATGAACTCCTGAGGGTTTGGTCTTCCTTGCCTTGTACCTTCCAAAGGGAAACGTGCCTGGAAGCACCCCTCCAAGTGGTGCCCGAGCGCCTCCCTCGCGACCTTGGGATAGTCGGTGGCTCTCCAAGAAAGATCCCCCGAGCCCTGCTTGAGGAGGGCGTCGAGCACGCCTTCCTATGCGAGAGTGGGTGGCGCTCCCTGATCGAGCGCAAATCCTGATGCAAGACCTCTGGAGGCGCCTGTCTCCTTGTGGCTTGGGCTAGGCGAACCCATCTTCTTCTTAAGGGTCACCTCGGAAAGTCTTCCGCTCCTATGATCTGTGTCTTCGATTGCTGTGGCTTGGAACGCGTGCTCAAGTGAACACACTGCGTCTCTTTCTTCACAAGGTACGGTGATGAATCCACCGCTTCCCGACATCTTGCGGACATTGTAGCCATGGTGAGTCACTGCCATGAACTTGGCTAGGGCTGGGTACCTGAGGATGGCGTTGTACGGCAGGCGAATGTGGGCGACATCGAAGTCGATGAGCTCGGTGTGGTAGTTGTTGCGCTGCCCGAAGGTGACTGGAAGGCGAACCTGCCCTATTGGAACAGTGGAACCATCAGTGACTCACGAGAAAGGCTTGGTCAGCTAAAGCTGATCGTATGGCACTTGGAGATTGTCGAACGCCTCAACGGACAGGACGTTGAGTCCTGCTCCGCCATCAATAAGGGTCCTGGTGACCTGCACATTGTTGATGACTGGGGAGCAAAGCATCGGGAGGACTCCGACCGTTGCCGCGCACTTGAGCTGATCTGCTGAGCTGAATGTGACAACGCACGCAGACCACCTGAGAGGGCGCGTGGCCTCAAGCTTGGGGAGGACTGCATTCACCTCGCGAGCAAACTACTTGAAGATGCGCTATGATGCTGGGGCTTGGGCGCCACCCAAGATGCAAGCGATTGCGCGTGGCTCCTGGAAGCCCCTAGCCCCCTCGTCTTGATGTTGGTCTTCGCTCCTTTTTGGCGGTGGCGGCAGAGGAGGAAGGCCTGCGTTGCCGTGCGGGCGATCCTCACGAGGCTGATCCCTCCAGCCTCCCTCGCGAGGCTGGTCCTGCCAGCGATCCTCGCGAGGTCGGTCACGCCACCCTTGGCGAGGGCCACGGTCTTCCCATCATCCACCACCTCTTCCTCCTCCTCGGACATAGCCCCTATCATTGCGCTCGGGGCGTCGGCCGATTCGCCCATCTCGTACGGCCCTGAGCTCTTGACATTCGTTGGTGTTTTGGGTGTGGAGGTCGTGGTACACGCAATATCAGCTTCCCTTGGATGACTCAGGCTGATCCCTGCCTCGCTTGGTGTCTTGCTACGCTGCAAGCACGGCAGCCCCCTTGCGCTTCACGTCCTTAGCCTTCAGCTTCTTCTCTTCTGGGTCGGTTGCCGGGAGCTCGAGGAGGGAGAGGCGCCCTTCCTCGGCCCTGGCGCACTTGGTCGCTAAGTTGAACAACTCCAGGGATGTGCACAGGTATTCATGGATTTCTAGCTCCTCCTTCATCTTGATGTCGCTCACGCCATCGGAGAAAGCTGAGATGATGGCTTCTTCTGTCACCCCGGGGATCTTGAGGCGAGCGTTGTTGAAGCGCTGGATGTATTTCTGCAGGGTTTCCCCTTACTGTTGCTTGATGCGGCGCAGGTCACTCACGGCCGGGGGCCGGTCGTGAGTGCCCTGGAAGTTGGCGATGAAGCGGATGTGCATCTCGTCCCAAGAGGAGATTGGTCCAGGAGCCAGGTTCAGGAGCCAGGTGCGGGCGCCGTCCTTGAGCGATATGGGAAACCAGTTCGCCATGACCTTTTCATCTCCGTTGGCGGCTTCGATGCCCAGCTCGTAGAGCTGTAGGAATTCCGCGGGGTCTGCCGTGCCGTCGTAGCGAGGGGGCAGGTCAGGCTTGAACTTGCCTGGCCATGTGACGCCGCGTAGCTCGAGGGTGAAGGCGCGGCAGCTTGCTATGGCCACCGGCCCCCTTTGCTGGTGCTGGACCTGCTCCTGGGGATTACCACGCGCCGCCGCTTGGAGTAGCGCGGGGTCTTCGCGCGGAGGCGCCGGGACACGATCTTGGCGCGCCGGGGCTGGGAGCGCGCGAGCACCTTCTTGGGGATGAGGGATCTCCTAGCAGCTCCCTTCTTGCTGCGTGGGCACCGGACGTGGAGGGTCTCGCCCTGGGACTGCGCGCCTTTGAGCCAGGCCGCCTTCTTGGTGGAGGCGCCTCCTGATCCTCGCCCCTTGCGCGGAACGGAGGGCGAGGCAGCGAGAGGGACGGCAAGGGGGAGCCCCCTGCGGCGCTGACGAGCTCGGTGATGTGGGCGAGCCAGTCCTCGTAGAGGTCATCGACGAGGCGGTAGTGCAGGAGCTCTCTTGCCAGGAGCAGCGCGGCGTGCGCGTCCGTGGGGGCGCGACGGGCATGGGACGACGAACTAGCTGGAGTCAGCAACGGGGTGGTGGTGCGGCCATCCCGCCGCACTGAAGGATGCTGAGACGAGGCCTGCTGCTCGTTCCCCGCCGGGCCGGTGGCGGCGTTGGCGGCAGGCGACGGGGAACGAGGGGGGCGTCCGCCGACGGGCGCCGTCTGGGCGACGCGGGTGGCGAGAGCAGCCCGGCGCTCGGCGCGAGCCCGACGAGCGTCAGCCGTGGACACGACGGAAGATCACGTGCGAACAGCAGAAGAAAGATCCCGGCGCACCCCTACCTGGCGCGCCAAATGTCGGATTTCGGGTTCCGGCAGACCCTTAATGTTCGAACTCTGGGGTGCGCGCGCAGATCTCTCCCCTACCGATCTACGTCTGATCTCCTTGTGTGATCTAAGCTGGAAAAGACGAATGACACAAGGGACACAAGATTTATACTGGTTCAGGCCACCGTTGTGGTGTAATACCCTACTCCAGTGTGTGGTGTGGTGGATTGCCTCTGGGGCTGATGATGAACAGTACAGGGGAAGAACAGCCTCGCGAGAGGTGTTCTTGAGCTGGTGCGGAGTGTTCTACTTGGTCCGGGGCTCTCTGGTTCTATCTTTCTCTCAATACCTCTACTCTGTGGTGGCTAGCTCTATTTATAGAGGCCCTGGGCCTCTCCCCAAATAATGAGCGGGAAGGGCGCCAATAATTGGCCATTTTGAAGGGGAACATATAGTACAAGTTATCCTGACCAAAGGTGGTCTTCGGCTGCCAAAAGCACTGGTGATGACGCCGTCTTGGGCTCCACGGTGACCTCCGTCCTGCCGCTCTACTAGTCTTGGTCTCGTTGCACCGGAATGGTAACCTTTGCCTGATGCCTTGGCCTGTGCTTGCCCCCTTTGCATCGAAGGGGAAACAAGGACACTGCGCAGGCCAGCGCCCGCCTAGCGCCCGCCTGGTCTCGATCGTCATGGCTTGCGTCACGTGCTCCTCGCGAGGTATCCTTGCCTTGATCTCTCCGCCTCCTCACGAGCCTGCCTGATGAGGCTGCCTCTAAGGAAGCTTCCTGTCGTCTGCCCCGCGAGGCTTGGCCCCTCGTGAGGGACTTAAACTTGAGTAGATGAAGATGGGCCGCGCTGGGCCCCCACTTGAGCCACGCCGCAGGCCGCAGGCAGGCAAGTATGGGGACCCCCGTTCCCAGAACGCCGACAGACGGGGCGGTAGCGCAGGAGTTCGTTCGTCGCGAGGAGCGCGGCCTGTGCCTCCATGGGAACGCGGCGCGTGTGAGACGAAGAACCGAAAGGGGTCAGTGATGGAGTGGCGGTGCGGCCATCCTGCCGCACCGAAGGATGCAGCGAGGACGCCTGCTGCTCGTTCCCCGCCGGGCCAGTGGCGGCGTTGGCGGCGGGTGACGGGGAACGATGAGGCGGCCCACCGACTGGAGCCATCTGAGCGACGCAGAGGGTGAGGGCAGCCCGACGCTCAGCCTGACCACGGCGAGCGTCCGCCATGGAGACGACGGAGCGACGAACTGATGGAAGGGAAGCTACGGCGCACCCCTACCTGGCGTGCCAAATTTCGGATGTGGGGTTCCGGCAAACCCTTAAGGTTCGAACACTCGGGTGCATGTGAAGTCTTTCCCTCCTACCGATCTATGGACTAGCTCGCTAAGATCTTGCGGATGAACTTGATGAACTCGCAACATAGAGAGACACGAGGTTTATACTGGTTAGGGCCACCGTTGTGGTGTAATACCCTACTCCAGTTTGGTGGTGGTGGATTGCCTCTTGGGCTGATGATTAACAATACAAGGGAAGAACAACCTCCTGAGGTTGAGGTGTTCTTGTGAGTAGGCTCTCGATTGGGTTGGATCAAGCTAAGATGAGATTCGCTCTACTATGGTGGCTAGCTCTACCTATATAGGCCCTGGTCCTCTTCCCAAATATCGAGCGGGAAGGGAGCCAACAACAGCGGGCAAATTCGAAGGGGGACAGCTAGTACAAGCTATCGTGACAAAAGTGGTGTTCGCCTGCAAAAAGCTCTGGTGGTGACGCCGTCTTGGGCTCCACGATGACCTCCGTCTTGCCGTCCTCTTGGTCTTGCTCTCGTTGCACCAATATAGCAACCTTTGCCTGATGCCTCGGTACTCTTCGCCTGCGCTGGCCTCCTTAGCACCAAAGAGGAAATAAGGACGCTGCGCGCGCTAGCGCCCGCCTGGCGCCCGCCTGGTATCGTTCGGCATGGCTCACGTCATGAGAGCCTTGTGAGGTTTGCCCCGCCTTGATATCTCTGCTCCTCGTGAGCCTGCCTGGCTAGGCCACTCCAGAGGAGGTCTTGCGTCGTCTGCCTCACGAGGCTTGGACCCTCACGAGGGTCTTGGATGCCTTGTTGATGAAGATGGGTCGTACGGCCCGCTGGCTTAGCCACGCTGTGGGCCGCAGGCAGGCAAGTCTGGGGACCCCCCGTTCCCAGAATGCCGACAACGATTTTATGGGGCAAGTAGGGAGGCGCACAGTTTCTACTGCCCTTATAAAGGGACAAGGACTCCTCTTTTTCACCCACGCCTTCTTCTTCCCTGCCCATCCATTCTCGCGCACTCGAGCTCCAGCGCCCAAGTTCTCATTTTCTCCGCAAAACCATTTCAAACATGTCCGGAGCGGGAGGCAAGTGGATGGTCTCCTCCTTTACGGAGGAGAACATTACGAAGCTCCGGGAAGCCGGATACCTAGCCGCAGACATCGCGCACCGGCTCCCAGACGCGGGGCAGATCGTCCCTACTCTAGAACCCCAAGAGAGGGTTGTATTCCTTACCCACTTCGTCCACTGGCTGGGATTTCTGTCGGATTTCGGGTTCCGGCAAACCCTTGAGGTTCGAACTCTGGGGTGCGCGCGCAGATTACGCCTTCTACCTCTCCGCCTCGCAAAGATCTAAGCTACTGAAAGAACAACACAAGAGACACATGATTTATACTAGTTCGGGCCACCATTGTGGTGTAATACCCTAGTCTAGTTTGTGGTGTGGTGGATTACCTCTTGGGCTGATGACGATGAAAAATACAAGGAAGAACAGCCTCGCGAGGGTCTGCTCTTGGCTGGGGCGATGAACTGCTCGGAGGAGTTCAGCCGCCCTTCTCTCTCTCTCTCTCTGTTTGCTCAGATTCTAGATTACTCGATGATGTCTCTAGCCGTCCCTACCCTGGGGGTGGCTAGTCCTATTTATAGGCAAAGGCCCTGGGCCTCCTCCCAAATATTGAGCGGGAAGGGCGCCGACAGTTGGCCATTTTGAAGGGGAACATCTGGTACACTTATCCTGACTTAAGTTGTGAAGGAAATATGCCCTAGAGGCAATAATAAAGTTATTATTTATTTCCTTATATCATGATAAATGTTTATTATTCATGCTAGAATTGTATTAACTGGAAACATAATACATGTGTGAATACATAGACAAACAGAGTGTCACTAGTATGCCTCTACTTGACTAGCTCATTAATCAAAGATGGTTATGTTTCCTAGCCATGAACAAAGAGTTGTTGTTTGATTAACGAGATCACATCATTAGTTGAATGATCTGATTGACATGACCCATTGCATTAGCATAGCACCCGATCGTTTAGTATATTGCTATTGCTTTTATCCATGACTTATACATGTTCCTTTAACTATGAGAATATGCAACTCCCATTTACCGTAGGAACACTTTGTGTGCTACCAAACGTCACAACGTAACTGGGTGATTATAAAGGTGCTCTACAAGTGTCTCCGAAAGTACATGTTGAGTTGGCATACTTCGAGATTAGGATTTGTCACTCCGATTGTCGGAGAGGTATCTCAGGGCCTTCTCGATAATGCACATCACATAAAGCCTTGCAAGCATTGCAACCAATGAGTTAGTTGAGAGATGATGTATTACGGAACGAGAAAAGAGACTTACCGGTAACGAGATTGAACTAGGTATTGGATACCGACGATCGAATCTCGGGTAAGTAACATACCGATGACAAAGGGAACGACGTATGTTGTTATGCGGTCTGACCGATAAAGATCTTCGTAGAATATGTAGGAGCCAATATGGGCATCCAGGTCCCGCTATTGGTTATTGTCCGGAAACGTGTCTCGGTCATGTCTACATTGTTCTCGAACCGTAGGGTCCGCACGCTTAACGTTACGATGACAGTTATTATGAGTTTATGCATTTTGATGTACCGAAGGAGTTCGGAGTCTCGGATGTGATCACGGACGTGACGAGGAGTCTCGAAATGGTCGAGACATAAAGAATTATATATTGGAAGCCTATGTTTGGACATCGGATGCATTCCAGGTGAAAACAGGATTTTACCGGAATACCGGGAGGGTTATCGGAACCCCCCGGGAGCATAATGGGCCAACATGGGCCTTGGAGGAAAGGTGAGAGGGCAGCCCTAGGGGCTGCGCGCCTCCCCCCCTTCCCTAGTCCTATTAGGACTAGGAGAAGTGGGGCGCCCCCTCTCTCTCTCTCTCCCCCTTGGAGCAATCCTAGTCCAACTAGGATTGGGGGGGGGGGAATCCTACTCCCAGAGGGAGTAGGACTTTCCTGGCGCACCAAACCTGGCCGGCCAGCCCCTCCCCCTTGGATCCTTTATATACGGGGGCAGGGGGCACCCCAAAGACACACAAGTTGATCTACGGATCGTTCCTTAGCCGTGTGCGGTGCCCCCTTCCACCAAATTCCACCTCGATTATATCGTTGCAGTGCTTAGGCGAAGCCCTGCGCCGGTAACACATCAAGATCGTCACCACGCCGTCGTGCTGACGGAACTCTTCCCCGACGCTTTGCTGGATCGGAGCCCGGGGATCGTCATCGAGCTGAACGTGTGCCAAGAACTCGGAGGTGCCGGAGTAACGGTGCTGTGATCGGTTGGATCGCGAGGAGAACGTACGACTACTTCCTCTACGTACGACTACTTCCTCTACGTTGTGTCAACGCTTCCGCTTCGGTCTACGAGGGTACGTAGACAAACACTCTCCCCTCTCGTTGCTATGCATCACCATGATCTTGCGTGTGCGTAGGAAATTTTTTTGAATTTACTGCGTTCCCCAACAGTGGGATCAGAGCCAGGTTTTATGGTTGATGTTATTTGCACGAGTAGAACACAAGTGAGTTGTGGACGATACAAGTCATACTGCCTACCAGCATGTCATACTTTGGTTCAGCGGTATTGTTGGATGAGACGATCCGGACCAACCTTACGCGTACGCTTACGCAAGACCGGTTCCCTCGACGTGCTTTGCACAGAGATGGCTTGCGGAAGACTGTCTCTCCAACTTTAGTTGAACCGAGTGTGGCTACGCCCGGTCCTTGAGAAGGTTAAAACGGAGTCTATTTGACAAACTATCGTTGTGGTTTTGATGCGTAGGTAAGATGAGTTCTTGCTTAAAGCCCGTAGCAGCCACGTAAAACTTGCAACAACAAAGTAGAGAACGTCTAACTTGTTTTTGCAGGGCATGTTGTGATGTGATATGGTCAAGACGTGATGCTAAATTTTATTGTATGAGATGATCATGTTTTGTAACCGAGTTATCGGCAACTGGCAGGAGCCATATGGTTGTCGCTTTATTGTATGCAATGCAATCGCGATGTAATGCTTTACTTTATTGCTAAACGGTAGTGATAGTCGTAGAAGCATAAGATTAGCGAGACGACAACGATGCTGCGATGAAGATCAAGGTGTCGCGCCGGTTACGATGGTGATCATGACGGTGCTTCGAAGATGGAGATCACAAGCACAAGATGATGATGGCCATATCATATCACTTATATTGATTGCATGTGATGTTTATCCTTTTATGCATCTTATCTTGCTTTGATTGACGGTAGCATTATAAGATGATCTCTCACTAAATTATCAAGAAGTGTTCTCCCTGAGTATGCACCGTTGCGAAAGTTCTTCGTGCTGAGACACCACGTGATGATCGGGTGTGATAGGCTCTACGTTCAAATACAACGGGTGCAAAACAGTTGCACACGCGGAATACTCAGGTTTAACTTGACGAGCCTAGCATATACAGATATGGCCTCGGAACACAGAGACCGAAAGGTCGAGCGTGAATCATATAGTAGATATGATCAACATAATGATGTTCACCATTGAAACTACTCCATCTCACGTGATGATCGGACATGGTTTAGTTGATTTGGATCACGTGATCACTTAGAGGATTAGAGAGATGTCTATCTAAGTGGGAGTTCTTAAGTAATATGATTAATTGAACTTTAATTTATCATGAACTTAGTACCTGATAGTATCTTGCTTGTCTATGTTGTGTAGATAGATGGCTCGTGCTGTTGTTCCGTTGAATTTTAATGCGTTCCTTGAGAAAGCAAAGTTGAAAGATGATGGTAGCAATTACACGGACTGGGTCCGTAACTTGAGGATTATCCTCATTGCTGCACAGAAGAATTACGTCCTGGAAGCACCGCTAGGTGCCAGGCCTGGTGCAAGAGCTACGCCAGATGTTATGAACGTCTGGCAAAGCAAAGCTGATGACTACTCTATAGTTCAGTGTGCCATGCTTTACGGCTTAGAACCGGGACTTCAACGACGTTTTGAACACCATGGAGCATATGAGATGTTCCAGGAGTTGAAGTTAATATTTCAAGCAAATGCCCGGATTGAGAGATATGAAGTCTCCAATAAGTTCTATAGCTGTAAAATGGAGGAGAATGGTTCTGTCAGTGAGCATATACTCAGAATGTCTGGGTATAACAATCACTTGATTCAACTGGGAGTTAATCTTCCGGATGATTGCGTCATTGACAGAATTCTCCAATCACTGCCACCAAGCTACAAGAGCTTCGTGATGAACTATAATATGCAAGGGATGACCAAAACTATGCCCGAGCTCTTCGCGATGCTAAAAGCCGCGGAGGTAGAAATCAAAAAGGAGCATCAAGTGTTGATGGTTAACAAAACCACTAGTTTCAAGAAAAAGGGCAAAGGGAAGAAAAAGGGGAACTTCAAAAAGAACAGCAAGCAAGTTGCTACTCAAGAGAAGAAACCCAAGTCTGGACCTAAGCCTGAAACTGAGTGCTTCTATTGCAAGCAGACTGGTCACTGGAAGCGGAACTGCCCCAAGTATTTGGCGGATAAGAAGGATGGCAAGGTTAACAAAGGTATATGTGATATACATGTTATTGATGTGTACCTTACTAATTCTCGCAGTAGCACCTGGGTATTTGATACTGGTTCTGTTGCTAATATTTGCAACTCAAAACAGGGGCTACGGATTAAGCGAAGATTGGCTAAGGACGAGGTGACGATGCGCGTGGGAAATGGTTCCAAAGTCGATGTGATCGCGGTCGGCACGCTACCTCTACATCTACCTTCGGGATTAATATTAGATCTAAATAATTGTTATTTAGTACCAGCGTTGAGCATGAACATTATATCTGGATCTTGTTTGATGCGAGACGGTTATTCATTTAAATCAGAGAATAATGGTTGTTCTATTTATATGAGTAATATCTTTTATGGTCATGCGCCATTAAAGAGTGGTTTGTTCTTACTTAATCTCGATAGTAGTAACACACATATTCATAATGTTGAAGCCAAAAGATGCAGAGTTAATAATGATAGTGCAACTTATTTGTGGCACTGCCGTTTAGGTCATATCGGCGTAAAGCGCATGAAGAAACTCCATACTGATGGACTTTTGGAGTCACTTGATTATGAATCACTTGGCACTTGCGAGCCGTGCCTTATGGGCAAGATGACTAAAACACCGTTCTCCGGTACTGTGGAGAGAGCAACAGATTTATTGGAAATCATACATACTGATGTATGTGGTCCAATGAATGTTGAGGCTCGTGGCGGATATCGTTATTTTCTCACCTTCACTGATGATTTAAGCAGATATGGGTATATCTACTTAATGAAACACAAGTCTGAAACATTTGAAAAGTTCAAAGAATTTCAGAGTGAAGTGGAAAATCATCGTAACAAGAAAATAAAGTTTCTACGATCTGATCGTGGAGGAGAATATTTGAGTTACGAGTTTGGTCTACATTTGAAACAATGCGGAATAGTTTCGCAACTCACGCCACCCGGAACACCACAACGTAATGGTGTGTCCGAACGTCGTAATCGTACTTTACTGGATATGGTGCGATCTATGATGTCTCTTACCGATTTACCGCTATCTTTTTGGGGTTATGCTCTAGAGACGGCCGCATTCACGTTAAATAGGGCACCATCAAAATCCGTTGAGACGACGCCTTATGAACTGTGGTTTGGCAAGAAACCAAAGTTGTCGTTTCTTAAAGTTTGGGGCTGCGATGCTTATGTGAAAAAGCTTCAACCTGATAAGCTCGAACCCAAATCGGAAAAATGTGTCTTCATAGGATACCCAAAGGAGACTATTGGGTATACCTTCTATCACAGATCCGAAGGCAAAATTTTTGTTGCCAAAGTCGGAAACTTTCTAGAGAAGGAGTTTCTCTCGAAAGAAGTGAGTGGGAGGAAAGTAGAACTTGATGAGATAACAGTATCTGCTCCTTTATTGAGAAGTAGTACATCACAGAAATCTGTTTCTGTGACACCTACATCAGATAGGGAGGAAGCTAATGATAATGATCATGAAACTTCAGATCAAGTTTCTACTGAACTTCGTAGATCAACCAGAGTAAGATCCGCACCAGAGTGGTACGGTAATCCTATTTTGGAAGTCATGTTACTAGACCATGATGAACCTACGAACTATGAAGAAGCGATGGTGAGCCCAGATTCCGCAAAATGGCTTGAGGCCATGAAATCTGAGATGGGATCCATGTATGATAACAAAGTGTGGACTTTGGTTGACTTGCCCGATGATCGGCAAGCAATAGAAAATAAATGGATTTTCAAGAAGAAGACTGACGCTGATGGTAATGTTACTGTCTATAAAGCTCGACTTGTTGCAAAAGGTTTTCGACAAGTTCAAGGGATTGACTACGATGAGACTTTCTCACCCGTAGCGATGCTTAAGTCTGTCCGAATCATGTTAGCAGTTGCCGCATTTTATGATTATGAAATTTGGCAAATGGATGTCAAAACTGCATTCCTGAATGGATTTCTGGAAGAAGAGTTGTATATGATGCAACCAAAAGGTTTTGTCGATCCAAAGGGAGCTAACAAAGTGTGCAAGCTCCAGCGATCCATTTATGGACTGGTGCAAGCCTCTCGGAGTTGGAATAAACGCTTTGATAGTGTGATCAAAGCTTTTGGTTTTATACAGACTTTCGGAGAAGCCTGTATTTACAAGAAAGTGAGTGGGAGCTCTGTAGCATTTCTGATATTATATGTAGATGACATATTACTGATCGGAAATAATATAGAATTTCTGGATAGCATAAAGGGATACTTGAATAAAAGTTTTTCAATGAAAGACCTCGGGGAAGCTGCTTACATATTGGGCATTAAGATCTATAGAGATAGATCAAGACGCTTAATAGGACTTTCACAAAGCACATACCTTGACAAAGTTTTGAAAAAGTTCAGAATGGATCAGGCAAAGAAAGGGTTCTTGCCTGTGGCACAAGGTGTGAAATTGAGTAAGACTCAATGCCCGACCACCGCAGAAGATAGAGAGAAGATGAAAAATGTTCCCTATGCTTCAGCCATAGGCTCTATCATGTATGCAATGCTGTGTACCAGACCTGATGTGTGCCTTGCTGTAAGTTTAGCAGGCAGATACCAAAGTAATCCAGGAGTGGATCACTGGGCAGCGGTCAAGAACATCCTTAAGTACTTGAGAAGGACTAAGGATATGTTTCTCATTTTTGGAGGTGACAAAGAGCTCGTCGTAAACGGTTACGTCGATGCAAGCTTTGACACTGATCCGGACGATTCCAAATCGCAAACCGGATACGTATTTACATTAAACGGTGGAGCTGTCAGTTGGTGCAGTTCTAAACAAAGCGTCGTGGCGGGATCTACATGTGAAGCTGAGTACATAGCCGCTTCAGAAGCGGCCAATGAAGGAGTCTGGATGAAGGAGTTCATATCCGATCTAGGTGTTGTACCTAGCGTATCGGGTCCAATGAAAATCTTTTGTGACAATACTGGTGCAATTGCCTTGGCAAAGGAATCCAGATTTCACAAAAGAACCAAACACATCAAGAGACGCTTCAACTCCATCCGGGATTTGGTCCAGGTGGGAGACATAGAGATATGCAAGATACATACGGATCTGAATGTTGCAGACCCGTTGACTAAGCCTCTTCCACGAGCAAAACATGATCAGCACCAAAACTCCATGGGTGTTAGAATCATTACTTTGTAATCTAGATTATTGACTCTAGTGCAAGTGGGAGACTGAAGGAAATATGCCCTAGAGGCAATAATAAAGTTATTATTTATTTCCTTATATCATTATAAATGTTTATTATTCATGCTAGAATTGTATTAACTGGAAACATAATACATGTGTGAATACATAGACAAACAGAGTGTCACTAGTATGCCTCTACTTGACTAGCTCATTAATCAAAGATGGTTATGTTTCCTAGCCATGAACAAAGAGTTGTTGTTTGATTAACGAGATCACATCATTAGTTGAATGATCTGATTGACATGACCCATTGCATTAGCATAGCACCCGATCGTTTAGTATATTGCTATTGCTTTTATCCATGACTTATACATGTTCCTTTAACTATGAGAATATGCAACTCCCATTTACCGTAGGAACACTTTGTGTGCTACCAAACGTCACAACGTAACTGGGTGATTATAAAGGTGCTCTACAAGTGTCTCCGAAAGTACATGTTGAGTTGGCATACTTCGAGATTAGGATTTGTCACTCCGATTGTCGGAGAGGTATCTCAGGGCCTTCTCGGTAATGCACATCACATAAAGCCTTGCAAGCATTGCAACCAATGAGTTAGTTGCGAGATGATGTATTACGGAACGAGAAAAGAGACTTACCGGTAACGAGATTGAACTAGGTATTGGATACCGACGATCGAATCTCGGGTAAGTAACATACCGATGACAAAGGGAACGACGTATGTTGTTATGCGGTCTGACCGATAAAGATCTTCGTAGAATATGTAGGAGCCAATATGGGCATCCAGGTCCCGCTATTGGTTATTGTCCGGAAACGTGTCTCGGTCATGTCTACATTGTTCTCGAACCGTAGGGTCCGCACGCTTAACGTTACGATGACAGTTATTATGAGTTTATGCATTTTGATGTACCGAAGGAGTTCGGAGTCCCGGATGTGATCACGGACGTGACGAGGAGTCTCGAAATGGTCGAGACATAAAGAATTATATATTGGAAGCCTATGTTTGGACATCGGATGCATTCCAGGTGAAAACAGGATTTTACCGGAATACCGGGAGGGTTACCGGAACCCCCCGGGAGCATAATGGGCCAACATGGGCCTTGGAGGAAAGGTGAGAGGGCAGCCCTAGGGGCTGCGCGCCTCCCCCCTTCCCTAGTCCTATTAGGACTAGGAGAAGTGGGGCGCCCCCTCTCTCTCTCTCCCCCTTGGAGCAATCCTAGTCCAACTAGGATTGGGGGGGGGGGGGAATCCTACTCCCAGAGGGAGTAGGACTCTCTTGGCGCACCAAACCTGGCCGGCCAGCCCCTCCCCCTTGGATCCTTTATATACGGGGGCAGGGGGCACCCCAAAGACACACAAGTTGATCTACGGATCGTTCCTTAGCCGTGTGCGGTGCCCCCTTCCACCAAATTCCACCTCGATTATATCGTTGCAGTGCTTAGGCGAAGCCCTGCGCCGGTAACACATCAAGATCGTCACCACGCCGTCGTGCTGACGGAACTCTTCCCCGACGCTTTGCTGGATCGGAGCCCGGAGATCGTCATCGAGCTGAACGTGTGCCAAGAACTCGGAGGTGCCGGAGTAACGGTGCTGTGATCGGTTGGATCGCGAGGAGAACGTACGACTACTTCCTCTACGTACGACTACTTCCTCTACGTTGTGTCAACGCTTCCGCTTCGGTCTACGAGGGTACGTAGACAAACACTCTCCCCTCTCGTTGCTATGCATCACCATGATCTTGCGTGTGCGTAGGAAAATTTTTTGAATTTACTGCGTTCCCCAACAAGTTGGTCCTCGCCTACCAAAGGCTCTGGTGGTAACGCCGTCCTGGGCTCCACAATGACTTCCTCCCCACCGTTGGACTGGTCTTGGTCTCGTTGCACCGAAATGGGTACCTTTGCCTTATACTCTCGCCTGTGCTTGCTCCCTTCGCACCAAAGGGGAAAGGAGGCCACCGCGCGGGCTGGCGCCCGCCTGGCACCCTTGGTCATCATGGCTTGCGTCATGGGTCCCTTGTGAGGTACCCCACCTTGATCTCTCCGCCTCCTCGTGAGCCAGCCTGATGAGGCCGCGCCTGAGGAAGCTCTGCGTCGCCCGCCCCGTGAGGCTTGGCCCCTCGTGAGGGTCTTGGGTCTTGTGTTGACGAAGATGGGCCGTGCTATGCCCCCCCTTGAGCCACACCGCGGGCCGCAGGCAGGCAATTCTGGGGACACCCGTTCCCAGAACGCCGACGGTAGCCCCCGGGCCCAAGGCGCGCCAGGACTTGGCCTTGCTGAGAGGCGAAAGGGCAAGGGAGAAGCTCCGCGGGACCTAACAGCCTGCGGCCTTGGGCGCCGCATGGCGGTTGACGGGACGTGGTCATCTCCGCTTCCCCATGACGCCTCGGCAACTGCACAGATTGGACAAGTCTCTGCATGCAAAGTGGGTCATGATTACCTGTGATCGTGGAGGCCGACGGTTGGCCTTCGCCGGCTATAAGTACGAAATGGTGCGCGCCCTTCCAGTCCATCTCTCCTTGCTTCTCCTTCTTCCCGTTCCTTGCTCCGTCTTGCTGCGATGGCTCCGATCCGCCGGTTCTCCGCGGCGGAGAAGGGAAAGGCCCCTCGAGAGGAACCAGACCCGCTCCCGCCGAAGAAACGACTTGCCCTCCGCGACCGGGACGACAGGGCCCTCCAGGTGGTGTCGAGGCCTTGGTGCGAGCGTCCACCGCCGGGGTTCCCGCTCCCCTTGTACGCCCACGTCGAGGGCTCTGGAGGAGTTGACACCGATCACCGTGGTCGGCGCCGTCGTCGACGCCGACGGGTCATGAAGGTGTGGGTCGTCCCTCCTGGGGTTCACTCCGAGGGGTCCCCTCGAGAGTTCGTGCTCCACGCCTCCATGCCTCCTCAGTCTTGGATTCGCCTTCCTCCCTTCTTCGCCTCCATCATCTCGCAGGGAGAACTCCTGGAGCTTTGGCTGCAGCACGCCGGCTGCAGCGCCCTCGCGACCGAGGCAGAGGTCGCGGTCGTTGCCCCGGGCGAGGTCTTCATGACTCGAGGCTGGGGCGAAATCGCCCGGGGCTGCAGGACAAGGGGCGCCCTCACGATCCACTTGGAGTACGACGGTGCTTCGGTGATGTTCTTCAAGGTCTTCGACGCGAACGGGCGCCGGCTGGAGTGCTGCCCCGAGAGAGGTGGCCAGGACCCTGCTGCGGTGAGAGCTAGGCCCGCTGACCGCTCCCTTGGCGGCCCCACAGGCGTCGGAGGTTCCAGCGACTCCGGTGAACTCTTCGCGACTCCAGAGATGTGTGACGACAGCTACAAGCCCACAAGCCGGCGCCGCTCCGGGAGTAGGGCGGGCTCGTCTAGCCGTCGCCGACTCTGATCTGGATGGGGTTGGTGCTGTTGCTTGATGGCCCACTGTTGATGATGGCGTCTTTTGCTGGGGCGCGTGTAGTTAGCGTCCTTTTAGGATCTGTTCCCAGCGAGGAATCAACGACGTGCCCCGAGGGGGCTTGTAAGGTGCCTGTGATCCTGTTTGTTAATATAACCCTTGTCATAAAACTGTGTGAGTTGTTCATTCCGTCTTAGCTCAGTTCTCCCTTTCGAACCTCACAAGGGCTTGGTGCTCTGCGCCGACAGGTCCCAGTCCCAAGGCGGCGTCAGTCGTCGCTGGTATGCTAGGTCGCGATGCCGTGATCAAGGCCAGGAGGTGAGCGACCCGGGGTCCGGTAAGAGCCCCTGAGTCGCGATGCTCAGGAGGTCCCCTTTGGCGCTCAAGCAGCCGTCGCTCGGTGAGAAAGGAGAGCGGCGTCGCTAGCACGGAATTGCATTAGGTGCGTGGGTGGTGCCACGGTAGCCGGTGCTTTCGGGCGGTGACTTATCTCAAGAATCGGGGACCATTCATGGTGTGTCGCTGGGTCCGCGCGTCGGCAGGAGTGAGATCGCTCGGCGAGGTCCTCGCGTGCCCCTTTCCTCTCGCCTTTGGTCCCCTTTTTGCTCTACGTCCTCGGGTCCCGGCCCTCAAGCGAGTCTCAGCAGTCGCTGGTATGCCGGGTCGTGATGCCGTGGTCAAGGCCAGAGCGTGAGGGCTGGAGAGCCGGTAGGAGCCCTGAGTCGTGATGCTCAGGCACCCCCCCTTTAACGTGCAAGCGGTTCGCGTGGACGAGAGTGAAGGGAACGCATCGAGGGCCTTGCCTGGCGCAGCTCCCTTAGGAGATCCTGTAGACTCATCATAGAAGGAACAAGTGGTTCCCATGACAATTATCAGTCAGCCGTTGGTTGCTTCCGAGGGGAGGTGAGGCACTGTAGGCTTGACGAGGTGGCGCCATGCGGGGCTGCCGCGGCCAGAGCTCAGCCATTCAGGTTTGTCGGCGTTGCAGGGACGGACCCATGCGCAAGCGTCATGCCGTTGTGGGAGCAGTTCCGTCAGTTGGCGTCAGTTGAACAGGCAACTAGATCAAGCACATTAGCCGCGAAGGAGTGGATTCATTCAAATAGATGCTGGGAAGGTAGACATCGCTGGGTCCGGCCCGAGCGATTTGGGGATGATGCAGCCCGAGGGGCGCCCCCAACAAGGTAAGCTAATTAACAACTTGAAATAAAAAGGGATACACGCCGCAGGGACGGCCCCACGCGGCCTGGGAATGATGCAGCCTTGGGGGGCGATCGCAGCTGGAAATGAAACTTGAAAGATGTCACCTGATGGTGTCGAGGATGAAGGAGTGTTGGTGCTGCAGACTCGGTGGGCTGCGGAAGCCGGTCCTCACGAGCCCCCAGGCCCAGGGGCCTCGGGAGGCTCCGGAGGCACCAGTGGGTCCTCACGAATCATCTCCATCTCCGCCAAGGCTCCGGAACGCCTGTCTTCTTGAGCCTCCATGATGCCCCTCACGAGGCGCTGGTACGGAGAAGCCGCGCTCGGCAAGCCGTAAGGCATGCGAACGTAGCTGTGGGGCGGACCTCCGCAGCGCCCCACCTGTGAGGGCTAGAGGTGCTCCAATGAGGCGACTTGGTTGAGCCCTGGTATGTGGATGCAGACGCGCAGCCCACCATCCTCGCCTAGATGGGGAGCCACAGCCGATAGAGGGCGGCAGCCTCTCATGACTCTTGATTCCTGTAGTTCTTGAACGGCCTTGTTGACGAACTCCTGAGGGTCTGACCCTCCTTGCCTTGCTCCTTCTTGAGGGAAACGTGCTTCGAAACACGCCTCCACGTGGTGCCCTAGCGCCTCCCTCGTGACCTTGGCCAGGTCGGTGGCCCTCCATGGGAGAGCCCCCGAGCCCTGCCTGAGGAGGGCGCCGGGCACGCTTTCCTATGCGACGGAAGGAGGTTCCCCTTGGGCAGACGCGGGCCCTGAGGGGCCCGCCTCCTGAGGGGCCGGTCCGGACGATGTCTTCTTCTTCTTGGGGGTGGTCTCGGGAAGCCTCCTGCTTCCGTGATCCGGGTCTTCCAGTGACGCGGCCTGAAAGGCTCGCTCCAGGGAACACACCGCATCCTTCTCTTCACAGGGCACAGTGATGACTCCGCCACTTCCTGGCATCTTTAGGACGTTGTAGCCATGGTGAGTTACGGCCATGAACTTGGCCAGCGCTGGGTACCCGAGGATGGCGTTGTACGGCAGGCGGATGTGAGCAACGTCGAAGTCGATGAGCTTGGTGTGGTAGTTGTTGCGTGCCCCGAAGGTGACAGGGAGGCAAACCTGCCCAATCGGGATCATGGAACCGTCGGTGACTCCGGAGAAAGGGTTGGTTGGCTGAAGGTGGTCATAGGGTACTTGGAGATTGTTGAATGTTTCCACGGACAGGACGTTGAGCCCTTCCCCACCATCGATGAGGGTCCTGGTGACCAGTACGTTGCTGATGACTGGGGAGCAAAGCATCGGGAGGACTCCGGCTGTGGCCGCACACTTGAGCTGATCCGCTGAGCTGAACGTGATGGCGCACGCCGACCACCTGAGAGGGCACGTTGCTTCGAGCTTGGGGAGGACTGCATTCACTTCGCGAGCAAACTGCTTGAAGATGCGTTGGGAAGCTGGGGCTTGAGCTCCGCCCAGGATGCAGGCGATCGCGCGTGGCTCCTGGAAGCCCCCAGCCCCCTCGTCTTGATGGCGGTCCTCGTTCCTCCTTGGTTGCGGCGGCAGCGGAGGGAGGCCTGCGTTGCCTTGTGGGCGATCCTCACGAGGCTGATCCCTCCAGTCCCCCTCGCGAGGCAGGTCTCGCCAGCGATCCTCGCGAGGTTGATCGCGCCACCCTTGGCGCGGGCCGCGGTCTTCCCAGCGTCCTGCGTTTCTTCCTCCTCCTCGGTCATAGCCCCGGTCAGCACGGTCGGGACGACGGCCAATCCTTCCTTCTCACACGGCTCAGAGCTCTTGGCATTCGTTGGTGTTGTGGGTGTGGAGGTCATGGTACACACAGTACCGGCTGCCCCCGGAGGATTCAGGCAGATCTTTACCCCGCTTGGTGTCTGGTTCTGCCGCGAGCACGGCAGCCCCCTTGCTCTTCACGTCCTTGGCCTTGGGTTCTTCTCTCCCGGGTCTGCGGCGGGCAGCTCGAGGAGGGAGAGACGTCCTTCCTCAGCCCTAGCGCACTTGGTCGCCAAGTTGAACTGCTCCAGGGAGGTGCACAGGTCTTCATGCATCGCCAACTCCTCCTTCATCTTGACATCGCGCACACCATCGGAGAAGGCTGAGATGATGGCCTCCCCGGATACCTTGGGGATCTTGAGTCGCGCGTTGTTGAAGCGCTGGATGTACATTTGCAGGGTTTCTCTGGGTTGTTGCTTGATGCGGCGCATGTCGCTCACGGCGGGCGGCCGGTCGCGAGTACCTTGGAAGTTGGCGATGAAGCGAGTGCACATCTGGTCCCAGGAAGAGATCGTTCCTGGAGTCAGATTCAGGAGCCAGGTGCGAGCTCCTTCCTTGAGCGCCATGGGAAACCAGTTCGCCATCATCTTCTCGTCTCCGTTGGCAGCTTCGATGCCCAGCTCATAGAGCTGGAGGAAATCCGCAGGGTCGGTCGTGCCGTCGTAACGAGGAGGCAGGTCGGGCTTGAACTTGCCGGGCCACGCGACGCTGCACAGCTCGGTGGTGAAGGCAACGGCAGCCTGCAGTGGCCACGGGAGGCCTTGGGTGGCGAAGAGCTTGGTCTTGCGGATCCCCATGCGCGGCAGCTGGGAGCAGCGCGGGGTCTTGACATGCGGGAGCAGGAGCAGGGTCGCGACGTGCCGGAGCAGGGAGCGCCCGGGGCAGCTTCTTGCGGGCGAGGGACCTCTTGGCAGCTCCGCTCTTGCTGCGCTGGCACCTGACGGAGCGGGTTCCGCCCAGGGGCCACGCGCCTTGGAGCCATGGCGTCTTCTTGAAGAGGAGGCGGCTGGTACGCCCCCGGAGCTTCGTTACCCGCGTGGGGCGGGGTGCGGCGCAGCGGAACGGACGGCGCGGGATAGCCCCCTGCGGCGCGGTCGAGCCACTCTTCGTAGACGTCGTCGACGGGACGGTAGCGCAGGAGCTCGTTTGCCGCGATGAGCGCAGCTCGGGCCTCCAAGGGTGCGCGGAGCGCGCGGGACGAAGAACCAGCTGGTGTGAGCGATGGAGTAGCGGTGCGGCCGTCTTGCCGCACGGACGGATGCTGAGACGACGCTTGCTGCTCGTTCCATGCCGGGCCGGTGGCAGCGTTGACGGCGGGCGACGGGGACATGGACGCGATGGTTGGAGGAGAACGGAGCGGTGGAAGTCAAATTCCGGTGCACCCCTACCTGGCGCGCCAAATGTCAGATTTCGGGTTCCCGCAGACCCTTGAGGTTCGAACTCTGGGGTGCGCGCGGAGATTACGCCTTCTACCTCTCCGCCTCGCAAAGATGTAAGCTACTGAAAGAACAGCACAAGAGACACAGGGTTTATACTAGTTCGGGCCACCATTGTGGTGTAATACCCTACTCTAGTTTGTGGTGTGGTGGATTGCCTCTTGGGCTGATGACGATGAACAATACAAGGAAGAACAGCCTCGCGAGGGTCTGCTCTTGGCTGGGGTGATGAACTGCTAGGAGGAGTTCAGCCGGCCTTCTCTCTCTCTCTCTGTTTGCCCAGATTCTAGATTGCTCAATGATGTCTCTAGCCGTCCCTACCCTGGGGGTGGCTAGTCCTATTTATAGGCAAAGGCCCTGGGCCTCCTCCCAAATATTGAGCGGGAAGGGCGCCAACAGTTGGCCATTTTGAAGGGGAACATCTAGTACACTTATCCTGACTAAAGTTGGTCCTCGCCTGCCAAAGGCTCTGGTGGTGACGCCGTCCTGGGCTCCACAATGACTTCCTCCCCACCGTTGGACTGGTCTTGGTCTCGTTGCACCGAAATGGGTACCTTTGCTTGATACTCTCGCCTGCGCTTGCTCCCTTTGCGCCAAAGGGGAAAGGAGGCCACCGCGCGGGCTGGCGCCCGCCTTGCACCCTTGGTCGTCATGGCTTGCGTCATGGGTCCCTCGTGAGGTATCCGGCCTTGATCTCTCCGCCTCCTCGTGAGCCAGCCTGATGAGGCCGCGCCTGAGGAAGCTCAGCGTTGTTCGCCCCACGAGGCTTGGCCCCTCGCGAGGGTCTTGGGTCCTGTGTTGACGAAGATGGGCCGTGCTGGGCCCCCCTTGAGCCACGCCGCGGGCCGCAGGTAGGCAAGTCTGGGACCCCCGTTCCCAGAACGCCGACAATTTCCCCTCCACCCATTTTTCCGCGGGCTCATGTTCTACTATGGGCTGGACTACCATGATCCGGCCACCAATTTCATCCTCAACATCTCGGCATTTATCGTCGTGTGCGAGGCCTTCCTCCGAATCAAGACCCACTTCGTCATGTGGCTGAAGACCTTCAACGTGAAGCCAAAGGTGGTGGTCGGCCATCAAGCGAAGTGCGGATGCTCCATGGTGGGCAAAATGCCCAACGTCACCTGGCTCGAAGGCTCCTATGTGGAGACCATGAAGGGGTGGCAATCGGGGTGGTTCTACATCACCGAGCCGCGCGACACCAACTGGGTGGCGGCCCTTGAATTTTGATCCGGCATCCCCATGGGGCTCACCTCCTGGAAAGAGAAGGGCCTATCCTGGGGTTCATCGGTGGAGCTGACCGGACTCCAAAATTGTGTTAAAAAACATGATAAGCAAGAAAATCAAGCTTTTCAACGTGATCCAGGTCATGCTCTTCCGCCGGATCCTTCCGAGTCAAAGACGGGCATTCAATATGTGGGAGTTTGACCCGGCCAAGCACCAGACGCTGCGAGAGCTTTTCGACACGACGCACCAAGACGTCTGGAAGGTGCTGTTCAAGGCCGCCGAGGTACCTCCTCCCCTTACCGAGGATCGCGGAGTCAGCGCAAAGCGCCCCGCCAATCTGGTAAGCTCTTTATATCTCATAAGATGTTCCTTTCCCCAGTATAATCATGTGAGGGTTCTTAGCCTCCATGCCATTTTAACAGGACTGGGTAGTGACAGCAAAGCGGATTGATTGTCCGGCCCCACTGCCCGAAGATCCAACAAGGGCCCTCTTAACGGAGATGCTGGTTCCGGTGCCCTATGAGGCACCGGAGAAGAAGGCCAAGAAGAAGGCCGCGGGGACTAGGAAAGGTCTCCGGCGCAAGGTTGTATCGGACTCATCGTCCGATAACACAGAGGCGCCCTCCTCCCATGAAAACGAGGAGGAGGAAGAGGAAAGTTATCCCCCCCCCCCAGCCGGGGAGACAAGAAAAGGAAGGCCGCCCCTTCTAGGGAGGCCGAAGGGTCCAAGAAGGGAAGGACCCTCCTTCTGTACTACTCCACAACAGTCGCTTACAGTGACGAGGAGTGGTTGCCCAGGGACAAGCCCCTGGCGAAGTCGTAAGTATCCGGATACCATAATACTTCTGGTATGTTTTGTTTTATTGCTTCTCATCATGCCAAACATGATCATGCAGTCCATCCAAAGCCCATATCGACGTATCCTCTTTGGATGAGTCTTTGGGCCAGTCGGCGATGAACAGCGATTCACTCCCGACCGCCACCTCCCCCCGCCCTATGAACAACGTCGAGGTGTTGTCTCAAAGGGCACTGAACCAAGGGGAGATAGTTCTGGAGGCGCCCCAAGGCGACATCCCAGACGTTGGGCGCATGGGGGGCAATACTCCCATGGGCTCTAATGACGGGGCCAGCAAGTTTGGCCCCCAGCAGAATACTGCGCCGGAACCTCCAATGGTTCCGGACTCTGTCAGGCGACCCCTCGCTAAGGGGGGCGAGCCGTCTGTGCCGATGGCCTTTGTCCATCCAGAGGCATCGGACAACTTGCTGGAAGCGCTTTGCGGCACTTCCATTGACGAAGAGCACCGCACTACCAAAAGCGGACTGACTAAAGCCTGTGCCAGCCTCCTAACAGGCTTTGAGGTAAGTAATCAAATTATGAGAAAATCTTACAACATAGACAGTAGCCCCTGATGCTCTGTTTGGTGTTCGCAAAGAATGGCCGAACAGAGAATCCAATAAAAATCACAGGAGTCTAATCATAATATGTCTATGTGAATAAGCAGGCTTCGCTGCTGGCCGCTGCCTCTCATACTGCAGAGGTCTCCGCACTAAAGCGGGACCTTGAGCGGTCCGAGGAAGAGCTCGTCCTTACCAAGAGGCAGCTTGAAGAGAACAAAGGTAAGTGATACCCCGTCTGTATATTGATAAAGAAAAGAGAAGGTGGTTATTAGATCATAGGATCATCATGAATTTTGCTAGGGGCCACGACGAAGTGGCGGCCCTGAAGAAGGCGTTGTCCAAGGCCGAAGACAAAGCGGCCAAGGAGTGCACCGAGCGCAAGAAGCAAGAGGCCTAAGTCGGCGAGGTTCAGCAAGAGCTCCAGGATTTTGTCAAGAAATACGAGTCCTTGGAGCGTGACTCTAAGACGCAGGGGTCCGAGCTTGTGAAGGCCCTTGAGATCGCACAAAATGCCAAGGCCGAAGCCCAAAAGGCCCTCCAGGAGATTCAGGCGTTCAAGAAGATAGCAGCGGGTAAGGCATTCATTATGCAAAGCAAGCATGTGAAAGAAACTTTCCTTTTACTTACCCGAATTCGAAGCTCTCCAGGAGCGTTCACAGATCTAACCAGCAGTGTGTCGGATGCCGTGGAATTCTACCGGGCCGAGGAAGGGAGCTCGATGGATAAGTTGTTCTGGTCTCAGTATACTAGGACCGAACATCTGATGCCCTTAAGAGACCAGTTGAGCAACTGGTCGAGCTTCACAAGGCGGACGAACTGGCCATGAAGGGTCTCATATTCTGGATGTGGCCTGGCGAGGCCCTGTTTGGCAACTACTTTGGCCTGGTGAAGCGGCTTGTGAATGCCTGCCAATGGTTTGAAGTCATAAAGCGGTCTGTCTGCATTGAAGGTGCGCGCAGGGCCTTTACCCGTGCAAAAGTGCACTGGGCGAAGATGGATGCCGAAAAGCTGGTGAAGGAGGGGCCGCCGGAGGGCAAGGAGCATCGCCACCCCGAAAAGTATTATGAGAGTGTCCTAAAGGGTGCTCGCCTCGTGGCGGAGGAATGTGCTAAGGATGTAATATTTGAATGAATGTACTCATGTGATCCTGTAATATGAAAACGAGTTTATGTGCGCTATATAACGCTTGTTAATTGAAAATATTACCTTCTGTGTGGCCGTTTATAAAATCTGAGAGTTGTCTAGTCGTCGGCTCTGCCCCCATGTAAATAGTACTGAGGTGTTCGGGATAGATCTTAAACACTCTTTATCCAAAAAATTTGGTCCTTTAAGGAGGTGTTTAGCACAGCGAACAAGGCAATCGGACTATAAAGCTTTATCACTCTCATTTAGCCATAGAAGTCTACAATTTTAAATTTTGGCGAAGCCCCTAGTATTCGGAAGGCTGAACTTGGGGTGCTATGTACGCCTAAATCGGACAAGGCCGACTCCTCGCCTGAAGCAGAAAAAATCTTTAAGGATTTGAGACCTCTCGAACAGCGTCCAGCTCTCGCCGCATCATGACAGTCAGTTTTCGGCTTTCTCTACTGAGGTGCTCATCCGGAAGAACCGGGACACAATCGCAGTGGTTCTCCTAGTGCGACCTTAGCCGATATAGCGGAACATGAGGTACCAAAACATGTGAGCCGGGCAAACCCAACTATTGACCCAAGACATGATTCGGAGCTGATGCATATAATGCTATAAGTTCGGGGTGCCGCACTGTCGAAAGTGTTCGGACTTTTCATGCCATGTTATGGGGTACACTGAAGCCCCTGGCGCACTGGACGTATCAGAATGTACGGGTGCAATTTGTCTTAAATAAGAAGACAAGGAAAATAGATGAAGGAATGAAATAATGAGCTAATGTTGTACATTGTTATTTAAATGATACGTCAAAGCGTATGTGTACAAGTAGTGCAATAAGTAAAAATAGGACTATTTGACATGTCCCATCCAAGGGCAAGCTGCGTGTGGGTATGTAAAACAGATATATCGATCGTTATTAGAGACCACCTGGGGATTCCCTTGTACGTCAAAGCTTCTTGCTTCCTTGGTGTTTCTTTCCCGTGACGGGTCCGATAATCAGGCGATCGGAGAGGGCCTTTAGAGAATAAGGGCCTGAAAGGAAGAAAATGTTAAAGATATACGGGTCCTGAGGCGGTTGAGCCGCATTGTGGGCCGTGCCATAGCCGTGCCTCCGCCTATGCCTATGGTATCTTGAGTGCGTAATTATGTACGCGCGGCACAAATTTTGCCGCTTGACTAGGACTAGGACGGAGGCCGAATTGCTAGGCGAGCTCTAAACGTGCCTGGCGATCCTGTTGCAGGGTACTCCGGACTCGCTTGAAGGTGTCTGGGGGCTTTTTCGTCGAATTGGCGGTTTGCCTCAGAAGGCTGCTTTGCACTTCTGCTGCGAGGGCCGTAGTGTGCTCCTCCGTACGGAGCGAGCGTTCTATGTTTCCATTAACTATTATAACCCCGCGAGGTCCTGGCATTTTGAGCTTGAGGTATGCATAATGCAGTACCGCATTGAATCTGGCGAATGCGGTTCGTCCGAGCAGTGCGTGATAGCCACTGCGGAAGGGGACGATATCGAAGATTAACTCCTGGCTTCGGAAGTTGTCCGGAGATCCGAAGACCACTTCCAGTGTGATTGAGACCGTGCAACAGGCCTCTACACCTGGTATGACACCTTTAAAGGTGGTTTTTGTGGGTTTGATCCTCGAGGGGTATATACCCATTTTGCGCACTTATCCTGATAGAGCAGGTTCAGGCTGCTGCCACCGTCCATAAGGACTCGAGTGAGGTGAAATCCGTGGTCCCTGGGATCAAAAGTGATCGGACAAGAAGACCATGGGTTGAACTTTGGGGCGACTGGCTCCATTGCATAGACGTCCCTTAGTGCACGCTTCCATTCCTGCTTGGGAATATGGGTTGCGTATATCATGTTCAACGTTTTCACTTGGGGAGGAAATTTCTTCTATCCTCCTATGTTCGGCGGTCGGAGCTCCTCCTTGTCGTCGCTATGCATCCCCTTTTCCTTGTTTTTGTCATTGAACTTGTCGGCCTATTTGAACACCCAGCATTCTCTATTGGTGTGGTTGGCTGGCTTATCGGGGGTGCCGTGAATTTGACACGAGCGATCGAGTATGCGGTCCAAACTGGACGGGCCCGGATTGCTTCTTTTGAAAGGCTTTTTCCGCGGATCGGATTTAGAGCCACTGAATCTGGCATTGACTGTCGTGTCTTCGGCGTTGTCGCTGTTGTTGTGGCGCTTGTTTCTGTTGCGACGTGGCCTGCCATTGCTATCTTTGGCATCTGAATTGCCAGGATTTCTTGATGTGTTGTTGCTGCGAGCCAGCCAGCTGTCCTCGCCCGCACAAAAGCGGGTCATGAGTGTCGCGAGGGCTACCATGGAATTCGGCTTCTCTTGGCCGAGGTGTCGTGCGAGCCACTCTGTAACGCCCCGGATGCAACTTTCCATATTCGTAACTCCAACTCTTGCCTTTTCCGGAGGTGCAATATGATTTTTCCTTCGTGGTTGGGTTTTGTATTTGTTTGCATTTTTTTTCATGTCTTGCATCTCTTATCTTTGCATCTCTTGCATTGCATCATGTCATCATGCCAGCATGTCATTTAATTTTTAAAACCTCAACTAAAAAAATTGCATAGATCTTTTGATCTATTTAAATCGAGGGAATTCACATGGTTATTTCTCTGTAAAACATATTCAAAGTCTCCTACTATTATTAGGGAGCTATAATAAATATTTCATTATTTGGAATTGATCATAACACACTTGCAAATAAATCCCAATGCCTTTGTCATCCCAATTCTTGGTCTCCAACTCTACCCATAAATCCTTCCGTCATTTTCCGGAGCTTCACCAAAATCCTCAACATTTTTGGACACTTCAAAAACCTAGTCCTAGTTCAAACCTATTTGAATTAAATTCAAATGAGTTTGAATTTAAATCTTGCAATCTTGGCAATTCCCATTTTCTCGGAACAAACACCTTTTCGTGACTCCTGGAAAATTATCCCCGTGCCCAACTCTTTCTCTAACCTTTCTTTTCTTCCCTTTTTCTTTCTGTTTTGAAAAGAGAATTAGAGATAAAGAGAGAGAAGGAGCCCTGCAGCCCAGCAGCCACACCAACCGCGCCGGCCTCTAAGGCCCACCTGCGGCCTGACCTGGGCCGGCCCCAAGGCCACCTCCCTCCTAACCCTAGCCCCGATCGAACCCTCTCCCTCTCCCTCTCGTTGTCCCCTCACGCCGCCAGGAGTCAGCGAGCGCCCCGCGCCCGATCTCCCCTCGATCCCTCTCCTCGCTCCCTCGTCCTCCCACTCCGCCACCACTCTCTCTTGATCCCCCTCGTCCTTCTCCTGACCACGCCACCAGGGGAAGGCTCGACCTCAATCCTCCTTGCCATCCCGCCGCCTCGGGCCTCCTCCACCCCGTCGCCGTTCGGAACCGTGGCCGTCCCTGTGCGCTGGCGCCATGGCCGTCGGCCTCCTCGAGCACCGGCCGCCCCCGCGCCCAACCTTCTCCTCGTGCGCCACCCCGCCGGCCCCGTTTCGCCTCGCCCCGCCCGGAACCGGTGGTCCTCATCATGGATCCGCCGTCCCCGCCGCCGGATCACGCTTCTCTGCCGTTCTCAGCCTTCCCTGCAGCCCGCCGCCGCTCCCCTTCAAGTCCCGCATCGCCAGGAGGTCGTCCTCGCCGCCCCTGCCTCTCTGCTTCGAGCAAGCAAGGCCCGAGCGTCTCTGCTGCCCGTCCAGGAGCTCCTCACCCGAAGCCTTGCCGCTGCATGCGCCCGTCCACCTCGCAGCTGCCGGAGCAGGACCTCCTCATCGTGGCTCTGCCTCCACAACCACCGAACCAGGAACGCCAAGGCCATCTTCGAGATTTTCGCCATGTACCGGGACGTCAGGACCCGTCAAGTTCATCTACGAGCCGTGTACCACTACAGCCGGTGTATTTTTCGTCAAGTCCGACTACGACACAAACGACTACTCAGTGTCTTCGAAGAACATGGAAATGCCAAGTTCCTCTCCGAACATGTACGACTACGTATCCGTGGGTGTCAAGTTCCTCTACGAAAACGAGTACCACTACCGTCGCCGTGGATTCGACAAGACAATGTGTACCCCTACTTCCACTACCGTCGCGAGAACGTCTACTTCCTCTACTTTGCACCGAACGAGCACCGTCCCGATTGCACTCTTCGAAGGTATAACCACCGAGACGACGCCCATGAACGAATGCTTGTATTATAGGAGATGCTCGTGTTTGCATCGTGTCCGATTTGTCACTCGTTTCCATGCCACCGACTCGTGGGAAACCCGGTAACCGGGATCACCCCACCTTCTATCACGTGTCACGCTCTCACCACGATTCCTTTTGCACCGGTATCTCCATGAGTACCGGAACCGATATGTTGCCATGGCACCATTTTCGGATTCGTTGTCGTGGCACCCCTTTCGTTCAGCCATGGTGACCAAATGCTTCATAATATGCTCATGCTAACATTTTCATAAAATTGCATAAAACTTGAAATTGTCATCCGCATCATGATAACAACTTTTAAAATGCTTAAAGTTGTTGTTTGCATTTATTTTGCTCAAATGCCATGGTAAAATGATTTAATTCATAACTATTTAACCGTAACTCAGATTTTAATAAATTATATATGTAAATGGGGTGGAAAAATGCCTAGTTTAACATGTTGCACTTTATTTTCCTGTTTAAAAACATTAAAATTGTGTTTAGGTCAGATCGGTACCAAATTCAAAGTATGCATATGAGGATTTTCTGGAATTGTTGTTCGTTGTTTCCGGCCTCATTTAAATTGCCTAGATAGGTAGTTTCGTTGTGCTTCACCTCTTGCCATGTTTAAAAACATTTAATATTGTTGGGTACATAAACAAGAGAGAACTAAATACTTGTTGTGGTGTGATTTAGCCGTAGCTCAGCGTTCATCTTTTGTCAAGCATCTCGAGTAGATTACTGTCATATGCTTTGTTGATATGTTTGGGTGCAGTAGCGTAACTTCTTGTTGCTTGCTAAGTAGCATCATGCTGTTAATGGCAGATTCTTGTCATTCTTGATTAGCTTGTCATTTGCAAACCGTGCATCCGATTCCGGTGATCTTTATATCGATTTCAACCGAAATCATCTCACCTATCCAGTGGCATACTTGGTTTGCCAAGATTATGCATTGTTCATCTTTTCCTTCCTGAGCATGATATGCATTGCATACCACATCTCGCATATCATGCCATGTTTATGTGATGGTTGTTTACCATGTTGTTTGTTTCTTTCCGGGTTGCCTCTCTCATTAGCTTCGGTTTCATTCCGGAGTTGTGAGGATCCGTTCGACTCCGTCCGTTTGTCTTCTTCATGGACTCGTTCTTCTTCCTTGCGGGATTTCAGGCAAGATGACCATACCCTCGAAATCACTTCTATCTTTGCTTGCTAGTTGCTCGCTCTTTTGCTATGCCTATGCTGCGATACCTACCACTTGCTTATCATGCCTCCCATATTATTAAACCAAGCCTCTAACCCACCTTGTCCTAGCAAACCGTTGTTTGGCTATGTTACCGCTTTGCTCAGCCCCTCTTATAGCGTTGTTAGTTGCAGGTGAAGATGAAGTTTGTTCCTTGTTGGAACATGGAGATGTTGTTCCTTGTTGGAACATGTTTACTTGTTGGGATATCACAATATCTCTTATTTAATTAACGCATCTATATACTTAGTAAAGGGTGGAAGGCTCGGCCTTATGCCTGGTGTTTTGTTCCACTCTTGCCGTCCTAGTTTCCGTCATATCAGTGTTATGTTCCCGGATTTTGCGTCCCTAACGCGGTCGGGTGATTTATGGGACCCCCTTGACAGTTCGCTTTGAATAAGACTCTTCCAGCAAGGCCCAACATTGGTTCTACATTTGCCTCAGCCTATTACTTTTTCCCTTGGGAGTCGCGCATCCCGAGGGTCATCTTTATTTAGCCCCCCGGGCCAATGCTTGTCTAAGTGTTGGTCCAAACTAGAGCACCGTGCGGGATCGTCCCTTGGCAACTTGGGTCATGTTGCTACCTGTACGCTTAGCTTATCCGTTGTTGCCCTGAGAACAAGATATGTGCAGCTCCTATCAGGATGTCGGCGCATCGGGCGGCTTTGCTGGACTTGTTTTATTACTGTCGAAATATCTTGTAGCCGGGATTCCGAGACTGACCGGGTCTTCCCGGGGAGAAGGAATATCCTTCGTTGATCGCGAGAGCTTATCATGGGCTAAGTTGGGACACCCCTGCAGGGTTTGAACTTTCGAAAGCCATGCCCGCGGTTATGTGGCAGATGAGAATTTGTTAATGTCCGGTTGTAGAAAACCCGAAGTTGATCTTAACTAAAATACACCAACCGCGTGTGTAACCGTGATGGTCTCTTCTCGGCGGGGTCCGGGAGGTGAACACGGTTGTTGGAGTTATGTCTGACGTAAGTAGTTCAGGATCACTTATTGATCATAGTTGTTCGACCGTGCTTTGCCTTCTCTTCTCGCTCTCATTTGCATATGTTAGCCACCATATATGCTAGTCGCTTGCTGCAGCTCCACCTCACTACCCTGTCCTACCTTTAAGCTTAAATAGTCTTGATCTCGCGGGTGTGAGATTGCTGAGTCCTCGTGACTCACCAGATACTTCCAAACCAGTTTGCAGGTGCCGATGAGACCGTGCAGGTGACGCACCCGAGCTCAAGGAGGAGTTCGATGAAGATCTTGTCCTTTATGTTGTTTCGTTCTAGTCGATCAGTAGTGGGCCCAGTTGGGGTCGATCGTGGACCTTTGTCGCTTTTTGGGGTTTCTTCCTTTATTTTGGCTCCGTAGCCGGGCCCTGATTGTAATTGTATGATGTAATGTTTCATTCATGTATTTGTTTGAAGTGGCAATTGTAAGCCAACTATGTATCTCTTTCCCTTATGTATTACATGGGTTGTATGAAGATTACCTCACTTGCGACATTGCTTTCAATGCGGTTATGCCTCTAAGTCGTGCTTCGATACGTGGGAGATATAGCCGCATCGAGGGCGTTACAAGTTGGTAATCAGAGCCTACCCCGACCTTAGGAGCCCCCACTGATTGATCGTTTTTAGCGGCCGAGTTGTGTCTAGAAAAATGTTTTGAGTCATTTAGGAATTATGTATCAGAGAGTTTAGGAATTCTTTTTACTTCCCAGTCTCCTCATCGCTCTGGTAAGGCATCCTGATGTAGAGTTTTGACTCTTCTCTTCTCAAATTTCACTAATTTTTTTTAGGATCACGCGGGTATCTTAGAATCGTTCTGATGGTTTTATGATGACAACATTGTCTTGGTTGCCTTCCATCAGCAGGGGTTTTAGAGGAGGTGTCCCGGGGAGTTGAGCTCCGAGGTGTTGTCGTCATAATTTTATCGTTGCAGTTCTGGAATACCTGAGTTTAGTACGCCGACATCGAAAATCTCTTTTGTAAAGTTGTTGGTGAGATAACCCTGATAGCCCAGTACTGAGGCGAGTGCGGGAGTATTGACATAACTCGTATAACGGATGCTTTTCGAAGGTTGAGGTAGACGATTTCCGAAGGTTTCTTGGTTATGTGTTGAAGGATGGATACAGCTGGATCTAGGTATTGTTAGTTTGGGTGATATATTTTGTGTCCCCTGTATCCCCAACACCTGATTGCATAACCAGAAAGTTTCGGGAGTTTATAGGTGGGAATTCAAGAATCTCGTAGGATATCTTTCCAACAGACACGTGATACGATATGGGATCTATCATATGTTTGTTTCCGGCTTATTTCCTGAGCCAATCCGTTGATTTTGATTTGTTTTGTGGTATTCGAGTTGCTTCGAAGTCAAATGTTGAATCCATACCTTTCCTAAACTGTGTTCTCATATTTCTATGTGAATACTAATCCTTCTTGATCACTGAGGTTGTCTTTTCAATTCTTTCCAACCGGTGTCCTTCTCTTCTAGTGGATCCGATCACTTCAACATTCGCAAGATCAATTATCGGTTTTTCTCAACGGTGTGTGTTCCATCCGTACCAAGTGGCCTTTGTTTTCCCGCCCTCCCACCCTCTTTCTTCAAGGACGCAGATTTCTTAATCAAGTACCCATCTTATTGATGAGAAGTCTATCCATTCTTTCCTTCATTGTTCTTATTCGGTGATTATCTTGAAGATGGTCAGGAGTTTCAAGTTCATCACTCGTCATTCTTTTCTTCTCCGGTGGTTCAAATTCAAGCTTTATCGATCATATCTTTTCCTCGTTTCTAATGTTTTCTCGTACCGGTGCACCTCTTAATCACCCACTTCTCGCTATTCATTTGTTCGGGAGTGCTGAAGATATCTCAGAAGGCTCGTCTTGTCTTTCAAGATCAGTTCAACCTATTTCAAGGTTGTTATCTCATTCAAGCCATTTAATTCAACCAGTGCAATCTCTCTTTTCAAGTAATCGTTCAACGGTATTTCTTTTGAGTGGGCCCTAACCCACAGGTCTTTTACCAGGATATTACCTGACTCTTCTAATCATCCCGAAGCTATTCCCAAATTCTTTTCAAAGTTTGATGTAAGAATGGATTCCATCAGTCATATGTCTTTCTCCAAGAGCTTTCATATTCTTTTCATCGTTGGTTCAACATTTCTATTCTTCATTGTTCCGGAGTGTCTCAACAATTCGCAGTGTTGTTTCTCGTCGTCATTATTAGATTTTGAAGACCGAAGAAGAGTTTCTCTTAAATCTTGCCCCATTCTCTTCAAGATTCATTGTTATAGCTTGTTGCCATCCTCTCATTAATTGTTTTGATTGTGAGAATTCTTCTCACCCATCCGGAGAAATTCAGGGGTCTTTTCAGTTTAATTCTCCGGAGCCATCATCTCAATATTTCATTCTCAGCTTCGTCTATCGTTCTCCAAATCATACCGGTGCATCGTTCAAATATCCTCTAATCTGTTCATGATCTCTTCGTTCTCTTGTATCTAAATTCTCTCAAGCATCTTCATAAGTTTTCCAAGTTCTTCACGGTGAATTGTGCCTTTGCTACTTTCATTTCCAATTCTTACGGTGGTTCGTTCAAGAGTTCTCTTCCTTTGTTATCATATAGATTCATTCGTTCTTTCCAATCCTACCGGCGGATCTTTCAAGACCTTCCCAAGTTTACGATACCTTTCTTAATCCTTTCTACGAGAATAAGTAGTATGCCAAATCCGTTGTTTGTCATCAATCTAAATTGGTGAAGGATAAGCATAATGTAATTCTTATTCTTGTTTCATCGAGTAAATTCTATTACCTATTTCGGAGGTCCATCAAAATTCTTGATTTCATTTGTTCAAATTTCTTTTCCCGGAGTTCCAAGCTCTCGCAATTATATCACCACGGAGATCCATCTAATCATTGCAAGGCTTCAACCTTATTCTTTTCATCCTTCATTTCATCTGATCATCCTTTTATTACCGGAGTTCTTCATGGAGGCTCAACATGGTGGCTCATCAAGGATTTTTTTCATTCTTCAATTGTTCTTCAAGATTTCTCTCGGAGTTATGATTCGCCAAGCTATACTCTAAAATAAACATGGTGTTCAACACATGTTTTGTTTTGAGGAGTTCAAGTATTCTTCATCTTGCAGTCCGAAGTGCAATTCTTTCTACCTTATCTTCTGAGGTGGTATTATGTCATTCTTGATAATTTGAGTTCATGTATCATGATTCACATGTTGTTAAGAATGAGATATTTAAATCCATCATTTTCTCTTCGTTCAAGAGATCTTTTCAACCAATCAATCTTTTGTTGGAGTTATATTGGGTTATATTTCACCTACAGCCTTCCCTAAGGAATGTAGCTATTTGTGGTGCTTATCAATGATCCAATTTTCTCCTTCTCATCTCGGTGAAGAAGTTTCTCTTATCTTCATTGATTTCAACCAATCAATTGTTGCTGTTAATGGCGGGTTGTCACATCAGCATTTTGAGATGTTTGCCATAAGCCCATAACAAGCTTGTGCTTCTCTATGTTGATTTGCTAACAACTCCGTTCGATTCTTCTTTGCAAGGATGTTTTCCTAGTTCATTTGTGGCAGAAGTTATCATTTTCTTCTCCATTCCTTTATTCCAATGATCTATCTTCTTTTCGTTCTTCCGGAGGCATGGTGATGTTTCTGTCTTCACTCATCATCTCGAATTGTGAGGATCGTGTTCTTTTCATGCTTATCCATTTAATCGGAGTGTTGTGCCCTCTGCTCAAGTTCTTTTAATCTTATCAAGTTTCGTATCACTTTTCAACCTGAGTGCTGTCTGAAATCATTCTTACCCCTCGTGTCATTCGTTTAATTGTTGTGGAGACAGTGCATTGTTGATTTCATCAAGTTCCGTCTTATCTTCTCAAGTTCTTGTTAATTCCTTCCATTTTCTACCGGAGTGCTGTCCAAATTATGTCATTCTTGTTCCTTGGCTATCTCGTTATACCGGTGTGGCTCCATATGTTTCTGGTCCGTTGATCTCTTGTTTCTTGTCTTTCAACCTACAAGGTTCTCATAATGTTCCTTGTTCCTCTTTGATAATGGAGTGTTTTCCACTTCGTTCATCTTCATTGTATTTCTTTTCTCTCAATTTGTTCAACCTCGCAAGGTTCATTGGTTTCACTCGTTTGTCAAAGTAGCAACTTTGTTTTACCTCTTCCTCTTCCGTTTTCCCTCCGGTGCCATCCTAGATCTCGGGACGAGATCCTCTCGTAGTGGTGGAGTGTTGTAACGCCCCGGATGCAACTTTCCATATTCGTAACTCCAACTCTTGCCTTTTCCGGAGGTGCAATATGATTTTTCCTTCGTGGTTGGGTTTTGTTTTTGTTTGCATTTTTGTTCATGTCTTGCATCTCTTCTCTTTGCATCTCTTGCATTGCATCATGTCATCATGCCAGCATGTCATTTAATTTTTAAAACCTCAACTAAATAAATTGCATAGATCTTTTGATCTATTTAAATCGAGGGAATTCACATGGTGATTTCTCTTTAAAACATATTCAAAGTCTCCTACTATTATTAGGGAGCTATAATAAATATTTCATTATTTGGAATTGATCATAACACACTTGCAAATAAATCCCAATGCCTTTGTCATCCCAATTATTGGTCTCCAACTCTACCCATAAATCCTTCCGTCATTTTCCGGAGCTTCACCAAAATCCTCAACATTTTTGGACACTTCAAAAACCTAGTCATAGTTCAAACCTATTTGAATTAAATTCAAATGAGTTTGAATTTAAATCTTGCAATCTTGGCAATTCCTATTTTCTCGGAACAAACACCTTTTCGTGACTCCGGGAAAATTATCCCCATGCCCAACTCTTTCTCTAACCTTTCTTTTCTTCCCTTTTTCTTTCTCTTTATTTTCTGTTTTGAAAAGAGAATTAGAGATAAAGAGAGAGAAGGAGCCCTGCAGCCCAGCAGCCACACCAACCGCGTCGGCCTCTAAGGCCCACCTGCGGCCTGACCTGGGCCGGCCCCAAGGCCACCTCCCTCCTAACCCTAGCCCCGATCGAACCCTCTCCCTCTCCCTCTCGTTGTCCCCTCGCGCCGCCAGGAGTCAGCGAGCGCCCCGCGCCCAATATCCCCTCGATCCCTCTCCTCGCTCCCTCGTCCTCCCACTCTGCCACCACTCTCTCTCGATCCCCCTCGTCCTTCTCCCGAACACGCCACCAGGGGAAGGCTCGACCCCAATCCTCCTCGCCATCCCGCCGCCTCGGGCCTCCTCCACCCCGTTTCCGTTCGGAACCGCGGCCGTCCCTGTGCGCTGGCGCCATGGCCGTCGGCCTCCTCGAGCACCGGCCGCCCCCGCGCCCAACCTTCTCCTCGTGCGCCACCCCGTCGGCCCCGTTTCGCCTCGCCCCGCCGGAAACCGGTGGTCCTCGCCACGGATCTGCCGTCCCCGCCGCCGGATCACGCTTCTCCGCCGTTCCCGGCCTTCCCTGCAGCCCGCCGACGCTCCCCTTCAAGTCCCGCATCGCCAGGAGGTCGTCCTCGCCGCCCCTGCCTCTCTGCTTCGAGCAAGCAAGGCCCGAGCGTCTCTGCTGCCCGTCCAGGAGCTCCTCACCCGAAGCCTTGCCGCTGCATGCGCCCGTCCACCTCGCAGCTGCCGGAGCAGGACCTCCTCATCGTGGCTCTGCCTCCACAACCACCGAACCAGGAACGCCAAGGCCATCTTCGAGATTTTCGCCATGTACCGGGACGTCAGGACCCGTCAAGTTCATCTACGAGCCGTGTACCACTACAGCCGGTGTATTTTTCGTCAAGTCCGACTACGGCACAAACGACTACTCAGTGTCTTCGAAGAACATGGAAATGCCAAGTTCCTCTCCGAACATGTACGACTACGTATCCGTGGGTGTCAAGTTCCTCTACGAAAACGAGTACCACTACCGTCGCCGTGGATTCGACAAGACAATGTGTACCCCTACTTCCACTACCGTCGCGAGAACGTCTACTTCCTCTACTTTGCACCGAACGAGCACCGTCCCGATTGCACTCTTCGAAGGTATAACCACCGAGACGACGCCCATGAACGAATGCTTGTATTATAGGAGATGCTCGTGTTTGCATCGTGTCCGATTTGTCACTCGTTTCCATGCCACCGACTCGTGGGAAACCCGGTAACCGGGATCACCCCACCTTCTATCATGTGTCACGCTCTCACCACGATTCCTTTTGCACCGGTATCTCCATGAGTACCGGAACCGATATGTTGCCATGGCACCATTTTCGGATTCGTTGTCGTGGCACCCCTTTCGATCAGCCATGGTGACCAAATGCTTCATAATATGCTCATGCTAACATTTTCATAAAATTGCATAAAACTTGAAATTGTCATCCGCATCATGATAACAACTTTTAAAATGCTTAAAGTTGTTGTTTGCATTTATTTTGCTCAAATGCCATGGTAAAATGATTTAATTCATAACTATTTAACCGTAACTCAGATTTTAATAAATTATATATGTAAATGGGGTGGAAAAATGCCTAGTTTAACATGTTGCACTTTATTTTCCTGTTTAAAAACATTAAAATTGTGTTTAGGTCAGATCGGTACCAAATTCAAAGTATGCATATGAGGATTTTCTGGAATTGTTGTTCGTTGTTTCCGGCCTCATTTAAATTGCCTAGATAGGTAGTTTTGTTGTGCTTCACCTCTTGCCATGTTTAAAAACATTTAATATTGTTGGGTACATAAACAAGAGAGAACTAAATACTTGTTGTGGTGTGATTTAGCCGTAGCTCAGCGTTCATCTTTTGTCAAGCATCTCGAGTAGATTACTGTCATATGCTTTGTTGATATGTTTGGGTGCAGTAGCGTAACTTCTTGTTGCTTGCTAAGTAGCATCATGTTGTTAATGGCAGATTCTTTTCATTCTTGATTTGCTTGTCATTTGCAAACCGTGCATCCGATTCCGGTGATCTTTATATCGATTTCAACCGAAATCATCTCACCTATCCAGCGGCATACTTGGTTTGCCAAGATTATGCCTTGTTCATCTTTTCCTTCCTGAGCATGCATATGCATTGCATACCACATCTCGCATATCATGCCATGTTTATGTGATGGTTGTTTACCATGTTGTTTGTTTCTTTCCGGGTTGTTCGGTTTCATTCCGGAGTTGTGAGGATCCGTTCGACTCCGTCCGTTTGTCTTCTTCATGGACTCGTTCTTCTTCCTTGCGGGATTTCAGGCAAGATGACCATACCCTCGAAATCACTTCTATCTTTGCTTGCTAGTTGCTCGCTCTTTTGCTATGCCTATGCTGAGATACCTACCACTTGCTTATCATGCCTCCCATATTGTTAAACCAAGCCTCTAACCCACCTTGTCCTAGCAAACCGTTGTTTGGCCATGTTACCGCTTTGCTCAGCCCCTCTTATAGCGTTGTTAGTTGCAGGTGAAGATGAAGTTTGTTCCTTGTTGGAACATGGAGATGTTGTTCCTTGTTGGAACATGTTTACTTGTTGGGATATCACAATATCTCTTATTTAATTAACGCATCTATATACTTGGTAAAGGGTGGAAGGCTCGGCCTTATGCCTGGTGTTTTGTTCCACTCTTGCCGCCCTAGTTTCCGTCATATCAGTGTTTTATTCCCGGATTTTGCGTCCCTAACGCGGTCGGGTGATTTATGGGACCCCCTTGACAGTTCGCTTTGAATAAGACTCTTCCAGCAAGGCCCAACATTGGTTCTACATTTGCCTCAGCCTATTACTTTTTCCTTGGGAGTCGCGCATCCCGAGGGTCATCTTTATTTAGCCCCCCGGGCCAATGCTTGTCTAAGTGTTGGTCCAAACTAGAGCACCGTGCGGGACCGTCCCTTGGCAACTTGGGTTATGTTGGTACCTATACGCTTAGCTTATCCGGTGTTGCCCTAAGAACAAGATATGTGCAGCTCCTATCAGGATGTCGGCGCATCGGGCGGCTTTGCTGGACTTGTTTTATTACTGTCGAAATGTCTTGTAGCCGGGATTCCGAGACCGATCGGGTCTTCCCGGGGAGAAGGAATATCCTTCGTTGATCGCGAGAGCTTATCATGGGCTAAGTTGGGACACCCCTGCAGGGTTTGAACTTTCGAAAGCCGTGCTCGCGGTTATGTGGCAGATGGGAATTTGTTAATGTTCGGTTGTAGAAAACCCGAAGTTGATCTTAACTAAAATACACCAACCGCGTGTGTAACCTTGATGGTCTCTTCTCGGCGGGGTCCGGGAGGTGAACACGGTTGTTGGAGTTATGTCTGACATAAGTAGTTCAGGATCACTTATTGATCATAGTTGTTCGACCGTGCTTTGCCTTCTCTTCTCGCTCTCATTTGCGTATGTTAGCCACCATATATGCTAGTCGCATGCTGCAGCTCCACCTCACTACCCTGTCCTACCTTTAAGCTTAAATAGTCTTGATCTCGCGGGCGTGAGATTGCTGAGTCCTCGTGACTCACCAGATACTTCCAAACCAGTTTGCAGGTGCCGATGAGACCGTGCAGGTGACACACCCGAGCTCAAGGAGGAGTTCGATGAAGATCTTGTCCTTTATGTTGTTTCGTTCTAGTCGATCAGTAGTGGGCCCAGTTGGGGTCGATCGTGGACCTTTGTCGCTTTTTTGGGGTTTCTTCTTTTATTTTGGCTCCGTAGCCAGGCCCTGATTGTAACTGTATGATGTCATGTTTCATTCATGTATTTGTGTGAAGTGGCGATTGTAAGCCAACTATGTATCTCTTTCCCTGATGTATTACATGGGTTGTGTGAAGATTACCTCACTTGCGACATTGCTTTCAATGCGGTTATGCCTCTAAGTCGTGCTTTGACACGTGGAAGATATAGACGCATCGAGGGCGTTACACACTCATCGCGGATGTTATGCTTAAATGCCGCTAAGGCCTCGGCATCCAGACAGTCGACAATTTGGTTCTTTTTAGTTAGGAAGCGAGTCCAGAATTTCCTGGCTGATTCCCCTGGATGTTGGTTTATGTGACTGAAGTCATCCGCATCCGGTGGTCGCACATAAGTGCCCTGGAAGTTGTCAAGGAAGGTGTCTTCCAAATTCTCCCAACTGCCAATGGAGTTTGCCGGCAGGCTATTCAGCCAATGCCGAGGTGGCCCTTTGAGTTTTAGTGGGAGGTACTTGATGGCATGTAGATCGTCACCGCGGGCCATGTGGATGTGGAGTAGGAGATCTTCAATCCATACCGCGGGGTCTGTTGTACCATCATATGATTCAATGTTCACGGGTTTAAATCCTTCTGGGAATTCGTGATCCATTACTTCGTTAGTGAAGCATAGGGGGTGTGCGGCGCCTCTGTGCTGGGCTATGTCACGACGCGGTTCATACGAGTCTTGTCTGCTGTATTCGGCCCGACCCCGTGATCCGTAGATCGATATTTTTTGTCCTACTTTGTTTTCCAATACGTCTCGCAGGTCCTGCGTGTTGTCCCGGGCCTTGGTGTTTTTGTTTGACTGGCAACGGGGTGCGGGATGGACTTCAGGCTGATATGCCGCTTTGTCTCGGCCACGAGGTGGTCGGTCAGCCGCATCATACATTGGTAGTGTAGGATTTAGTGCTTCTTCTTCGAGTTGGGGTAGCAACCTGCGCTTTGGGTATCTTTTGGTTGGGCATTCGAGTTCGTATTCCTCGGCTGCCAGGACCTCGGTCCATCTATCCGCTAGCAGATCTTACTCAGCTTGAAGCTGTTGTTGCTTTTTCTTCATGCTTTTTGTTGTGGCTATAAGCCGACGCTTGAAGCGCTCCTGCTCGATGGGATCCTCAGGCACGATAAATTCTTCGTAGCCGAGGCTCACCTCGTCTTCAGAGAGGGGCATGTAATTGTCATCCTCTGATTCTCTGTCTGCTGCCTGTTCCTTAGGGCTAGCTTGCCCATCATCTTTCTCGAAGCCTGGCTGGAGGGGATTGTCTTCGTCTTCGGCACTATCCGCAGCGTTATTGTCTTTTGTGCCGGTATCGCTGCTTTTGCTATGGCAGGGCTTAGAGCGGTGCCGATGACGCTGGTGCTTAGATTGCTTCTCGAGGGGATTATCCTCCGTTGCCTTATTGCCATCGCTTTCTTTGGGGGTGTCCACCATGTATATATCATATGATAAGGTGGCAGTCCAGCGCCCTGTGGGCGGTGGTTCCTGTTCTTCTCCTGCATCGTCATCTATACCGTCGATGTCTTCGGAGCCGAAATCGAGCATGTCGGTTAAGTCGTCGACAGTGGCTATTAAGTGTGTGGTGGGTGGGGAACGAATTTCTTCGTCGTCCCCTTCCCACTCAAGCCGGACATAGTTCGGCCAAGGGCCTCCTAACAAGGAGAGAGACCTTAATGAATTTAGCACATCGCCCAGGGCGAGTGCTGAAAGATATCCGTGGAAGAAAACTCCATGCGGTGCCCAATCTGATTCGATAGGCACGGACGCAAGCGATTCAGGGCCCGTGGCCGGGGACGAATCCAAGGGTCCGGCAACACAGGTCTCATAGGAGGTGAAGTCAGTATTCGGCTCTATCGCCACTGAGTGTGCGGCCTCCGTGGCGGGGTCCATCCGCCCGTCCTCGGACTGCGCGGCCTGCTCCGGATTGAGGGCCGGAGTAGCCACAGGTGTGATCTCCCAAACACCGTCCGATGGCAGAGCTAAGTCATGCTCATCGTGATTGTGCGGCGCATCTGACATGGTCTCGAATCCGTCAAAGATCAAGTCTCCGCGGATGTCGGCAGTATAGTTTAAGCTTCCAAACCTGACCTGACGGCCAGGGGCGTAGCTCTCAATCTGCTCCAGATGGCCAAGTGAGTTGGCCCGCAGTACGAAGCCGCCGAATACGAAGATCTGTCCGGGGAGAAAAATCTCACCCTGGATCGCATCGTTGCCGATGATCGAAGGAGCCATCAAGCCTTTATCGTGACGGCACAGTGGAACTCTCAATGAAAGCACCAATGTCGGTGTCAAAACCGTCGGATCTCGGGTAGGGGTTCCCGAACTGTGCGTCTAAGGCGGATGGTAACAGGATGTTTACCCAGGTTTGGGCCCTCTCGATGGAGGTAATACCCTACTTCCTGCTTGATTGATCTTGATGATATGAGTATTACAAGAGTTGATCTACCACGAGATCGTTGAGGCTAAACCCTAGAAGCTAGCCTATGATTATGATTGTTGTTGTCCTATGGACTAAACCCTCCGGTTTACATAGACACCGGAGGGAGCTAGGGTTACATAGAGTCGGTTATAAGGGAGGAGATCTGCATATCCGAATTGCCAAGCTTGACTTCCACGCAAAGGAGAGTCCCACCCGGACACGGGACGAAGTCTTCAATCTTGTATCTTCGTAGCCCAACAGTCCAGCCAAGGTATATAGTCCGGCTGTCCGAGGACCCCCTAATCCAGGACTCCCTCACCGACCTCAGGAGTTCTCTGGCTCTTGGCACTTGAGCTTCAGGAGGGATGCTGGACCAAGGAATTCAAGGAGTATCTAACGCAAGGGGCGCTGCCAGAGAAGGAGGAGGATGCAGAGCGTGTGGTTCGGCAAGCCACGCCGTACTGCATCCGGGATGGCGAGCTGTACAGGAAGCGGCCAAACGACGTTTCCTTGCGCTGCATTTCCAGGGACCAGGGGAAGGAGCTGCTAACTGACATACACGGTGGTGACTGCGGGCACCACTCGTCGGCAAAGTATTCCGCAGCGGGTTCTAATGGCCCACTGCGCTCAATGACGCAGCTGAGCTGGTGAAGTCCTGCGAAGCCTGCCAGTTCCATGCCAAGCAAATTCATCAGCCGGCTCAGGGCCTCCAAACCATTCCACTCACGTGGCCATTCGCGGTCTGGGGGCTGGACATCCTGGGGCCATTCCCTCGGGCGCCTGGGGGCTACCGTTACCTCTATGTCACCATTGACAAGTTCACCAAGTGGGCGGAAGTAGAAGCCGTCTGCACCATCCCAGCCGGCTCCGCTGTCAAGTTCATCAAGGGCCTTGTGAGCCACTTCGGGGTCCCCAACCGCATCATCATAGATAACGACTCGCAGTTTATTAGTAACCTCTTCAAAACCTACTGTACTAACCATGGAACGCAGATCTGCTACGCTTCGGTGGCGCACCCCAGGAGCAATGGTCAGGCAGAACGCGCCAACGCGGAGGTCCTGAGGGGCCTCAAGATCAGGACCTTCAAGAAGAAGCTCGAGGCATGTGGCAGGGGCTGGGATGACGAGCTCCAGTCTGTGCTATGGTCCATCCGCACCATCGGCACCAAGCCAACGGGCGAGACCCCAGTATTCCTTGTCTACGGGGCAGAAGCGGTTCTTCTCACGAGGTCAAGCATCGCTCCGCACGGGTCCTAGCGTTCGATGAAATGCAACAGGACGCCACGCGGGGGATGGACCTCGTGTTGGGGGGAGAACGACGTCACGAAGCCGCGCTAAGGGTGGCAAGGTACCAACAAGCGCTGCGGCGGTACCACTGCCACAACATCCGCTCCAGGACCCTCGAGGTAGGCGACCTTGTCCTGAGGCGGGTCCTCTCCAGGGAAGGGCTGCACAAGCTTTCACCCATGTGGGAGGGCCCGTTCAGGGTCGTCCATGTCTCCAGGCCTGGCGCCGCGCGCCTGGAGACGCAGGACGGGATACTGTAACGCCCCGAGACCGATGCTTCAGACGCCTTCCACGTTTTGCGTGACCGTCGTGTGTTTTATTTGTATGTCGCATTTCATCATCGCATCATTCGCACTGCATCTGCAAGTTTTCATAAAAACTCTTAGTTCATTCGTACTTGCCGCGTCTCTCCGTTGTCCGTTCCGAGACCAACCGGATTTGCGAGTCCCTCTTGTCTGGCTGCTCTTTGCTCAGTGCTCAAACCCCTCGCTTGCTCGCCGAAACCTCCCCGAACTCGATCCGGGCGGTCATGACCAGTGCATCCGGATCATCTCCAAACACCCTAAAATATCTTTGGTTCTTTGTTAGACTCCCCTAAGCTATTTATTCTCGACTGTCGAATTTTGATCAGATGATCCAACTCCCATCTTTTCCCATATATATATATATATATATATATATATATATATATATATATATATATATATATATATATATATATATATATAGTGTACCCCTAGTCCATTTTGGACCAAACCCTATTTTCTAGGGATCCTCCCCTGTCCAGCCACAGCCGCCGCCCACCTGGTCTCCTCCTCGTTTTCCCCACCAAGCCAACCACCTTCATCCCTCGATTTCAGATCCATCCACAACCCCAGCCTCCTCTGCTCATGCCCGAGGCCTCCTCCTTGACTCTACCCGTGCGAGCACAGCGCCCGCTTGCGCTTGGGCCAAGGACCCCGACAGCCCCGCCGCCGGCCGACCGAACCAGCAGATGAGTCACCGCCCGCCTCCTCTTTCTCTCCCCTGTTTCTCTCTCCTTCCTTCTCTAATCTCTCTCCCTTCCTCATTTGTTTTCTTATCTGCCAGGAAACGAACGGGGCTCGCCCCTGCTGCCGTGGCCGCCTGCGACTTGAGCCGCTGTGTGTGTCCTTCCCGTCCCTACAGTCCCTGCCGCCGGATCGGGCCGGCTCCGCCCGGCTCCTCTCGCGCCGACTGCCCGTGCTCGCCTCCCGCCGCAGGGCCTCGTCTCGGTTTCGATTAGACGAACGAAGCTGTCGCCGCCCTCTTCGTCAGTTTCAGGACGCGAGCGCTGCTTGCCTTGACCGCGCCCTGAACCACCTGAGCTGTCCTTCTCCCTCCGCCTTGCCCGCTCCCCGGAGCTCGTGCGCTGCTCTGCATCGTGCCGCCGTCGCGCCAAGTCCGCCTTTGTCCTCTGCTTCACCCGCTCGAACCTGCTACTGCCTGCTTTGCTCGATCGAACAGCTCCACCGCCGGAGTTCCTCGTCACCGGGAACCGCCCCCCCAACCCTCGGACTGCTTGGATCCGCCGCGCCCGCTGGTCCCTTGCCCCTGCATCGCGACTCTGCCCGCCTTCTGCTTCACCACGACCTGCTGCTGCCTCTGCTCTTCAGTTACGAGAAGCAGCTGTTGGAAATATGCCCTAGAGGCAATAATAAATAGGTTATTATTATATTTCCTTGTTCATGATAATATTTTATTATCCATGCTATAATTGTATTGATAGGAAACTCAGATACATGTGTGGATGCATAGACAACACCATGTCCCTAGTAAGCCTCTAGTTGACTAGCTCATTGATCAATAGATGGTTACGGTTTCCTGACCATGGACATTGGATGTCATTGATAACGGGATCACATCATTAGAAGAATGATGTGATGGACAAGACCCAATCCTAAGCCTAGCACAAGATCGTGTAGTTCGTATGCTAAAGCTTTTCTAATGTCAAGTATCATTTCCTTAGACCATGAGATTGTGCAACTCCCGGATACCGTAGGAATACTTTGGGTGTGCCAAACGTCACAACGTAACTGGGTGGCTATAAAGGTGCACTACGGGTATCTCCGAAAGTGTCTGTTGGGTTGGCACGAATCAAGACTGGGATTTGTCACTCCGTGTGACGGAGAGGTATCTCTGGGCCCACTCGGTAGGACATCATCATAATGTGCACAATGTGATCAAGTAGTTGATCATGGGATGATGTGTTACGGAACGAGTAAAGAGACTTGCGGTAACGAGATTGAACAAGGTATCGAGATACCGACGATCGAATCTCGGGCAAGTACTATACCGCTAGACAAAGGGAATTGTATACGGGATTGATCGAATCCTCGACATCGTGGTTCATCCAATGAGATCATCGTGGAACATGTGGGAGCCAACATGGGTATCCAGATTCCGCTGTTGGTTATTGACCGGAGAACGTCTCGGTCATGTCTGCATGTCTCCCGAACCCGTAGGGTCTACACACTTAAGGTTCGATGACACTAGGGTTATAAAGGAAGTTTGTATGTGGTTACCGAATGCTGTTCGGAGTCCCGGATGAGATCCTGGACGACACGAGGAGTTCCGGAATGGTCCGGAGGTAAAGATTTATATATGGCAAGTCCTGTTTTGGTCACCGAAAGATTTTCGGGTTTTATCGGTAACGTACCGGGACCACCAGGAGGGTCCCGGGGGTCCACCAAGTGGGACCACCGGCCCCGGAGGGCTGCATGGGCCACATGTGGGAGGGGACCAGCCCCAGGTGGGCTGGTGCGCCCCCCCACAAGGGCCCAAGGCGCCTAGGGTTTGGGGAAGGGGGCGCACCCACCTAACTTGGGGGGCAAGTCTCCCCTCTTCCCCCCCTTGGCCGCACCCTAGATGGGTTTTGGGGCTGGCCGCCGCCCCTAGGGTGGAACCCTAGGTGGGGGCGCAGCCTCCCCTCTCCCCCTATATATACTTGAGGGTTTGGGGGCAGCCAACACAGGAGTTTGGACCTCTCTATGGCGAAGCCCTGCAGGATTGCCACGCTCCTCCACCACCACCACGCCGTTGTGCTGCTGCTGGATGGAGTCTTCCTCAACCTCTCCCTCTCTCCTTGCTGGATCAAGGCATGGGAGACGTCACCGGGTTGTACGTGTGTTGAACGTGGAGGTGCCGTCCGTTCGGCACTTGGTCATCGGTGATTTGGATCACGACGAGTACGACTCCATCAACCCCGTTCACTTGAACGCTTTCGCTTAGCGATCTACAAGGGTATGTAGATGCACTCTCTTTCCCCTCGTTGCTGGTTTCTCCATGGATAGATCTTGGTGACACGTAGGAAAATTTTGAATTTCTGCTACGTTCCCCAATAGCAGCTCGCTCTCCTCGTCTCGCGTTGACCGCGCCTCTGCCTCGACCGCTCGCCCCCTCTGCTTCGCCAGATCCGGCCTGCCCGGCCTCCTCCACCGACCGGCCCATGAGGCCCAATGTGATAAGCCCCCTCCAGTCCTCTCCTGTACACTATTGGGCTAGTCAGTTCGGCCCGCATGTGTTTTTTTTTGGTCTGCGAATTTGTCTAATTTTTCAGAGATGACAGATTTGCAGAAAAACCCTCATGTTCATGCATTTAAAATCTCACAAACCATGCATCGGATTAAAACAACTTATATATGCAAAGTGCTTAGAAATTCATCTAGTTTCATAATATCCCACTTTCATCTATGTTAAAAATGCTTAACATGTTGTTTGTGTTATTTTGCATAATGCCATGTTAAAATGATTTATTTCATAACTATACAACCGTAGCTCCAAATTTAATAAACTTTATATGTAAATGGGGTGGAAAAATGCATAGATTAACATGGTAGCATTACTTTGCATGTTTAACACTCTAAAATATGCTTTAGGACAGAACAGTACCAAATCTAAAATATGCACATGAGGATTTTCCGGAATTGTTGTTTGTTGTTTCCGGCCTCATTTAAACTTGCCTAGATAAGTAGTTTTCATATGGTTCACCTCTTGCCATGCTAACCAATATTTAATTTTGATGAGTACCTAACCGGGAGAGAACTAAATAAGTCAGGTGGTGTTTCGTCAATATGCAACTCGTTGCATATTGAGCTCCACTTAACTTGTAGTGTTGTTTGTTGCACCTTGCCATACCATGCCTCTTTAAATGGACATGCATCATACTTGTTTGTGCATCATGCCATGTGTATGTGGTGGTTGTTTACTATGTTGTTTGCTTCTTTCCGGTTTGCTTCTCTTGTTAGCTTCGGTTTCGTTCCGGAGTTGTGAGGATTCGTTCGATTACGTCCGTTTGTCTTCTTCATGGAGTCGTTCTTCTTCCTAGCGGGATTTTAGGCAAGATGACCATACCCTCGAAATCACTTCTATCTTTGCTTGCTAGTTGATCGCTCTATTGCTATGCCGTGCTACCTGCCACTTGCTATATCATGCCTCCCATATTGCCATGTCAAGCCTCTAACCCACCTTTCCTAGCAAACCATTGTTTGGCTATGTTACCGCTCTTGCTCAGCCCCTCTTATAGCGTTGTTAGTTGCAGGTGAACTTGAAGATTGCTCCATGTTGGAACATGAATATGTTGGGATATCATAATATCTCTTATTTAATTAATGCATCTATATACTTGGTAAAGGGTGGAAGGCTCGGCCTTATGTCTAGTGTTTTGTTCCACTCTTGCCGCCCTAGTTTCCGTCATACCGGTGTTATGTTCCTTGATTTTGCGTTACTTACACGGTTGGGTGATTTATGGGACCCCCTTGACAGTTCGCCTTGAATAAAACTCCTCCAGCAAGGCCCAACCTTGGTTTTACCATTTGCCACCTAAGCCTTTTTCCCTTGGGTTCTGCAGACTCAAGGGTCATCTTTATTTTAACCCCCCCCGGGCCAGTGCTCCTCTAAGTGCTGCACTACTGGAATTAGCTAATTTGCCATCTGCCAGCTCATTGCCGTCTACTAGCTGACGACAAAGAAGCTCTTTGCCATCAGCTACCCAAAAGCAGACGGCAAAGAAATGGCGGACAGCAAAGAAGCTCTTTGTCGTCTGCCAGCTCTTTGCCGTCTGCCAGCAGACGGCAAAGAATCTTTGTCGTCCGCTGGTAGACGGCAAAGAGAGAGGTGGCCCCCACCCCCCGCCCGTTTGGGAAAAAACTAACGGCCCACCTCTTTGCCGTCTGCGAGCAGACGACAAAGAGGCAAAAGGGCGGACGGCAAAGAGAGGCGGACGGCAAAGAGGACACTACCTAACGGCCCGTGCCCCCCCCCCCGCCCGTTACTCTCTCTCTCCCCGCCACCACTTCCCACCCCATCGCCGCCGCCGCCCGCCGCGCCCCCGCCCCGGCCCCCCGCCGCCCCGCCGCCCCGTCGCCCCCCCCCCCCCCCCGCCCCGGCCCCCCGCCGCCCCACCTCCCCGTCGCCCCCCCCCCCCCCGCCCCGGCGCCCCGGCCCCCCGCCGCCCAGGCCCCCCCCCCCGCGCCCCGGCCCCCCGCCGCCCCAGGCCGCCCCCGCGCCCCGGCCAGCTCCTCCACCGGGGACTCCTCCACCGCCCCGCCCCCCTCCTCCACCGGCCCTGCCCCAGGTGAGCCCCCTCCTTTTTTTGTTTTTTTCTGTTTTTTTTCTTTTTAGTTTTAGTTTAGATTTAGTTTTAGTTTTAGTTTTAGGTTTAGTGTTAGTTTAGTTTTAGGTTTAGATTTAATTAACGCATCTATATACTTGGTAAAGGGTGGAAGGCTCGGCCTTATGCCTGGTGTTTTGTTCCACTCTTGCCGCCCTAGTTTCCGTCATATCGGTGTTTTATTCCCGGATTTTGCGTCCCTAACGCGGTCGGGTGATTTATGGGACCCCCTTGACCGTTCGCTTTGAATAAGACTCTTCCAGCAAGGCCCAACATTGGTTCTACATTTGCCTCAGCCTATTACTTTTTCCCTTGGGAGTCGCGCATCCCGGGGGTCATCTTTATTTAGCCCCCCGGGCCAATGCTTGTCTAAGTGTTGGTCCAAACTAGAGCACCGTGCGAGACCGTCCCTTGGCAACTTGGGTTACGTTGGTACCTGTACGCTTCGCTTATGCGGTGTGCCCTGAGAACGAGATATGTGCAGCTCCTATCGGGATTTGTCGGCACATTTAGGCGGTCTTCCTGGTCTTGTTTTACCATCGTAGAAATGTCTTGTAACCGGGATTCCGAGACTGATCGGGTCTTCCCGGGAGAAGGAATATCCATCATTGACCGTGAGAGATTGTGATGGGCTAAGTTGGGACACTCCTGCAGGGTATAAACTTTCGAGAGCCGTGCCCGTGGTTATGTGGCAGATGGGAATTTGTTAATGTCTGGTTGTAGAGAACTTGACACTTGACTTAATTAAAATACATCAACCGCTTGTGTAGCCATGATGGTCTCTTTTCGGCGGAGTCCGGGAAGTGAACACGGTTTGGGTTATGTATGAACGTAAGTAGTTTCAGGATCACTTCATGATCACTTCTAGCTTCTCGACCATTGCGTTGCTCCTCTTCTCACTCTTATTTGCGTATGTTAGCCACCATATTTGCTTAGTGCTTGCTGCAGCTCCACCTCATTACCCCATCCTTCCTATAAGCTTAAATAGTCTTGATCTCGCGGGTGTGAGATTGCTGAGTCCTCGTGACTCACAGATTCTACCAAAATAGTTGTAGGTGCCGAGGATACCAGTGCAGATGACGCACCCGAGCTCAAGTGGGAGCTCGATGAAGATCTTGTTCGTTGTGTTGTTTCGTTTCCTGTTGATCAGTAGTGGAGCCCTGTTGGGACGATCGGGTATCTAGCAGTTGGGTTATCCTCTTTTCTTTCGGCTTTCACCGTAGTCGGTCTATGTGTGTTCTCTGAATGATGTATGTTTAATTAATGTATTGTGTGAAGTGGCGATTGTAAGCCAACTCTTTATCCCATTCTTGTTCATTACATGGGATTGTGTGAAGATGACCCTTCTTGCGACAAAACCACCATGCGGTTATGCCTCCAAGTCGTGCCTCGACACGTGGGAGATATAGCCGCATCATGGGCGTTACAGATACCTATCCAGAATGCCTGGAACATCCAGCACCTTCGGAAGTTCTACCCATGAAGCAAGGCCCAGAGCCTGTGAAGAAGGCCCGGTGCCTGTGAAGAATTGTCGCCTGTGACACTCTCACGTAATAATGAGTGGGGTTGTACACACCCCAGAGTCTCAGGAGCGCCAGCCTCAGGCCCTGGGACTCCCACCCACGCTTAGTGGCAGCACTTAGCTCCGCGCTGGTGAGAAGACTTGAAGACTAGACTAAGTGCCAGACGCGGCTTTTCATTTGCTTTCCGTAGTTGGATCGCTTTTCCTTAATCGAAGTTTGCTTTTGGCGTTCCTTGCTGATTCGATCCCTCACCTCTTACTGCATTTCTCGGCTCTGGTTTGCTCGTGTTCTTTCTCTCTCGCATACCTCGCGAGGGGGCTAGGCAGGTGCCCTCGCGAGCATTTTTCTCCTCTCTGCCTTCTCACGAGCCACCCTTGTTCGAGCCCAAAAACTGGCGCATCTCTCCTAGTCCGTGCCCCTCGGGTACCGCGATGCAAGGCGTCGGGTCAAAACTTGGGCAGACGACGAATCTCCGACAAGCTCCCTAACAAATTTCTACAGTTCCCAAGCAATCGCAGGTTACAGGGTCGACGTGGACACGAGGAGGCAAACGCCTCATGAGGAGGAGAGCGCCCCGAACGCACCAGGCTAAGTTACCCTTGCGCAAGATAGCCACACAACACTGGAACAACAAGCGTAGCATAATGGTTGATAAGTTATAGTTCGATACACGCCCCTCAGGACCCATGATGGCTTCACCTTGATGCAGGAAGAAAAAGGGGAACATAACAAAAGCGGCACTCGCCCCTGCAGCAGCCGACGGGGGCGGGCCTCTGGCGTCGTCCCGGGTCTATTCGGACCCCTCCTCACGCTTCACTGATGCGCGACGGCGAGACGACCCGCTACCGCCTTCGAAGCAAACACGGTGGCGCGGTGGCTGATCAAGGCCGCCGCTGCTGGAACTGTCACCGAGGGAGGAGCCGCCATAGCCGTACGAGACCCGGCCGACGGGTTCGTCCTCCTCCTCGCCTCGACCATCACCAAGGCCGAGCACCTCCTCGCCGTCGTTCACCTCGGGGCAGCATCCAGCACGGCGACCGTCCTCCCGAAACACCCTCACATAGAGGGTCGACCCTCCGTCGTACTTGAAGTGGAGGGTGCACCGCTTGCCCAGGCCGCGAGCATGGGCGAATGTCTGCCAGCCGCAAGCTAGAGCAATGTTTCCCGCGACGGAGACCTCGACCTCAACCCAAGAAGCCAGGCTGGAGCAACTGTCTGCCTGCAGCCTGAGCCCGCTTGGACCAGAGACCGGCAGCTCATCAACGAAGAAGCGGGGAAGCTGGAGCCAGCTGCCGGTCGGATCCTCCGACCAGACAACGAACTCCTGCAGCACCTACGACGCATGGAACCGTGACGGGGAGGCCATGCAACCACAGTGTGCCTCCTCTCGTCAACAGGGCTGTCGCGACCAGGGAGACTCCTGCCGCGCGCTGCAGCGCCAGCCCGAGAGCCGGGAGCCATGGTGGGGGTCGCAACATGCTTGCGGGGATGGCCACGTCCTCGCTTGGGCGCCGGGGAGCCGGGTCCCTCCCGAGGGACTTTGCCTTTCTCCGCGGCGGAGAACCTCTTTGGCGGCACCATTTTTGCAAGCAGAGGAGCAAGGAAGAAGAAGCGAGCGAGCAAGGAAGATATGGGAGACGGGCGCTCCGCCCCCTCCCCATTTATAGCAAAAGAAGGCTGATACGTCTCCAACGTATCTATAATTTTTGATTGCTCCATGCTACTTTATCTACTGTTTTAGGCAATATTGGGCTTTATTATCCACTTTTATATTATTTTCGGGACTAACCTATTAACCGGAGGCCCAACCCAGATTTGCTGTTTTATGCCTATTTCAGTATTTCAAGGAAAAGGAATATCAGATGGAGTCAAAACGGAACGAAATCAACTGGAGAAGTTATTTTTGGAAGGAAACCCACCTGATGGACTTGGACCCCACGTCAGAAGAGCCACGAGGCGGTCACGAGGGTGGAGGGCGCGCCCTCCCCCTTGGGCGTGCCCCTGCCTCGTGGGGCCCCCGTAGCTCCACCGACGTTCTCCTTTCACCCATATATACCGTCGTACCCTAAAACTTCCAGAACAGAAGATTGATCGGGAGTTCTGCCGCCGCAAGCCTCCAGATGCACCAAAAACCAATCGGGACCCCTTTCCGGTACCCTGCCGGAGGGGGGATCCATCACCTGTGGCCATCTCCATCATCCCGGCGCTATCCATGACGAGGAGGGAGTAGTTCACCCTCGGGGCTGAGGGTATGTACCAGTAGCTATGTGTTTGATCTCTCTCTCTCTCTCTCTCGTGTTCTCTCTCGTGTTCCCTCTATGGCACGATCTTGATGTATCCTAAGCTTTGCTATTGTAGTTGGATATTATGATGTTTCTCCCCCTCTACTTTCTTGTGATGAATTGAGTTTCCCCTTTGAAGTTATCTTATCGGACTGAGTCTTTTATGAACACTTGATGTATGTCTTGGTGATCAACTTGCGGGTTTTGTGACATTGGGAACCTACGCATAGGGGTTGGCACACGTTCTTGATTCTCCGGTAGAAACTTTGGGGCATTCTTTGAAGTACTTTTACGTTGGTTGGATAAATCTAAGATTGTGTGATGCATATCGTCTAATCATGCCCATGGATACTTGAGGTGACAATGGAGTATCTAGGTGACATTAAGGTTTTGGTTGATTTGTATCTTAAGGTGTTATTCTAGTACGAACTATTTTATAGATTGATCTAAAAGAATAGCTTTGTGGTGGTTTCGTACCCGACCATAATCTCTATGTTTGTTCTCCGCTATTAGTGGCTTTGGAGTGACTCTTTGTTGCATGTTGGGGGATTATTATATGATCTATCTATGTTATTATTGTTGAGAGAACTTACAGTAGTGAAAGTATGAATCCTAGGCCTTGTTTCCTACCATTGCAATACCGTTTACGCTCACTTTTACCACTTGTTACCTTGCTGTTTTTATATTTTCAGTTTACAAAAACCCATATCTACCATCCATATTGCACTTGTATCACCATCTCTTCGCCGAACTAGTGCACCTATACAATTTGCCATTGTATTGGGTGTGTTGGGGACACAAGATACTTTTTGTTATTTGGTTGCAGGGTTGTTTGAGAGAGACCATCTTCCTCCTACGCCTCTCGCAGATTGATAAACCTTAGGTCATCCACTTGAGGAAATTTGCTACTGTTCTACAAACCTGTGCACTTGCAGGCCCAACAACGTCTACAAGAAGAAGGTTGTGTAGTAGACATCAAGCTCTTTTCTGGCGCCGTTACCGGGGAGGCTAGGTAAGTGAAGGTATATCTTTAGATCTTGCAATTGAATCTTTTTTTTCTTGTTTTAGCACTAGTCTAGTTTATAAAAGAAAACTACAAAAAAATGGAATTGAGTTTGCATCATACGCTTCATCTTTTTAATATCTTTCGTCAGTATGATGGAAAGGAAAATTGTGCTCAAGTACTAGAAGAAGAATTACTTAGAATTCTTGGCATAAAATATGTGAATGATGAGCATGATTGCAATGTTGTTAGTAAGAATTCTTTGAATATCCATGATGCTAATTATATGCAAAGCCACAAGCTTGGGGAAGCTATGTTTGATGATGATGGTATTTTTTGTCCCCCAAGCTTTGATGAGCAAATTTACTATGATGAAAGCATGCCTCCTATCTATGATGATTATTGTGATGACACGTATGCTTTAAAGAATAATGATAACCATGAAACCTGTCATCTTGATCTTAATTCTCAATCATATGATAGTTATTTTGTTGAGTTTGCTCCCACTACTATTCCGAATGAGAAGAATTTTGCTTATGTGGAGAGTAATAAAATTTCTATGCAAGTAGATCATGAAAATAATGCTTTAGGTTCTGGTTATATTGTTGAATTCATTCATGATGCTACTGAAAATTATTATGAGGGAGGAACATATGCTTGTAGGAATTGCAATAATATCAAGTTTCCTCTCTATGTGCTTAAAATCTTGAAGTTATGCTTGTTTTACCTTCCTATGCAAGTTGATTATTGTTACCATAAGTTGTTTGCTCACAAAATCCCTATGCATAGGAAGTGGGTTAGGCTTAAATGTGCTAGTCATATTCTTCATGATGCTCTCTTTATGTTTCAATTCTTATCTTTTATGTGAGCATCATTGAAATCATAATGCCTAGCTAGGGGCGTTAAACGATAGCGCTTGTTGGGAGGCAACCCAATTTTATTTTAGTTTCTTGTTTTTTGGTTATGTTTAGGAATAAATAATCCATCTAGCCTCTGGTTAGATGTATTTTCATGTTTTAATTAGTGTTTGTGCCAAGTAGAACCTTTGGGAAGACTTGGGTAAAGTCTTTATGATCATGCTGTAAAAAAGCAGAAACTTTAGCGCTCATGAGATTAGCTATAACTTTTTACTGGAGAGTGCTATTTAGTTAATTCTTTTTGCAGATGATTACTAGACAAATTCCTCATGTCCACCAATTTACTTTAGAATATTTGGAGTTCCAGAAGTTTGCGTTAGTTACAGATTACTACAGACTGTTCTGTTTTTCACAGATTCTGTTTTTCGTGTGTTGTTTGCTTATTTTGATGAATCTATGGATAGTAAAATAGTTTATAAACCATAGAGAAGTTGGAATACAGTAGGTTTAACACCAATATAAATAAAGAATGAGTTCATTACAGTACCTTGAAGTGGTGTTTTGTTTTCTTTCGCTAACGGAGCTTACGAGTTTTCTATTAAGTTTTGTGTTGTGAAGTTTTCAAGTTTTGGGTAAAGATTCGATGGACTACGGAATAAGGAGTGGCAAGAGCCTAAGCTTGGGGATGCACAAGGAACCCCAAGGTAATATTAAAGGATAACCAAGAGCCTAATCTTGGGGATGCCTCGGAAGGCATCCCCTCCTTCGTCTTCGTTCATCGGTAACTTTACTTGGAGCTATATTTTTATTCACCACATGATATGTGTTTTGCTTGGAGCGTCATGTCATTTTATTTAGCTTTGCTTGCTGTTTGAATAAAGTATCAAGATCTGAAATTATTAAATGAGAGAGCCATACATAAATTTGAATTTGTTAGAATACTCTATGTGCTTCTCTTATATCTTTTGAGCATGATAATATTTGCTCTAGTGCTTCACTTAGATCTTTTAGAGCACGGTGGTGGATTTGTTTTAAAGAAACTTGATCTCTCATGCTTCACTTATATTATTTTGAGAGTCGTTAATAGCATGGTAATTTTCTTAATGTTAATATACTTAGTGTTCAAGATATGTGAAACTTTCTTTTGAGTGAGTTGAATACTAAGATAAATTTAATGCTTGATAGTTGTTTTGAGATATGGAGGTAATAATATCAAAGTCATGCTAGTTGATAATTTTGAATTTGAGAAATACTTGTGTTGAAGTTTGCAAGTCCGGTAGCATGCATGTATGGGTAAAGTTGTGTAACAAATTTGAAACATGAAGTGTACCTGGCTTGTGCATCCTTATGAGTGGCGGTCGGGGACGAGCGATGCTCTTTTCCTACCAATCTATCCCCCTAGGAGCATGCGTAGTAGTACTTTGCTTCGAGGGCTAATAAACTTTTGCAATAAGTATATGAGTTCTTTATGACTAATGTGAGTCCATGGATTATACGCACTTTTACCTTTCCGCATTTGCTAGCCTCTTCGGTACCGTGCATTGCCCTTTCTCACCTTCAGAGTTGGTGCAAACTTCGCCGGTGCATCCAAACGCCGTGATACGATACGCTCTATCACACATAAACCTCCTTATATCTTCCTTAAAACAGCCACCATACCTACCTATCATGGCATTTCCATAGCCATTCCGAGATATATTGCCATGCAACTTCCATCATCATTATTATGACATACATTAATTTTGTCATATTGCCATTGCATGATCATGTAGTTGACATCGTATTTGTAGCAAAGCCACCATGCATTATTTTCCGTACATGTCACTCTTGATTCATTGCACCATCCCGGTACACCACCAGAGGCATTCATATAGAGTCATATTTTGTTCTAAGTTTCGAGTTGTAATTGTTGAGTTGTAAGAAAAATAAAAGTGTGATGATCATCATTATTAGAGCATTGTCCCAAGTGAGGAAAGGATGATGGAGACTATGATTCCCCCATAAGTTGGGATGAGACTCCAGACGAAAAAAATAATAATAAATAAAGAGAAAGGCCAAAAAAAAGAAAGGCCCAAAAAAATGAGAGAAAAAGAGAGAAGGGACAATGCTACTATCTTTTTACCACACTTGTGCTTCAAAGTAGAACCTTGTTCTTCATGTAGTGAGTCTCATATATTGTGCTTCAAAGTAGCACTAAGATCTTCATGATAGAGAGTCTCTCGTTTTGTCACTTTCATATACTAGTGGGAATTTTTCATTATAGAACTTGGCTTGTATATTCCTACGATGGGCTTCCTCAAATGCCCTAGGTCTTCATGAGCAAGCAAGTTGGATGCACACCCACTAGTTTTCTTTTGTAGAGATTTCATATACTTATAGCTCTAGTGCATCCATTGCATGGCAATCCCTACTCCTCGCATTGACATCAATTGATGGGCATCTCCATAGCCCGTTGATTAGCCGCGTCGATGTGAGACTTTCTCTTTTTTTGTCTTCTCCACATAACCTCCATCATTATATTCTATTCCACCTATAGTGCTATATCCATGGCTTGCGCTCATGTATTGCGCGAGGGTTGAAAAAGTTGAAGCACGTTAAAAAGTATGAAACAATTGCTTGGCTTGTCATCGGGGGTATAGAAGTTGGGAACATATTTGTGTGACGAAAATGAAGCATAGCCTAACCATATGATTTTGTAGGGATGAACTTTCTTTGGCCATGCTATTTTGAGATGACATAATTGCTTAGTTAGCATGCTTGAAGTATTATTATTTTTGTGTCAATATGAACTTTTGTGTTAAATCTTTCGGATCTGAATATTCATATCACAAGTAAGTAGAATTACATTGAAATTATGCCAAAGTATCACTCCGCATCAAAAATTATCTTTTTTATCATTTACCTACTCGAGGACGAGCAGGAATTAAGCTTGGGGATGCTTGATACGTCTCCAACGTATCTATAATTTTTCATTGCTCCATGCTACTTTATCTACAGTTTTAGGCAATATTGGGCTTTATTATACACTTTTATATCATTTTCGGGACTAACCTATTAACTGGAAGCCCAACCCAGATTTGTTGTTTTATGCCTATTTCAGTATTTCGAGGAAAAGGAATATCAGACGGAGTCAAAACGGAACGAAATCAACTGGAGAAGTTATTTTTGGAAGGAAACCCACCTGATGGACTTGGACCCCACGTCAGAAGAGCCACGAGGCGGTCACGAGGGTGGAGGGCGCGCCCTCCCCCCTGGGCGTGCCCCCTGCCTCGTGGGGCCTCCGTAGCTCCACCGACGTTCTCCTTTCACCCATATATACCGTCGTACCCTAAAACTTCCAAAACAGAATAGATCGGGAGTTCCGCCGCCGCAAGCCTCCAGAACCACCAAAAACCAATCGGGACCCCTTTCCGGTACCCTACCGGAGGGGGCATCCATCACCGGTGACCATCTTCATCATCCCGGCGCTATCCATGACGAGGAGGGAGTAGTTCACCCTCGGGGCTGAGGGTATGTACCAGTAGCTATGTGTTTGATCTCTCTCTCTCTCTCTCGTGTAATCTCTCGTATTCCCTCTATGGCACGATCTTGATGTATCCCGAGCTTTTCTATTGTAATTGGATCTTATGATGTTTCTCCCCCTCTACTTTCTTGTGATGAATTGAGTTTCCCCTTTGAAGTTCTCTTATCGGATTGAGTCTTTTATGAACACTTGATGTATGTCTTGGTGATCAACTTGCGGGTTTCGTGACATTGGGAACCTATGCATAGGGGTTGGCACACGTTCTTGATTCTCCGGTAGAAACTTTGGGGCATTCTTTGAAGTACTTTTATGTTGGTTGGATAAATCTAAGATTGTGTGATGCATATCGTATAATCATGCCCATGGATACTTGAGGTGACAATGGAGTATCTACGTGACATTAGGGTTTTGGTTGATTTGTATCTTAAGGTGTTATTCTAGTATGAACTATTTTATAGATTGACCCGAAAGAATAGCTTTGTGGTGGTTTCGTACCCGAACATAATCTCTACGTTTGTTCTCCGCTATTAGTGGCTTTGGAGTGACTCTTTGTTGCATGTTGAGGGATTGTTATATGATCTATCTATGTTATTATTGTTGAGAGAACTTACAGTAGTGAAAGTATGAACCCTAGGCCTTGTTTCCTACCATTGCAATACCGTTTACGCTCACTCTTACCACTTGTTACCTTGCTGTTTTTATATTTTCAGTTTACAAAAACCCATATCTACCATCCATATTGCACTTGTATCACCATCTCTTCGCCGAACTAGTGCACCTATACAATTTGCCATTGTATTGGGTGTGTTGGGGACACAAGAGACTTTTTGTTATTTGGTTGCAGGGTTGTTTGAGAGAGACCATCTTCCTCCTACGCCTCTCGCGGATTGATAAACCTTAGGTCATCCACTTGAGGTAAATTTGCTACTGTTCTATAAACATGTGCACTTGCAGGCCCAACAACGTCTACAAGAAGAAGGTTGTGTAGTAGACATCAAAGGCCAACCAGCGCCTCCCACGATCACATGTAATGTGGTTTTCCTTGCATGACGCAGGGGCTTGTCAAGTCATGCAGTTGCCAAGGCAGCGTGGGGAAGCGGAGACGCCCACGTCCAATCAACTACCAAGCGTCGACCGAGGCCGCAGGCTTCTGGGGCCCGCAGTGCTCCGTGCTTCACCCTTGGCTTTGCCTCGAAGTCAAGCCCGAGTGCACCTTGGGCCCGGGGGCTAATGTCGGTGTTCTGGGAACGCTGGTCCCGAGACTTGCCTGCCTGCGTTCCATGGCGTGGCTAAGCTAGCAGGCCGTACAACCCATCTTCATCGACAAAGGCATTCAAGACCCTCGTGAGGGGCCAAGCTTCGTGAGGCGGACGACACAAGACCTCCTCAGGAGTGGCCTAGCCAGGCAGGCTCACGAGGAGTGGAGATATCAAGGCGTGGCAAACCTCGCGAGGCTCAAGTGACATGAGCCATGATGATCGAGATGAGGCGGGCGCCAGCACGCGCAGCATCCTTTTTTCCTCTTTGGTGCTAAGGAGGCAAGCGCTGACGAGGAGTACCAAGGCATCAGGCAAAGGTTGCCATATCGGTGCAACGAGACTAAGACCAGGAGGACGGCAAGACGGAGGTCACCATGGAGCCCAAGACGGCGTCGCCACCAGAGCCTTTTGCAGGCGAAGACCGCTTTTGTCAGGATAGCTTGTACTAGTTGTCCCCTTTCAAATTCGCCCGCCGTTGTTGGCTCCCTTCCCTCTCAATATTTGGGAAGAGGACCAAGGCCTATATAAGTAGAGCTAGCCACCATAGTAGGAGGATGGATAGAGTCCTCACCCGCACAAGTTCGACAAGCACAAGAACACCTCAACCTCAGGAGGCTGTTCTTCCCTTTGTACTGTTCATCATCAGCCCAAGAGGCAATCCACCACCACACACTGGAGTAGGGTATTACACCACAGTGGTGGCCCTAACCAGTATAAATCTCGTGTATTTCTGTGTTTCGAGTTCGTCCGCTAGATCTTAGCAAGCTAGGGCGCGGATCGGTAGGAGGGGTAGAACTACGCACGCACCCCAGAGTTCCAACCTTAAGGGTTTTTCCGGAACCCCATCTCCGACAGTTTAGATGCACCGGCGAAGTTTGCACCAACTCTCAATGTGAGAAAGGGCAATGCACGGTACCGAAGAGGCTAGCAATGATGGAAGGGTAAGAGTGCGTATAATCCATGCACTCAACATTAGTCATAAAGAACTCACATACTTATTGCAAAAATCTACAATTCATCAAAAACCAAGCACTATGCGCATGCTCCTAGGGGGATAGATTGGTAGGAAAAGACCATCGCTTGTCCCCGACCACCACTCATAAGGAAGACAATCAAAGAACACCTCATGTTTCAAATTTGTTACATAATGTTTACCATACGTGCATGCTACGGGACTTGCAAACTTGAACACAAGTATTTCTCAATTCCACAACTACTCAACTAGCACAACTCTAATATCACTACGTCCATATCTCAAAACAATCATCAAGCATCAAACTTCTCTTAGTATTCAGCACACTCATAAGAAAGTTTTTACTAGTCTTGAATACCTAACATACTAAGATTAATTTCCCAATTTAAGAAACTTACCATGCTGTTTAAGACTCTCAAAATAATATAAGTGAAGCATGAGAGAATAATAGTTTCTATAAAACAATGCCACCGCCGTGCTCTAAAATATATAAGTGAAGCACTAGAGCAAAAACTATATAGCTCAAAAGATATAAGTGAAGCGCATAAAGTATTCTAATAAATTCCGAATCATGTGTGTCTCTCTCAAAAGGTGTGTACAGAAAAGATGATTGTGGTAAACTAAAAGCAAAGACTCAAATCATACAAGATGCTCCAAGCAAAACACATATCATGTGGTGAATAAAAATATAGCTCCAAGTAAAGTTACCGATGGAAGTAGACGAAAGAGGGGATGCCTTCTGGGGCATCCCCAAGCTTTGGCTTTTTGGTGTCCTTAGATTATCTTGGGGTGCCATGGGAATCGCCAAGATTAGGCTCTTGCCACTCCTTGTTCCATAATCCATCAAATCTTTTACCCCAAACTTGAAAACTTCACAACACAAAACTTAACAGAAAATCTCATGAGCTCCGTTAGCGAAAGAAAACAAAACACCACTTCAAGGTAATGCATTGAACTCATTCTTTATTTATGTTCGTGTTAAACCTAGTGTATATCAACTTCTCTATGGTTTATAAACTATTTTACTAGCCATAGATTCATCAAAATAAGCAAACAACACACGAAAAACAGAATCTATCAAAAACAAAACAGTCTGTAGTAATCTGTAACTAACGCAAACTTCTGGAACTCCAAAAAATCTACAAAAATAGGAAGACCTAGACAATTTGTTTATTGATCTGCTGCAATTGGAATCAATATTGTATCACGTTCTGGTGATTTTTAACAATCGTTTTCGTGAACAGAAAGTTTCTGGAATTTTCAGCAAGATCAAATAACTACCATCCAAGAAGATCATATAGGTTTAACTTGGCACAAACACTAATTAAAACATAAAAACAAATCTAACCAGAGACTAGATCAAATATTTATTCCTAAACAGAAGCAAAAAATAAAAAACTAAAATAAAATTGGGTTGCCTCCCAACAAGCGCTATCGTTTAACGCCCCTAGCTAGGCATTGATAATTTCAATGATGCTCACATGAAAGACAAGATTTGAAGCACAAAGAGAGCATCCTAAAACACTTTTACAAACACATCTAAGTCTAACATACTTCATATGCATAGGCATCTTATAGGCAAACAAATTATCAAGGCAAGCAAAAACTAGCATATGCAAGAAAGTGGAAAGAAACGATAGCAATCTCAACATAACGAGAGATAATTTAGTAACATGAAAATTTCTACAACCATATTTTCATCTCTCATAATAAATACATGTAGGATCATAAGAAAATTCAACAATATAGCTATCACAAAACATATTCTTAACACGATCCACATGTATGCAAAGTTGACACTCTTCCAAAATAGTGGGATTAACATTAACTAAAGTCATGACCTCTCCAAACCCACTTTTATCAAGAATACCGTAAGATTGAACATTCTCCAAATATGTGGGATCTAAAGTTGACACTCTTCCAAACCCACTCTCAATATTATTTCAAACACTATTATCAATTTCATATTCATCATGGGGCTTAAATAAATTTTCAAGATCATAAAAAGAATCACCCCAATCATGATCATTGCAACAAGTAGTAGACATAGCAATCTTAGCATCCCCAAGCTTAGGGTTTTGCATATCATTAACACAGTTGCCATTAATAGAATTTATAATAACATCATTGCAATCATGCTTTTCATCGAAGGAACTACCAAGTATGGGTGCAATAGCGACGATCTCATGTTTAACATAAGGAACTATAGCAAATTCTTCTTCATAAATATTGGCATCATGGACACAAGAATAGCAAGCATCATGCTCATCAAAGGATATTTCAATCAAATCATCTGAATCATAATTATCTATAGATTCATGCATATCATTATTTTCTTTAGGAGCAACGGTCATTCTTTCAATAAATTCTTTGACATAAATATTATGAGCATAGTTTCCATAGCAATATTCAAGTATGTCAAAATTTTCAGATTCATAAAGAGTAGTATCATACTTTTCAATCAAAGAAGCAACTTCAAAAGAACCCTTAAAAGCAACAAATTCTTCAATTTTTTCGATATCATAGTAGCTATAAACACCCTTTGCATAAGAAGATAAGATTTCATTTTCATTAAACTCACATAGGTAGGGAACGTGTTTTTTAGGGTTCTTAGAGCAACAAGTAATATCGCAAATTTCACAAAGATTCCAAGCATAACATAGCAATTTGTTTATTTGATTCCATAAGAGTTTCCCTTTTTCAGACAAACGGTGATGCACAAAATGAGCATGCTCATCTAAAGATTTCACATCAACTAGGCTAGTTGGGGTTTCAGCACGAGCGCATAAGGATCGAAGATGATCCAAGTAGAACACTTTAAGTGGATCCATATCAATAGATTTTCCGCAAGCAAAGATGCAAGCATATAGAAGGCACATGGCAACATGAGCAAACAAAAGGACGAATGGAAGAAGGGCGAATAAAACAGCAAGGGTGAAGTGGGGGAGAGGAAAACGAGAGGCAAATGGAAAATAATGTAATGCGGGAGATAAGAGTTTGTGATGGGTACTTGGTATGTTGACTTTTGCGTAGACTCCCCGGCAACGGTGCCAGAAATCCTTCTTGATACCTCTTGAGCACTGCCTTGGTTTTCCCTTGAAGAGGAAAGGGTGTTGCAGTAAAGTAGCGTAAGTATTTCCCTCAGTTTTTGAGAACCAAGGTATCAATCCAGTAGGAGGCCACGCTCAAGTCCCTTGCACCTACACAAACAAATAAAAACCTCACAACCAACGCAATAAAGGGGTTGTCAACCCTTCACGGTCCCTTACGAAAGTGAGATCTGATAGATATGATAAGATAATATTTTTGGTATTTTTATAATAAATATGCAAAGTAAAATAAAAGGCAATAAAAATAGCTAAGTGTTGGAAGATTAATATGATGGAAAATAGACCCGGGGGCCATAGGTTTCACTAGTGGCTTCTCTCAAGAGCATAAGTATTACGATGGATGAACAAATTACTGTTGAGCAATTGATAGAATTGAGCATAGTTATGAGAATATCTATGTATGATCATGTATATAGGCATCACGTCCGTGACGAGTACACCGACTCCTGCCTGCATTTACTACTATTACTTCACACATCGACCGCTATCTAGCATGCATCTAGAGTATTAAGTTCAAAAGAACAGAGTAATGCTTTAAGTAAGATGACATGATGTAGAGGTATAAACTCATGCAATATGATGTAAACCCCATCTTGTTATCCTCGATGGCAACAATACAATATGTGCCTTGCTGCCCCTGCTATCACTGGGAAAGGACACCGCAAGATTGAACCCAAAGCTAAGCACTTCTCCCATTGCAAGAAAGATCAATCTAGTAGGCCAAACCAAACTGATAATTCGAAGAGACTTGCAAAGACAACCAATCATACATAAAAGAATTTAGAGAGGATTCAAATATTGTTCATAGATAAACTTGATCATAAACCCACAATTCATCGGTCTCAACAAACACACTGCGAAAGAAGATTACATCAAACACATCTCCACGAGAATCGTGGAGAACTTTGTATTGAGATCCAAAGAGAGAGAAGAAGCCGTCTAGCTAATAACTATGGACCCGAAGGTCTGAGGTAAACTACTCACACATCATCGGAGAGGCTATGTTGTTGATGTAGAAGCCCTCCGTGATCAATGCCCCCTCTGGCAAGACGCCGGAAAAGGCCCCAAGATGGGATCTCATGGGTACAGAAGGTTGCGGCGGTGGAATTAGGTTTTCGTGGATGCTTCTGTTGGTTTGGGGGTACGTAGGTATATATAGGAGGAAGAAGAACGTCGGTGGAGCAATGTGGGTCCCACGAGGGTGGAGGGCGCGCCCCCCTGCCTCGTGCTCTCCTGGTTGCTTTCTTTACGTAGGGTCCAAGTCCTCTGGATCACGTTTGTTCCGAAAATCACGTTCCCGAAGGTTTCATTCCGTTTGATATTCTTTTTCTGCGAAACTCTGAAATGGGCAAAAAACAGCAATTTGGGCTGGGCCTCCGGTTAAAAGGTTAGTCCCAAAAATAATATAAAATGTATAACAAAGCCCATTAATCATCCAAAACAGAATATAATATAGCATGAAGCAATAAAAAATTATAGATACGTTGGAGACGTATCAAACGCCGCCGTGAAGCCATGCTTTGAGTGGCAAGATACCAGCAGGCGCTACGGTGGTATCACTGCCACAGCGTCCGCTCCAGGACGCTCGAGGTGGGTGACCTCGTCCTAAGGCGGGTGCTCTCCAGGGAAGGGCTGCATAAGCTTTTGCCCATGTGGGAGGGTCCGTTTAGGGTCGCCCACGTCTCCAGGCCTGGCGCCGTGCGCCTGGAGACGCAGGACGGGGTCCCCATCCAGAACGCCTAGAATATCCAGCACCTCTGGAAGTTCTACCCATGAAGCAAGGCCCGACGGCTGTGAAGCAAGGCCACGTGCCTGTGAAGGTCTCCGCTCGTGACACTCTCACGTAATAATGAGTGGGGTTGTACATGCCCCGGAGTCTCAGGAGTGTCGCCCTCGGGCCTCGGGGGCTCCCTCTCACGTCCTAGTGGCAGCACTTAGCTCCGCGCTGGTGAGAAGACTAGACTAGGTGCCGGATGCGACTTTTCATTTGCTTTCCGTAGTTGGCTTGCCCCTTTTTAATGGAAGTTCGCATTCTGGTGTTTCTTGTCGTCTTCGTTTGATTGCCTTTTCCTCTGTTCTTCCCTCGGTACTTTTTTTGGCCCGTACTCTCCCTCGCATGCTTCGCGAGGGGGCTGGACGGGTGCACTCGCGAGCGTTTTTCCTGTTCTTTGCGAGGCACCCTCGCTCGAGCTCGCAAGCTAGCACTCCTCCCTTAATCTGTGCCCCTCTGGTACCGCGATATAGAGCTATGGGTCATGGCCGGCTATGCCTACGATCTGGGCTTGGAAGAATAAGAGTTTCTTAACAAATTTTTGCAGTTCCTTGACGCCTCCCAAGCCAACGACAAGGAGGTCTCACCAGGTACTGGGAGATGTGCGCCTCACGAGGCGGAAACTACTTCAGACGCGTCAAGCTAAGTTATCTCTACATGCCTACATAAAACACTGATGCTGCAACACGACACAGGAACGATAAACATAACATAGCGACTTGGAAATCACGGTTCGTTGCACGCCCCTGCAAGGCCCCATACTTGTTTCTTTTTTAAATGCAGGAAGAAAGGAAAGAACAAAACAAAGGCGGCGCGCGCCCTTGCAGCGGTTCGTGAGGGTGGGCCCTTGGCGCTCTCCTGGACTCAGCCAGACCCCTCCTCGCGCTTCACTGGGGCGCGACGATGAGATGACCCGCTACCGCCCTAGAAGTGGGCATGGTGGCTGGTCATAGCCGCCACTGCTGGAGCTGTCACCGGAGGAAGAGTCGCCGTAGCTGGACGAGTCGCGGCCGACATTGAGGACAAGTCCACCTTCACCCACGTCACGACCGTCGCCAAGGCCGAGCACCTCGCCGCTGTCGTTGTCTTCAGGGCAGCACCCGACACGGTGATCATCTTCCCCGAATACCCTCATGTAGAAGGTCGCGTTGCCGTCGTAGTTGAAGTGGAGGGTACACCACCTGCCCAGGACGCGCGCGTGAGTAAACGTCTGCCAGCCGCGGGCCAAGGTTGCATTGCCCATGACGGAGACCTCCACCGCGACCCACGAATCCTTGCTGCAGCACCGTCCGCCTGCAGCCAGAGACCGCCTGGACCCGTGGCCGGCAGTTCGTCGGCGAAGAAGCGCGGGAGCTGAAGCTAGGTGCCGGCCAGGTTCTCCGACCACACAACGGACTCCGGGAGCACCTCCGCCGAGTGGAAGCGCGGCCGGGGAGGCCGTGCAACCATGGCGCGCCTCACTTGATTGACAGGGCTGCCATGACCTGGGCGACTCACACCGCATGAGGAGGCGCTGCCGTGGCCACAAGGGGCCACGGTGGGGGTCATGGCGTGCTTACGCAAGTGACCGCGACCCCGCTTGGGCGGCGACGAGCCGGGCCCCTCCTGGTGGGCCTTCCCCTTGTTTGCAGCCGAGAACCTCTTCGCAGGCGCCATGGGTGTCGCTGCTAGCAATGAAGCAAGGGAGGAGAAGCGAGCGGAGCAGGAAGAGATGGGCGACGGGGTCTCCGCCCGCCTCCTCATTTTTAGCAGGAGAAGGCCAACCGGTGACCCCCACGATCACAGGTAATGATGGTTTTCTCTGCATGTATCAGGGACTCGTCAAGTCGGGCAGTTGCCGAGGCAGCGTGTGGAAGTGGAGACGCCCATGTCCCATCAATCGCCATGCGTCAACCGAGGTCGCAGGCTGTTGGGGCCCGTGGCGCTCCACACTTGCCCCATGGCTTCGCCTCGAAGCCAAGTCCGAGCGCGCCTTGGGCCCGGGGGCTACTGTTGGCGTCCTGGGAACGGGGGTCCCCAGACTTGCCTGCCTGCAGCCCACGGCGTGGCTCCACCAGCGTCCCTGTACGGCCCATCTTCATCTACGAACACTCAAGACCCTCGCGAGGGGCCAAGCCTCGCGAGGCGGACGACGCGAGACCTCCTCGGGGGCGGCCTCGCCAGGCTGGCTCGCGAGGGGCGGAGAGATCAAGGCAAGGGGCACCTCGCGAGGTCCTTGTGACGCAAGACATGACGACCAAGGCTAGGCAGACGCCAGCGCGCGCAGCGTACTCGTTTCCTCTTTGGTGCTAAAGAGGCAAGCGCAGGCGAGGAGTCCGGAGGCATCAGGCAAAGGTTTCCATATCGGTGCAACAAGACCAAGACCAGCAGGACGGCAGGACGGAGGTCACCGTGGAGCCCAGAACGGCGTCACCACTAGAGCCTTTGGCAGGCGAAGACCACCTTTAGTCAGGATAACTTGTACTGGTTGTCTCCCTTCAAATTTGGCCGTTGTTGGATCCCTTCCCGGCTACATTTGGGAAGAGGACCAGGGCCTCTATAAATAGGACTAGCCACCATAGTAGGAGGCAACTGATCTTGGACCATTCAGATCATCCTCAACCACACAAGCTCACCGAGTTCAAGATCACCTCTCCTCAGGAGGCTATTCTTCCCTTGTACTTGTTCATCCTCAACCCAAGAGGCAATCCACCACACCACACTGGAGTAGGGTATTACAACAATCGGTGGCCCGAACCAGTAAAAACCCTATGTCCTTTGTTCTGCGAGTTCGACGTGCTGAGCTTTGAGATTGTGGTGAGAGCGTGAGCTAGGGGGAGGAGAGATCTTCGTGCACACCCCAGAGTTCGAACCTCAAGGGTTTTGCCAGAACCTGGAACCCGACACTCTAGTTGGGGCCAAACGAGAGAACTTTGATGTTTACTGGTTTATTGGTCCCCTTTGCATTTTGCGCCAAGTTTTGACCTTTGATTTAACTAATAAAATGTTAGTGCATGTAACAAAAATGTTGTGTAAGTCACCTTACGAAAACCAAATAATCCCAAAACACTTAGGCACGGTACATTAACTCCCTCGTTTCTTATTTCGTGACATATTAATCAATGAGAGATGTGGGTTGTCGGTGTCAAAACCGGCGGATCTCGTGTAGGGGGTCCCGAACTGTGCATCAAGGCCGAATGGTAACAGGAGACGAGGGACACGATGTTTTTACCCAGGTTCGGGCCCTCTAGATGGAGGTAATACCCTACTCCTGCTTGATTAATATTGATGATATGGGTAGTACAAGAGTAGATCTACCACGAGATCAAGGAGGCTAAACCCTAAAAGCTAGCCTATGGTATGATTGTGTATGAAGATGGTTGTCCTACGGACTACAACCCTCCGGTTTATATAGACACCGGATAGGGTTAGGGTTACACAGAGTCGGTTACAATGGTAGGAGATCTTGAATATCCGCATCGCCTAGCTTGCCTTCCACGCCAAGGAAAGTCCCATCCGGACACGGGACGAAGTCTTCAATCTTGTATCTTCATAGTTATGGAGTCTGGCGAAGGTATAGTCCGGCTACCTGAACACCACCTAATCCAGGACTCCCTCAGTAGCCCCTGAACCAGGCTTCTATGACGATGAGTCCGGCGCGCAGATTGTCTTCGGCATTGCAAGGCGGGTTCCTCCTCCAAGTCCTTCATAGAAGATTATAAACACCAAGAATAGTGTCCGGCTCTGCAAAATAAGTTTCCACATATTGCCATAGAGAGAATACTATTAACACAAATCAAATCTGCTGAAGTATTCCGCAGTGCGTCATCACACTACGACCAAGTCTTTTTACGCTTTGTTTTTACTTTTCCACCTCAGCACGTTTAGCGAGGCGGTTTCCTTGGCACGTCTTGTCAAAGCAGAGATCGTGTGCCCTTTTCACGGGATTCTCATCAATACGTACGTGGGTAACCCAATCGTGCTCATTAGCATGTTTCCTAGATTAAAGGCGAGTCCAAAACGGTTATGGGGAGGGCTCTTGGTATTCGACCTCTTATAAAGTGACCAAGGCCTCGCTCCTTTTCTCAATCTTAAACGAGTTAGCCTGTCGCCTCGAGTTCCAACACCCCAGGCTCCAGATTCTAGGCGCTTCTTCAACAATGTCCAGTTCTGACCTTCAAGGTCGATGGACGCCTTCCTCCGTCACGGAGGAGGACGTACTAAGGTTGAGGGAGGATAAGTTCCTGACCGGCGAGATTTCGCATAGGTTGCCTGGTCAAGGGCAGGTTATTCCCAGTCCCCAGCCCGGTGAGAGCGTGGTGTTCATGTCTCACTTCCTTCGGGGGTTAGGCTTCCCAATGGACCCCTTTGTGAGGGGACTGCTATTTTATTATGGGCTGGAATTCCATGATTTAGCTCCGGAGTCTATCCTCCATATCTCCTCATTTATTGTCGTGTGTGAAGCGTTCCTCCGCATTACCCCCCACTTCGGTTTATGGCTCAAGACCTTCAAAGTGGAGCCAAAGATGATCAAGGGTCGGCACGCGGAGTGCGGAGGCGCTATCATAAGCAAAAATGCTGATGCTCCATGGCCTGAAGGCTCTTTCCAAGAGGAGCTAGGTTTGTAGCAACGAGAGTGGTTTTATATCACCGCTCCCCGGGGCACCAAGTGGGTGGCGCCTCCTGCCTTTCGCCCGGGTCCCCCACCACGGCTAGTGTCATGGGTCAACAGAGGGTTAGATTGGGGTCTGCCCAAAGACGTGCCTTTGCTGCAGGGCCACATTAAGGATCTCTTGAAAGGAGACCTCAGCCTGGTCAAGGTGACACAGGTCATGCTGATTCGCCGAATACTGCCTGGCAAACGCCGCTCCCTTCGCCTGTGGGAATTTAATCCAGAGGGACCACGAGCTCTCCGGAATTTTATGGGCGCAACCCCCGCGGAGATGTATAAACTTTTCTTCGGATCACAAGAGATGTGTCTGGATTTGACCGAGGACGCAGGCCTAAGCTGCAATCGCCCGGATACTCAAGTAAGTAACCTTGTGCCCGGACCTCCTATCCGTATAATTGTCATAAACTTGCCCCTAAAAGAGCCGTCCTTTTAAACAGGAGTGGATAGCGAAGGCAAAGCTGGTCAGGTGTCCGGCTCCCCTTCCCGAAACCAGGCCGGATCCCATGCTGGTCAGGATGTTGGCGATAGTGCCTTTGGAGGGAAGCAAGGGGGAGGACAAGGAAACTATGACCTACTTGAAGGAGGCTACTCCGAAGGGAGGAACCGACAATTCCTCTCCTAAGGGGAAGAAGACGACCGCCTATGACGACCCGGAGACCATGGCCTCGAAGCGGGGGAAGAGATCCTCGTCAGAGGGTCCGGCGCCGGGGAGTTCCTCGGCCGAACTTCGACCTCAGAGGGATAAGCCCTCCAGCGAGCCGTACGTAGAGAAAAGATTTTCTTTTGAGGGATGAGAGAAATCCTTGATCTTATATCTAAGAAGATTAACCGAATTTTTACCTTGTAGCTCAGACTTCAGCCCTTCTCAGCAGAGCTCGTCTTCGGGGGATCTTCTTCCGGAGATGATGGAGAGCGGGACGCCTCCCCCTCCCGTGCCGCCTAGTGAGGCGGGCGACCCTGAGGTGTCGTTGCGGAGGGCTTCTTCGAATCCGGCAGGGGCGGAAGATAGCTATATGGCCCCCTGAGGTTCTCCGCGTTCGGCCTTCGAAAGAGGTCATGGGACGAGTCCGGCACCGTCTGGCGCTCGGTCGGAGGAGCTAAAGATTCTGCTGGGGCGAGCTTCTATTTCGGAGGAGCACCGTGCATTGATGGGCACGGCGATTGGAAGGATCTCATCCGCAGAGAGCGGATTGCATGAGGCCGTCAAGAGTTTACTGACGGGTTTTGAGGTACATTAGATAATGTACACTTTTGTCAGTTGCGCATAAATAAGATGCGCCCTGTGTAGATAGTAGCCCCTGAGACTCTGCGCATCGTCAAGAAATGACGGCACGTGGAGGATCATAGTCCTAGGTCTAAGATGTCGCCTTTGAATGCAGGCGGCGGGGTGTCCGGAATCAAGCCGGACTGAGGATTTTGCCGAACTAAAGCGGCAACTTGACATGGCAGATGCCGACATCGCGCTGGCCAGCAAGCGGCTTGATGAGGCTCAAGGTATGTAATTCCTCGGGCGGCATTAGGTAAGAAGAGCATTATGCCAGTGTCTTACGATGTATGTGCTTAACGCAGATGGTGCGGCCGCCGTGGAGAGTCTTAGGGCAGAACTTGCCCGAGCTAAGGAACAGGCCAGAAGAAGCGATGCGGCTGCCGAGAAAGCCCGTGAAGTGCTGAAAGCCGAACAGGCTGCTCACTACCAAAGCAGGGAGGAGATGGCCGAGATGGCCGCGAAGTTAAAGGGCGTTGCTGACCGTTGCGAGCTTCTTGAAGAAGAAGACCGGGCGAGGCGGACGGACTTAGAGAAGGCCGTTATGGATGCCAAAGAGGCTCGCTCTGCGATGAGAGCTGCGAAGGAGGAGCTGCGCCAAGGCGGACAGATTGCGGCTGGAAGGCCGTTTATGCTGCGGAGGAAGTTTTGCGATCCAAGGTTTGCTCCGTTGGACCAGATGTGGAGTGTGGAGGACACCTATCTGGATTTGGCAGCGAGTGCTGCTGATGCGACCGAACACTTTCGAGATCAAAAAGATCACGAAGTGGAAAAGCTTTTCTGGTCGCAGTTTCACAATGCAGAGCGTCCCCTAGCGGTGGACGATCGTTTGGCCCAATGGGCCGAACTGAATAGGTTGTCCGGACTCGCCATGAAGTACGTCATGGGTTATCTCTGGCCGGGGAGATCGGGACCGAAGAGTTATTTCAGCTTGGTGCAGCAATTCCTTGATGCGGTGACGTGTATTAATGCAATGAAGAGATCATCTTGCGTAGAGGGCGCAAGGATGGCTCTTGCCCGTGTCAAGACATACTGGGCGAAGATGGAGGCCACCGTTGTTGCGTCCCAAGATTCGGATAAAAGCCGAGTACCCTCCGAGCACTACTTTCAGGAAGTCCTTGAAGGCGCTCGTGTAATAGAGACGCAGTGCTCGAAAGATGCTATGTTATGATAGCATATGTAATTATAAAGTAATATTTTGATAAACTATAGTGGCCTTTTTATACTTGTGCCTTCAAGTATTAAGAACACCTCCTGTGCGGCTGTTTTAAGATATATATATATATATATAATCTGAAAGATGGCAGTCGTTGGCTTCAGCCGCCACGCACATAGTGTGGGGGTGCTGGCAGAAGACGCATGTTCACACTTAACCCAACGTCTTGGTCCTACAAAGGAGGTGATAGCGCAGCGGGCCAGGCAACCGGACTATAATGCTTTAACACTTTCACTTAGCCATAGGAGCTTGACAGTGGGACTATTTAGGTAGCCTCTTATTGGCGACTGCGCTCACCCGAGTTTGGGGCGCGTATGTGCCTGACCGGGAAGCGGCCCTTCGTTAAAGCGGAGGAATCCGATAGATTCCGATAGGTCATCGAGTGGCTGACCAGTCTCATGCTAAATCATGAAAGTCAGTTTTCGGCTTTCTCTAATGAGGTGCTCGCCCGGCCGAACCGGGGCACAATCGCAGTGGTTCTCCTGGTGCTACCTTAGCCGATAGAGCGGAACGTAAGGTAGCCGAACTCAGGAGCCGGGCAACCCATCATTTGACCAAAGACATGATTCGGAGCTGATGCATATAATGCCAAAACTCGCGACGCCGAACACTCCCTAAGGTGTTCGGTCTTTATAAGTGCGGGCAAAACAACACTTTTCATCAAAAAGAAAGCCCCTAGTGTCCAGGTACGTGCAAGAATTCTGACGTGGCCACATGCCAAGACACCAGCCTCCTCCTTGGTTATATCAGAAAAAACCAGGGGATGTGTATCAACAAGAGACGGTAAAAAAGGTTTACGCAGGGTCTTAATCTAAAAAGAATCCTTTATCACGGGTCCCTACTGCACGTCTGCGCCTGTGTCTCTGTTGTGCCGTATCCTGGACAGGTGCCGCACGACGTTCATGTGTAAAATAGAGGAACTGAGTTGAAAACGGGTCGTGCCGAACAAAAGGTTTAAATGGATAAAATATAAAGTAAGGTATGTGAAATTGAGCTTTATTGTCTCTGCATGTAGCCCCTAGTACGGGGGTATATGGCCACTAAGCCTGCATTAATGATGAATTTGTACCGAACTCGTCTATCCGCGTTCGTGGTCTTTAATGACCTATGTCGAAATTTTTTGGCCGGTGAGGCCATTTTATTGTGCGGCTGTCAGAGCGGCTGCACAGTCCTCCGCTTGGGGGAGGCACACTTTAGCGCTTCCCCTTCAAAGAGATGATGCCTCGTGGACCGGGCATCTTAAGTGTGAGGGATGCATAGTGCGGAATTGTGTTAAAGCGAGCGAAAGCTTCGCGTCCCAGTAGTGCTTGATAGCGACTTGAGAATGGGATGATATGGAAGGTCAGCTTTTCGCTGCGGAAGTTATCGGCAGAGCCGAATATAACTTCGAGCCGGAGAAAACCCATACAATGGGTGTCCGGGCGAGGTGTTACCCCTTGAAAGGAGGTTTTGCTGCGGCGGATTCGTGCTGAGTTTATTCCCATGTGATGGATTGTATCCGGATATATCAGGTTTAGTCCACTGCTGCCGTCCATAAGGACATTTGAAAACTGGAGTCCGCCAATTATTGGATTGAGTATCAAGGCAGTCTAGCCTGCATTCTTGATGTTTCTAGAATAATCTAGCTGATCGAAGATGATTGGTTTTAACAACCAATGGCGGGACCCTTTGGGGATAGGTCGTGTGGTGGGTGCCTTTATTGTCGCCACACGTTTTGTTATGTGAAGTAAGTTCACTGTTTTACTTCTTGTGGGAAGTTCTTTTGTTTCCTGGTGCTCTGCTTCTGGGGTTCGTCCTCATCTTCGCTTGGTGTGTCGAGCCCCTTGTGTTCGGCGTTGAGTCTGCCGGATTGTTTGAAAACCCAACAATCTCTGTGGGTATGGTTAGCAGGCTTCCCAGGAGTACTGTGTATCTGACATATCCTGTCTAGGATTTTATTTAAGTAGGACGGATCATCCCTGTTGTCCTGGAGGGGTGGTTTTGTCTGATTTTGTCGTGAGCCTTTGAATCCGGCATTAACTGTCGTGCTCTTCGGACTTTTTTCTTTAGTCCGGCGACGATCCTTATTGCGTCGCGGTTTTTCATTTCCATCCCTAGTTTTGGATGTACTTGGGTCGCTGGGGCTGCATCTTGCCAACCAGTTGTCCTCTCCTGCGCAAAAGCGGGTCATGAGGCTTGTTAGAGCGGCCATTGTTCTAGGCTTTTCCTGGCCGAGGTGTCTGGCGAGCCATTCGTCTCGGACATTATGCCTGAAAGTTGCTAAGGCTTTAGCATCCGGACAGTCGACTATCTGATTCTTTTTAGTGAGGAATCTATTCCAGAACTGCCGAGCTGATTCTCCAGGCTGTTGGGTTATGTGACTAAGATCGTCTACATCCGGAGGGCGGACATAGGTCCCTTGAAAATTTGCTCGAAAAGCATCCTCGAGCTCTTCCCAACTTCCAATTGTGTTTTCGGGAAGGCTCTTAAGCCAATGCCGGGCTGGCCCTTTGAGCTTGAGGGGTAAATATTTAATGGCGTGGAGATCATCTCCTCTGGCCATATGTATGTGGAGGATATAGTCCTCGATCCAGACTCCGGGGTCTGTTGTTCCATCATATGCCTCTATGTTGATGGGTTTGCCCTCTGGAAATTCATAGTCCAGAACCTCATTGGTAAAACATAGGGGATGTGCAGCTCCCCTGTATTTGGGTGTGCCGGATTCTGATGATGGCTTTTTTGCATTGCTGACGAGAGCTTGCTTTCTTGGCCCATAAATGGACCTAGCTGGGCCATGATGCGAATCCTTAGGAGGGTCGCGTGCCGTTTTGAGTGAGGCGCCACTTGCCGTTTTGTGGGTCGTCTATCCAACCGTGTGGCTTTCTTATTTTTTGAATGCGAGGGCTCTAGGGTCTCTTCGTCGAATTCAGGCAGTAGCTTTCTTTTCGGATGGCTTTTAGTGCGGCGACCATCGCCGTACTTATCGGCGGTATTGATTACTTTGCTCCATCTAATCCGGAGTGCATCTTCCGCTGTTTTTAGCTTCCGCTTCTGCTTTTTCGGGCTACGGGCAGTTGCAATGAGCCTCCTGTGGAGACTCTTCTGCTCTATTGGTTTATCCAGCGTAAGTTCGTCCGGAATGTCGTTTTCGCCGGTGGAGGGATATTCGGTTTCTCTATCCGTGTTACCCTGTTCGGACGGCTGCTCTGAGGCCTGCTCGTCGTCTACCGACTCGTTTTGCTCTATGGCTGGTTTTTTATGGAGGCGGGGCTTGGGTCGGCGTTTACGCCGACGCTTTGATTGCTTTCCGGGGGGTCGATCTCCCGTTTCGTCCCCTTTTTCCTCGTTGTCGCTACCTTTAGGGGTATCCACCATGTACACATCGTGAGATGAGGTGGCTGTCTAATGCCCTATGGGCGTTGGTTCATCGGTATCTCCTGCATCGTTATCCATGCTGTCGATGTCTACGGAGTCGAAGTTGAGCACGTCGTTTAGATTGTCGATAGTGGCTACAAAGTGGGTGGTGGGTGGGCTTTGAATTTCTTCATCGTCCGTATCCCCTCCTCGCTGACCGTATTCCGGCCAGGGCTCTCCTGATAAAGAGAGAGACTTGAGAGAGTTCAGGATGTCGCCGAAAGGCGAGTGCTGAAAGTTGTCCGCGGCGGTGAACTCCATTATGGGTGCCCAATCGGATTCGATAGGCGGGGGCGCGGGGGTTTCGGAGTCCGGGGAGGAGTCCGGACCCTCGGAGTCACGGGTCATGCGGAGTGCGGGGCTGGCGTTCGGCTCGATCGCCTTTGAGATCGCAGCCCCCGAGGTGACGTCCAACCGCTCATCCACGATTAGCGCAATAGGCTCCGAGTTAAGGGTCGCAACCGGTGCGTGTGCGGCCTCCAGGACACTGTTCGGAGGCAGAGCTAAATCGTGCCCCTCGAGATAGTGCGGCGGGCTTGGCTGTGGCTCGAGCCCGTCGAAGATCAAGTCTCCGCGGATATCAACCGTGTAGTTTAAGCTTCCAAACCTGACTTGAGCCCGTCGAAGCCGCCGAAGACGAAGATCTGTCCGGGAAGAAAAGCCTCACCCTGGATCTCATCGTTGTTGATGATCAAAGGAGCCATCGGGCCTCGAAGGCGACGACACAGAAGAACTCTCAATGAAAGCACCGATGTCAGTGTCAAAACCGGCGGATCTCGGGTAGGGGGTCCCGAACTGTGCGTCAAGGCCGGATGGTAACAGGAGACGAGGGACACGATGTTTTTACCCAGGTTCGGGCCCTCTCGATGGAGGTAATACCCTACTCCTGCTTGATTAATATTGATGATATGGGTAGTACAAGAGTAGATCTACCACGAGATCAAGGAGGCTAAACCCTAGAAGCTAGCCTATGGTATGATTGTGTATGAAGATGGTTGTCTTACGGACTACAACCCTCCGGTTTATATAGACACCGGATAGGGTTAGGGTTACACAGATTCGGTTACAATGGTAGGAGATCTTGAATATCCGCATCGCCTAGCTTGCCTTCCACGCCAAGGAAAGTCCCATCCGGACACGGGACGAAGTCTTCAATCTTGTATCTTCATAGTCCTTCATGGGTCGTGCATGCTTTCAATGACTTGAAACTACCAAACATGACATGCAGTGGTTAGTTCATTACATGTAATCCTATTAATTAGCAAAAAGACACTAAGTTCTGTCTCTTTCCCCTTCGTCTTGGTCACGGTGCACAACCTAAGAGCATGGTTAATAGTATAGCCAGCTGCTGGCTATATGATGGTACCATGTCATATAGAGCCATCACTTGTAGCCACTCATACAATAAGGTTAGCTATAAGGCTGGCTATAAGAGTACTACTTTTTCTCATCTTCTCTCTCTCTCTCTCTTTCTTCATATTTATTTTATATCGGCCTAGGAATCCGCACATAGCTAGGCTCTTGCATGAGAGCCCACTCCTCTTTTTCACTTTCTCTAAGATGACTTATACACCTAGACAAAGGGAGTAGTCTCAAGTCATTGGATGCATATGCACCCCACGTCTCGTATTGGGTGATTTCTTTTTTCATGGCAAAAAACAAGGAACGAGGTGGGTAGTTAATGCACCGTGCCTAAAAGTTTTGGGATTACTATTTGGTTTTCGTAACGTGACTAATGCACCAGTATGGAGTGAGTACAATAGTAGTCTTTGATTGCAATTTTTTGTTGGTAGCTTACAAAGCTGAGCGCTCGGTGAGTACAATAGTAGTCTGATTGACGAGACTTCATATTTGATCCATCTACAAGAAGGAGTAAAACAATACACCATGTATTTATTTACAGAGGGAGTAGTACATTTTTTGTGACATGCATTACTAGATATTGCTAGTCAAATACTAAATCCAGATGGATGTGGTAGTACTACTAAATCCAGACGGTGGTGCTAGTACTAGTAGTAGTAATGTACTACCCGTTGGTCAAATTATTACGTGTTGCTCCTCACAGTGAAGTGACAAGACCCTGCACCGAAGATGACACCTGAGTATAGGTGCCGTGTTCGGCATACAATAGTCAGCCTCGCCGTTTGCAGTTGAGGGAGTCCTGGATTAGGGGGTCCTCGGACAGCCGGACTATATGCTTTGGCCGGACTGTTGGACTATGAAGATACAAGATTGAAGACTCCGTCCCATGTCCGGATGGGACTCTCTCTGGTGTGGAAGGCAAGTTTGGAAATTCGGATCTGTAGATCTCCTCCCTTGTAACTAACTTTGTGTAACCCTAGCCCCCTCCGGTGTCTATATAAACTGGAGGGTTTAGTCCGTAGGACAACAACAATCATAATCATAGGCTAGCTTCTAGGGTTTAGCCTCTACAATCTCGTGGTAGATCAACTCCTGTGATACTCATATCATCAAGATCAATCAAGCAGGAAGTGTATGGCCCGAACCTGGGTAAACATTGTGTCCCCCGCCTCCTATTACCATCCGCCTTAGATGCACAGTTCGGGACTCCCTACCCGAGATCCGCCGGTTTTGACACCGACATTGGTGCTTTCATTGAGAGTTCCACTGTGCCGTCACCATAAGGCTTGATGGCTCCTTCGATCATCGACAACGATGCGATCCAGGGTGAGGTTTTTCTCCCCGGACAGATCTTCGTATTCGGCGGCTTCGTACTGCGGGCCGACTCGCTTGGCCATCTGGAGCAGATCGAGATCTACGCCCCTGGCCGTCAGGTCAGGTTTGGAAGCTTAAACTATACTGCCGCCATCCATGGAGACTTGATCTTTGACGGATTCGAGCCCATATCAGGTGCGTCGCACAGTCACGACAAGCATGACTTAGCTCTACCGTCGGACGGTGTTCGGGAGATCACACCTGTCGCTACTCCGGCCCTCAATCCAGAGTAGATTGCGCCATCCGATGATGGGTGGATGGACCCCGCCACGGAGGCCGCACACACAGTGGCGATAGAGCCGAATACTGACTTCACCTCCTACGACACCTGTGTTGCCGGACTTTTGGATTCGTCCCCGGCCACGGGCTCCGAACCACCTGCGTCAGGGCCTGTCGAATCTAATTGGGCACCGATCATGGAGTTTTCCTCCACGGATATCTTTCAGCACTCGCCCCTGGGCGATGTGATAAATTCATTAAGGTCTCTCTCCTTGTCAGGAGGCCCTTGGCCGAACTGAGTCCTGCTTGAGTGGGAAGCGGACGACGAAGAAATTTGATCCCCACCCACCACCCACTTAATAGCCAATGTCGACGAATTAACCGACATGCTTGATTACGGCTCCAAAGACATCGACGACATGGACGACGATGTAGGAGAAGAACAGGAACCACCGCCCACACGGCACTGGACTGCCACCTCATCATATGATATATACATGGTGGACACCCCCAAAGAAAGCAATGGCAAGGCAACAGAGGATAATCCCCTCGAGAAGCAATCTAAGCACCAGCGTCAACGACGCCGCTCTAAGCCCCGCCATAGCAAAAGCGGATAGTGCCGAAGACGAAGACAATCCCCTCCAGCCAGGCCTCCAGCGGGAGGATGGGCAAGCTAGCCCTAAGGAACAGGCAGCAAATGGAGAATCAGAGGATGACAATTACATGCCTCTCTCCGAAGACGAGGTGAGCCTCGGCGACGATGAATTTATCATGCCTGAGGATCCCCTCGAACAGGAGCGCTTCAACCGCCGGCTCATAGCCACAGCAAAAAGCCTGAAGAAAAAGCACCAGTAGCTTCAAGCTGACCAAGATCTACTAGCGGATAGATGGACTGAGGTCCTGGCGGCCGAGGAATACGAACTCGAGCGCCCAACCAAAAGTTACCCAAAGCACAAGTTGCTACCCCAGCTCGAGGAGGAATCATTAAAGCTTACGCTTCCAGCGTATGATGCGGCTGACCGGCCACCTCGTAGCCGAGACAAAGCGGCATATCAAGCCGAAGTCCAGCCTGCACCCCGCCGCCAGTCAAACAAAAATACCAAGGCCCGTGGCAACACGCAGGACCTGCAAGACGTATTGGAAAACAAAGCAGGACATGCAAGGTCGATCTACGGATCACGGGGGCGCGCCCCAACGCGTGACGAAGACCGTCACGCCGGATATACTAAAAGCAAATCCGGCCGGGCCAAATACAGCAGACAAGACTCATATGAACTGTGTCGTGATATAGCCCGGCACAGAGGCGCCGCACACCCCTATGCTTCACTGATGAAGTAATGGATCACGAATTCCCAGAGGGTTTTTAACCTGTGAACATTGAATCATATGATGGTACAACAGACCTCGCGGTATGGATCGAAGATTTCCTCCTCGACATACACATGGCCCGCAGCGATGATCTACATGCCATCAAGTACCTCCCATTAAAACTTAAAGGACCTGCTCGGCATTGGCTAAATAGCCTGCCGGCAAATTCCATTGGCAGTTGGGAGAATTTAGAGGACGCATTCCTTGACAACTTCCAGGGCACTTATGTGCGACCACCGGATGCCGATGACTTGAGTCACATAACCCAACAGCCAGGGGAATCAGCCAGGAAATTTTGGACTCGGTTCCTAACTAAAAAGAACAAAATTGTCGACTGTCCGGATGCTGAGGCCTTAGCGGCATTTAAGCATAACATCCGCGACGAGTGGCTCGCCCATCACCTCGGCCAAGAAAAGCCGAAGTCCATGGCAGCCCTCACGACACTCATGACCCGCTTTTGTGCGGCCGAGGATATCTGGCTGGCTCGCAGCAACAGCACATCAAGAAACCCTAGCAATTCAGATGCCAAAGATAGCAACGGCAGGCCACGCCGCAATAGACACAAGCGCCGCAACAACGGCGACAACGCCGAAGACACGGTAGTTAATGCCGGATTCAGTGGCTCTAAATCCGGTCAGTGGAAGAAGGCGTTCAAAAGAAGTAATCCGGGCCCGTCCAGCTTGGACCGCATACTCGATCGTTCGTGTCAAATGCACGGCACCCCCGATAAACCAGCCAACCACACCAACAGAGAATGTTGGGTGTTCAAACAGGCCGTCAAGTTGAATGGCAAAAACAAGGAAAAGGGGTTGCATAGCGACGACGAGGAGGAGCCCCGGCCGCTGAACATAGGAGGACAGAAGAAATTTCCTCCCCAAGTGAAAACGGTAAACATGATATATGCAACCCATATTCCCAAGCGGGAACGGAAGCGTGCACTGAGGGATGTTTATGCAATGGAGCCAGTCGCCCCAAATTTCAACCCATGGTCTTCTTGTCTGATCACCTTCGATCGCAGGGACCACCCCACCAGTATCCGTCATGGCGGTTCTGCCACTTTGGTCCTTGACCCCATCATTGACGGGTTTCACCTCACTCGAGTCCTTATGGACGGTGGCAGCTGCCTAAACCTGCTCTATCAGGATACAATGCGCAAAATGGGTATAGACCCCCTCGAGGATCAAACCCACTAAAACCACCTTTAAAGGTGTCATCCCAGGTGTAGAGGCCTGTTGCAAGGGCTCAATCACACCGGAAGTGGTCTTCGGATCTCCGGACGACTTCCGAAGCGAGGAGTTAATCTTCGATATCGTCCCCTTCCGCAGTGGCTATCATGCACTGCTCGGACGAACCACATTTACCAGATTCAATGAGGTATCGCATTATGCATACCTCAATCTCAAAATGCCAGGACCTTGCGGGGTCATAACAGTCAATGGAAACACAGAACGCTCGCTCGCACGGAGGAGCACACTGCGGCCCTCGCAGTAGAAGCGCAAAGTAGACTTATGAGGCTATCCGCCAATTCGGCAAGAAAGGCCCCAGACACCTTCAAGCGAGTCCGGAGTACCCTGCAAGAGGACCGCCAGGCACGTTTAGAACTCTCCTAGAAATTCAGCCTCCGTGCTAGTCCCAGTAAAGCGGTGAAATTTGCGTCGCGTGTACATAATTATGCACTCAAGATACCATGGGCATAGGCAGAGGCACGACCATGGCACGGCCCACAATGCGGCTTAACCGCCTCAGGACCCACATACCCTTAACATTTTCTTCCTTTCAGGCCCCTATTATCTGAAGGCCCTCTCCGATCATCCGATTATCGGACCCGTCACGGGAAGGAAACACCAAGGAAACAAGAAGCCTTGACGTACAAGGGAATCCACAGGTGGTCTCTGATAACGATCGATATACCTGTTTTGCATACCCACACGCAACTTGACCTTGGATAGGACATGTCAAATAGTCATATTTTTTACTTATTGCGCTACATGTACGCATACGCTTTGACGTATCATTTAAATAACAATGTACAACATTAGCTCATTATTGCATTATCTTTTTTGCCTGTCTACTTATTTACGACAAATAGCACCCGTACATTTTGATACGTCCAGTGCGCCAGGGGCTTCAGTGTACCCCATAAGATGGCATGAAAAGTCTGAACACTTTCGACAGTGCGGCACCCCGAACATATAGCATTATATGCATCAGCTCCGAATCATGTCTTGGGTCAATAGTTGGGTTTGCCCGGCTCCCATGTTTTGGTACCTTACGTTCTGCTATATCAGCTAAGGTAGCACTAGGAGAACTACTGCGATTGTGTCCCGGTTCTTCCGGACGAGCACCTCTGTAGATAAAGCCGAAAACTGACTGTCATGATGCGGCGAGAGTTGGTCGTTGTTCGAGAGGTCTCCAATCCTTAACGATTTTTTCCGCTTCGGGAGAGGAATCGGCCTTGTCCGATTTAGGCGTACATAGCGCCCCAAGTTCGGCCTTACGAATACTAGGGGCTTCGCCAAAATTTAAAATTGTAGACTTCTATGGCTAAGTGAGAAGTGATGAAGCCTTATAGTCCGATTGCCTGGTTTGTTGTGTTGAACACCTCCTTCGAAGGACCCAAAAATGGGATAAAGAGTTATCAGGTTTATCCCGAATACCCTAGTACTAGTTACGTGGGGGCAGAAGCCGATGACTGGCCAACTCTCAAATTTTATAAACAGCCGCACAGAAGGTAATATTTTAAATTAACAAGCGTTACATAGAGCACATGAACTCGTTTCATATTACAGGATCACATGAGTACATTCATTCAAATATCACATCCTTAGCACATTCCTCTGCCACAAGGTGAGCACCCTTCAGGACAATGTGATAATAATTTTCGGGGTAGCGATGCTCTTTGCCCTCCGGCGGCCCCTCCTTCACCAGCTTTTTGGCGTCCATCTTCGCCGAGTGCATTTTTGCACGGGCAAAAGCCCTGCACGCACCTTCAATGCAGACGGACTGCTTTATGACTTCAAACCGTGGGCAGGCATTTACAGGACGCTTTACCAGGCTGAAGTAGCTGCCAGGCAGGGGCTCGCCAGGCCACATCCGGACTATGAGACCCTTCATGGCCAGTTCGGCCGCCTTGTGAAGCTCGACCAGTTGCTTCAATTGGTCGCTCAAGGGCATCGGATGTTCGGTCCCAGTATATTGAGACCAGACCAACTTCTCTGTCGAGCTCCCTTCCTCGGCCCGGTAGAACTCTGCGGCATCCGACACACTGTTTGGTAGATCTGCGAACGCTCCTTGAGAGCTCTGAATTCGGGTCAGTAAAAGGAAAGTTTCCTTCACATACTTGCTTTGCATAATGAATGCCTTGCCCGCCGCTATCTTCTTAACCGCCTCAATTTCCTGGAGAGCCTTTTAGGCTTCGGCCTTGGCATTTTGGGCGTTCTGGAGGGCCTGCGCAAGCTTGGACCCTTGCGTCTTAGAGTCATGCTCCAAGGACTCGTACTTCTTGACGAACTCCTGGAGCTCTTGCTGGACCTCGCCAACTCAGGCCTCTCGCTTCTTGCGCTCGGCATGCTCCTTAGCCGCTTTGCCTTCGGCCTCGGACAACGCCTTCTTCAGGGCCGCCACTTCGGTCGTGGCCCCTAGCAAAATTAATGACGATCCCATGATCTAACAATCACTTTCCTCTTTCTTTTTCAACAAACAGATGAGGAATTACTTACCTTTGTTCTCTTCGAGCTGCCTCTTGCTAAAGCCGAGCTCTTCCTCGGACCACTCAAGGTCCTGCTTTAGTGCGAAGACCTCCGCCGTGCGAGCGGTAACGACCAGCAGTGAAGCCTGCTTATTCACATAGACATATTTTGATTAGACTCCTGTGGTTATTATTTGATCCTCTGTTCCGCCTTTCTTTGCGAACACCAAACAGAGCATCAGGGGCTACTGTCTATGATGTAACATTTTCTCACAATTTTATTACTTACCTCAAAGCCTGTTAGGAGGCTCGCACAGGCTTCAGTCAGGCCGCTTTTGGCGGACGGAACCTTCTTGACCACCGCACTCATGATAGTGCGGTGCTCTTCGTCAATGGAATCGCCGCAAAGCGCTTCCAGCAAATTGTCCGATGCCTCTGGATGGACAGAGGCCATCGGCACAGACGGCTTGCCCCTCTTGGCGAGGGGCCGCCTGACAGAATCCGGAACCACTGGAGGTTCCGGTGCAGTATTCGGCTGGGGGCTAGACTTGCTGCCCCCGGCATTAGGGCCCATGGGAGTCTTGCCCCTCATGCGCCCAGCGCCTGGAATGTCATCTTGGGGCGCCTCCGGAACAGTCTCCCCTTGGTTCAGTGCCCTTTGAGACAACACCTCGACGTCGTCCGTAGGGCGGGGGGAGGAGGCGGTCGGAAGTGAATCGTGGTTCATCTCTGACGGTCCCAAAGACTCCTCCGAAGAGGATACGTCGATATGGGCTTTGGATGGACTGCATGATCATGTTCGGCATGATAAGAAGCAATAACATAAAACATACCAAGAATTATTATGGTATCCGGATACTTACGACTTCACCAGGGGCTTGTCCCTGGGTAACGACTCCTCATCGCTAAAAGCGGCCGTCGTGGAGCAGTCCCGAAGGAGAGTCCTTCCCTTCTTGGACCGCTCGGCCTCCCCTGATGGGGCAGCCTTCCTTTTCTTGTCTCCCCCGGCTAGGGGGGAGAACTTTCCTCTTCCTCCTCCTCGTTTTCGTGGGAGGAGGGCGCCTCGGTGTTATCGGATGATGAGTCCGATATGACCTTGCACCAGAGACCTTTCCTGGTCCCTATGGCCTTCTTCTCCGGTGCCTCATAGGGCGCCGGAACCAGCATCTCCGTTAGGAGAGCTATTGTTGGATCTTCGGGCAGTGAGGCCGAACAATCAATCTGCTCCGGTGTCGCAACCCAGTCCTATTAAATGGCATGGAGGATTAGATCCCTCATATGATTAAACTGGGAAAAGGAACATCTTATGAGATACAAGGAGCTTACCGGATTGGCATGGCGCTTCGTGCTGAGTTCGTGATCCTCGGTAAGGGGAGGAGGTATCTCGGCAGACTTGAACAGCACCTTCCAGATGTCTTGGTGTGTCGTGTTGAAGAGCTCTCGCATCGTCTGCTGCTTGGCCGGGTCAAACTCCCACAAATTGAATGGTCGTCTTTGATACAGAAGGATCCGGTGGAAAAGCATGACTTGGACCACGTTGACAAGCTTGATTTTCTTGCTTATCATGTTTTTAACGCAGTTCTGGAGTCCGGTCAGCTCCACCGATGAACCCCATGATAGGCCCTTCTCTTTCCAGGAGGTGAGACGCATGGGGATGCTGGATCGAAATTCAGGGGCCGCGACCCAGTTGGTGTCACGCGGCTCGGTGATGTAGAACCACCCCGATTGCCACCCCTTTACGGTCTCCACATAGGAACCTTCGAGCCAGGTGATGTTCGGCATTTTGCCCACCATGGAGCCTTCGCACTCCGCTTGCTAGCCGACCACCACCTTCGGTTTAACGTCGAAGGTCTTCAGACACAGGCCGAAGTGGGGCTTGATGCGGAGGAAGGCCTGACACACGACCATAAATGTCGAGATGTTGAGGATGAAATTAGGGGCCAGGTCATGGAAGTCTAGCCCGTAGTAGAACATCAGCCCGCGGACGAATGGGTGGAGGGGAAATCCCAGCCCGCGTATGAAATGGGTAAGGAATACAACCCTTTCGTGTGGTTCGGGGGTAGGGACGATCTGCCCCGCGTCTGGGAGCCGGTGCGCGTTATCTGCGGCCAGGTATCCGGCTTCCCGGAGCTTTGTAATGTTCTCCTCCATAACAGAGGAGACCATCCACTTGCCTCCCCCTCCGCACATGTTTGGAGTGGTTTTGCGGAGACAATGCGAACTTGGGAGCTGGAGCTCGAGTGCGCGAGAATAGACGGGCAGGGAAGAAGAAGGCGTGGGTGAAAAGGAGGAGTCCTTGTCCCTTTATAAGGGCAGAAGGAACTGTGTGCCTCCCCACCTACCTGGTAAAACTCGCTTATTCCCCAAACGCCGTGATCGATGGCGCGGTTGGGTTCCGCACACCCATATTGATGAGAATCCCGTGATAAGGGGACACGATCTCTGCTTCGACAAGACGTGCCAAGAAAACCGCCTCGCAATATGTGCAGTAGCTGGTTGAGAAAAACGGTTCGAATAATGACTGGGCCATGGCGTGATGTCACGCTATGAAATGTGTCAGCAGATTAGATTTGTGGGATATTGTACTCTCTACGGTGGTATGTGGAATTTTTTTTGCAGAGCCGGACACTATCCTTGTGTTCAAAATCTTCTATGGAGTATTCAGAGGAAGAACCCGCCTTGCAATGCCGAAGACAATCTGCGCGCCAGACTCATCGTCATTGAAGCCTGGTTCAGGGGCTACTGACGGAGTCCTGGATTAGGGGGTCCTCGGACGGCCGGACTATATGCTTTGGCCTGACTGTTGGGCTATGAAGATACAAGATTGAAGACTCTGTCCCGTGTCCGGATGGGACTCTCCCTGGCGTGGAAGGCAAGCTTGGCAATTCGGATCTGTAGATCTCCTCCCTTGTAACCGAATCTGTGTAACCCTAGCCCCCTCCGGTGTCTATATAAACCGGAGGGTTTAGTCCATAGGACAACAACAATCATAATCATAGGCTAGCTTCTAGGGTTTAGCCTCTACGATCTCGTGGTAGATCAACTCCTGTAATACTCATATCATCAAGATCAATCAAGCAGGAAGTATGGTATTACCTCCATCGAGATGGCTCGAACCTAGGTAAACATTGTGTCCCCCGCCTCCTGTTACCATCCGCCTTAGACGCACAGTTCGGGACCCCCTACCTGAGATCCACCGGTTTTGACACCAACAGCAGTCACTATCATCATGGCTGTAGAGCTAGCCTGCTTACAACTAGCTGTGTTCGACATAATTTCCCGAGCGTAGATGCCCGTGCATTGCACGGAACACCAAGGATGGGGGTGGACGGTGCCGGCAGCGGCCATCGCGCCAGATTTTTCCCTGGCCTTCTAGATGTGGTGGGGAGGAGATAAGGCTGATTGTGAGGGACAATGAGTTGTTTGTAAATAGGGAACAAGTGCGAGCATCTTTTGAAAAACTGGAGAAGTTTGGTTTGTATGCGTCAGATCTAGATCTGACGGCTATTGGTGAAAGATGACAGGCACAACATCATCACCAACTCAGGACCTCTTTGGTTCGTAGGATTTTGAAAACGCAGGAATATGACACGGCAATATTACAAGTTTCAAACTGATATTACAAATGTTAGGAGTAATGTTGCTCCTACGAAGAGGGAATTACTAGGACGTAAGAACTTTCATTACTTTAGGTGGATGCAGCATTATCGTACAAACTAAAATCCACCGCCATGACAAGTCACTAATGGGCATATACATTTTTGAGTCTCTGGCCACTTGATGTTTCAAAAACAAATTCAGCTTCTGTGAAGACTTTGTCATTTTTGCTTAGATGCTTGCGGCGATCAACACGCAATTCATTGTTGCGCCCGAGAACGCCAAACCTCATTACCTTGAGCACACTTGCCTCCAGAACAAAGAACCTGGCCAATTTAATCTCAGATGTGCTGCCTCGATAGTCGATCAAATCAATTTCTATAAGATGGAGATCAAGTCATTCCATGAGATTGTTTTAGTGCAGCACATTTTTCACTTTCGGGTCTTTTCTTATCTGCAAAAGAAGAGAACATATTAGAGCAGTTGGATGTATAAGATTGTCGTGTCATCAAGAGGTACCAATATCATTCGCTCATACGATAGGGTTGGCTGGCTAGTGATATTTTTTCACTCTCTCTCTCTCTCTCTCTCTCTCTCTCTTTCTCTTTCCTCTCATTTACCTAGGAGCATGTGAAGAGCTTGGGCATTTGTTGCCTTCCACTATGTGGTCGATGCCATATTTCTCAAAAGTATGCCACATAATACGCATCAATGTCAAATCAAAAGATTTTTCCACCACTCTCGCGATGTGAGAGAGTTGGCACTGTTGTGCATACAGACCCACATGTATAAACAAATCAATCAAACCAACTACACCAGCCTCTCGCTCCCCCAAACAAGTGTTTTTTATTGCCTCAATCCTCTCTCTCTCTCTCCCACGCAAGTGTTTTTTCATTGCGTGAGTTAATTTGGCACCAGAGCAAAGTAGGTGATCCAGATTGGGGCACCAGGTGAGCAATGGAGGGGCATCGATGCCAAATGCATCACAAGTGAATTTGGCACGTGTTTTGGCCTACATAGTGGAGGGCCATTATAGCCCACTTTTGTACTACCTCGTATTTCGTGTAAAATTTTGACCATAGATTTACCTAAGTAAATGCCAATGCATGTCACCAAAAATTATACCATTTGAAATTATGTTCAAATACGAATCCAACGATAAATTTTTTAGTGACATGCATTAACATTTTGTTAGTTAAATCTATGGTCAAATTTTGATACTACGAAATAGGAAGAGTAAACTAGGACAGAGGTAGTACTTGCTCTTAGGGTAACCATAGAGTTAGTAGTATAAGTTACTTTCCACTATGACTAGCCTAGCCTACTATAGTAGTACAACAAAAAAACGATGCAGGTGATCACGTGAGAAAAAAAATACTAAAAACATTTCTTTCGGTGCAGTGCGTAGATGCGGTTTTGAACACTGCACTTGTCATCGTAATTTGGGAAAATTACGAAAAAATTGAGCTACTTTGTGATTACTGTTTACTAATAGGAAAGAAGTTTCACCTCCATGAGTAGCTTCTCCGTGCACAGAAAGCATGTAAGGATTCCAACAACTTGATCCAGATTGGGGCCGATAGATTTTATTGCCAAGATCTTCACTGTGTGCATAGACTGGGTCAAGCTTGTGGGAATCATTTTCTAGAAGATGGCCGTAAATACATCAAGAAGAAATTAAAAATGTGAATTTGAAGAAGACGGAGAAGAAGATGAGCGTTTTACCTAAACGATTACGGATCCAATAAAGAGTCCGGAGAATTTGGCAGACGAGTTCACCAACACTGCCAATTTCGGTGCATCAATGACCCTGAGTTTTGTTGGACCTTCTAGATCAGATACAAGCAATCTCTCAAGGAAAGGCGCATTCTCAATGACCATAATGTGGAACAGCTGGAGTGATCTCTTCCCAATTGATGTCTTGTTGCGCCAGCAAGACACATAAATCCATCGGAGATTCGTCGAGGCGATGTGGAGGCTAATGAACCCGTGTATCTGCTCAAGACGAAGTTACTCGAGCGCAGTACAGCTGTGGAGCAGGTGCTCCATAGCATTCTTCGAGATGACAACGTCGAAGAGGTCAAGCTACTTGAATTGAGGGAGAAGAAGGGCGGGCGCGGCATTAATCTAGGGAAGATAGCAGGAGCTGAAGCTGGCGCAGCGCAGCGTTGGCGTGAGGTGGAGCGCGGACGGCGTCAGATAGCGACATTGTCCAGCTTCAAAGCTGAGCTCCTCGAGCTGATCTAAGGCGGGGCATAAGAACCACTCGTCGAACTTGGCTTGGACCTTGCAGTTGGTACTGAACATGTGGATGTCAAGGTGTCTGGCTGTCCCAGGGTGCGATGAAATCATCTTGGAGACTGCGTACATGCGTTTGCAATCCCCGTCGCAGAGGCAGCTGTCGACAGTGAGATTGAGGGGGACGCGGCGCTAGAGGGGGAGCCATCTCCGGGAGAGTAGGGTGGTCTGCATGTCAGATTTGGTGGGGAGGAGGCCGATGAAGATGAGCAGCATGCCATCAGGGAGGCTGCTGATCAAGTCAAGGCTCGCCGGATGCGGTTTTGGCTCGAGCCGCCTCCGCTTGTTGGCTGCCTCGCCATCCATCTCAACTGGTGGTGACGCTGGTGTACACGTGTGCTCGTGTGCGTTGTGTGCTGGCCTGGTGGGTGTGCACGAGTGTGTCCTTCTGTGCATGCCTCCACATAGTGGTGAATTGTACGCGAGTGCGTCCTTCACGCGGAAGAAGCGTGTCCTCAATGCACCCTCAGTTTACTAGTGTGCGGGGTGCTACCCCGAGTGGTTTCAACTTTGTTTACTTCACCGCGTGTCAGATGGGCCTCTAGTTTACTTATTTTCACCCACTACCACATGGGCTAGCACACGAAGATAGAGAACACGAGCTGACAAGGCAGCATGTGGAGTAGTTGACCGGTCAACTAAACAATATACGGAGCTATATGCTGACACAGTGAGCGTATAATCCGTCGGTATAGAGAGTTCGAGTGAGAGGGGAGGCCCGTGAGAGATAGCAGAGAGAGAGAGAAAGAGCTACTCCCTCCGTTCGATAATGTAGTGCCAACATTTTTTTTAAGTCAAACTTTTGAAATTTTGACCAAGTACTTATATCTACAATACCTAAGATAAATGATAATATGAAGTAAGTACATGTTGTGATGAATCTAATGATCGTTCTAGATGTAAATGTTTTTCTCCACATATACCTGGTCTAACTTTTTTGAGGTTTGACTTTTCAAAACATCCATATTCTTATGGACGTGAGAGAGTACCTAACTAGAGAGTGTGTGTGTGAAATAGAAAGAGTGACTGAAAAAAGTGTGTGTGCGTGTGTGAAAGAGACATGGACAACACACGATAAAAGTAGAGAAAAAGCATGTGTGTCATGCATCTTCGATAGCGGAAGCAAGGTGAGGAGATAGTGTGTGGTTGTTTTCAACCGAGAGAGGAAGACCCCTAGCACATGGCCAAGAGGGGTCTGACAAACAAGGGAGACAAGTCGAGACAGACGTACGGAGAAAATGCAGACATGGGGAGGAGAGAGTGTATGTTTGTCATAGAGAGATCCCTTGGAGATCGTGATGGGGCTACATGGGTGGGAGATCGACTCACAAGGTGTGTGCGCGATAGAATATACCCCGAGAGATATCGAGATAGAGACAATACGTGTGTTCCTGATGGCTAGTGAGAGATAATCATACTTAGGGGGGGAGTGCGTGCGCCTATGATGGAGTGAGGGATTATGGTACTTATGGGGGTGAGTGTCACATAGAGAGAGAACAAGGGCGGAGAGTGTTAGATGGGTCTATGTAGCACGAGCGAGACATGTGTATGTCTGAACCAGGGAGATATAAAGTTTCAGAGAGATATAGCAGCCCCAACAAGGCTGAGTGGTGCATCAGATAGCTGAGAGGGGGAAAGAGATATTCCATCCGCTCGATAATGCAGTGCATGTAAATTTTTTAGAAGTCGAACTTTGGAAACTTTGATCAGGTTTACGCAAATGTTATTTATATCTACAATACCAAAGATACATCATACGAAACTACATCTCATGATGAATCTAATGGTATATGTTCGTCGTTCTATATGTAAATTTTTTTCTCCACGTACATGGTCAAAATTTGTGATGCTTGACTTTTCAATAAATCTATATGCCATGGACCGAAGAGAGTGCCCAAGTCGAGAGAAATCAAGTGTGTGTGGAGCAGAATGAGTGAGTGTACAAAAAGAGTATGTGTGTGAAAGAGAAAGGGACAACAAACGATAAATTAGAGAGAGAGAGAGTGTGTATTTTCGTTTCTTATGCAAACATATCACGCATGCATCTCCGTGATAGAAAAGCAAGGTCAGGAGATACATGAAGATAGCTAATGCATGATTGTTTACAACGGAGAGAGACACCCCTATAGCACATGTTCAATAGAGGTCTGGCCAACAAGGAACAAAGGTCCAGAGGGATGCATGGAGAACATGGACGCATGGGAGGGAGAGAGGGTGTGTTTGTCATTGATAGATCCCCTCGAGATCGTGAGGGGACTATATGGGTGGTCAAAATGCCCAACGTCACCTGGCTCGAAGGCTCCTATGTGGAGACCATAAAGGGGTGGCAATCGGGGTGGTTCTACATCACCGAGCCGTGCGACACCAACTGGGAGGTGGCCCCCGAATTTCGATCCGGAATGCCCATGCGGCTCAATTCCTAGGAAAAGAAGGGCCTATCCTGGGGTTCATCGGTAGAGCTGACCGGACTCCATACCTGCGTCAAACACATGATGAGCAAGAAAATCAAGCTCGTCAACATGGTCCAAGTCATGCTCTTCCGCCAGATCCTCCCGTGTCAAAGACGGGCATTCAATTTGTGGGAGTTCGACCCGGCCGAGCACCAGACGCTGCGAGAGCTCTTCGATACAATGCACAAGGACGTCTAGAAGTTGTTATTCAAGGGCGCCGAAGTACCTCCTCCCCTTACTGAAGATCGTGGACTCTGCACAAAGCGTCCTGCCAATCCGGTAAGTCTTTTATATCTCATAAGATGTTCTTTTCCCCAGTATAACCATGCATGGGATCTAAGCCTCCACGCCATTTAACAGGACTGGGTAGCGACAGCGGAGAAGATCGATTGTCCAGCCCCCCTGCCCGAAGATCCAGCAGATGCCCTCCTAACGAGGATGCTGGTTCCGGCGCCTTATGAGGTGCCGGCGAAGAAGGCCAAGAAGAAGCCCACGGGGACCCGGAAGGGTCTCCGGCGCAAGGTTATATCGGACTCATCGTCCGAAAACACCGAGGCGCACTCCTCCCACGAAAACGAGGAGGAAGAAGAGGAAAGTTCTCCCCCCTGCCGGGGGACAAGAAAAGGAATGTCGCCCCATCCGGGGAGCCCGAAGGGTCCAAGAAGGGAAGGACCCTCCTCCCGGACTGCTCCACGACGGCCGCTTTCAGCGACGAGGAGTGGTTACCCAGGGACAAGCCCCTGGCCAAGTCGTGAGTATCCGGATACCGTAATAATTCTTGATATGTTTTATTGCACTGCTTCTCATCACGCCGAACATGACTATGCAGTCCATCCCGAGCCCATATCGACGTATCTTCGTCGGATGGTTCTTTGGACCCGTCGGATATGAACAGCGATTTACTCCCGATCGCCTCCTCCCCCCGCCCTATGGACGACGCCGAGGTGTTGTCTCGAAGGGGACTAAACCAAGGGGAGACAGTTCCAGAGGCGCCTCGAGGCGACATTCTAGGTGCTGGGCGCCTGAGAGGCAAGACTCCCCTGGGCCCTAACGCCGGGGGCAGCAAGTCTAGCCCCAAGCCCAATACGGCGCCGGAACCTCTAGTGGTTCCGGATTCTGTCAGGCAGCCCCTCGCTAAGAGGGGCAAGCCATCTGTGCTGATGGCCTCTGTCCGTCCAGAGGCATGATACAACTTGCTGGAAGTGCTTCACGGCACTTCCATTGATGAAGAGCACCGCACTATTATGAGTGCGGTGGTCAAAAAGGTTCAGTCTGCCAAGAGCGAACTGACTGAAGCCCGTGTCAGCCTCCTAACAGGTTTGGAGGTGAGTAACTAAATTATAAGAGAATGTTAACGCATAGACAGTAGCCCCTAATACTCTGTTTGGTGTTCGCGAAGAAAGGCCGAATAGAGGATCAAATAATAACTGCAGGAGTCTAATCAGAATATGTCTATGTGCATATGCAGGCTTCACTGCTGGCCGCTGCCGCAGGTACTGCGGAGGTCGCTGCACTAAAGCAGGACCTTGAGCGGTCCAAGGAAGAGCTCGGCCTTACCAAGAGGCAGCTCGAAGAGAACAAAGGTAAGTGATACCCCGTCTGTATATTGATAAAGAGAAATATGGTCTTGGAATGATAGGATCGTCATGAATTTTGCTAGGGGCCACGACCGAAGTGGCGGCCCTGAAGAAGGCGCTATCCGAGGCCGAAGACAGAGCGGCCAAGGAGCGCCTCAAGCGAGAAAAACAAGAGGCCCGAGTAGGCGAGGTGCAACAAGAGCTCCAGGCTCTCGTCAAGAAACATGAGTCCTTGGAGCATGACTCGAAGACGCAAGGGTCCGAGCTTGCGAAGGCCCTTGAAAATACGCAAGATGCCAAGGCCAAAGCCCAAAAGACCCTCCAGGAAATTGAGGCGGTTGAGAAGATAGCGGCGGGTAAGGCATTCTTTATGAAAAGCAAGCATGTGAAGGAAACTTTATTTTTACTTACCCGAGTTCGGAGCTCTCCAAGAGTGTTCGTAGATCTACCCCGCAGTGTGTTGGATGCCGCGGAGTTCTACCGGGCTGAGGAGGGGAGCTCGACGGAGGTGTTCTGGTCTCAGTATACTGGAACCGAACACCCAACACCCTTTAGTGACCAGCTGAAGCAACTGGTCGAGCTCCACAAGGCGGCCGAACAGGCCATGAAGGGTCTTATAGTCTGGATGTGGCCTGGCGACCCCTGTCAGATAGCTACTTCGGTCTGGTGAGGCGGCTTGTGAATGCCTGCCCACGGCTTGAAGTCATAAAGCGGTCCATCTGCATCGAGGGTGCGCGCAGGGCTTTTGCCCGGGCGAAGGTGCACTGGGCGAAGCTGGACACCGAGAAGCTGGTGAAGGAGGGGCTGCCGGAAGGCAAGGAGCATCGCCACCCCGAAAAGTATTATGGCAGTGTCCTGAAGGGTGCTCGCCTTGTGGGGGAGGAATGTGCTAGGATGTAATATTCGAATGAATGTACTCATGTGATCCTGTAATATAAAACGAGTTCATTTGCGCTATGCATCGCTTGTTAATTTAAAATATTACCTTCGGTGCGGCCGTTTATAAAATCTGAGAGTTGGCCAGTCGTCGGCTTCTGCCCCCATGTAACTAGTATTGAGGTGTTCGGGATAACCTGAGCACTCTTTACAGAATTTTGGGTCCTTCGAAGGAGGTGTTTAGCACAACGAACCAGGCAATCGGACTATACAACTTTATCACTCTCACTTAGCCATAGAAGTCTACAATTTTAAATTTTGGCGACGCCCCTAGTATTCGGAAGGCCGAATTTGGGGCGCTATATACGCCTAAGTTGGGCAAGGCCGACTCCGCGCCCGAAGCGGAAAAATTCTTGAAGGACTTGAGACCTCTCGAACAGCGACCAGCTCTCGCCGCATCATGACAATTAGTTTTCGGCTTTCTCTACAGAGGTGCTCGTCCGGAAGAACCGGGACACAATCGCACTACTTCTCCCAGTGCTACCTTAGCCGATTTGCGGAATGTAAGGTACCAAAACATGGGAGCCGGGCAAACCCAACTATTGACCCAAGACATGATTCGGAGCTGATGCATATAATGCTATAAGTTCGGGGTGCCACACTGTCGAAAGTGTTCGGACTTTTCATGCCGTATTATGGGGTATACTGAAGCCCCTGGCGTACTAGTCATACCAGAATGTACGGCAATCTGTCGTAAATAAGCAGACAAGAAAAAAAGGAAAGGGTAATGCAATAATAGGCTAACGCTATGTATTGTTATTAAATAGTACGCCAAAGGGTACGGATACAAGTAGTGCAATAAGCAAACAATAGGACTATTTGACATGTCGTACCCAAGGGCAAGCTGTGTATGGGTATGTAAAACAGGTATATCGATCGTTATTAGAGACCACCTGAGGATTCCCTTGTACGTCAGGCCGTCTTGCTTCCTTGGTATTTCCTTACCCAATGAGTCCAACAATTAGACTGCCGGAAAGGGCTTTCAGAGAGTAAGGTCCTGAAAGAGAGGAAAATGATAAAGGTATACAGCCCCTGAGGCGGTTGAGCCGCATTGTGGGATGCGCCGTAGTGGTGCATCCGCCTATGCCCATGGTATCTTGAGTGTGTAATTATGTACGCGTGGCGCATATTTTGCCGCTTGACTGGGACTAGGACGGAGGCCGAATTGCTAGTCGAGCTCAAAACGTTCCTGCCTATCCTCCTGTGGGGTACTCCGGACTGGCTTGAAGGTGTCTAGGGTCTTTTTCGCCGAATTGTCGACTTGCCTAATAAGGCTGCTTTGCGCTTCTGCTGCGAGAGCCGCAGTGTGCTCTTTTGTGCGGAGCGAGCGCTCTGCGTTTCCATTAACTGTTATAACCCAGCGTGGTCCTGGCATTTTGAGTTTGAGATATGCATAATGTGCTACCGCACTGAATCTGGCAAATGTGGTTCGTCTGAGCAGTGTGTGATAGCCGCTGCAAAAGGGGACGATGTCAAAGATTAACTCCTCGCTTCGGAAGTTGTCCGGAGATCCGAAGACCACTTCCAGTGTGATTGAGCCCGTGCAACAAGCCTCTACACCTGGGATTACTCCTTTAAAGGTGGTTTTTGTGGGTTTGATCCTCGAGGGGTCTATGCCCATTTTGCGCACTGTATCCTGATAGAGCAGGTTCAGGCTGCTGCCACCGTCCATAAGGACTCGAGTGAGGTGAAATCCGTCAATGATGGGGTCAAGGACCAATGCGGCAGATCCGCCATGACGGATACTAGTGGGGTGGTCCCTGCGATTAAAGGTGATCGGACAAGAGGACCATGGGTTGAACTTTGGGGCGACTGGCTCCATCGCATAGACATCCCTTAGTGCACGCTTCCGTTCCCTCTTGGGAATATGGGTTGCGTATATCATGTTCACCGTTTTCACTTGTGGAGGGAACCTCTTCTGTCCTCCTGTGTTCGGCGGTCAAGGCTCCTCCTCGTCGTCGCTATGCAGCCCCTTGTCCTTGTTTTCGGCATTTAACTTGCCAGCCTGCTTGAACACCCATCATTCTGTGTTGGTGTGATTGGCTGGCTTATTGGGGGTGCCGTGAATTTGACACGAGCGATCGAGTATGCGGTCCAAACTGGAGGGGCCTGATTTCTCCTTTTGAACGGCTTTTTCCACTGACCGGATTTGGAGCCACTGAATCCGGCATTGACTACCGTGTCTTCGGCGTTATCGCTGTTGTTGTGGCACTTGTGTCTGTTACGACGTCGCTTGCCGTTAGTATCTTTGGCATCTGAAGTGCCAGGATTCCTTGATGTGTTGTTGTTGCGAGCCAGCCAGCTATCCTCGCCCGTGCAAAAGCGGGTCATGAGTGTTGTGAGGGCTGCCATGGACTTCGGCTTCTCTTGGCCGAGGTGTCGGGCGAGCCACTCGTCCCAGATGTTATGCTTAAATGCCGCTAAGGCCTCGACATCCAGACAGTCAACAATTTGGTTCTTTTTAGTTAGGAACCGAGTCCAGAATTTCCTGGCCGATCCACCTGGCTGTTGGGTTATGTGGCTCAAGTCATCAGCATCTGGTGGTCGCACATAAGTGCCCTGGAAGTTTTCAAGGAATGCATCTTCCAAATTCTCCCAACTGCCGATGGAGTTTGCTGGCAGGCTATTCAGCCAATCTCGAGCTGGTCTTTTGAGTTTTAGTGGGAGGTACTTGATGGCATGTGGATCGTCACCGCGGGCCATGTGGATGTGGAGGAGGAAGTCCTCGATCCATACCGCGGGGTCTGTTGTGCCATCGCATGACTCAATGTTCATGGGTTTGAATCCTTCTGGGAATTCATGATCCATTACTTCATCAGTGAAGCATAGGGGGTGTGCGGCGCCTATGTGCCGGGCTATGTCACGACGCAGTTCATATGAGTCCTATCTGTTGTATTCGGCACGACCGGATTTGCTTTCAGCGTATCCGGCGTGACGATCATCGTCACGCGTTGGGGCGTGACCCCGTGATCCGTATATCGATCTTGTATGTCCTGCTTTGTTTTCCAATACGTCTCGCAGGTCCCGCATGTTGCATGGGGCCTTGGTGTTTTTGTTAGTCTGGTGACGGGTGCAGGCTGAACTTCGGGCTGATATGCCCCTCTGTCTCAGCCATGAGGTGGCTGATCAGCCGCATCATACGCTAGTAATGTAGGTTTTAATGCTTCCTCCTCGAGTTGGGGTAGCAACCTGCGCTTTGGGTAACTCTTGGTTGGGCGTTCGATTTCGTACTCCTCGGCCGCAAGGACTTCAGTCCATCTATCCGCTAGCAAATCCTGATCAGCTCGAAGCTGTTGTTGCTTTTTCTTCAGGCTGTTTGCTATGGCTATAAGCCGGCGCTTGAAGCGCTCCTGATCGACGGGATCCTCAGGCACGATAAATTCTTCGTCGCCGAGGCTCACCTCGTCTTCGGAGAGAGGCATGTAATTGTCATCCTCTGATTCTCTGTCTGCTACCTGTTCTGGAGGGTTGTCTTGTTCATCCTCCCGCTCGAGGTCTGGGTGGAGGGGATTGTCATTGTCTTTGGCACTATCCGGAGCGTTATTGTCTCTTGTGTCGGTATCACTACTTTTGCTATGGCGGGACTTAGAGCGGCGCCGCTGACGTCGGTGCTTGGATTGCTTCTTAGAGGGATTATCCTCCGTTGTCTTGTCACCCTCCCCTTCTTTGGGGGTGTCCACCATGTATATGTCATATGATGAGGTGGCAGTCCAGCGCCCTGTGGGCAGTGGTTCTTGTTCGTCTCCTGCATCATCGACAGTGGCTACTAAGTGGGTGGTGGGTGGGGAGCGAATTTCTTCATCATCCGCATCCCACTCTAGCCGGACATAGTTCGGCCTAGGGTCTCCTGACAGGGAGATGGACCTCAATGAGTTTAGCACGACGCCAAAGGGCGAGTGCTGAAAGATATCCTCGGAGGGAAACTCCATGATCGGTGCCCAATCGGATTCGATAGGCACGGACGCAGATGGCTCGGAGCCCATGGCCGGGGACGAATCCAACGGTTCGGCAACATGTGTCTCGTAGGCGGTGAAGTCAGTATTCGGCTCTATCGCCGCTGAGTGCGCGGCCTTCGTGGCGAGGTCCATCCACCCGTTCTCAGGCGGCGTAATTTGTTCCAGATTGAGGGCCGGAGTGGTTACAGGTGTGATCTCTCGGACACTGTCCGACGGCAGAGCTTAGCCATGCTCGTCGTGATTGTGTGGCGCACCTGACATGGGCTCGAATCCGTCGAAGATCAAGTCTCCGCGGATGTTGGCAGTATGGTTCAAGTTTCCAAACCTGACCTGATGGTCAGGGGCGTAGCTATCGATCTGCTCCAGATGGCCAAGTGAGTTGGCCCGCAGTACGAAGCCGCCAAATACGAAGATTTGTCCGGGGAGGAAAACCTCACCCAGGATCGCATCGTTACCGATGATCGAAGGAGCCATCAAGCCTTATGGTGACGGCACAGTGGAACTCTCAATGAAAGCACCAATGTCGGTGTCAAAACCGGCGGATCTTGGGTAGGGGGTCCCGAACCGTGCGTCTAAGGCGGATGGTAACAGGAGGCGGGGGACACGATGTTTACCCAAGTTCGGGCCCTCTCGATGGAGGTAATACCCTACTTCCTGCTTGATTGATCTTGATGATATGAGTATTACAAGAGTTGATCTACCACGAGATTGTAGAGGCTAAACCCTAGAAGCTAGCCTATGGTATGATTGTTATTGTCCTACGTACTAAACCCTCCGGTTTATATAGACACCGGAGGGGGCTAGGGTTACACAGAGTTGGTTACAAGGGAGGAGATCTACATATTCGTATTGCCAAGCTTGCCTTCCACGCCAAGGAGAGTCCCATCCGTACACGGGACGAAGTCTTCAATCTTGTATCTTCATAGTCCAACAGTCTGGCTAAAGTATATAGTCCGGCTGTCCGAGGACCCCTTAGTCCAGGACTCCCTCAATCATACATAGTGTGCGAGAGAGACCTATAGATGGAGTATATATGCATGTGAACTAGAAAGACCCCCCCCACACACACACACACATACACACACACAAAGAGAGAGAGAGAGAGAGAGAGAGAGAGAGAGATGGAGAGAGAGGAAGAGGGATCAACAAGGTTTGTGTGTTGGATGCGTGCGATAGAATTGAAGATTGTCGGCGAGAGAGAGAGAGATAGAGCAGGAGTCCGGGAGAGGGGGAGGTCGCGTTTTATGCATCAAAGACTCATATAAACCATGTTTCGATATAACTTGCATTCAAATATTTAAATTGGAGAACATGTTGTCTGCAATCCACACATGAACTGAGATATTCGTATAACAAACAAGTTCAATAATTTGACTTTCAACATGTTCATGGAGTACTATAATACTGTACAACATGCTACTCGATTGAGGTGTTCAATATTGTATTTAGATCACTATTTTCACCTGGTGAACGAGCTATTTCATTGAATTGAGGTATTTCATTTTGGGTTTGGTTCCCGTTTTTGAGTGGGTCAACTATTTATCATATAGTAAATCGTTAGCAACGAGCATGTAAAAACACATTACTCCCGAGCATCATCTCTCCATCTAAAAAAGAAGTGGCAAGCTAATATTTCAAAATTTGATTCGAATCGACTTGGTAAGGTAGACGTGGATGCTTGTTCTCCGAAAGTTTGAATGAACCGTTAAACACCCTCTGCTCGGTGGAATTCTCCAGAGCAAATAAATGAGAGACGCGAAATTACCAGCCTATGTGGGACACGCATCAATTGGCCCATTGTACATCGAGGGTAGGTTCGTAACTTCATCCAAGCGCGCCTTCTCCTCGGCCGAAATGACATGTGCCAAATAGTTCATAAACCATGGTAGGAAAAACACCCTCTCCTCGCCTGAAATAGCTCGCGCCCACTATTTCAAAACACGCTCTCGCCCAAAATCGCTTGCGCCCACTATATTTCAAAACACGCCCTCCTCGCCCGAAATCGCTCGCACCCACTATATTTCAAAGCACACCCTCCTCGCCCGAAATCGCTCGCGCCCACTATTGGGAGAAGCAAAGTTACTCTACTATCCCCGACCATCAGTACACAGACCCAAGCCGAGAAGCCTAAAGGAAGGGGAAAACTGTAACTCCCCCCCACACACACACATTTCAGACAAATGCGTCCGTAAGACATGGTTACCCCTCCCAATTCCCCATTCACACCTCGTGGGCGCCAAATCACCATCTCCCCGAATGCTCCCTTCTCCCGAGCCGCGAAACCTCAGCCCCTCCTCCATGGCGCGCCCACCGCACCAAATTCACAGCCGCCCTCCTCTCTAATCCCAGAGATGTTGTCCATTTGCCATCATGCACTGGGCCATGTGCCTCTTACTCCGTGCTGCCGGAGCTGCCTCGATGATAGTCGCGTGAACCGTACCGGAGCCAATTCACCCCCGTTGTTGTTCACGGTGCCGAAGCGGCTCCAACTTTGGATCCGTCCAGAGCCCCGGCGCTGTTTCCCCGTAGCCGTCGACCATCGCGACATCTCTGCTTCCCTGCCGCCGGTAGCCACCGCAACCGCGCCAGCCGCACCGACTCAGCAGTTGGAGCTGCCTACTTCACCGGGCCGCCAGATGGGTCGCACCCTCATCTCAAATCACTTTATTTAGGCGCCAGTTGTCTGAATTTTTATTCTGGGCCAATCGATTCCCAACGGGAAGAAGCACCCGTCGAGCCGGCGGAGCTCCTAGGCTGTCGGTTGGCTGGTGTCTAACGTAAGGGCGCGGGGGTGGGGGGCAAGTTCGCCGTGGAAGCAATGCTTAGATGGCTATCTTAGAGTTGCGTGGGTTGAAGGTACTCTCGCCCCCGGATTTGGATGACGACGAGTCTTTGTGGATTGGCCCGGGGGCGGCACAACCACGACAGTGCGGTGGGGCGGGGAGCGGGGTTTTGGTCGGGGCCATGGACGGCGGAGGTAGGCTGCTCTACCGGTGGTCGCTAGCTCTTCGGGGAAGATTCCGAACAGTGTCAGCCGAGAGGCACAAGACAGCCATCAAGCCATCCGGCGTAGATCGAACAGTACCAAAATTAAATAAAATCGTGTGACCCCAATTTAGTCTTCAGTCAACACACGTGTGACCACTCTCGTACCTTGTTGTTGATCTCTGAGGCTATTTCTTCTTATCAGAGAGATGTGTCGTTCTTAACATTATGCGTTTTCTGCATCTTCAGCCACACTGTCTTCCGACTCACCGCAGCTGCTCCAACAAGGGAAGTATACACCAGAAGGGAGCTATAGTCCCCACTCAACAGTTCCCTGCATTGAATGCGCGTACCCGACATGGACAACCACAACAACTGCAGGGCCATCGACAAGTCAGCACATGATGCTCACTCCTATGGATGGCGGCCAGATAGGCTGTACCCTCATCTTACTTGTGTGCAACATTTATGGCTTTGTTATTCATCTAAGCATGGAAAATAGATTATCACATTTCACTGTATATTCATGCGGATCTCTTACGGGTCTTGTTCAGGAGTTAAGGATGGTCCATAGTTCAGCTAAGAGACTTGTTCTTTAGGTAACGATGTTCCATAGTTATCATCTATCAGCCAATGCTATCCCACACGCTGGTGATTATAGTATTATACCACTTCTAGTATAACATATGTTGTTCTTTAATACTTTTGTGTGCCATCTAGTTAATATCGAGTACAAACGATACATATTCTGTAGCTTTCATCTGTGTTCTCCCTTTAGTTTTTAGACCTGTTGCTGCTAGTTAACCCTAGTCCTACTATTTATGTCGTCTCCTACAGGAACTCATTACATAAATCTAACTACTAGTTGTCTTCCATGCATGTCAGATATAATTGCACACACTGATTTATCCACAAGAACCTCATGGAGCAATGTAACAGCCAACAAACTTGACGTCAAATGATACCCAATATGATGGAACATGTAAAGACAGTTCTTCACAAGACTTGTAGAAAGATGATGAATCCTATTCACCCCATGAGGTCCTTGCTCTAACTTGGCCCTTGATATGGGTACAACATGCATATAATGTCCTGGAGTGCATCTACTCTGTTGCAATGCCTTGTGCTTAGCCTGCTGATCATGCATGTAAATATGGCATGCCTTCCTGTTTTTCAGTACCTATTCCATTAATGATAACATGTTTTCAAATTCAAGTACTATCATTCTACTCTATCGCAATGCCATCTGCTTAGTTTGGACATCATGCTTCTCAATATCTTATGCATTGTTATTCATTAGTATGTACTTCATCTGTCTAGCATAACATGTTCTTTTTTACATAGAAGTGTTGTTCTAGTGGTCTCTTGCAATGTCATCTTAGTTTCCCAATCATACACGCATATGTTGCCTTAGTGTATTTTTTGTATGTATTCCGCTAGCATACAGTTTTACATTCGAGTAGTGTTTTTTTTACACTGTTGTCCTGTCGTATCCCTAGCTCTTACATCATACTTCCTCCGTCCGGATTACATGTCACAGAAATGGATAAAACTAGATGTATCTAGAACTGAAATACGCTAGACCCATCCATTTATTTTCGGATGGAGGGAATACATGTCAATATGTCATACCTTTCTATTCTTTAGTACCTATTCCATCTCTGCTGTAGCATGTTTTATAATTGAAGCACCATTCTTCTATATAAGGCATGCAAGGGGAAGACGGCTATGTTAGAATCTGAAGGGTTACAAACCAGGTCTTTGCAAAAGATCCAAACGCCAGGAGATAATAAACCAACTCCAGTTTTCATAGATATTGCTCAAGCACAAAGAAACCCAACTCCCATTGATAATAAGCAGATTCCAGTGGCCAAAGAACTAGTCCTCTCCAGTCCAGCAAAAAGTGTCAACTCCATTCTAAGAAGTGTGTCTGTATCCTCGCATCATGAAATTTTATAGCATTCTGATCATATTTTCTACATGTTTCTTACCCATCTCTCTTTTAGAAAATAAGGTTAAATGATAGAAGACTTCCTCCATTGGGATCATATTCGAGGAAAGTATCTTGCGGGAATTCTCTGTGCTCCAATGCTGATGTAAGTACCTGTTGTATATCACTATATTTTTACATCAGCATGTATTTTGTTAATCGGCGTGAATCCAACCTTTATCTGATCTAAAATTAGTTGTAGCAAAATGTTAAAGGCGACAATGTTGATTTTTGTAAGGAAAATTGCCTGGTAGTTTTGCATACTGAGCTGCATGAGTCTACTATCTCATATCATGCACATTACTGAATTGTTGTGCTGCTCTGGTTGCCCATCCATTCATTGTGTCAATGTTGCTTTCGTATTACCTTACCTGGCTGATGATAGATGTGCCATATTGTGTTAATTTGTTCTAGGATGGCGTGGTCTGGTTGCCCAAACGTTCGTCGTGTCAATGTTGCTTTCCTATTATCTGACCTGGCCAATGATAGCAATGCTAGTGTGTTAATTTGGTGCAGGCTGAAGATAAGAAGACAAACTCTAAAAACAGCAAGGCAGCCCCATTGTTTCTTTCCAATAAATCTAGGCAGGGTAATGGCAACAACTCTTGATTAATCTATTCGGTTCCCCTCCTAATTTATGTTATGATGCAGTGGTCGAGACACTCTCCACTATCAATAATACAAACCTGCCAAAATCGCCACCTGAATCTGTTCAGTTTCCTCTGTCTCGAATGCAACGGAAAAATGTATGTTTGTGAACCAATTAATGGCTGAAGCAATGATGGAAATGGTGGAGGAAACAGAGGTGCACATTCATGTGCAACAACAACTAATCAATGTTTTTAGAGACAGTGTAGCAAAGCAGCAAGAACTTGCCCACATGCTTATCGGCGTCATCCACGCTGAGGTTGTAGATTGCGATGTTGTAGATCATTAGGTTCTGTTCATTTATTTGCACTGGCATCAATCTTTGATCGCCCAGTGGAAGTAATTTCCTGTAATATATGCTGGATGTGCAACATTTTTCCCTGTATGCCGTGCCTTTGCTTGATCGGTTCTGGTCCTGTGCATAATTGTTCATCGTAATGGGCTCAAATTATCAAATTGGGCCTAAAGACATGTACAAACTTTAGTGGGCTCATTAAGTTCATGGGCCCATTAAGTTAATGGGCCATTACCATGCAGAAAGTTAATGGCCAGCCCTCTTACAAGTCGGGTCATTAACAGGCCGACATCGAAGCGGGCAACAGGTGGGCCCATTTGATTTCACGGGCCGTTAACAGGCTGATACTAGGTCGGTCTACATATGGCCCAACTATAATGTGGGCCTTTAGCAGGACGAAAGAGATAGCGGGCTCGTAGTGGACCATGAAGAGCATGGGCCGAGGCCAAAAGTCAGGTCGTACTGTAAATGGCCCAACTGTGTTGTGGGCCTTTAGCAGGCCGAAAGAGAAACTGGGCTGGTATTGGACCATGAAGAGCATGGGCCGTTAAAAGGCCAAAACTCAGGTCTGACTGCAAATGGCCCAACTCACTTATGGGCCATCAACAAGCTGAAAGACACATCGGGCCAGAAATTGGCCCAACACTTAAGCGGGTTGCTAAAAGGCCGAAAGATGTACATCTTGAAAATTGGCCCATCCCTTGAATGGGCCATTAACAGGCCGAAACCATCGGGCCAATATTGAGCCCAAATATATAGCGGGCTGTTAATGGGCTCGAACTAACGATGGGCTGCAATGGTGTCAAATCATTAACGGGCCGAATTGGCACGTCTCATATGGGCCGTGGGCTTAAACGGACCTAACACAAGTAGGCCTTATATGGGCGGGCCTGCTAATTCTTAATGGGCCGACCTTCTTCGCCGGAATGGGCCACTTTTGGGCTGTCCAAATCTTGATCTATCATAGGCGCCTCTTGTCCAATGAGTGGATGACATCTGTCCCAATGGTGAGCCGACACGTGGTTCCTTCGGCCAATGAGAATTTCGCACGTGGAAAATCCCCATTGGTCCGGGCTGTTAACGGGTTATCGGATCCAAACAGGAACTTGATAGCTTAATGGCGACCCGTTATGGTGGATGCCACATGTCGGTCACCCTTGACGAAAGCACTTCTATGACGCGTGATTTATCATCATGGAAGTGGAAACTTCCGTGATGATAATTTTGGTAATGTCATGGAACACTTCTATGACATCACAGGTATGACTATCTTGATTTTGTCATAAAATCGTCATGGATGTACTTGCATGACAGAAAACGTTACCTACTATGACAAACACGTATCATCACGGAAGTGTATTTTTTTGTAGTGCTAAGAGAGCTAACCGGTCTAAAAAACAATCTATTCCTTTTCGTTTTCGGCAGAAAAGCAAAGGGGATTTATGTGACAAGATATTGAAGCTGGAGCTGGAGGTCGATGATTTAAAGGAGGAAATTTCTCTCCTCAAGTACAATATGAAAAAGTTGAAGGCACAACTGTCATCACAACCATCATCTTCTTTACCACCAAAAGAGAATTGAGCATCGGGTATGGGCACTCCCCTTGGCTTCCGCCAAGCTTGGGGGAGGTGCCCCGGTATCGTATCATCCCACTATCTTTTTGCCTTTACTTATTTTAGTTCGATCTTTTGCTTTAGATGAATAAAAGTTTAGTTCGATCCTTTCTTCTTTAAGAGTTTGCTTAGTGATCTATCCTTGTAATCATGTGCGAGATATATAATAAAGTTTAGTTTGAGTTTTTCTTTCTTTACTTTCTTGTTGCAATAAAAAGAAATGAATTAAATAAAGAGAAAGAATAGAAATAAAAGGAAAGAAAGTATGAAAAGATTATATACTAATCTTATTGTAGGTGATGACACCACATAAGGAAAAGTATAAGTAGAAAATTTTATTAGAGATTGACAAACATAACATTAGTCAATGATGCAACTCATGAAAGAATTAATGAGGGAAGAGAATATTCACATGTTAATATATTATCCTAGAAATCTTTTGTGATTGTGAGCCCTCATCAAAATATTATATGCTAAAATTGTTGACGTTGGACAAGGAAGGCAACTTAATGGTTTATGTTTGTTTATATTCACATAGAAGTCATATTGTCATGGATCCTTTAACATGTGGTGCTTGCCCTTATCTTTGCTAGCCAAAAATTCCGCACTAAGTAGAGATACTACTTGTGCATCCAAAAACCCTTGAACCCAAATCTTATTTTCAAGTGTCCACCATACCTACCTAGGGATTGAGCAAGATCCCTCAAGTAAGTTGTCATCGGTGAGAAAAGGCAATAAAAATTTCTTCTAAAAGTGTGAGATCATTTAGTGTAAGAGAAAATTGAGCGTTGTACGAACTTGTGATGGTGAAGAATAAAAGCGACGGACTGCATAATAAAGGTTGCTATCACAAGGGGCAATACAACATGACGTTCTTTTCCACTAAGGGGTTGAGCATGCAAACAAATAAGCGCATGGAAACCTTTGCTTCCCTCTGCGAAGGGCCTATCTTTTACTTTTATGTATTTACTTTCATGCAAAGAGTCAAAGGTTTCCTTCTACTCCTTTTTATTTTTCTCCTTTGGCAAGCATCATGTGGTGAGGAAAGATCTAGGCACATATGTCCAGTTGAATATAGATAGCATGAGTTATTATTGTTGACATCACCCTTGAGGTGAATACATTGGGAGGAGAAACTATAAGCCCCTATCTTTCTATGTGTCCAGTTGAAACGTTTTCCTCATTTGTACGCGGTGGGTGTTAGCAATCATAAAAGACTATATGATGGTTGAGTATGTGGACTTACCAAAAGGCTCTAATACGTGACCCTTCCTGAAAAGATGATGAACTGTAGTTGCAAAGTTGACTAAGAACATAGTTTGTTGGTTTTTAATAGAGTTTTTTGCTGTATACTTCAATAGTGTGATGAATTATCACTTATTCATGAGAAGTCTATGATAAGAGCTTTATGATAAGAGTCTTATGTTTAAGTTTGTTGCTGTTATAATAGTGAACATGATGCTTCTATGTACGTATTTTGTTTTTATCGACACCTCTCTCTCAAAGCATGTGGACATGTTTCTCAATTTCGGCTTTTTGCTTGAGGACAAGCGAGGTCTATGCTTGGGGGAGTTGATACGTCCATTCTACATCATGTTTCCCTACTGTTATTTATGATGTTTTTATCCATAATAATGCTTTTTGGAGTAATTCTAATGCCTTTTCTCTCATAATATGCAAGGTATACACAAAGAGGGAGAATTCCAGCAGCGGGAAATCTGGACCTGGAAAAGCTACACCAGGCCACCTATTCTGCACAACTCCAAACAAGCTGGAACTTCATGGAGATTTTTTATCAAATATATGATGAATATTGGATCAAATAACTACCAGAGGGGGCCCACCAGGTGGGCACAACCCACCTGGGCGCACCAGGGAGCCCAGGCGCGCCTTGGTGGGTTGTGCTCACCCAGGCCCACCTCCTATGCCCATCCTCTGGTATATAGGTCATTTTGACGTAGAAAAAATAAGGAGAGTACTTTTGGTACAGAGCGCCGCTGTCTCGAGGCAGAACTTGGGTAGGAGCACTTTTGCCCTCCGGTGGAGCGATTCCGCCGGGGGAACTTCCCTCCCGGAGGGGGAAATCATCGTCATCATCATCACCAACAACTCTCCCATCTTGGGGAAGGTAATCTCCATCAACATCTTCAATAGCACCTTCTCATCTCAAACCCTAGTTCATCTCTTATGTTCAATCTTGTTACCGTAACTATAGATTGGTGCTTGTGCATAGTAGTGTTGATTACATCTTGTAGTTGATTACTATATGGTTTATTTGGTGGAAGATTATACGTTCAGATCCAATATGCTATTTAATACCCATATGATCTTGAGCATGATTATCATTTGTGAGTAGTTACTTTTGTTCTTGAGGTCACGGGAGAAATCATGTTGCAAGTAATCATGTGAACTTGATATGTGTTCGATATTTTGATAGTATGTATGTTGTGATTCCCCTAGTGGTGTCATGTGAAAATCGACTACATGACACTCTTCACCATATTTGGGCCTAAGGGAATGCATTGTGGAGTAGCAATTAGATGATGGGTTGCGAGAGTGACAGAAGCTTAAACCCCAGTTTATGCGCTATTCCGTAAGGGACCGATTGGATCCAAAGTTTAATTCTATGGTTAGAATTTATTCTTAATACTTTTCTCGTAGTTGTGGATGCTTGCGGGAGGGTTAATCATAAGTAGGAGGTTTGTTCAAGTAAGAACAGCACCTAAGCACCGGTCCACCCATATATCAAATTATCAAAGTACCGAACATGAATTAAACCAACATGATGAAAGTGACTAGATGAAAATTAGGTGTACCCTTAAGAATGCTTTGCTTATCATAAGAGACCATTTTGGCATGTCCTTTACCTCAAAAGGATTGGGCTATCTTGCTGCACTTTTCTTACTACTATCGTTACTTGCATCTTACAAATTATCTTGCTATCAAACTACTCAGTTACTTACAATTTCAGCACTTGTAGACATTACCTTACTGAAAACTACTTGTCATTTCCTTCTGCTCCTCATTGGGTTCGACACTCTTACTTATCGAAAAGAGCTACAATTGATCCCCTATACTTGTCGGTCATCAGAGTCACCCTCAAGAACTCTCTAGTTCTTCTTCTTTGGGACCCACATCAACTTGATGGGAATCCTTGGATTTGTAGTTGTACTTGATGAAGTAGAACTTGATGTAGTCTTGGGAACCCACTTGACCAAGGCCTTTGGAACTTCTTCAAATGAATTAATCTCTTCTTGAAGATTGTCCTTTCCTTTTAGCTTATGGTCTTGTGGTGGAAGATCATCTTGAGCTTGTGTTCCCTTGAAATAAGTAAGGTCATACTTCTCTTGTTGAGGAACAAACTTCGTCTTGGGATATTGATATTCTTCCCACTCAACTCCATTGGCATTGAACTAGCGTTCAAAACCAACACCTTGATTCTTCCGTTGCCTTCCTTGCTTGTGTACAATTACCTCAAATTGCTTACTTCCGGCAAGGCTCTTGTAAAGACCTTTCTCTATAATTCCCTTCAATAAGCTATTTTATTGCTCAAGTGTAACTTGGCTAAGAGAATCATTAGTGGAATCAAGAGAACTACTAGAAGCAACAATATTGGATTTAGCATGATTATTGTTACTACTAGAAGAAGAATGTTTCTTGCTCTTGTTGCTAGATTTTACTTGTGGCATGTAAGTGGACAAGAGTAAATGCTTGGCAATCTAAGAAGAACTTTTCTTTCGAAGATCGTCATTGATTGCCTTTAAGAACCCATGCTCTTGATCTAAATTGAGCTTTTCAAAGAGTAGCTTCTCATGAATTTTTAAAAGCTCTCTATGATCCTCTAAAGTAGTTTCATGAGCTAACCTAAGAGTGTTTAGTTATTTAGTTAGACACTCAAGCTCCTTCTTATCACTGTCATTCGTTTTATCTTGATTACTCCCTCCATCTAGGTGCATTAGGCATCTTAGAAGATGCACCGCAACCTAAGTGTGAAGAGATTGGGCTAGGAGAAAAATTGAATGACAGAGGAAGCCAATCACACCATTCCTTTCTCAACTAAAAACGTGCTATTAATTAGGAGTCCTCTTAAAATCTCAATAGCATGCCACAGAAATTGCATGCATTGGCCCTCCATTTAATAGATGCGGTCTAATTAATATGCATGCAAATAGTACTACTATTTCGCTCCTCAGCGTTTTGGGATTATTTGATTTTCGTTAGATGCATAATACACTGAGAGGAGGGAGTAGCATGATTTATAGCAATTTCATCATAGTTTTCATCACTAGTGTTGTCAACAAGTAAATCATCATCGCCTAGCAAATCATCTTCATCACTACTAAAATCAACATACTCGGGGTGTGATACCTTAGGGCCTTTGGCCCTAAAGCATCTTCCAGTTCATTCATTTGGTGAGTCGAATATGTCTTAGGAGTTGGATGACACAAGTGCAAGACCGGAAACACCTTCATCTTGAGTATATTCGGAGTCGGAGTGATAACTTCTCTCGGAGTAGTTGTCGGAGTCGGAACCGGATACCCATTCACCAACGTGAGCTTGATGTCTTCGTCTCGTGTAGCTCTTTGATGACTTGTCCTTCCTTTCCAAATCCTTGCTTCTACGAAAGGGTCTTCGTTCATAATGATCATCTCTAGTCCTTCTTTCTCTTGGAGGTGATTCCTCTCTTTTACTTCTCCTTTTAGGTGAGTCTTCTCTTCTTTTGTAGGGAGCCGTACACTCACTAGAGTAGTGTCCGGGTCTTCCACAATTGTTGAAATTACGAGCGCGACTAGAAGATCTTTTGTCATTGTAGGACCTTGACTTGGACCTTCTCTCTTTGCTTCTACTCTTGTAGAACTTGTTGAAGTTCTTCACCATTAAGCTCAATTCTTCATTGAAGACTTGTTTATCACTTGATGTTGTAGGAGAATCACATGAAGCTTTGTAAGCACCACTAGACTTGTTGTGAAGCTCTTCCTTATCCTTGAGTGACATCTCATGAGAAACAATTTTACCAATGACTTCCGTTGGCTTGAGATCTTTGTAGTTTGGCATCATTTGGATCAAGGTGCACACGTTATCATATTTTCCATCCAAGGCTCTTCGGATATTCTTGATGATGAATCTGTCGGTCATCTCTTCGCTTCCCAAGCCGGCAATCTCATTCGTGATGAGAGAAAGTCTAGAGTACATTTCAGTGACTCCTTCACCATCCTTCATTTTGATCTTGTCAAGTTGACTTTGAAGCACGTCCATTTGGATTCCTTGAAGGATTCAGTACCTTCGTGCATTGATACGTCTCCGTCGTATCTACTTTTCCAAACATTTTTGCCCTTGTTTTGGACTCTAACTTGCATGATTTGAATCGAACTAACCCGGATTGATGCTGTTTTCAGCAGAATTGTCGTGGTGTTATTTTTGTGCAGAAACAAAAATTCTCGGAATGACCTGAAAATCAACGGAGGTTATTTTTGGAAAATATAAAAAATACTGGCGAAATAATCAAGGCTAGGGGGCCCACATCCTTTCCACGAGGGTGGGGGGCGCCCCTGCCCCCTGGGCCGCCCCTGCCTTGTGGGCCCCCTGGAGCTCCACTGACCTCAACTCCAACTCCATATATTCGTGGGAGAAAAAATCGGAGATTCATCGCGTTTTACCATATGGAGCCGCTGCCAAGCCCTAAACTCTCTCGGTAGGGCTGATCTGGAGTCCGTTCGGGGCTCCGGAGAGGGGAATCCGTCGCCATCATCATCATCAACCATCCTCCATCACCAATTTCATGATGCTCACCGCCGTGCGTGAGTAATTCCATCGTAGGCTTGCTAGACGGTGATGGGTTGGATGAGATTTATCATGTAATCGAGTTAGTTTTGTTAGGGTTTGATCCCTAGTATCCACTATGTTCTAAGATTGATGTTGCTATGACTTTGCTATGCTTAATGCTTGTCACTAGGGCCCGAGTGCCATTATTTCAGATCTGAACCTATTATGTTTTCATGAATATATGTGAGTTCTTGATCCTATCTTGCAAGTCTATAGTCACCTACTATGTGTTATGATCCGGCAACCCCGAAGTGACAATAATCGGGACCACTCCCGGTGATGACCATAGTTTGAGGAGTTCATGTATTCACTATGTGTTAATGCTTTTGTCCGGTACTCTATTAAAAGGAGGCCTTAATATCCCTTAGTTTTCGCTAGGACCCCGCTGCCACGGGAGGGTAGGACAAAAGATGTCATGCAAGTTCTTTTCCATAAGCACGTATGACTATATTCGGAATACATGCCTACATTACATTGATGAATTGGAGCTAGTTATGTGTCACCCTATGTTATGACTGTTACATGATGAACCGCATCTGGCATAATTCTCCATCACCGATCCAATGCCTACGAGTTTTTCATATATTGTTCTTTGCTTATTTACTTTTCCTTTGCTACAGTTACAATCACTACAAAACCCAAAAATATTACTTTTTCTACCGCTACCGTTACTTCCATATTACTTTGCTACTAAATACTTTGCTGCAGATATTAAGTTATCCAGGTGTGGTTGAATTGACAACTCAACTGCTAATACTTGAGAATATTCTTTGGCTCCCCTTGTGTCGAATCAATAAATTTGGGTTGAATACTCTACCCTGGAAAACTGTTGCGATCCCCTATACTTGTGGGTTATCAAGACTATTTTCTGGCGCCGTTGCCGAGGAGCATTGCTCTATTCTTTGAGTCACTTGGGATTTATATCTGCTGGTCACCATGAAGAACTTGAAAGACGAGAAAACAAAAATTTATCCCTCAACTACGAGGGGAGGTAAGGAACTACCATCTAGCTCTACACTTGATTCACCTTCTGTTTGGAGTAAGCTTGCGACACCTAAACCTGCTTCTGCTATTAATTCTGATATGTCGCATGTTATTGATGATGCCACTTCTGCTATGCATGATACTTATGTTGAAACTACTTCTATGCTTGATACTACTTGCCACTTGGTGAATTTCTTGATGAACAACTTGCTAGGGCTAGAGAGAATGAAATTATTGAAACTGATAATATTGATGAAAGTGATGATGAAGATTCTCCCCCTAAATATGAATTGCCTGTTGTGCCTGAGGGCTATGTTATGGATGAAGAAACTGCTAGAGACTTTCTTGCTTGCAATGATAGAAGCGATCTTAAGAAATTATTAGCTAAGCTTAAACAAAAAACTCTGAATGCTAGAATGAAATATGATCCTGCTTATGCTACTTCACCTATCTTTCTTACTGATAAGGATTATGAATTCTCTATTGATCCTGATATAGTTACTTTGGTTGAATCTGATCTTTTCTATGGCTATGAATCTGAAACTGTTGTGGCACATCTTACTAAATTAAATGATATAGCCACCCTGTTCACTAATGATGAAAAAACTCGCTACTATTATATCCTTAAAATATTTCCGTTCTCATTAAAGGGTGATGCTAAGATATGGTTTAATTCTCTTGATCCTGGTTGTGTGCATAGTCCCCAGGATATGATTTATTAATTCTCTGCTAAATACTTCCCTACTCATAAGAAACAAGATGCTTTACGGGAAATATATAATTTTGTGCAAATTGAAGAAGAAAGTCTCCCACAAGCTTGGGGGAGGCTTCTCCAATTACTTGATTTCTTTTATAATGGACTAACCGATGCTTCCAGTGACCACCTGGATAGTTGTGCTGGTTCTGTTTTCAGGAAAGAACACCAGATGAAGCTGATTGAATAATATGTTGACTAATGAAAATAATTGGACACTTCCCGAACCAACTCCTAAGCCAACTCCGAAGAAAAGGGGTGTTCTATTTCTCAGCCCTGAAGATATGCAAGAGGCAAAGAAATCTATGAAAGACAAGGGTATTAAAGCTGAAGATGTTAAGAATTTACCTCCTATTGAAGAAATACATGGTCTTAATTTACCGCCTGTTGAAGAAATACATGGTCTTGATAACCCGACACAGGTAGTGAAGGTAAATTATCTCTATAGATATGATAAAGTTGAAATCCCTCCTACTAAGTTTGCTAGCCAATGTTTGGATGAGTTTGATAACTTAATGGTTAAGCAAGAAGATTTTAATGCTTATTTTGGTAGACAACTAAAACACAATGCCTATATGATTGAACACTTGAGTGATTATATGTCTAGAGTTAAAGGTGAACTTAAACTCATTAGTAAACATGCTTATATGGTTACCACTCAAGTATAACAAGTACTTAAAGCTCAGAATGATTTGCTAAATGAATTGAATAGTAAGAATAATGATTTTGCTGCTAGAGTGGCTACTAGAACTGGTAAAATGACTCAGGAAACTTTGTATCCTGAAGGCCACCCTAAGAGAATTGAGCAGGATTCTCAGAGAAATAATGTAGATGCACCTAGTACTTCTAAAAAGAAGAAAAAGAAAAATGATAGGACTTTGCATGCTTCTAGTGAACCTATTGCTAAAACGCGTGAGAATCCAAATGATATTTCTATTTCTGATGCTGAAGTACACAATCTGGTAATGAACATGAACCTAGTGATAATATTAATGATGATGTTCATGTTGACGCTCAACCTAGCAATAACAATGATGTAGAAATTGAACCTGCTGTTGATCTTGATAACTCACAATCAAAGAACCAACATTATGATAAGATAGACTTTGTTGCTAGGAAGCACGGTAAAGAAAGAGAACCATGGGTTCAGAAACCCATGCCTTTTCCTCCTAAACCATCCAAGAAAAAGGATGATGAGGATTTTGAGCGCTTTGCTGAAATGATTAGACCTATCTTTTTGCGTATGCGTTTGACTGATATGCTTAAAATGAATCCTTATGCCAAGTATATGAAAGAAATTGTTACAAATAAAAGAAAGATACCGGAAGCTGAAATTTCCACCATGCTTGCTAATTATACTTTTAAGGGTGGAATACCAAAGAAGTTAGGAGATCCAGGAGTACCCACTATACCATGCTCCATTAAAAGAAGTTATGTTAAAACTACTTTATGTGATCTGGGAGCCGGTGTTAGTGTTATGCCTCTCTCTTTATATCGTAGACTTGATTTGAATAAGTTGACACCTACTGAAATATCTTCGCAAATGGCTGATAAATCAGCTGCTATACCTGTCGGTATTTGTGAGGATGTGCCTGTTGTGGTTGCAAACGTTACTATTTTAACGGACTTTGTTATTCTTGATATTCCCGAGGACGATAGTATGTATATTATTCTTGGAAGACCATTTTTGAATACTGCAGGGGCTGTTATTGATTGCAACAAAGGCAATGTCACTTTTCATGTTAATGGTAATGAGCATTCAGTACACTTTCCGAGGAAACAACCTCAAGTCCACAGTATTAATTCTATTGGAAAAATTCCATCGATTATTTTTGGAGGTTTTGAATTTCCTCTTCCTACTGCCAAGAAGAAATTTGATATTCTTATTATTGAGGACGTGCATATCCCCGTTGAGGTAACATAGTGTTATTCGAAATTTCTCCGGCTCCATGTTATTCAGAATGAGTTTGTTAACAAGACTTGATCAACCTTATTAGTGGATTCCTTTTGAAGAACATGAGATGGATGAAGTTAGAAGGCACAACCTTCTGTACCCTCTTTTTACTTTCTGTTATTTAGTTGAAATAAAGTAAAAATAGTATTTTTCTGTCTGTTTTCTGATTTACCCATGCAATAAAAAAATACTCCGAAAATAAAAGTTCTCCAAATGCCCTGAAATTTAAATATGATTTTTTCTGGAATATTTGAGAATATTTGGCACTCAGAACACATCAGGGGGAGCTAGCAACTGGCCACGAGAGTCCAGGGCGCGCCCACCCCCTGGGTGCGCCCCCTGCCTCGTGGGCCAACGGTGGCTCCCTCCACTTATTCCTGCACCCACACACTTCTTCTTCCTCCCAAAAAATCACCAACCAGCTCAAGCATGAGTTCTAGCTCATTTTGCTGCGATTTTCGATCTCCTTGCTCAAAGCACCTCTCACAAAACTTCTTTGGGGGATTGTTCCTTGAGGAAGAAATATGTTTAGGAAAATGTACCAAGGTGGTCCTTCAAGGAAGCAAGGACCCAGGCTTGCAATGCACGATGCTGACGATGAACCACCAACGGACGCTCAAGTGCGGGCTTGTGAATGGCCTTCAGAGGACTTCATGGATCGAGCAGGAATCAAGCAAGAATTTAACGCATATGTGTGTAACGCTGATCTTGTTAGCTTTGAGGCAGATAAGTGCCGTCAGTACCACTATCTCACTAATTCCTTTGTGAGGTGGTTTGAATTTTCATCATCATGCAATTCTCAAACTGTCCTGTTTGATCTTTATGAAAAAATTTATACTATGGACTTAGAGGATTTTAATACTGCTTGCAAACTTCCACAATGGGGTAGTCCTAGTGAACCTCGCAAATCTGAATTTAGAGATTTTCTTGCTGGTATAACTATGGGGGAATCTAGAGACATAGCACAAGCTACCATAGGGGGCATTCATTTTCCTGCTATACATTATTTTGCTCACTTCATAGGTAGGTGCATAAATGGTAAGGATGAAGCATGTCACATGTGTGTCCCTGGCCTCAGTGTTCTCAGGAGTGCTGTGTTAGGAGATAAACATTATAATTTGGGAGCCATTATTGCACGTAGGTTGCATAATAATAGATTTAATGGAGATTTCTTTGGTGGAATTTATGCAACCTGTTTAGCTAATTTTCTTGGTGTAACCATACGTGAGGATGATATTGAGTTGCCTCCTGCTTATTTAGATTATGAGGCTATGGTTCGTCATCATTTTGTTGAGAGGAACGATCAGTTCCTCCAGTACCGACTAATCTTTGACAGACGACGCACCTATCACGTTGCTCTCCCTGCTTCTACCTTCTTTGACTTTCAGGCAAAGGGGAGATATTTCATAACCAGGGAGGAGGCGAATGAGTACGAGAGGAGGGCTGAGATAGCTCGCCTCCAAGCTGCAGCCCACAATGCAATAATGCTGCATCACAATACGACCCCAACTACAACTTTGGATATTCGCCAGGCCAGCCGTGGCAATAGACCAACTTAGGCCAAAAGCCTAAGCTTGGGGGAGTACGTATTTCTCACCAACATTACATTATGTTCGCACACTCATTGCTAGATGTCGCTGCTCATACTTTTTCATTGTACTATCCATGCTAGTTTATTTTCCTTTTTATGCTTTCTTCTTGTGTGTTTGAAAAACCTTAAGAAAACAAAAATAATTAGTTGTAGCTTTTATCTAGTTTACTTTTCATGTTGTAGTAGTAATAACTAAAAGAAAAACCAAAAAGATTTCCCTTTCTTCTTTTGCTTGTTGGGAGCTTTCCCATGTAAATAGTTTTATTTCTTTTATTTTCTTTGGGGATCGATAGGAGAAGACCATGATTAAATTGTTGAAGTGGCTCATATATGCATTATTGTTGATTTAACCAAGAGCTCATATTGCATTGTATTCTCTTGTCTATTGAATGCTCACAGATTCCAGCTTAGTCCAATGCACGTGCACTATTATTATTATTCACATCGTTCGGTCGTGCAAGTGAAAGGCAATAATGACGATATATGATGGACTGATTGAGATGAGAGAAGCTGGTATGAACTCGGCCTCTCTTGTTTTTGTAAATATGATTAGTTCATCGTTCTTGATTCAGCCTATTATGAATAAACATGTTTGCAATGACATTTAGAGATTATAGTTGCTTATTGCATGCTTAATTAGCTAGGAGTTTATAATGGTTTACCTTGCGTGCCAACATGCTATTAAAATGGTTGTGATGTGGTATGATAGGGTGGTATCCTCCTTTGAATGATTTGAGTGACTTGACTTGGCACATGTTCACGCATGTAGTTGAAACAAAATCAACATAGCCTCCACGATATTTATGTTCATGGTGGATTATATCCTACTCATGCTTGCACCCAAGGTTTATTAATTTTAATGCATGTTCATGACTGTTGTCGCTCTCTAGTTGGTCGCTTCCCAGTCTTTTGCTAGCCTTCACTTGTACTAAGCGGGAATACTGCTTGTGCATCCAATCCCTTAAACCCCAAAGTTATTCCATATGAGTCCACCATATCTTCCTATATGTGGTATCTACCTACCGTTCCAAGTAAATTTGTATGTGCCAAACTCTAAACCTTCAAATGAAATTCTGTTTTGTATGCTCGAATAGCTCATGTATCAACTAGGGTTGTTTGTATCTTCCATGCTAGGCGGGTTATTCTCAAGAGGAGTGGACTCCGCTCCTCACTCATGAGAAAATGGTTGGTCACCGGGATGCCCAGTCCCATGCTTTATGCAAACCAAATCAAAATAATTGCAAACAAAACTACCCCGGGACTGTTGTTAGTTGGAGGCACTCGTTGTTTCGAGCAAGCCATGGATTGATGCTTGTTGGTGGAGGGGGAGTATAAACTTTACCATTCTGTTTGGGAACCGCCTATAATGTGAGTAGCACGGAAGATATCGCCATCTCTTGGTTGTTATGTTGGATATGACTATGACTGGATCTCTTTTACCATGAATTACAATGTTTAGTCAGTCCTTGATCTTTAAAGGTGCTCTGCATTTATGTATTGCGGTCTCAGAAAGGGCTAGCGAGATACCATCTTGTTATATCATATCATGATTGTTTTGAGAAAGTGTTGTCATCTGATATTTGTTATTATTGCTCGCTAGTTGATTATGCCATTGACATGAGTAAACATGGTACCTAAATGTTATTGTGAATATGGTTAATTCATAATCTTTGCTGAAAACTTGAATGCTAGCTTTACATATTTACAACAAGAAGAGCAAATAGAGTTTGTAAAAGTTTTTTTTATCACTTTCAGTTTATCAATTGAATTGCTTGAGGACAAGCAAAGGTTTAAGCTTGGGGGAGTTAATACGTCTCCGTCGTATCTACTTTTCCAAACACTTCTGCCCTTGTTTTGGACTCTAACTTGCATGATTTGAATGGAACTAACCCAGACTGACGATGTTTTTAGCAAAATTGCCACAGTGTTATTTTTGTGCAGAAACCAAAGTTCTCGGAATGACCTGAAAATCAACGAAGATTATTTTTGGAAAATATAAAAAATACTGGTGAAAGAATCAAGGCCAGGGGCCCACACCCTTTCCACGAGGGTGGGGGCGCGCCTGCCCCCCCACCCCCCGGGCGCGCCCCCTGCCTCGTGGGCCCCCTGGAGCTCCACCGACCTCAACTCCAACTCCATATATTCATGTTCGGGGAGAAAAAAATCAAAGAAAATGATTCATCGCGCTTCACGAATGGAGCTGCCGCCAAGCCCTAAACTCTCTCGGGATGGCTGATCTGGAGTCCGTTCGGGGCTCCAAAGAGGGGAATCCTTCGCCATCGTCATCATCAACCATCCTCCATCACCAATTTCATGATGCTCACCGCCGTGCGTGAGTAATTCCATTTTAGGCTTGCTGGACGGTGATGGGTTGGATGAGATTTATCATGTAATCGAGTCAGTTTTGTTAGGTTTGATCCCTAGTATCCACTATGTTCTGAGATTGATGTTGCTATGACTCTGCTATGCCTAATGCTTGTCACAAGGGCCCGAGTGCCATTATTTCAGATCTGAACCTATTATGTTTTCATGAATATATGTGAGTTCTTGATCCTATCTTGCAAGCCTATAGTCACCTACTATGTGTTATGATCCGGCAACCCCGAAGTGACAATAATCGGGACCACTCCCAGTGATGACCATAGTTTGAGGAGTTCATGTATTCACTATGTGTTAATGCTTTTGTCCGGTACTCTATTAAAAGGAGGCCTTAATATCCCTTAGTTTTCGCTAGGACCCCGCTGCCACGGGAGGGTAGGACAAAAGATGTCATGCAAGTTCTTTTCCATAAGCACGTATGACTATATTCAGAATACATGCCTACATTACATTGATGAATTGGAGCTAGTTCTGTGTCACCCTATGTTATGACTGTTACATGACGAACCGCATCTTGCATAATTATCCATCACCGATCCAATGCCTACGGGTTTTTCATATATTGTTCTCCGCTTATTTACTTTTCCGTTGCTACTGTTACAATCACTAAAAAACCCAAAAATATTACTTTTGCTACTGCTACCGTTACTTCCATATTACTTTGCTACTAAATACTTTGCTGCAGATATTAAGGTATCCAGGTGTGGTTGAATTGACAACTCAACTGCTAATACTTGAGAATATTCTTTGGCTCCCCTTGTGTCAAATTAATAAATTTGGGTTGAATACTCGACCCTCGAAAACTGTTGCGATCCCCTATACTTGTGGGTTATCATGCATATCAACCGAAGTATCTCAAATTTCCTTTGCATTCTCAAGACGACTGATTTTGTTGAATCCTTCAGGGCACAATCTGTTAAACAGAATATCACAAGCTTGAGCATTGTATTGCAACATATTCAATTCTTCTGCGGACGCTTCACGATCCGGTTCTCTTCCATCCTCAAAGTATTCACCTTGCAAGCCAATACACACAATAGCCCAAACGGCGGGGTTATGACCAAGAATATGCATTTTCATCTTATGCTTCCAACTAGCAAACTTAGTACTATCAAAGTAAGGACCACTACGGTGGTAATTTCCCTTGCTAGATGCCATACTCTCCTAGGTTGTGAAACCAAGGCTATGATCACCAAAGCTATGGAAATCGAGGCAAATGGAGACCAAAGCTCTGATACCACTTGTAGGATCGAAAGTAGGTCTAGAGGGGCGGTGATTAGACTACTTCACCAAATAAAAATCTAACCTTTTCCCAATTTTAAGTCTTGGTAGATTTTGGTAATTTAGCACAAGTCAAGCAATCAACCTACACATGCAATTCTAAGAGTGTAGTAGTGGAAAGTAAAACCTTGCATATGAAGGTAAAGGGGAGGGTTTGGAGAAGGCAAATGCAATGTAGACACGGAGATTTTTGGCGTGGTTCCGATATGTAACACCCCGAGAATCATGCTACAGTAATCCCCTACTAATGATGCCAAGTCATCACTGTTACTATTGCTAATCTCACTTTGATTCAAAACCAATTCAAATTCAATTTTAAAATAAGGTCAAATAAATTATTTCTCTAAACAGTATAATAAAAATGTTCGCTGGGTTACAAATATTCACTAATTAAATGTCATGAGTGATTCAACATCTTTTGAGATAGCTAATTTCCCCTAGGAATTAAAGCAGTTCCAAATCAGCATTTTTTAATGCTTTTCCATTTGTGAAAAATCCAAATCAATTCAAACTCCTCCCAAACTTTTTGTGGCAGGTACCAAATATTGTAATGTTTTTATTTGGCCAAGTCCCACATTTTACAGAATTCCTTTTGGAAGCTCAAATATTTGATAGCATTTTTTTCCGTAAAAAAAGAAAAGAGCAAAAGAAAGGAAAAAGGAAAAGAGAGAAGCCACGCCCTCCCTTTGCCCCATCGGGCTTTAGCCCACCCAGCAAGTCGGCCCACTCCCCCGTCCTTGTCGTGTTCTCTCCCCGTGCACTGCTCCATCAACCGCGCCCGAACAGGGGCACGTCCCCGTCGAACCCACCTCGCCGGCACCGTCCCGAGGGGATAAGGCGATGCCTCGGCCTCCCCTACCACTCTCCCCCACTAACCCTAGCCAGCCCCAGATCCACTTCCCCTCCTCTCGCTCGCACGCTCCTTCTCCTCCAGCGCGGTCGGACCGCTGCTATGGTCGCCGGTGTGCACCACCGCGGCGAGCGCCGCCCCACTCCCCTTCGACTTTCCCATGACCCACGCCATCGTCGTCCACGTCGCGTGCGCTACCGGATCGCAGCCGAAGAGGAATACCAATGCCGCCCGCGTCTTCTTCCCCAACTACGGCAGTCGGGTCCTCGCCGTCGATCCACGTCGTCTCGTCCACCCCAGCCCAGTACGAGCTCTCCACCGACCTCCCCTTGGTGAGCAGCACCGATCCCCAGCCTTTCTCCCTAGTTTCCATCGATGTAACCGCCGCCGAAATCCTCCCGAGGCCACGCCCGAAGCTCTGCTTCCTGCGCGAGCACGCGCCCCTGGCCTCACCACGCCTGTTATGCCCCATCTGTGGATCGAGATCGAGTTTGGGGAAAATCGAGTCTAGGGTTCGGAATGAGGAAGTATATTCGAAGTATATGCTGGTATTAGATGTAAAATATGATAGAATTCATCATAGATTAAAACTGGCTAGCTATTACAGAGCGAAGCGCTGGCTTATATAGCCGCTGGCAACAGGAAGAAAAGCAACAGTGATGGCAATGGAAAAGCTACAGGCAGAAAGTAACGGTCTATGCGAGCAGAGCGAGCCGTTAGATCTCCTTGATGGTTATCATCCCAGCCGTTGGTTAACTGAAGCCTGAAACTGGACTGACAGTACTCCCTCCTGAAAGCGAACTTGTCCCCAAGGAGCTTCATCTATTGAACCACCCATCCACCGTTTTCTTGAAAAAGGCAGGGAATGTTTTCTTGATGAAGTTCGCATCCTCCCATGAGGCGTCATCTGGAGGCAAGTTTTCCCACTGGACGAGCCACTGCACGACAAGAAGGTTTTTGCGAGGAATTTGCCTGGTCTCCAACAAACAACTCGGTTCAGTCTTGATACGGCCATCTGAACTGACAAGAGGAAGATCAGCACATGGAACTATCATTGGCCCGAGATGCTTCTTCAGCTGACTGGCATGGAAAACCGGATGAATGGTGGCGCCGTCTGGAAGGAGGAGCTTGTAGGCTACGTTGCTCACATGAGCCAACACACGAAATGATCCATAAAACTTGCTTTGGAGCTTGATATGGGAGCGTATACCGAAGGCATTCAGCCTATAAGGCTGCATTTTCAGGTAGACCATATCTCCTTCAGATAAAGTGCACTCACTGCAATTTTGGTCGGCGTATTTCTTCATGCGAGCTTGAGCGCCTGCTAGATTGGCCTTGAGGTACTGCCACATTGCAGTTCTGTCAGTTACAAAGTCTGCCGCTTCACTGGTCGAACTGGTCTTTAGCAGAGGAATGTGCAAGTCTGGTGGAGGATGACCATACAGAGCCTGAAATGGGGTTTTCTTCAGAGAGGAGTGAAATGATGTGTTGTACCAGTATTCTGCCATGGACAGGTGCAGAGCCCATTTCTTGGGTTCAGTGGAGGTCATGCACCGTAGATAATTCTCGATACATTGGTTCATTCGTTCTGTCTGTCCGTCTGATTGAGGGTGGTAGGCAGAACTGTATCGAAGCTCAATCCCCATTGCAGTGAAAATATCTTGCCACAGCTTGCTGGTAAATATTTTATCCCTGTCAAAGACAATGGCCAGTCGGGGGCCATGTAACTTCAACACATTATCTATGAATGCCCTTGCTACTGTTTGAACATTCAAAGGATGAGCCAGAGGAATGAAATGAGCAAATTTGGATAGTCTGTCCACCACAACAAAGATAACATCATATCCTTGTGATTTTGGAAGCCCTTCAACAAAATCCATGCTTATATGTGTCCAAACCATGTCAGGAATGTGGAGTGGGTCCAAGAGCCCAGGGTATGGACAGGTCTCCCCTTTGTTTTTCTGACAGACAGGGCAGAAGAGTACAAACTTGTCCATATCCTTTTTCATGCCTAGCCAATAAAAGACTTGTTTCAGTCTCTGATAAGAAGCTTTCATACCTGAATGCCCTCCCACAGCAAAAGAGTGCAAGGCATGCATTAATCTTATTTTGAGAGCAATGTTATTTCCCACATAAATCTTCCCATTATGGTGATAATGCCATCCTGTAGGGAATTTTTGTGGACAGTATGAGTAGGAGTTAGTAGGAGTTTTTCCAGCAGTTTTTGATAATTATCATCCTCTTTGTATGATTGTCCCACTTCAGAAATCCATTGAGGGGTAGCTAGGGAGAGAGCCATGCAAGAATGTTTCCTGGATAAGGCATCTGCCACCTTATTTTCTTTGCCCTTCTTATACTCTAACTGAAAGTTGAATTCCAGGAGTTTTAACATAAGTTTATGCTGTATGTTGGTGGATATTTTCTGATCTGTCATGAATTGCAAGCTCTTGTGATCAGTCCTGATAATGAGGTCATTTCCAAGAAAATAATGCCTCCATCTCTTTAGGGCTTCAATAATTGCTAGGGCTTCTTTTTCATATGTGGATAAGGCTGCATTTCTAGGGCAGAGAACTGAGCTGTAGTAAGCAATAGGCCTGCCCTGTTGCATCATAACTGCTCCAAGTCCAGTGCCAGAGGCATCAGTCTCAAGAACAAATGGTTCAGAGAAATCAGGCAGTGCTAAGACTGGGGCAGAAATAAGGGCCTCTTTTAGTTGCTGAAAGGCAGTGGACCGAGAAGATGTCCAGCAGAAACTATCTTTTTTGAGGAGATCATGGAGAGGCCAAGCAATTGCTCCAAAATTCCTAATAAACCTCCTGTAGTAGCCACATAAACCTAGGAAACCTCTGAGTTGAGTGGGAGTTGTAGGTACCTGCCAATCAGCTACAACAGATATTTCATGATCCAGGTCTCTTGTAGAAGGTAAAACAGTGGGTTCTTGAAATACTTCTGGGAAGGATGTCAGAATTTCCTGAATTTCAGGTGGTGTAGCCTGCAGCTTGCTAGGCTGCAGTGTAGTATCTTCTGCAAGTTGGATTGCAAAAGCAGGAGCACCACTAAGCAGCATTCTGTTTAGTTCCAATGCATCAATCTCATCAGTAGCCCGGAGAGTGTCACAAGCTAGAATTGTGATAGGAGTTTGACCCTGATGTTGCACAGTAAGTTGCCTAGGGTCATAAGAGAAGGAAACAGGACTGTGCTGGGCCATCCAATCAGATCCCAACACTACATCATGCCCAGGTAAGTCCAGAATTCTGAATTGTTGCCGGAATTCAATGTTACCAGCAGTGAAGGTTGTGGTAGGAATATAGGATCGAGACCACAGTTTCCCTCCTCCTGCTACAGTAACTGCTCTAGTGGAGTCCCTCAAAATTGTGCAGGATGTCTAAAGCACAAAGTGTAAATTCATGAATGTGGAGTTGCTTCCTGAGTCAATCAGTGCCCTGGCCATTTTGCCCCCTACACAAATCATTATGGACATGGTATTGACAGTGTCAGACTGCACTGCTTGTAAGGAAATTCTCATGCATTGTTCTTCTCCTTATGGATGTTCTTCTTGTTCCATTTCTTCCAATTCCTCCTGTTCTGTAGGATTTTCTTGTGGCTGTTCTCCAGTGAGGACATTTAACACTGGTTGTTGCTTACACTTGTGGCCATGTACCCAGTGATCTCCACATCTCCAGCACTTCCCTGGTTCTCTAGCTCTCTGGGTTACTGCTGGTGCTTTGAATTCAGCAGGTTTCTCACTAGGAGTGACTGCTTGTTTGGGAAAGCCAGTGGCTGGTTTTGAATAAGATGAAAACTGTTGGAACTGTTTCTTTTGAGGGGCTACCTTTTCTATGTCAATGGCCAACCAATAAGCATCCGTTAGTGTGGCAGGTCTGAGAGGTCTAATCTGGTACTTGAGCTGTGATCTCAACCCATTGACAAAGCATTTAACAAACCAGCTTTAAAAAATATAAGGATTTTATTGTTGTATATCTGCCATTAGTTCTCCAAACTGTTCTGTATATTCAGCAACTGTAGATGAATTCTGTTGCAGAGAATTGAATTTATCAGTGAGATCATATGAGCTTGATGCAGAAAACCTGTGGAGGAGCTCAGTGCAGAATTGTTCCCAGCTGGGTTTTTTCTTTAACAAGCCAGAGCGTCTTAACCAGATATTTGCCTTGCCAATTATGTGCATTTGGGCCATGTTCACCTTGTATTCAGCTGGTGTGCCTGCCATTTGAAAGAATTTCTCACTTTGTCGAATCCAGCCCCCAGGATTATTGCCATCAAAGTTGGGGAATTCCAATCGAGGCCCTTTTGTGATGGACTTGAGGAACTGTGTGCGCATTTCCTGTTCATACTGCTTATAGTAATCCTCCCAAGACGTACGCACAACAGGAGGCTGAAAATTGTGAAAGGCCTGGGTGTGAGCAGTTTGGTAGGCCGCAGAGGGAGTTGCATTACCCGAGTGTGCCTCACGACGAACTGTTTCTGCATAACCTGGAGGAGGAGCTCAAGTAGGTACTCTGAGGGGTGCCAAATTGGGTGGGATTTGCAGCGACAGTTGTTTGGTTTTCTCCTGCTCTGCTGCTAAACGTTTGCGGAGTTCTTCAGTTAAGGGCCTAGGTTGTTCTTGGTCTATAAGATCTGGTGCAGTTGTGGTTGCTTCTGCTATGGGAACCTGCTGATTAGCTACAGGCCGCACAGGTGAAGGTGCTCTGTTGGTGGAAAAACTCTTGAGCACATCCGCCATGGTAGAGAGCTGGGAGTTGAGATTTGTGACTGCCTCTTGGACGCCCGTCAGTACCTTAGTCATCGCGTCCTGCTTGAGGTTAATTGCGTGGACATCCTTGCGCAAATCATCCAGCTCGCCTCGCATATCCGTCGTTTCCTCGCGGGTCTGCAAGAACTCGCCCTTGAGAGCCAGCAATTCTGCGATGTCGTTGTCGTCCATGCTTGGCTTCGAACGCCCCATCGAGATCACCAGAATCTAAGAGGAATTTTACAGCCAGATGAACTGGAAACCCGGTCAGATCTGAGTCTCCTGCCACCGCCGATGAGATCCGCCTCCCTGCAACACCACTCGGTGGGAACCTGGGATTTTACCACGGAAACGTTGTGTTCCCGCAACCAGTTCCTGTCCCCGAGTTGTCGCCGAGCAGGTCTACCGCCGCCAGCGCCACCACACCGCCGCCGAACTCCAACCCCGACACCACCGCCGTCCACCGCCGCTAGAGGAAAGGGAGGAAAGGGAGGGAGAAAAATTTCTGCACCGCTCCGCGCGCCGCCGAGGGTCAGACTGGCTCATGATACCAATTGTTACGCCCCATCTATGGATCGAGATCGAGTTTGGGGAAAATCGAGTCTAGGGTTCGGAACGAGGAAGTATATTCGAAGTATATGCTGGTATTAGCTGTAAAGTATGATAGAATTCATCATAGAGGAAAAATGGCTAGCTATTACAGAGCGAAGCGCTGGCTTATATAGCCACTGGCAACAGGAAGAAAAGCAACGGTGACGGCAATGGCAAAGCTACAGGCAGAAAGTAACGGTCTATGCAAGCGGAGCGAGCCGTTAGATCTCCTTGATGGTTATCATCCCAGCCGTTGGTTAACTGAAGCCTGAAACTGGACTGACAACGCCTTGTCCGGCCGCTCCCTTCATCCGCCCCAGGCCACCCCCTTGCCCGTGCAGCCCTGCACCACCCGATGTTGCCTGCTCGTTTTGCTGCTGCTTGCCGTCCGCCGCCCCTTGCTGCTCCGACTGCGCCGTCGCTGCTCGCCCTGATGGCACTGCGTGCCGCCGCCTGCTCGCTCGCGGCCGTGCCTGCTGCTGTCGGCCAGCCTCACCGCGCCCATTGAGCCGCACCCCGCGCGGGCCCGCATATGGCCTCGCCTGCCGCTGCGATTGCCCCGCCTACGCACGCCTGCAGCGCCCGAGCCACGCCACTGCCCAACGCTGCTCTACTGTACTGCTACTATCTACTGTAGCTGCTACTAGTTAGCTTTTCAATTTCTATGTTGACTAAGCCCCTAAACAGCCCCTAATCAGCAGTTAAACAATTGTTAATATGTGTAAAAATAATATGAGTAAGTAGTACACTTGACAAGGCTCAAATGTTTCCATTGGACCAAATCCACTTGATGCATGGATTAAATCCTATGAAAATCATAAGTTGCTATCTTCTGTTAATCAGAGAACAGATTTAACCTCTAGCATTTGTGCTGCGTGTTCTGTGTGTGTGCCGTGCGTGTGGCCGTCTGGGGTGTGCCCAGTAGTGGCCGGCCCTTATTAGTACTAGGTTTAGCTAGTACTAATAATTAGTGGCTAGTTTAGCCTATGTGTAGGTGACATGTGGGTCCCATTCAATTAGATTAGTTTTATTTATTTATTTAGGTACAACCTATGACATGTGGGCCACACCCTGCCCTTTTGACTAGTAAAAGTTGACTTGGTCAACTCGGTTTAAAACAAATTACAATAAACCAGAAATTTTAGAATTTGATTAAAACTTTGAAAAATTATATAAAATAATTCGTAAGTCAGATGAAAATACTTTGTACATGAAAGTTTCTCAGAAAGATCCAACGAATCCGATTATGCGGTCTGTTCATCTGTCACATGCCCCTAGCATGCTGAACATGGAACTTTCCCCCTCCGGTCGTCTGTCTGGCACAGGTCCGGAACCGGGAATGCATTCCCGGTTGAATTCCCCCTTCACCTATATCGTGTAGCCATACGTTAGGTCACACCCTGCACAGCATATTGCCATGTTATGCTTTTTGATGCTATGCTTGCTTTATATTTATTGTTTCTTCCCCCTCTTCTCTCCGGTAGACCCCGAGACCGACGCTGCCCCTGTGATCGACTACATTGACGACGACCCCTCCTTGCAAGAGCAACCAGGAAAGTCCCCCTTTTGATCATCCCGATATTGCCCACTCCATTCTCTCATGCTTGCATTAGATTTTGCTACTATTATTGTTCGCTCCTATTCTGGTGCATAGCCTGCTTTTGTAACCTGCTCATTGTTACCCACCTGCTTATCCTAAACTACTTAGTGTAGATTGGTTAGTGATCCATCAGTGACCCCCATCTTGTCCTTGTTGCCCCTGCTTCATCATCGAAGACCTGATCAACGGGATTGAAGACCAGGCCCCGGCACCGCACATCACTTTCCCCTTAGTTGCTTGACACTACTGGGTTACTATTGAGTGCTGAGGGTGAGTCCTCTACATCACTTCTGATGTTAACCCTGTAGTGTAGCTATTCGGTCGTGGTCATCGAGGGTGATTCCGCCTTAACCACTTCCGATACGACTCTGTCGTGCAACCCCTCAAGTGTGAACCTCGAGGGTGATTCCTCTTACGTTCACCTTGATGATTACATCGAGTGGAATTCACCGGGGGTGATTCCCCGGGTTTTCCCCTTGATGTTTGGACACACAGTTACTATGGTTGCTATGACTTTACACTGATCCAGGTTACTAAAGACGGGTCGACCCTCAGGGGTACCCGCGCGAGCTTAATTGCGAGTGATATGGAGACGGGTTGACCTGGAGGGTGCCCGCGAGATAATTACGAGGCATGGCCGGGCATGCCTAGCCCTTGCCGCAAGTCCTCGAGACGGGGCAACGTGGTCACATCTTTCGTGAGTCTCTGCTTGTTACCGCACGATCCCAATCCACTAAGATTTGGATATTTGATCTGAGGGGCCTCTGGCCTGATAGCACTAACCATCATGTGGGCATAGTATGGGTGTTCTGCGTCGTATGCATCAGCCGAAGCTTAATATACGTCAGCGATTGAGCGGCGCGCGTCGGGTTGGACTGCGTAAGCACCTGCCTTGTTGAAGGAGGTAGCTATGTCTGCTCATCGGCCGCGTACGCAACGTGCAGGAGTTCCCGGGTAGATGGCCCATGACCCCTGGGGCCATAGGTTTAGTCCGGCGTGCTGGCCTCTTTATTAAGCCTAGGTCGGGTTGCGGCGTATTTTTTGGCCGAGGCCGGGCATGACCCAGGAAAGTGTGTCCGGCCGGAGTTAATCGAGCGTGGTGGGTAAGTTGGTGCCCTGCAGGGAAGAAAACATCTATCGATAGCCTGTCCTACAGTAACGGACACTTGGAGTTGTATCCCGATCGATACAACTAGAACTGGATACTTGTGATGAGAACTGGATGGTGATGAGAATTGGATTGTGATGATAACTGGATAGTATGGCTCTGGGATTGCTTTCTCGCAGGGTGTCGAGAAAGGATCTCTGGCCGAGGTTGATAACACTACTACTACTTTACTTTATGCTACTCTACTCCCTCCTGTTGCTGCAAGATGGTGGTTTCCAGAAGATGCTAGTCTTCGATAGGACTACGCCTTCTCTCTATTCTGGCATTTCTGCAGCCCAGTCCACATATACAGCCTTTCTTTGATAATGTTGCATATGTAGTGTAGATCCTTGCTTGCGAGTACTTTGGATGAGTACTCACAGTTGCTTTGCTACCCCTTTTCCCCATTTCTTCTTCTTTCCGATTGATGCAACTAGATGTCGGAGCCCAGCAACCAGATGCCACCGTCGATGCCTACTACATACGTGGAGACCGCTGACGACCAAGAGTAGTTAGGAGGCTACCAGGCAGGAGGCCTTGCCTTTTCGATCGTTGCGACTTTTGTGCTAGACTTCTTAAGGAAAACTTGTCTAACTCATGTCTGTACTCAGATATTGTTGCTTCCGCTGACTCTTGTGTTTTCGCGCTTATGTATTTGAGCCCTCGAGGCCCATGGCTTGTAATATAAAGCTTGTATTATTTTAATTTGTGTCTATAATTGTGTTGTGATATCTTCCCGTGAGTCCTTGATCTTGATCGTACACCTTTGCGTGTATGATTAGTGTACGATTGAATCGAGGGCGTCACACGATAGGTGGTGCTATCGAACGTCCACGTTGATGGAGACTTCAACCCACGAAGGGTAACGGTTGTGCGAGTCCATGGAGGGCTCCACCCACGATGGGTCCACGAAGAAGCAACCTTGTCTATCCCACCATGGCCATCACCCACGAAGGACTTGCCTTACTCGGGTAGATCTTCACGAAGTAGGCGATCTCCTTGCCCTTACAAACTCCTTGGTTCAACTCCACAATCGTGTCGGAGGATCCCAAGTGACACCTAACCAATCTAGGAGACACCACTCTCCAAAAGATAATAGATGGTGTGATGATGATGAAATCCTTGCTCTTGTGCTTTAAATGATAGTCTCCCCAACACTTAACTCTCTCTCTCGCAGATTTGGCTATGGTGGAAAGATTATTTGAGTGGAAAGCAACTTGGGGAAGGCTAGATATCAAGAATCTAGTGGTTGGATTGAAATGTCTTGGTCTCAACACTAGTTCTCTCTCAGAAAATGAGTAGTGGAAGTGTAGGCACATTCTGATGGCTCTCTCTTGAATGGAGAAGGGGTGGAGGGGTATATATAGCTGTCGGTGTCAAAACTGGCGGTTCTCGGGTAGGGGGTCCCGAACTGTGCGTCTAAGTCGGATGGTAACAGGAGGCAGGGGACACGATGTTTAACCAGGTTCGGGCCCTCTCTATGGAGGTAATACCCTACTTCCTGGTTGATTGATCTTGATGATAAGAGTATTACAAGAGTTGATCTACCACGAGATCGTAGAGCCTAAACCCTAGAATCTAGCCTATGGTATGATTGTTGTTGTCCTACGGACTAAACCCTCCGGTTTAAATAGACACCGGAGGGGGCTAGGGTTACAAAGAGTCGGTTACAAGGAAGGAGATCTACATATCCGTATTGCCAAGCTTTCCTTCCACGCTAAGGAGAGTCCCATCCGGACACGAGATGAAGTCTTCAATCTTGTACCTTCATAGTCCAACAGTCCGGCCAAAGGATATAGTCCGGCTGTCAGGATACCCCCTAATCCAGGACTCCCTCAGTAGCCCCTAAACCAGGCTTCAATGACGATTAGTCCGGCGCGCAGTTTTGTCTTCGGCATTGCAAGGCGGGTTCCTCCTCCGAATACTCCATAGAAGATTTTGAACAAGAGGATAGTGTTCGGCTCTTGAAAACAAACTCAACATACCACCGTAGAGAGAATAACACTTCCACAAATCTAATATGCTGACGCGTTTCGTAGTATAACATCACACTACGGCCCGGTCATTATTCGGACCGTTTTTCTCAACCAGCCTCGGCGCATATTGCGAGGCGGTTTCCTCGGCACGTCTTGTCGAAGCAGAGATCGTGTCCCCTTATCATGGGATTCTCATCAATACGGATATGGGTAACCTAGCCGCGCCATCAATTATGGCGTTTGGGGAATAAGAGGTTTTACCAGGTAAGTGAGGAGGCGCATTGCCTCTTCCATCCTTATAAGGGGACAGGGATTTATTCTTCTCACCCACACCTTCCTCCCTGCTTATTCCCTTTTGCTCAAGCTCCAACGCTCGAGCGTTCCTCCTCTCTGTCCACAAGAGGTCCTATGAAGATGTCCGGATCCGGAGTGGGAGGCAAATGGATGGCCTCTACCGTCCAAGATAAGTATATTAAAAAGCTTCGGAAGGCCGGGTACCTGGCCAAGAAAATCAGCCACCGTCTTCCGACGGCGGGACAAATCGTCCCTATTCTGGAACCCCACGAGAGGGTTGTATTCCTCCCTCATTTTGTCCGCGGGCTAGGATTTCCCCTCCACCCGTTCGTTCGCGGCATCATGCACTATTATGGGATCGATCTTCACGATATGTCCCCTAATTCCTTCCTCAACATCTCGACGTTCATTGTCGTGTGCGAGGCTTTCCTCCGCATTTCACCGCACTTCGGTTTATGGCTGAAGGTTTTTAATGTGAAGCCCAAGGTGGAGGGCGGCGAGCACGCCGAATGTGGGGGCGCCATGGTGAGCATGATGCCCAATGTCACATGGCCAACGGGAACCTTTAATGACTCTATCAAGGAGTGGCAACAGCAGTGGTTTTATATCACTGAGCCGCGCGGCACAGAGTGGGCCGCCTCTCCCGAGTTCCGATCCGGCGCCCCCCCGCAGCTTACATCCTGGGTCAAGAAAGGCCTGGACTGGGCCTCGTCCGACGAAATGTGGATGCTCCAGACACACGTTGAAGATATGGGAGACAAGAACATTGGGCTTGTCAATGTGGTCCAGGTGATGTTGATTCACCGGATCTTGCCTTGTCAGCACCGGACTTGCAATTTGTGGGAATTCGATCCGGCCCCGCACCAGACCTTGCGGGAGCTCTTCGGTTCCTCACACAAGGACATCTAGAGGGTGCTTTTCAAGTCCAGCAAGTCGTGGCCGGACTCCGCCGAAGACCGTGGGTACCAACTGTCCCGCCCGGCAAGTTCGGTGAGTTAGCAAACTTTTCTATCTGCGTAACCCAAAAGAAACGCTTAACATGTTTTATACCACTCTCCCAGGGCTGGACAAAGAAGGCGGAGCGGATCCATTGTCCGGCCCTGTTGCCTGAGGAACCGGCCATCCCACTTCTGACGAAGATGTTGGTCCCGGCGCCTTACCAGGTGCCGAAGAGGATGGCCATGAAGAAAGCAAAAAGGACCCGGGGCGGCCTTTGTCGTCACGGCACTTCGGTCACAATATTCGAGGGCTTCAATGCCCATCTCGCCTCCGAAGAGAACGAGGAGGAGGAGGATGAATCCCCTGTGGGAGGAAGAAAGCAGAGAACGGCCTCCGAACACTTGGAGGCCGAGCTGCCCAAAAGGGGAAAGGCTCTTCTTCCAGAGGTGTCTTCTTCTAGAGGTGTCCACTGCCGCCGCCGACAGCGGCCCGGCCTGGGATCCTAGGGCCCAGCCCCTGGTGAACTTGTAAGTGTATAAAGTCCGAGTATGTTTTAGACGTCCGGACACATCGCGGCTTAGTATTTTAAGCTAAGCCATATTTTTCACAGTCCGGCGAGGTCCCGTACCAAACAATCCTCATTGGAGGACTTGCTGAGCTCAAACGCTATGGAGAGCGGGACGCCCCCAAAGGCCGCTTCCTCTAAACAGGTGCATAACATCAAGGCTTCGTCCCGGAAGAACCTCGGCCAAGGAGGAAAGGAAAAAACCATGAAGCGGCGCCGGGAGGTCAAACCTCAGGGGTCGGACACGTAAGGGAAAACAATCCCATGGGGGCGGACGACGAGGGCGATCCAGGGTTCGACGCCCAGCCGGATACGATTCCAGAGACCTATATGGCTCCAGAATCAAGCAGGCAGCCTCCCTCAGCTGGAGGGGGCGTGCATGTTCCATTGGCGACCTCCATCTATCCGGAAGTGTCCAATGCTTTGTTGGTGGCGTTGGAAGACGCCTCCCTCGTTGATGAACATCGTGCCCTTATGGTGCGGTGATTGATAAGATTCAATCTACTGAGAGCGGTCTGAACGGGGCATGTATTGGCCTTGTAAAAGGATTTGAGGTATGTTTTTTGAAGAGTGTCATAGTATGGACAATAGCCCATGATACACTGTTCGGTGAAGAAACCGGACAGAGGATCAAATATATTCGCAGGAAGACACATTGAATGACAATTATTTCTCTTCTGCTATAAGCAGGCGTCTGTAGCGGCTGCTGCCTCCCATACTGCGGAAATCTCCAGACTGAATCAAAGTCTGGAGCGGGCCAAGGAAGAATTTGTCTAGTTGAAAATGCAATTGAGGGATAAACAGGGTATGCATGAGTCTTGTTCGCATTTATTGCGAATTAATTTTCAGTATGAACTGAGCTTTATGACATTGCGGTAGGAATTGTGGCCGAAGTCGAAGCCCTCAAGAAGGCTCTGGCCGAAGCCAAGAAAAAGGCAGCCACTAAGCAGGCTCTTCGCGAGAAACACGAGGCCAGAGTTATTAAAGCTGAGTAGGAGCTAGAAGAGTCCGTAGGGAAATGCGAGACCTTGGAGCAGAGTTTAATGGAGAAAGAATCCGAACTCACCAAGGCTCATCAGGCCACGAGCGATACCCGGGCGGGAACCCGAAGCGCACTGCAGGAAATCCAGTAGGCGAGAAAGATCGCGGCTGGTACGGCTTTTTCCCTGTGGAGTAAGTATTTGGGGGGAAGAATTATGTTTCTAATTTTGAATCCGGATTTATCAGGGGTATTTGTCGGGATACCTTGCAACATATCGGATGCCTCTCAATTCTACCGAGCCAAAGAAAGGAATACTGCGGATAAGCTCTTTTGGTCGCAGTATTTGGCACCGAATTATCCGGTGCCTTTTTCCGATCAACTGAAACAGCTGATCGAACTGCACAAGGCGGCGGAACTAGCCATGAAGGATGTAATTATACGGCTATGGCCTGCTGAGCTGATCCCAACTAGCTACTTCGGACTCGTGAAGCGGCTTGTGTGTTCCTGTCCTTGACTTGACGTCATCAAACGGTCAGTCTGTATAGAGGGTGCACGAATGGCCTTCGCCCACGCAAAGTTGCACTGGGGGAAGATGGATGCTGAAAAGCTGATGACCGAGGGACCGCCGGAGGGGAAGGAGCACCGCAAGCCCGAGTTATATTATAAGAATGTCCTGAAAGGATCCTACCTTGCCGCAGAACTGTGCACCAAGGACTTCATATTTCCGTGAATGCAAATCATGTTGTTCTTTGTAATGTTTAAACAAGGTCAATTATATCATTTTTTGCCTGTTATATGAAAGTTTACCCTCTTGGGCGGCAGTTTTATATATTAAGTCTGAGAGTTGGCCAGTCGTCGGCTTCTGCCCCCACGTATGAAGTACGGGGGTGTTCGGGATAAACCTAAGCACTCTCTATCCCAATTTTGGGTCCTTCGAGGGAGGTGCTCAGCACAATGAACCAGGCAATCGGACTGTAGGGCTTTATCACTCTCACTTAGCCATAGGAGCATTAGTATGGTTGGCGCAGCCCCTGGTTTCTGGAATACCGTACTAGGGGATCTATAAGCACCTGATCGGAGAAAGAACTGATCCATCGCACGCTGCATTGGCTATGGCATTATGCGGGGAAAATCCTTAAAGATCTTATGACCTCTCGAACAGCTGACCAGCTCTCGTCATATCATGACAGTCAGTTTTCGGCTTTCTCTACTGAGGTGCTCGTCCGGAAGAACCGGGACACAATCGCAGTAGTTCTCCCAGTGCTACCTTAGTCGATATAGCGGAACGTAAGGTACCAAAACATGGGAGCCGGGCAAACCCAACTATTGACCCAAGACATGATTCAGAGCTGATGCATATAGTGCTATAAGTTCGGGGTGCCAAACTTCCATGAAGGTGTTCGGACTTTACTGCCATGTTATGGGTAAAACGAAGCCCCTGGCATATTTTACAGCATATCGGTGTGTACGGATGCCACTTGACAGAATGATTTCGATAAGAAATAACAACAGGTAAGCGTCATATAAATGCACACGTTGTATTTAAATAGTACGTCTATGCGTATGGGTACAAGTAATGTGATAAAAATGGGAATATGATTGCGGAACCTGCTGGGACTAGGGGGAAGAGGCTGAGTGCGGATCCGCAATATAGCTGGACGGTCACTGCGGGGGATGTCTAAGGATTCCCTTATGCATTCGAGTTGCGTCCGTGTAGCCCGTCCTGGTCGGCGCAAAGGTGAACCTGCGAAAGAAATGTAAGAAATATTTATGTGCCGGAGGGCGGTTGAGCCGCTGAGTACGGCCTATCCTGGCCTTCGCCGGAGTGTTTTAGTTGAGCCCTGGACGGGCTGAGTTATCCTTCCTTGAAGTAGTTCAGAGTCCCTTGACGGTATCCGGAGGCCTGGACATCCGCTCGAGGTTCGGCTACAAGGTGCTCTCGTTGTTTCTGCTGTTAAGGCAGTGGTGTATATGTTAGTGCATAGGGAAGGTTCGGCCTTGCCATTAACCGTGATGACGCCGCGTGGACCGGGCGTCTTGAGCTTATGGTAGGCGTAATGTGGCACTGCGTTGAATTGAGAGAATGCGGTTCGTCCGAGCAGTGCTTGATAATCACTGTGGAAAGGGACGAGTTCCAAGTTTAACTCTTCGATACGGTACTTTTCTGGCGATCCGAAGACTACCTCAAGGGTAATGGAGCCTATACAACGAGCCTCCTCACCTGATATAATGCCTCTGAAAGTGGCTTTGGTGGGTTTGATCGCCGAATGATCAATGCCCATCATGCGCACTGTGTCCTAGTAAAGCAGATTTAGATTACTGCCACCGTCCATAAGGACTCGAGTGAGGTGGAGTCCGTCTATTATTGGGTCAAGGACTAATGCGGCTGGATTGCCCTGATTGGCGTTAATCGGACGATCCATGCGGTTGAAGGTGACCGGCCCCAGTTTATATTGTGGGACGACTAGTTCTGTTGAGTCGTTGTCCCTGGGGATGTGTATCTGGTCTGAGTTAGCAACTTGGGTGGTATTTACCACATTCACCGATTTAATATGCGTGGGAAATTTACTTTGCCCTCCTGTGTTTGGCGGTTTGGGCTCTTCGCCACTATCATCGCTTTGAGACCCCCTGTCGTCTTTAGCGCCTGCCCAGCCGGCTTGTTTGAAGACCCAGCATTCTCTATTTGTATGGGTAGCTGGCGTTTCTGGGGTGCCATGAATTTGGCATTGGCGATCGAGTATGCGGTCCAGGCTAGATGGACCCAGTTTTTTATTTTTGGGTGACCCTTTCCGCCGACCGGACTTTAAGCCCCTGAACCCGGCATTAACTGCCATATTTTTGGCGTTTTCACCATATTTGCGGCGCTTGTGTTTGTTGCGTCGCGGCTTGCCGTTTCTATCCCTAGCTTCCGATATGCCAGGTTTGCTTGTTGTATTGGTGCTATGAGCCAACCAGCTGTCTTCGCCCGCACAAAAGCGGGTCATGAGTGTCATGAGGGCTGCCATGGATTTTGGCTTCTCTTGGCTGAGGTGCCGGGCGAGCCATTCGTCACGGATATTGTGCTTAAATGCCGCTAAGGCTTCTGCATCTGGACAGTCGACTATTTGGTTTTTCTTGGTTAGGAACCGTGTCCAGAATTGCCAGGCTGATTCCCCCGGCTGCTGAGTTATATGGCTTAGGTCATCGGCGTCCGGTGGTCGCACATATGTGCCCTGGAAGTTGTCAAGGAATACATCTTCCAGATCCTCCCAACAGCTTACGGAGTCTGTTGGCAAGCTATTAAGCCAATGCCGAGCTGGTCCTTTGAGTTTTAGCGGGAGGTACTTGATGGCATGTAGATCATCGCCGCGGGCCATGTGGATGTGAAGGAGGAAATTCTCGATCCATACTGCGGGATCTGTTGTACCGTCACATGATTCGATATTTACGGGATTAAAACCCTCTGGGAATTCATGATCCATTACTTCGTCAATGAAGCATAGGGGGTGTGTGGTGCCTCTGTGTTGGACTATATCACGGCGCAGTTCATATGAGTCATGTCTGCTGTGTTCGGCCCGGCAGGATTTACTTTTGTTGTATCCGGCGTGAGGGTCATCGTCCCGCGTAAGTGCGCGCCCCCGTGATCCGTAGATCGATCTTGCGTGTTTTCCCCTATTTTCCAATACGTCTCGCAGGTCTCGCGTGTTTCCCCGGGCCTTGGTATTTTTGTTTAAGCAGCGGCGGGGTGTAGGCTGAGCTTCAGGCTGGACTGCCTCTCTGTCTCGGCCCTGAGGTGTCCGATTAGCCGCATCGTACGCTGGTGATGTAGGTTTTAATGCTTCCTCCTCGAGTCGGGGTAGCAAACTGCGCTTTGGGTAACCCTTGGAGGGGCGCTCGAGTTTATATTCCTCGGCCGCAAGGACTTCAGTCCATCTGTCTGCTAGCAAATCTTGATCAGCTCGAAGTTGTTGCTGCTTTTGCTTCAGGCTATTAGCTGTCGCTATAAGCCGGCGCCTAAAGCACTCCTGCTCGACGGGATCCTCAGGCACGATAAAGTCTTCGTCGTCGAGGCTCACCTCGTCTTCGGAGACATGCATGTCATTGTCGTCCTCTACTTCTCCGTCTGTTGCCGGCTTGGTCATCCTCCCGCTCTAATTCTTGCTGGAGGAGATTGTCATTGTCTTCGGCACTGTCCGGAGTGTTATTGTCTCTTGTGCCGGTATCACTACTTTTGCTATGACGAGACTTAGAGCGGTGCCGCTAACGTCGGCGCTTGGGTTGCTTCTTGGAGGGGTCATCCTCCGCAGTTTTATCGCCCTTTCTTTCTTTGGGTGTATCCACCATGTATGTATCATATGATGAGGTGGCGGTCCAATGCCCTGTGGGCTGTGGTTTCTGTTCGTCTCCTGCATCGTGGTCCATACCATCGATGTCTTCGGAGTCGAAGTCGAGCATGTCAGTTAAATCGTCGACAGTGGCTACTAAGTGGGTGGTGGGTGGGGAGCGAATTTCTTCGTCGTCTGTATCCCATCCTAGCCGGACATAGTTCGGCCAAGGTTCTCCTGACAGGGATAGAGATCTTAACGAGTTTAGCATATCCCAAATGGCGAGTGCTAAAAGATATCCGCGGAGGTGAACTCCATGATCGGCGCCCAATCGGATTCGACAGGCATGGGCGCAGGCGGCTCGGAGTCCGTGGCCGTAGATGAATAAAGTGGTTTGGCCTCACGGCTCTCGCGAGGGGTAAGGTAAGTATCCGGCTCTATCGCTGCTGAGAGTACGGCCTCCGCGGCGGGGTCTATCCACCCGTCCTTGGATGGCACAATTCGCTACGGATTAAGGGCTGGAGAAGTTGCCGGTGCGATCTCCCGGACACCGTCCGACGGCAGAGCGACATCATGCTCGTCGTGATCGTGCGGCGCACCTGGCAGCCTCGAATCCGTTGAAGATCAAGTCTCTGTGGATATCGGCGGTGTAGTTCAAGTTTCAGAACCTGACCTGGTGGCCACAGGCGTAGCTCTCGATTTGCTCCAGATGGCCAAACGAGTTGGCCCGCGGTGCGAAGCCGCCGAATACGAAGATCTGTCCCGGGAGGAAGACCTCACCCTGGACCACATCATTACCGATGATCGAAGGAGCCATCAAGCCTTACGGTGACGGCACAGTGGAACTCTCAATGAAAGCACCAATGTCGGTGCCAAAACCGGCGGATCTCGGGTAGGGGGTCCCGAACTGTGCATCTAAGGCGGATGGTAACAAGAGGCAGGGGACATGATGTTTACCCAGGTTCGGGCTCTCTTGATGGAGGTAATACCCTACTTCCTGCTTGATTGATCTTGATGATATGAGTATTACAAGAGTTGATCTACCACGATATCGTAGAGGCTAAACCCTAGAAGCTAGCATATGGTATGATTGTTGTTGTCCTACGGATTAAACCCTCCGGTTTATATAGACACCGGAGGGGGCTAGGGTTACACAGAGTCGGTTACAAGGAAGGAGATCTACATATCCGTATTGCCAAGCTTGCCTTCCACGCTAAGGAGAGTCCCATCCGGACACGAGACGAAGTCTTCAATCTTGTATCTTCATAGTCCAACAGTCCAGCCAAAGGATATAGTCCGGCTGTCCGGATACCCCCTAATCCAGGACTCCCTCAATAGCCTCCACACAAAATCCAACCTTTACACACATTTGACCCAACTCAGTCAGACCAAATAGAAGAACTCGGTGAGACCAATTTAGTTCAAAATGTGAACGTTAGGAATCTCGGTGGGACCGATATGATCAACTCAGTGGGACCGATGTGCTAGTGTTAGGGAAAAACCTCATCTCGGTGAGACCACTTTCAGCACTGAGGAAACAAAGAGTTGGTCAATCAAACTCGGTGGGACCGATTACACATTTTGCTGAGACCGAAATAATTACAACAGGCAACAGAGAGCTTGCAAGGCCATCTCGATGAGACTAAGATCTCGATCGGTGGGACCGAATTGACTAGGGTTTCTGGCAGTGGCTAGGTCAAATGAACTCGGTGGCGTCAGATAGATCAAATCGATGGGGCCGAGTTTGACTTTAGGTTTTGGACATATGTGGAAATGAGAAAGTGGCTGAGGGTTTTGGAGAAATATCACTAAGCACTTTGAGCAAGTAGACCATTAAGCAACACCTCATCCCCTTTTAAGAGTATTGGCTTTCCTATGGGCTCAATGTGATCTTGGATCACTAAAATGAAAATGAAGAGTCATGAGCCTTTGCCAATCTTTGTCCTTCGCATTTTGAGGGGTCCACATTTCTAGTCCATGCCATGCCAATCATTGAACTTTCTGAAATATTTAACATGAATGGATATAAGTTTAATGATCTATATGTTGTTATGAATTACCAAAACCACCCGGGGATTAGTTGCACTTTCACATGGGCTATCTAGGTGCCGTAGGATCAATGGGCCTCCTACGGGCCTTACGATCCATAAGCCTTTCATGATCCCAAAGCACACCGCAATATGGGTCATAAATGGGCCAAATTGGTAACCGTCCGTTTATGGCCCCTTGTGACAACCGGATAATTAAGCTATCGCAACCCTCTGTTAAGGATGCCACATCACTTCGATTTCTGTTGCTAATCTCGCGCTAGTTCGAAATCGATTCAAAATCAAGCAAACATTAAAAGTTTTCAAATGTCAAAACTAAAATGCTCTAAATATGACAAATAAATCATATGTATTATCGATGGAGAAACCACACTTTCATGAAGTGTTAAAATGCACTATAATAAATAAACTGTGGCAAAACAGTTATTCAAATGCTTTTAAAAATAATAAACAATTCCAAAAACTATTTTATTTCAGTGCTAAACTGTTTGTGGCAATGGCATAAATTGTAACACTATTTTAGGTGCCACTTTTGTATATTATTGATACTAAAATAAAACAGACTAGAAGTAAAAGAAAAGCAAAAGAAAAAGGAAAAGAAAGAAAGGAAACCCCCCTGCTAGGTCGTGGCCCAGCTGGCCACCGAGCCAACCAGGTCAGCCCACCCCCCCCCCCCACGACACCCCAAACCCTAACACCCTCCCCACTCGCTCCCCCTCCCCCCTCCCGATCCAATCTGGATTGGGATCGATCCCCCGCTGCTTGACCCCCGACACCGGCGATCACCTCGTCGCCGCCCTAGATCACCGTCGCCTGCCATCGTCGTTGCCTCCTCGCCCCTCCTCTCCGTCGCCGAACCACCTCCACAACGCCGCAACGCTACCTCGTCGTCCTCGTCTCCTCCTCACCGGACGCGACCTCGAATCCTCCCCGAGCCCGCTGCCTTAGTCCCTGTGCCCGCGCCCGTGGCATGGCGCTGCTGGGTCGTCGTTTGTAGGGACGGATGCGGCGCGTCCTCGGAGGCCGAGGCTCGGTCGTCCGCCCTGTTCTTGGATTTGGTGGCACCGCGAGTGTTCTCGCCGGCGGCCACCCCTCCGACGGCGTCTCCCCCGCCCACCGTTGGCTCCGGTAGCGGTGGGAGTGACGCGGACGGGCCCGCGACCTCCGAAGCCTTCTTCTTCGGGGCCATGGTGTTGATGAAGCTAGCGAATTCGGAGAAGCTGACGAAGAGCGCGCTCGCGCGAACGCCGGATCTGATCCGCGCAACCTCGACGCACCCCCTACCTGGCGCGCCAAAGATGTCGGGGTGGACTACGTCCCCCGCGAGCACCTATGGGGCCGGAGCCCCTTTCGTGGTCCGGTGAGGGGGGCGGAGGGAGCACGGAGAGCAGATCGAGGCGAGCACACGGGCGGTTTACCCAGGTTCGGGCCGCGATGGACGCGTAAAACCCTACTCCTGCTTGGTTGTATTGAACTGGGGAGCTCGGGAGCTTGGAGAGCTAGCTGCACCGAGCGTATGGCTGTCTGGATCCCAAATCTCCGAACCTCGGAACCCCCTCTACGTTGCACACGGGCCTCCTTTTATAGCGCAAAGGGGTCACCGACAGGTGTCAACGTAGGAGAAAGGGGTAAAAGTGTAAAAGGGGTGGTAGTTGTAACAGTGCGGGAACAGTGGCGCTATAGTGCGGCACAGTGTTATCATACCTACTTCTGACGGTAGGGGACAAGGGCATTAAATGCCCGTCACGGTCGCCCGGGCAGCACCGAGGCGGACCGTTAGGTGCACCACCGCTCGCCACGATGGTGGCTGCATGCCACCGCATACCCCAGGCTGCGCGGTGCCCCGCCACGTGCCCTTGGGGGAAGCCCCGGAGCGACGCGTGGGCGGGCGAGCCGGAGCGCAGTCCTGAGGTGGCGATTTGCCGCGGCAAGTGGCTTGCCGCGGGGGTCGTCTTCCTGTGCCTGATAGCTTGCCGGCTATCAGGCCTTGCCGGGGCGCATAGCGCGCCGTGGCGGGCTTCTCTTGTGGTGCCTGGGTTCGGCCTTCCCGACAAGCTCCTCTTGTCGAGGTCTCGATCTTCTGTCTCGTATACTTTGTTCTTGGATGGCATTTCATGGGCTCAGTCGTCCCGGCAAGCTCCTCTTGCCGGGGTCTTGTCTTCTTGGCCCGGCAAGCTCCTCTTGCCGGGGGCCTTCTCTTCTTGGCCCGGCAAGCTCCTCTTGCCGGGGGCCTTGTCTTGAATGCTTGGTCTTCTCTTGGCGCTTCCTGGGCGGGCCTTGCCGCAGGGTGCTACAACTGCCCGTGCACAAGTCTGGGGTACTAAGGTACCCCTACTTTAGTACACCGACAGGAGCCCCCGGGCCTGGGCCACACACGATGCCGAGCGTCGTTGGGCCAGGCCCTAACAGTGTGCACGGGCACGCATGGCCTTGGTCGCGCTGCTCCTTAACTCCGCACCCGCCGCACCTTCCCCAGGCCGCGCGCGCTCATCGCGGCGCCGTGGGGGCGAAACGCCCGTTCCCTCTTTAAGTGGAGGGAGGTGCGGAGGCGCGGCTCGATAAATGAACGGGGGTGAGGCGCGGCTTTCGAGGCGTCCGTTCCCCATAATCACGGGATGGGGAGAGGTCGTCCCACCCGTCGCCTCGGTTCTGCGCGCCCACCACGCGGTCCTCATGCACTCGGGGTCGCGGCGGCGGAGGCAGGGAGTCGGGCCGGCGCGGGTCGATGCAGTGGGTCGGCCCCAGTCGCCTGCCCTTCCTCCGCTTCTATTGGAGGAGCGAGGCGGCCGCGGTCCCACTCCGCCCCTTTATAAGGAGCGAAAGGGGGCGACGGAAATCCGCACTCCATCTCCTTCCTCCTTCTGCTTCTGGTTTCCTTCCCCCATCTGTGATGGAGGGGGGGAACCCTGGTTCTTCTTCGGTTGCCGCGAGGGTGTCTGCTAGGCAACGCGCCCCTCCTCCCCTTGCGCCCACGGCGGCGGAGCCGGTCGTCGGGGGAAGAGGGAGAGGGCGAGGTCGCGGACGAGGTCGTGGACGGGGCCGAGGCGCTCGGGGCGGACGGATCGGTGCGCCGTCCTTGCCTCCGCCAGCGGCTCCGTTCCTTCCCGCGGTCCATCTCGGGGACGACCCCCGTGAGTTCATTATCAGGCTGCGCCGGGCGCCTCGTCGCCACCTCCGGCTTCCCGCTCCATTCGCGAGCGTGTTGGAGGTGGAGCAGCCTGAGACGCTAAACCTGCGCATGAGGGGCTGCGGGATCAGTGGGACGCGAGTCCACGTCGAGTCCCGAGCCCCCGGCGAGGTGTGTCTGGGCCGCGGGTGGAAGACGTTCGCCCGGATCCACAGCTTGACGGAGTGGTTCACCCTCCACTTTAAGCTAGTGGGGGAGGACCTCCTCTCCGTCAAGGCCTTCTGGGGCTTCGGCATCCGGGCCCGGTGCTGCGAAGATAGCTCCTCCGACAGCGAAGGCTCCTCCTCGAGCGAGAGTGACGAGGAGGGGAGCGACAGCGACGATGAGGGGAGCAGCCGCCGGGATGACGGGTCCGACTAGGCATCGGTCGCAGCTCCGTGTGGCACCGGCGGCCCCATCGTCCGCGCCGGGCTCCGTGAACTCCCCGGGGTCGTCTCCTTGGGCGACTGGCGTGGGGGGGCTGCTGAGGAGGACAGAGGGCGGACGTCGAAGGCCGCGAAGTCGGAGTACGGGCCGACTTCGGCAGCTGGCTGACGCTCCGGTGCCTCGTGTTCCAGATGCGCCCCAGACGCCGTCATCACCCTTGCTCTCGGTGACGACCACCGGGGTCTTCTCTTCGGCCCGGCAAGCTCCTCTTGCCGGGGGCTTGGTCTCCTCGGGCGGCCGGAGTGGCGAGGCTGGGGAAGAGGAAGAGGCTGGCGGCAAGGCCGCTGCCTCATCTTCCAGCTCTGCCTCCGGCGCCTCCGTCTTCTTCAGCCTCCGGAGACCCCCGGGCGGAGCCCCCGGATCTTCTCTTGGTGTCTTCTGCCACTCGTAGCTCATCTAGGTGCCCCTTTCGCCCTCTTCGCCTACTTTCCCTACCTCCTGAGGAGAGAGACAAGAAAGGGGTTACGGGCACCTTATCTCTTTTCAGCTTGTAAGCCTTCGGGCCTTAGTTGCGTTTAAGCCTTGTAATCCCTCTTTTCATGTTTTTCATTCTCTCTGAACTGTACCTGAGTGGAATGTTTTTAATGAAAAGGGGATGTTTGCCGGATCATTTGTCTCGCGGGTGGAAACCGCGGCAAGGAACGAAGCCTTTACATCGTTAAGATAGACGGTTTCTCGCCCGGCAACAGGCCCAGCCGCTCCCCCGCACTGCTCGACCCTTCTCACGCCCTTGGCGGAGGCGGGGAGCAGGCGGGTTCCGGCCCCTCGCTTCCCTCCCTCTTGCTGCCGCGGCTGCTATCGAAACGGGCCCCAGGAACGCGCTCTGGGGCTTGCCGCTAAGAGAGCACGGTAGCTTTTTCAGGAGGAAAGGAGGCTTTCAAATTCCACAGTCCATAAGAGAATGCATGATGAGGGATGCAAAAACTTATCTGAGGTTGCAGCCCCCGGCGACTCTGGCTCGCCGGGGCGTAGGTGTTGGCTCGTCCTTCTCCTCTTCCTTGTCCTTGAGCGGCCCGGCAAGGACATTCAATTCCTGCGAGCCAAAGGGAAAGGACGGGAAAAAGACGCGGACTCGACCTCTAAGTTAGGGGTTAGCGACAGTTAGGAACTGACAACCCTAACCAAGGACGAGACTCTGACTCAGCATGCATGCTAAAATCTAGGGCGCCAGCGCTTCTTTATCTTCGGCCAGGGGCTTCGCCTGGCTTTGTACGAGGGCTTAAATGCAACATCGGCAAGGCCTGCACAAACCGGTGGTTGCCGGAGCGGATCACGGCAACCGCGCCTTATGGGCGAAACTTGCGAAGATGCTCTATGTTCCCAGGAGTTGCTCACTGGTAGGCCCTCTTCGGTCTTGAGGCGGACAGCGCCGGGCCTCGCGACTTGTCTCACCCGATAAGGGCCTTCCTGCTTCGGCGTCGACTTGTTATAATTCTTGGCCGACTGAACGTGCCTAAGAACAAGGTCGCCTAACAGGGCAACTTTATCTGATGCCAGGGGCTTCGCCTGGCTTTGTACAAGGGGTTACATGCAGCAGCGGCAAGGCCTGTACAAACCGATGGTTGCCGGAGCGGATCACGGCAACCGCGCCTTATGGGCGAAACTTGCGAAGATGCTCTATATTCCCAGGAGTTGCTCACTGGTAGGCCCTCTTCGGTCTTGAGGCGGACAGCGCCGGGCCTCGCGACTCGTTTCACCCGACAAGGGCCTTCCTGCTTCGGCGTCGACCTGTTATAGTTCTTGGCCGACTGAACGTGCCTAAGAACAGGGTCGCCTAACAGGGCAACTTTATCTGGTGCCAGGGGCTTCGCCTGGCTTTGTACAAGGGGTTACATGCAACACCAGCATTCCCGCTTATTCTGATTGGAGTGATGTGTGGTACCGGGGATAATGCAATTGATGGTGCTTGTGGCCCCATGGAATGACCGTATAAAAGGGAATAGGCAGCAAGGGAGTTGGGTAGACTAAAGATATTGCCTTTATCCCTCTGCGCCTTTTTTTTGAAGTCGAGTCGTAAGGAAAGATCGATAGGATTTGGTCCATTTGGTGTCCTTCCAGATGGAGAAGCGAGAACCCTTTCTGCTTTGACCGCTTGCCCTCCTGGCACAGATGTGGGAAAAGGTCTCAGTTGCGGAATCAAATATGAATGAAGTTAGAACAATCAGCGTAAGCTCTTTCTCTAGGGCCACTATCAATAATGACAAGAACTCTTACCAACTAGCTTAACGCATCCGGTCTCCTTCTCCTTCGTACCCCTAGCGGATATGAATAATAGGAAGAAACAGGTCCTTTCTAAAGGCGGGCATTAGACCAGAGTTTCGTGAGCCGGAGAAGATCGATAAAGCTTAGAACTTGCTCGTTTGCAGAAGGAGGCGGTGGTATGACTCTGTCCGTTGAACGAGCATTTCGTGCCACCTGTTCGGCGTCCACATCCACTACCATTTTCTGATCCCAGTATCTATAGCAAAATCGCTATTTGCCTCACTCTATAGAAGGCCTCCCGTATGTAAGATCACCAACCAAGTTCCTTTCTTCTTTTGTTTGTGCCATCTTTACCAACTTCTACTTCTTGGCTGGCTTGATGCTTACAGGTCTTGCCTCTACTGATACTGGTCATGGGGACAAGAACTCCGTGGGAAGAGAGCAGATACCAATCCTAAACAACCCTTAGAATGGCCTCATCCAAACGGATGATTGTCATTGATAAGACGGGCAGGTGGTATGTTGATACTGAGCCGCTTCCCCTGTAGTTGTTAGCTCGTTCTTGACAAATCCGATCGGGTCTTCATAATCTGGAGTAAAAGGATTCGAACCTTTGCATGCCGATACTAAAAACCGACGCCTTACCATTTGGCTATACTCCAAACAAATAGTAGGTTCCTGGAGAACCGTGGAAACTAGTTAGTTCAAATCGAACTCAAAAGCAATGCGCATTATCTACGCCTTTTTTTTGATTCACCAAGACCCGCTAAAGGCTGATACAAACGAATAGTGGGAGTTCTTTCTTATGAATATAAATGGAGGAAATATCCCTAGTACCTTTGTCCTCTGCAAAGATCATAAGATCAGATGGAGTTGGATTGATTTCTAGCATCTACTAGACCAGAGATCAGAGTCAGGGGAGCTCTCGTGAGTGAGCCTAAGTAAGTAGTGTGGTTCGAGCGGATCAGTCACCGCTGAGTTCTGCTTTCCTCGCAGAGTTGGTTTTAGCCAGAACCGCGCTCTTGCCTTCTTCTTGTGCCCCTTGATTATTGATCTGAATTCAAGTTAGATTAGAGAATACCGGTGCCTTTTGATCCACCCTTAGGTTTGGAAACTGTGGAGGTTCAGTTACAAAATGCAGTTTTTGAGGCTGCTTTGTATGCCAGTGTGCAGGAAGGAGAGTTGGAAGATATACCTAGATCCCCCAATAGAGAAAAGAGCGAGCAGGTTACCTACTCTTGTGGTGGATGGCGGCACTAGAAGTTGATGCTTTTTATGGACGGACATAGAAACTCGATTTCCAATAGAGCTGCAAACGCTACTGTAAGCCGAAGACGAATGCTGGCCAAAAGTAAGCAAAGTAGGAGAGGCGTCGTTTCCTTCAGTTGGTCAACCAACAGGTCTCCTCACTCTAGCATTTCTTCTTTGTTCGGTCGCAAGGCAGGGAAATGGAGGATTTCTTTCTGCTCTGTCCTTTACCGCATCGATGGATTCAATTTCAGTGGATAGAGCTCAACCTGTTGCCATCGTCATTTCAATCACAATTCACTTGGTAGGTAGACGCTTCTTCCGACCTTCATAGTGGCACTTTGACCTTTTCTCAACAACATCTACTTCTAATCTGCTTGAACGGCCCTCTTGTCATTTGACCCAGAATTGAACGAGATGACACCCACCAATATCTTCCAACACAGGATCTCCCTTACAGGGCCGTCCTTCTCTCTTTCTTCCCAAGAACATCGGGGGTCTGTTCTCTGAACGAGTCAGCACCAGCCCCGTTACCAATACGGGGATCTCGGCCATGAGAACTTGTAGAACTTGTCTCTTGAATTGCATCCCCCCTAGGCCGACCAGCTAAGTAGGACCCACTTAGCAAAACAGGTCTATAGGGCGCTAGGGAAGGGGTATAGAATGGTACTTGAATCTATCTATAGACATAGGATCCCCCAGCCACTGGAATCCATTGGTTTCTGTCTCAATTCGTCATTTGAACTGAAACTAACCACGAAGGGAAAAGAAAAGAAGGATTCTAGTTTGCCACTACTTGGACTCAACTTGGACTTTCGGAGGAGAAAACCATTTCCATTAATATATGACTCAATCATAGCCAAGAGATCATCATTCTAATAACAAGGATCTAGTTTATATATCTCGAATTGGGTTCCATAAGATGCCAAAATAGTGGAAGTACCATCACGTCTACCTAAAGCAAATGGTTTCTATAGATTGAGAAATCGTTTCTATAGAATGAGATATAGTCGAATGTACCTTGAATACTCCACGTGCATTCTTCGCTTATAAATTTAGCCAAGATCCAAACATCTCAATCTCTTCATACGTTCTTCCTGTTGAACTCTTCTTTTCGCTCAACAAACGCAAGTTCGTCAGGGTTTGGTTACTTGTTTTCTTG